>CAWUFW010000132.1:4932500-5532500 GCA_963921515.1 Calotriton arnoldi
CCATAGCAAACTGCAATGTCCCGGCGGTGGGCACCACGGGACATTGCTGGAGCCGGCCCTGGGGGTGGTGGTCCCAAGGGCCAAGGAGGGCTCCATGAAGGGGGCAGCGCAACCCCCCTCCATCTTATTTAAAGCCCTGGGAAGGTAGCGGTCCCCGGGGCTGCGGGGGGGGCCGCGTGCCCCCTGCATTTAATAATTATCGCCCCGGGGAGGTGGCAGTCCCTGGGGCTGCGTGGTGAGGGCAGGAGCCCCCCCCACACAATTTTTTATTTGAAAATAAAGCCCTGGGGAGGTGGCGGTCCCCGGGACTGTGGGGGCCCCACAGCATAATATAGCAATGCCCACGGGACCTGGCCCACCCGGGGGCTTCAAGAAAACAAAGTGCTTTTAAAACTTTCCGGCCGGATCTGCGCACCGTACGCGAATCCTGCCGAAAATTTTGGGTGTTTCAACCCTGCCCCCTTTTCTTTTTTTTTATCATTTTCTTCCGTTTTTGCTTGTGACTCGGTTTTACCGAGTCACAAGATGGCTGCCAGCACTTCTTGGTTTGAAGTGTTGGCAGCCAATCAGAGACAAGCTCATGATCGGGAGGGTTCACGGATCCACCGCGGCAGCCAGAATCGAAACAAAGGTTTTCCATGGAAATTAACAAAAGTTTCCTATAGAGATTAACATGGAGAAAACGCATTTTGGGACCTCCCTTTTTTCTCAGCCCCCGCTAGACGAATCACCCCGAAACTTTCAAGACAGGAGCTGACCGGAGCGCCCCATTAGTTTTGAAAATTTCGCGAAGATTCGCCAACCGGCGCCAAAGATATTGGCAAAAGAAAAAACGCTTTTCCTATGGAAAGTAGGTCCTAACTATAACTACCTACTGGTGACCGTCAGTAAGTTATAATATATATATATATATATATATATATATATATATATATATATATATATATATATATTCTCGGAGATATACTAGCGAGAAAACGGAGCGTGGATATATAAGGACGCTATGCAGCTGTATTTTAACAACATCACAGTACACACAAGCTGAGAAATGTTTTTACTCTATCTTCGGGATTGAGACGCTATTCAGCTATTATTCACAACTACCGCAGTGTGCAGTAACAACCAAGGTGCACTATGGGACTGGTAGTACGGTTACCTGGTCACGTGATGAGGGTGTTCAAATATGGTAGAGCTAATTGATTGTGATGCACCTCACCTGTGAACAAGGCCACAAATAACAGCCGAAACGCGTAGGGGATTTGATGTCCTGCCACCTCTGAGAAGCAATAAAAGCCAGTGAGAGACGCAGTTGGGCTTCGCAGTTCTCTTTTTTGCCTTGGTGTGCCAAAATGCGGGTTGCTCCATACCCGTTTTGCGAAGCCGCCCTGCAGGGATAGTGGCTCCCGTCATTTGGAGAAATGTTTCATGGATCGAATTGGGGAGCATGTCCCACGCGTTGATGCAGACAGAGCGGATTTCCCAAAGATTTCTGCACGACGCGGAAGGGAGTATAGGAGGAGGGACATCTCCTCCTCCTCTTGCAAACTGCGAACTCACTGGCCCCGGCTACTTAGATTTGGTGACATTTTTAGGCAGCACATCTTGTGGACTTCATTATTGAAGGTAACTGTGGCACTTTCATGACGTGACATTTCCTCGTATCACGAAGTGCACTCGCAATGCTGTACTGTGATTAAGGACGCTATGCAGCTGTATTTTAACAACATCACAGTACACACAAGCTGAGAAATGTTTTTACTCTATCTTCGGGATTGAGACGCTATTCAGCTATTATTCACAACTACCGCAGTGTGCAGTAACAACCAAGGTGCACTATGGGACTGGTAGTACGGTTACCTGGTCACGTGATGAGGGTGTTCAAATATGGTAGAGCTAATTGATTGTGATGCACCTCACCTGTGAACAAGGCCACAAATAACGGCCGAAACGCGTAGGGGATTTGATGTCCTGCCACCTCTGAGAAGCAATAAAAGCCAGTGAGAGACGCAGTTGGGCTTCGCAGTTCTCTTTTTGCCTTGGTGTGCCCAAATGCGGGTTGCTCCATACCCGTTTTGCGAAGCCGCCCTGCAGGGATAGTGGCTCCCGTCATTTGGAGAAATGTTTCATGGATCGAATTGGGGAGCATGTCCCACGCGTTGATGCAGACAGAGCGGATTTCCCAAAGATTTCTGCACGACGCGGAAGGGAGTATAGGAGGAGGGACATCTCCTCCTCCTCTTGCAAACTGCGGACTCACTGGCCCCGGCTACTTAGATTTGGTGACATTTTTAGGCAGCACATCTTGTGGACTTCATTATTGAAGGTAACTGTGGCACTTTCATGACGTGACATTTCCTCGTATCACGAAGTGCACTCGCAATGCTGTACTGTGATTAAGGACGCTATGCAGCTGTATTTTAACAACATCACAGTACACACAAGCTGAGAAATGTTTTTACTCTATCTTCGGGATTGAGACGCTATTCAGCTATTATTCACAACTACCGCAGTGTGCAGTAACAACCAAGGTGCACTATGGGACTGGTAGTACGGTTACCTGGTCACGTGATGAGGGTGTTCAAATATGGTAGAGCTAATTGATTGTGATGCACCTCACCTGTGAACAAGGCCACAAATAACGGCCGAAACGCGTAGGGGATTTGATGTCCTGCCACCTCTGAGAAGCAATAAAAGCCAGTGAGAGACGCAGTTGGGCTTCGCAGTTCTCTTTTTGCCTTGGTGTGCCCAAATGCGGGTTGCTCCATACCCGTTTTGCGAAGCCGCCCTGCAGGGATAGTGGCTCCCGTCATTTGGAGAAATGTTTCATGGATCGAATTGGGGAGCATGTCCCACGCGTTGATGCAGACAGAGCGGATTTCCCAAAGATTTCTGCCCGACGCGGAAGGGAGTATAGGAGGAGGGACATCTCCTCCTCCTCTTGCAAACTGCGGACTCACTGGCCCCGGCTACTAAGATTTGGTGATATTTTTGGGCAGCACATCTTGTGGACTTCATTATTGAAGGTAACTGTGGCACTTTCATGACGTGACATTTCCTCGTATCACGAAGTGCACTCGCAATGCTGTACTGTGATTAAGGACGCTATGCAGCTGTATTTTAACAACATCACAGTACACACAAGCTGAGAAATGTTTTTACTCTATCTGCGGGATTGAGACGCTATTCAGCTATTATTCACAACTACCGCAGTGTGCAGTAACAACCAAGGTGCACTATGGGACTGGTAGTACGGTTACCTGGTCACGTGATGAGGGTGTTCAAATATGGTAGAGCTAATTGATTGTGATGCACCTCACCTGTGAACAAGGCCACAAATAACGGCCGAAACGCGTAGGGGATTTGATGTCCTGCCACCTCTGAGAAGCAATAAAAGCCAGTGAGAGACGCAGTTGGGCTTCGCAGTTCTCTTTTTGCCTTGGTGTGCCAAAATGCGGGTTGCTCCATACCCGTTTTGCGAAGCCGCCCTGCAGGGATAGTGGCTCCCGTCATTTGGAGAAATGTTTCATGGATCGAATTGGGGAGCATGTCCCACGCGTTGATGCAGACAGAGCGGATTTCCCAAAGATTTCTGCACGACGCGGAATGGAGTATAGGAGGAGGGACATCTCATCCTCCTCTTGCAAACTGCGGACTCACTGGCCCCGGCTACTTAGATTTGGTGACATTTTTGGGCAGCACATCTTGTGGACTTCATTATTGAAGGTAACTGTGGCACTTTCATGACGTGACATTTCCTCGTATCACGAAGTGCACTCGCAATGCTGTACTGTGATTAAGGACGCTATGCAACTGTATTTTAACAACATCACAGTACACACAAGCTGAGAAATGTTTTTACTCTATCTGCGGGATTGAGACGCTATTCAGCTATTATTCACAACTACCGCAGTGTGCAGTAACAACCAAGGTGCACTATGGGACTGGTAGTACGGTTACCTGGTCACGTGATGAGGGTGTTCAAATATGGTAGAGCTAATTGATTGTGATGCACCTCACCTGTGAACAAGGCCACAAATAACGGCCGAAACGCGTAGGGGATTTGATGTCCTGCCACCTCTGAGAAGCAATAAAAGCCAGTGAGAGACGCAGTTGGGCTTCGCAGTTCTCTTTTTGCCTTGGTGTGCCCAAATGCGGGTTGCTCCATACCCGTTTTGCGAAGCCGCCCTGCAGGGATAGTGGCTCCCGTCATTTGGAGAAATGTTTCATGGATCGAATTGGGGAGCATGTCCCACGCGTTGATGCAGACAGAGCGGATTTCCCAAAGATTTCTGCACGACGCGGAATGGAGTATAGGAGGAGGGACATCTCCTCCTCCTCTTGCAAACTGCGGACTCACTGGCCCCGGCTACTTAGATTTGGTGACATTTTTGGGCAGCACATCTTGTGGACTTCATTATTGAAGGTAACTGTGGCACTTTCATGACGTGACATTTCCTCGTATCACGAAGTGCACTCGCAATGCTGTACTGTGATTAAGGACGCTATGCAGCTGTATTTTAACAACATCACAGTACACACAAGCGGAGAAATGTTTTTACTCTATCTGCGGGATTGAGACGCTATTCAGCTATTATTCACAACTATCGCAGTGTGCAGTAACAACCAAGGTGCACTATGGGACTGGTAGTACGGTTACCTGGTCACGTGATGAGGGTGTTCAAATATGGTAGAGCTAATTGATTGTGATGCACCTCACCTGTGAACAAGGCCACAAATAACGGCGGAAACGCGTAGGGGATTTGATGTCCTGCCACCTCTGAGAAGCAATAAAAGCCAGTGAGAGACGCAGTTGGGCTTCGCAGTTCTCTTTTTTGCCTTGGTGTGCCAAAATGCGGGTTGCTCCATACCCGTTTTGCGAAGCCGCCCTGCAGGGATAGTGGCTCCCGTCATTTGGAGAAATGTTTCATGGATCGAATTGGGGAGCATGTCCCACGCGTTGATGCAGACAGAGCGGATTTCCCAAAGATTTCTGCACGACGCGGAAGGGAGTATAGGAGGAGGGACATCTCCTCCTCCTCTTGCAAACTGCGAACTCACTGGCCCCGGCTACTTAGATTTGGTGACATTTTTGGGCAGCACATCTTGTGGACTTCATTATTGAAGGTAACTGTGGCACTTTCATGACGTGACATTTCCTCGTATCACGAAGTGCACTCGCAATGCTGTACTGTGATTAAGGACGCTATGCAGCTGTATTTTAACAACATCACAGTACACACAAGCTGAGAAATGTTTTTACTCTATCTGCGGGATTGAGACGCTATTCAGCTATTATTCACAACTACCGCAGTTTGCAGTAACAACCAAGGTGCACTATGGGACTGGTAGTACGGTTACCTGGTCACGTGATGAGGGTGTTCAAATATGGTAGAGCTAATTGATTGTGATGCACCTCACCTGTGAACTAGGCCACAAATAACGGCCGAAACGCGTAGGGGATTTGATGTCCTGCCACCTCTGAGAAGCAATAAAAGCCAGTGAGAGACGCAGTTGGGCTTCGCAGTTCTCTTTTTTGCCTTGGTGTGCCCAAATGCGGGTTGCTCCATACCCGTTTTGCGAAGCCGCCCTGCAGGGATAGTGGCTCCCGTCAATTGGAGAAATGTTTCATGGATCGAATTGGGGAGCATGTCCCACGCGTTGATGCAGACAGAGCGGATTTCCCAAAGATTTCTGCACGACGCGGAAGGGAGTATAGGAGGAGGGACATCTCTTCCTCCTCTTGCAAACTGCGGACTCACTGGCCCCGGCTACTTAGATTTGGTGACATTTTTGGGCAGCACATCTTGTGGACTTCATTATTGAAGGTAACTGTGGCACTTTCATGACGTGACATTTCCTCGTATCACGAAGTGCACTCGCAATGCTGTACTGTGATTAAGGACGCTATGCAGCTGTATTTTAACAACATCACAGTACACACAAGCTGAGAAATGTTTTTACTCTATCTGCGGGATTGAGACGCTATTCAGCTATTATTCACAACTACCGCAGTGTGCAGTAACAACCAAGGTGCACTATGGGACTGGTAGTACGGTTACCTGGTCACGTGATGAGGGTGTTCAAATATGGTAGAGCTAATTGATTGTGATGCACCTCACCTGTGAACAAGGCCACAAATAACGGCCGAAACGCGTAGGGGATTTGATGTCCTGCCACCTCTGAGAAGCAATAAAAGCCAGTGAGAGACGCAGTTGGGCTTCGCAGTTCTCTTTTTGCCTTGGTGTGCCCAAATGCGGGTTGCTCCATACCCGTTTTGCGAAGCCGCCCTGCAGGGATAGTGGCTCCCGTCATTTGGAGAAATGTTTCATGGATCGAATTGGGGAGCATGTCCCACGCGTTGATGCAGACAGAGCGGATTTCCCAAAGATTTCTGCACGACGCGGAAGGGAGTATAGGAGGAGGGACATCTCCTCCTCCTCTTGCAAACTGCGGACTCACTGGCCCCGGCTACTTAGATTTGGTGACATTTTTAGGCAGCACATCTTGTGGACTTCATTATTGAAGGTAACTGTGGCACTTTCATGACGTGACATTTCCTCGTATCACGAAGTGCACTCGCAATGCTGTACTGTGATTAAGGACGCTATGCAGCTGTATTTTAACAACATCACAGTACACACAAGCTGAGAAATGTTTTTACTCTATCTGCGGGATCGAGACGCTATTCAGCTATTATTCACAACTACCGCAGTGTGCAGTAACAACCAAGGTGCACTATGGGACTGGTAGTACGGTTACCTGGTCACGTGATGAGGGTGTTCAAATATGGTAGAGCTAATTGATTGTGATGCACCTCACCTGTGAACAAGGCCACAAATAACGGCCGAAACGCGTAGGGGATTTGATGTCCTGCCACCTCTGAGAAGCAATAAAAGCCAGTGAGAGACGCAGTTGGGCTTCGCAGTTCTCTTTTTGCCTTGGTGTGCCAAAATGCGGGTTGCTCCATACCCGTTTTGCGAAGCCGCCCTGCAGGGATAGTGGCTCCCGTCATTTGGAGAAATGTTTCATGGATATATATATATATATATATATATATATATATATATATATATATATATATATATATATATATTTATATATTCCGGAGCCTTCTCAGTCGACAAATCGCCGCTCTCAACGCAGAGGGTGCCACAGTGCGCGAGGACGGTCTCGCGCCTCACATTCAAAATACAGTCAGATAGACGATACTGGGCACTCTCAGGCTTATTTGATTCAATAATTTATTATTTCATCTCGTGCAACCACAAATACAGCTGACAAATGCGTTTCGGCCTCCTGGCCTTCGTCAATGTCAGTGTCCCTAAGTGAAAAATCACCTTTTAACATAATAAAACTTAATTGGTCGGCAATTCATTCAGCATAATAGAAAACGGACCTCAGCAGCATTCTATAGTGCAGAAAGTAGGTTCATGGTGGCGGCCATCTTAAAATGTTTAAATTATAATTAGAATACCTTGGTTCAAACCGAGAAAACATTAGTTAGACTGTAAAGCCAATCCTAGCTATAACGGTATTAACGACTGTCTTATGTTGCATGATAGCCATAAGAACCTTAAATTAAAAAATTTAAAAATGAAAAAATGAAAAGATTTTTTTTGTTGTGAAATCTTGACAGTCTATAACAAATTCATCTTAAGTTCATGAGTCTATATTTATACCACAGCTGCATAGAGCATGTGGGAAGACATGGATACAATTCACGATCATCACTTGTCAGTTGACATGTAGCATCACCTGGGAGCATCGCAATTACGCCCTGAATGGGCCTATGATTCCTCAAACGCTCTGTTAATCTCAGATAACCTCGGGTAACCGCGTTTGCTTTTTTAAAACAAATTCCCACAGATCTCTGCGAATTCGTGGGGAAAAAAACCACTTTATCTTACAGGCCCAGGGACCCCACAAACAGGCCTGGGGGGGGCAGGGTATTCCTCCCCTGCCCCCTTGTCTTTTTTTATGTTTTTTCTTCTGGGGGCTGCCAACACTTCAAGAGATCTGTTGAATCCATGGAGGATTTGCGACCCTGGATATATATCAATCTTTTTTCTTTAATAACTCCAAAACTACTGAACGGATTTACACCAAATTACAAAAAGGGCTCTTTATGGACCGAGAGCTAGCTTTCTGCAAAATTTGGTGTAATTCCGATGAGCAGTTTGGGCTGTATTTGTGTTCAAAATCCCTAGGGGAAATTGCATTGGGAAAATGCGTTTTGGGACCCCCTTTTCCTCGGCCCCCACTTGACGAATCACCCCAAAACTTTCCAGACAGCTTATTAGTACAACAAAAAATGCTATTCCAATTGAAACTAGATCCTAACTAGAACTATCTACTGACTACCACCAGAGGGGATATATATATATATATATATATATATATATATATATATATATATATATATATATATATACACATACATTACACATATACATATATTAGGCCGCGGCTGAATCAAGCTACGCGGAATTCCGCAAAGTGATCAGAAACTCCGCTGCGCTACATGGAGTTCCCGGCGTGCCCGTTCGTGTTGTGTTTTTACAGTAAACACAGCACGGAATACGTCCTCGCATTTGAAATCGTGCGTGAATCGCACCACGTGGTTCACATGGGAACGGCCATCTTGTTTTCTTACTCTGTTCATGGTGCTGGGCCTGTTTTTGAATCTCTTCTCAATCTTTTCAATCCTCAGCCCTCCTGATTAATCCACCCCTTATCTTTATTTATTGTATTAGTGTGTGTTTTTGTGTCTGTGTAATTTATGTTTTTTTCATTTCTTCGTGGTTTTTCGTGCGTTTTTGTACTTTTTTATATTTATCCTTTACTTCCTTATTTGTATTTCATTTCCTTCCTTCCCCTGTTTTTCTTTTTTTCCCCCCACCCAGCGCCATGTCCGAGCAGGGCGAACAGGGGAGCAGTGGCGCCAGGGCCCCCGAACTGTGAGCAGCAGTCACCTACCTTGCGGACAGCAGCGCCACCTAGGGGTGCTGCCCCATGCAATCTTTTGTGAGGCGGAAGTGGCAGCACAGTATTTTTGTGAAGCGCCACCCCCCCTTCCATGCTGGCGGCAGGCCTGGCACGGGGTACCCCCTGTGGGAGCGCCAGCTGCGTTAGGGGAGGGTGCGCAGGTGTGTGCGGCTTGACAACGAAGTCCAGCACACTGTCCAGCAGCTGACGCACTGCTGAGTGAATATCCTCGAATGGGAGCAGGACCTGCTAGGCGTCGAGATTGCGGGGCTACGATGCTAAAAAATTTGTCCGAATAGCATGCTACTCACACTCAGAGGTATAGTATGTTTAGTTTACGTTAAGAATATTATTTTGTGATCTAGTTTGAGCTAGGCAGGTGCTTGGCGCTACCTAATCGAACTCGTCGGTCCTCGCTTTGGCTGATTTTGTAAGAAGCCATTGCAGACTCTCCTGTCCTGTCACTATGTACCCATAGTGAATTAGTGATATCAGTGAGTTAGCATTCTCTGTGAATTTATTTAGCTTGTACAGTCCCAAGCAATTTCACAGTGATGTGTAGTACTTGTATGCATCTATATATTGCAAAAAAGGGAGACTGAGTTGGTCCATCAAGGGGGTTGAGAAATTCGAATAGAATCAAAGATCAGTCATTGCTGTGCATTAATTCCAAATGTAGTTTTTGTTAAGGAAATTTAGAATAGGGATCTCAGGATTAGTATGGCCAACTCAACGATGGTCCATACTAGTACTATAGGCGATCTAATTACGATAAATACAATGTTACTACGTTTGCCTGCCATAATAATTTTGTGGAGATTAACTGCACCAATATATATATATTTTTTTAATCTTCTTTATTTCTTACATCAGCACCCAAGGACAAGAAAAGGGCAGCGCAGAGGTGGGTCTGGGAAGAGCTGGGGAGGAGGCGCTGACCACCAGCTGGGGCTCTGCTCAGCCCAGTAAGTCCTATTGCTTATTATTATTATTTCCCTAACTTTTACCTCTGCCCACGAATATACTACTTTTAATTTTGCCTTGTTTATTTTTTTTTATACTGTCTCTCCTTTTTTACAACTTCCCTATCCAATTTTTGTTTAATTCCTGTTATCCCGGCATTATCTTTTCTTTCCTTATTTCATTTTTTTTTTTTGGTAGCTAACTTTTTCCGGTCTGTACTAGTCTGTTGTTTTCTTCTACTTTGTTGGTAATCTTTCCCTCTCCCCCGTATATCTGGTGGTACTGTAAGACTAAGGACCTGATTATGAGTTTGGCTGTCCGTCAACCACACTACTGACAGACGCGGTCTGACTGGCGTGAGTTCGGCGGTCCGACCACCGTATTATGTGTTGTGCATATTGCTATTGCAAAGACCGCGGCTGAACCGCCAATACCGCCAGCCATCTGCAGACCGCCAGGGTCGTGGTCAGGGAATAGCAGCTGCCATAGGGTTATACAGAAGAGTTTCACTGCCGTCCGTAGTACGAGTTGGCTTTCCGAAGAGCCGACCGCAGCGGTGGGACCGCTAGCTTCAAGTCGGTGGAAACAAAGGATTTGGCGTGCATACTCACTCCCTTCCTGTTGTTCCATGCAGAGTTTGATGCCGATCCCTTTCTCCAGGTCTCCCCTTCACAGCAGCATCTTCACCCCGAGGAATACAACCCTGTTTGCGACGATCTACAGTTAAGTCCCTTTTGTACCATATACACATTGCCTGGACCGTCCACATATAGGCCAGAGTCCAGCAATGGATAGGTGGTATTTTTCCACATGTATCATGCATATGTGTGCACTCAACACATATGCAGTCGAAATGCTCACATAGGAATCGATATATATGGAAAACCATTCACCACCACCGCAAGACCGCCGCATCCACACTGTGGACACCGCAGTCAACTCGTAATACGGAGGTTGGAAGACCGCAAGCACTGCGATCTTCTAGAGGTCGCGGCGTTCAGGCGTTCGGACCGCCAAACTCGTAATCAGGCACTAAAAGCAGATTTTTGGTACTTTGCTGCCTACTGTGAAAATTGCAGGCCCAAATAGGCTAGTGTTATAAATTGGGCTCCTGGTTTTATGGTACTTATTTTTAGAAAATTTCCGTCTGTATTTATCCATATTTACTTTTTGGCCGACTCATTGGTATTAATCCATATTTATTTTGTGTTTTGTGAACAGATGAAGTGATAACTTGTATATGTCCACATTTATTTAACAGATAAACATTCACTTATATAGTGATGCTTGTCTGGTTTTAGCACATTACACAGCCAAATATTATAAAATAAACCTACATTAAAATATTAGCATAATAGTACAAATACATATTGAGCTATGCAGTAATTTAAGCAAATCTCATCAAGTTTTGTTACTCCCCATGCTGCCAATATACACAGCAATTGGCCATGCTGCCAATATGTACAGCTGTTGGCCTGAAAGTCATTAATCTCAGCATTTAGAGTTACTCAAAAGAAGACAAATTAACTGTATTTTTCTGCTTTTTAAAATAAATACAGACAGAAAACACAATGTTTTCTGTCTGTATTTATCTGTAAGAATCAGTAAAAATGGAAAACAGGAAGCCCTAATTTATAAATAATATTCACCATGTATGTTTGTTGAGAAGGCTTTCTTTTATTTGCTCATGCTCTAACAGTTAATGAGAGAGTAGCCATGGTCAGGCTTCAATGACTCAGAGTCATCATCATAGACTACAGCTCTGCCCCTCCATTATGAAAAGTTTTTGGTTGGCTTGACTACTTGGCTTTCTAACATTGTGAACCAACAAAATGCCCAGAGTGATATTTTTGATAGAAGATACTGCAGGGCTAACCAAACTGTAGTGATGTATTGCGGTTGTATTTTTTTGATTAAAAAAATTAAGGGGAGGCATATCTGGCACCTAAAAAATGCATGTTTTTTTCTAGCCACACTAAGTGCCGCAGGCTCAAGTGCCACTGCAAGAGCAGAAGGAGATTCAGTTGGAGGGGGAGAAGCGACGACAGGGACGGGCAGTGGTAAGTCACATTGCTTGCTTATTAACAATTACTATTATACTCACTAGCAACAAGGACGTTGTCGTGAATCGTGATCATGAATCCCCCGCTGTGCTAGCTAAAGCAGTGGTTGAGTTATGGCCTCTTCTATCTGCCACTCAGCAAAAGCTCACATAATGAACGCTAAAAATGATGGCTTGATGGAAACGGGAAAGGAAGGAAGGTTAAAAGAAAGGATGGGTGAAATGTTATATAAGTGAAAGGATGCGTGGGTGAAAGAAGCGTGGGTGGGTATTGGGTAAATGGATAAATGGGTGAAAGAAAGTGTGGATACTGAATAGATGCATAATGGATTGGAAATTTTGGCAGAAATAACTGTTTGGATGAATAAACAAGGGAGCTCTTCTGGACAGGGGCATGCTACTCCCCTACTTTGCTTACTTTGTTTTATGGTTATCAAAGCTATGGTTCAAAGTGGGGGATATTTTAATTTGTGTTCTAATCCCTTGACTCACTGTATTTGTTAAGTGAGGCAGATATGTTTCCCACCCATCATCATTCATCAACCCCCCTCCCTGCCCATGGCATTTTGCCACACATGGCTGAAGTGCAGTATGGTTCAATTCGTGACTGCAGTGGTGGCTGCGCAATGTGCATCTGCTTCAGTTAATGCAGCATTTCCAAAGTTTCAATGCATGGCAAACCGAACACACAAGGTATATTTCCCTTTGCCCACTCAGTCAACTCTTAGTACTTCACGCCTTTATTCCTTCCTACCTTCTTGCATCCCAGCCTACCGAAAAATTGAAATATCCATTCTTGGCATGTGTCACATTTTTATGGCCATGTGAAGTGATTCCAAAATATATTTCATGGTTTCCCATACCAGATTTATTTTACGCCTGTTCAGATTTTTCCCTTTTGACTTCCGTCAATTACAGTGACTGAATAAGCCAAAGCTTAGGCACATGACCAATCGATGATCAGTGGCACCCCCTCTATTCAAAAGCTCTAACTACCCACCAAATCCCTATATCTTACCCTGCAGTAGAGTAATTCATGTTTCCTTTCCTTACTGTCCAGCAAATGAATTTGTTGGAAATAATTTGTGGTAGTGGGCAAGGCCAGTGAGTTGAGTGGGAGTAAATGCCTGATTTGATTTCAGGTTTGGCATAAGGGATACTCTGTGACAAACGTGACAAATATAATCTATATAGCCCATTCCTTTCCATATAGTTCAGTTCATCATTTTTCCCACCATCTAGGTATGGCAGACAGGATGGTACTGTCCTCATTCTATATGTGACGTGTGTGATGTAGTATCTTATTTATTAGTCATCTGCCTCTTTGGAGTCAGGGTAGAAAGTGAAAGGCATTTGGAGAAGAGCAGGGCCATTGGAATTAAAGATAGATAATTGCCAACTACAGCTGCCCAGTAGCAAAGTACCCAGCGCGTTGACTTGCATGCCTCCATTAATTTAGCACAACAACTTGTACTCCATAGTGCATAATGCCTTACTCATTAATGAGAGGTAATTTATTCCTATTTTTCCACTCAAAGTGTCTGTTTAGTTTCTAGAAAAGCCTTTAAAAGGAAAAAATCTAATCACTGTTATTTAAATCTGGTGTTATTCTGCCTTAATTATTTTCTACCAGAGTCAGTGCTTTTTATGTGAGACATGTATAGGTAAAGAATTAAATTGGCCCTGTGATTCTCCTAATCATAATCACATCACATTTCAATGGCCCTAGAGGACCAGCAAACAAGCAATATGCTACTATTGCGCCACCCACTACTTAATTTTAAACAAATGTTTGCATGGAGCATTATTTACAATTTGTCTTTTTTCTTTTTGTTTTTCTTGATATAGCTACTCCTGTTTATCCACCAGCACCACCCACCAGGCAGGACATAGTGGCCTGGCTGCGGCAGCTGAGGCTGCGGACCATCCAGTCCAAATACCAGCAGCTGGTGGCCCTGGAGGATGTAGAGGCGGAAATAGCTGCCTCTGACTCGGGCCCCAGTTCAGCAAGCCAGCTCCAGCTTCCCGGCCATTACATCGCTGGCACTGCCGCCAGCTGTCAGGGGTCCCGACTGCCACTGCCTCCCACTCAGGCAGGCAATTCCAGCGTTGCGTCCTGCAGGGGCTCGACCGCATTGAAAGCATAGGGAGCATAGAGCAGAGTATGGACAATCTCCAGAGCCGTATGGAGAATACCCTCTTCTAAGTGCTTTAAAAAAAAAAATTGGTGGGCGGGATTTGTTGTGGGTGGAGAGACTAGGAAGGGAGGTGTGACTGGGTGTTTTTTCTTGGACTTTTGCTTTGACATTGGTTGTGAATAGGTACATTTGTTTGGGGAGAGGGGTGGGCCTCTTGTGGGTGGTTAGGGTGGATTTGTTTGTAAAATATTAAAAGGGAAATTTATTTTACCACACTTTATGCCTGAAGTAGTTTATTTGTGTTTTACTTTTACATTGCACTGATGCCTTTTGTGCAGCCTGTTTTTTTAAAATCTTTTTATAAAAGTGTATACTGGTTAGTTATAGTTAGTTATATACCCTTGTTCTACTACCCTCTGTAACTATCTTGACCACTGGGGGATGCTTCCATCACTTACATTGCCTACAACAACTTAGAAAAACGATTACTTATCTGCAGTAGCAGTTAGTATCTTATTTACTAACTTAACTAATTCACTTCACTCTATAGTTCTCTTACCTGAATATAGATGAAGCAATAACAGGGAAGGTATCACAACTTCACAAGCGAGGTCCCACCCCCACCCAGGTGAGCTAAAACTGGCAACAAAATGGAAATAAAAGCACTGAGTTAGTGGGTTATAAATTATATCATAACTTCACAAAGAATTGAGACCAGACTACTACATGACACAACAAAGAATACCTGATGTTGATAATATATCAAAAAATAGCAATAGTAACTTCTTCTGAGCAATGTCAAGGTAGTTTTTATTTAAAACCAAAGTTACAAAATCCTCGAGTCATGAAAAGTGGACTCAAAGTCTGGAGTGGACAAGGTTAAGCCTTTACACAACACAAGGCCTAAATGATTATGCTCACGACTGATGTTCTTCCATATCTAAAATATTGATCACTTTTATGCATGGGTGGGTAAATGGGGCCAGTGTGGGCTATTGCTTAGGTAATAGAAGATCCTGCAGTGAGTTGGTGTCGCTTTCTCCACATCCGCCCCACCAATGTGTGTGATACATGTATTGTGTAAATTAAGTCACACCTCAATAATTCACACAGCCCGGGGGAACAGGGTTAGGAGTTTGATGGATGCATGGGAAAGGGGGTTTGGTGAAAGGTGTGACAAAGACAAACACTACACAAGGACAATATTCATCTGGGCAATTAGCAGCACATCATCATCATCATCGGTTGTAGAAGGAAACAAAGGAATGAGTAGGACACAGTACAATTAAATGCATTGCAAGCAGTCCTTCTGCCCCAGAGACCCAAGTTATCAGATATCTAAATAGTCTGTCTTCTAAGTTTGAAAAATTCAAATTATGGAGTAGTGAACCCATCCAGTTCTAATAATATGATTCTTAAATGAAAAATGATACTGTATTGCAAAATTGGGTGGTGCATCTGCATTCTCCTCGGAAATTTCTGTCACTCTTGTGTGTTTGGCTGGACCGGTCCGGTAGGTAAGCAGGAGTGTTGAGCTCAACTTTCACCTTTCATTCATGCAGGAGACGAGAAGGCCTGCAGATTGTACCAAGAAGACTCAGAGGCAAATCAAAAAACAAGAGAACTCGGAGTTTCACTTTTGCCACCATTGCAACACACACTCCACAGCATTTCCCAAATCAACTCACCTCCCTCCATTCCACATAGCTGAGTACTAGGCCTCAATGTCATGGTTTCCCTTTGAAGTCCATAACTTCCTTCTTCTAGCTGTTGATGAGGTAGTCCTGGCCTGCATCCTTCCATCCTCCTCCTCCTGACTCTGAGTAACTCTGTCCCATTCCTGACCCGAGCAAGATAGACGTGTAGCGCACTACTGTTGAAGAACAAGTAGAGAAACAGAATTGCAGCATTTTGTATAGGTTTTTGTTTGTTAACTAAAGTGACTGGTCTGGCTTCAGAAGAACCAGTAAAAAGGAGTGGACCCTGCAAGTAAACCTCTCTAAGTGTGAAAGGGCAAATTGCCTTCAGGATAATGATCACCCATCAGGCCCCAAACATTGGAAATCAAGTTTAAATTAGTTGATCACCATTCCTCATTGTCTGCCACCACTTGAATCATCACTCACATTCACTCAATAATATATAACTCATTGGTTAGCTGTAGGTACACAATAGTATCTCCTCTTTGATGCAAGCAACATATTGGAATTTGGCAGTCTTGTAAGTAAAAGGATCTTCTGGGGCCGTCCTTCTAGGTGATGAAAAAAAGAAGGATAGGGGTAGACCATACAGGTTAATATTTGCTTAGTAAGTTTGTAAAGGCCAATCACCTTCAGGAAAAATGATCAGCCATCAGGCCCCACACATTGCAAATCATCTAAATCAAGTTTACAAATTAGTTGAACACCCTCCCTTACTGTCTGCCACTACATGAACCATCAATCATAACTGAAAATCACTCAATAATATATCACTCATTGGTGCAATAGTTATCTGTTCCAATTCAAGCACGGTGATATCTCCTCTTTGATGCAAGCAACAGATTGGAATTTGGTAGTCTTGTAAATCAAATGATCTTCTGGGGCAGCCTTTCTAGGTGATGAAAAAAGAAGCATAGGAGTGGACTATACAGGCACATTTTCACTAAGTAAGTTTGTAAAGGCCAATCACATTCAGGAAAAATGATCACCCATCAGGCCCCAAACATTGTAAATCATCTAAATCAAGTTTACAAATTAGTTGAACACCCTCTCTCACTGTCTGCCACCACATAAATCATCAATCATCACTCACTCATCATCAAATGACTTTATTCGCATTTGGTATATGCATAAAAGTACAAAAACAAGAAGTACGAGTTTCATAATACAAATTTATCAAAAAAGAAATTAAAATCAATGAATAAATACTTTTATGTTTTGCCCTTTAAAATAGCGATATTTGCAGGTAACCTCGTTATTAAAAACTAACAATGAATCATTATATAAAAAGAAATTAAAAAAAAAGATTACTACAACAGGCAGTTAAAATGATATCAACCCCATAAAAATTCCAATTAGCATATTTTTAACCTTACAGCAATTCATTTTCTAGGATTGGGGGGATGGCCAGCAGTTAATAAAAATGATCAAATGAAACAACACCCCTATCTGTGGAGCTTCTCCTAGTCCGAAGGACTGAATGTAAAAATTTGCACCCGTAAAACAGATATATGGAATTTCAGAGAATTGATAACTGCAAATGCTGCAAAGTGAGAATATAGGCTCAGTTTTGATATCATGGACACAATATACTTTTTCGTTTCCGTTTTATAAAAATGACAAAAGAATAAAATCTGGTACATTGTTTGAATAGACAGACCATCACAAGGACATTTGAACAGGCTGGGTTAACTGATAGCAATTCTTTAGCAAACTTATCCTCCACTTTCTGCAAAGCACCCACATCAACTGTGCCCCATATTTCCCCATATTTCCACGCCATAGGTTGCTATTGCTACTGATTTTGCCATATATATTTCTAACATTTCTCTGATTGATTTTTATCCATCTTGAAGCAAATTTCCATATGGCGGCAATGCTTCTTTGCAGCAAATTAATTCTGTTTGCAACCATGGCCGCCCAGTTAAGTTTGGAGTCAAAGAAGAGGCCTAAATACATGAAGGACTCTACTCGTTCCTACGATCCCCCATCTAAATAAAATGTATTAGACTTCTTCTTTCCCATACCCGCTATCATAACATAAGTTTTCGATCTATTAACAAGCAAACCCAGTTCAGCCATAAAAGATGAATAGGAGCCAATCAAGCGCTGTAAGGCCAGGGGTGTCCTGGCCATCAGGACCGCATCATCTGCATAGAAGAGAGCGGACAGCAATAATCCGCCAGCTGAAGGAACATCTATGCACTGTGCGGTCAAAACTTCATTACATTTGTTGGTATACAGAGAAAACAAAAAGGGGGCGAGGACACACCCGTGGCGCACCCCCTTTTTAATTTTAAATGTTTCTGTACATTCCCTCTGTTTACCAAACCTGACCATAGCCCCTGCCTCTCTATAAAGCTCCCTGATAAAAAGGATTATGGATATGTCCACGCCCATCGACACCAAAAGAGCCCACAATTTTGTGTGGTCTACACATTCGAAGGCCGCGGACAAATCCACAAAAAACATATAAAACTGTCCCTTTTTTGCACAAACATACTTTGCTGCAAGTAAGGCCAGATTAAGTCCTTGGTTAATCGTTCCCCTCCCCTTTCTGAACCCATATTGAGTCTCTGCTAAGACGTTGTTGGCCAATGCCCACTCCTCCAGTCTATTTAAGAGCAATCTCCCCATCAATTTCGCTGTGCTGTCCAGCAGGGAAATTGGGCGATAATTTGCTGGGCTCATGGGATCCCCTTTCTTATATATGGGGATGATCACTGATTGTTTCCATGATACTGGAGGTCCCACTTTAGAGACAGCATTAAAAACTTGCATCAGGAGCGGAGTCCATAAATTTTTACATACCAAAAAAATATCCAGATGAACTCCGTCCGGGCCTGCTGCCTTTAAGGTAGGCGACTGAGAGAGTGCAAGCTCAATTTCCTCTAATGAGAATTCTATCCCCCGTTGGGCGACCATTGAGTCTCCCAGTTTTTTTGTAGCACTATCCTTCTCTACATTAAAGATACTCTGAAAATGAGAGCGCCAAGTGGATTCATCTATATGAGTATCTAGAGAGATTCCCCTGATCTTCCAGAAGAGGAGCATTTACCACCCTCCAAAAGGCCTTGCTGTCTTTACTCTTCGATGCCTCACACAAATTTACCCATGCTTCGTCCCGTAGCTCCTTTTTTCTCACCATTCTGGCTGTCTTATAGTCGGCACGTAGCTTCCTTATTAGATCTTTATTTCTGGGGTTTGTTTTAAGGGCTGTACGAAGTTCTCTAGAGGCTTTCGAACAATTAGTTTCAAACCACATAGTCGTGGGAGGAGTATTTCTTTTGGATGGGCGTGTGAGATTAGAGTTAATAGATGTTAAAATTTTGTTAAATGCTATTACTACCTGATGACTATCAGTGTTAGTATCTAAGCAGGAATCTATCTTCGGAAGTACCTTCTTTACAACCTTTGGGAGGAAAAGAATTGGATCAATGGTCTCCCATTTGAGAGTAAATCCATTTTTCCTGCTCAGTATCGGTTTTGGGGCACATATAGATCTTGGCTTGGCAGAAAACAGCCAAACAAAACTAAAGAGGAGGAAGGCATGGTCGCTAAACTCTGTCAACTCTACTCTGGAGGACTTAATACAACTCTTATGTTTGGCCTGAGTAATTATAAAATCGATTGTCGATGTAGCTCCAGAGCGTTGAAAGGTAGGAAGGAGTTGGCCTGTCATGCGCTGACAAGGATTGATTATTACTAAATCCCAAGTTAATAATAGCCTGTTCAAAACGTTTCCATAATTATGGTGCATAAAATGGACAAGTAACAGGTCATTTGAATCAGTTACCCCACAAATACGCTGATCCGATTTAAGGCAACAATGTACATTAAAATCCCCAGTCCAAATTAAAAAGACTGATCGCGAATTGTGTATTAATAAGGCTTCCAATATTCCCCCTAGCTCCTCTATCACCTGTTTGGGTTTCTTAAAATTATTGTTGTAAAAATTAATCAATAACAAATCAATTTTCCCAAAACATTCAGCTGTAATAACATGAAAATGGGGGGAATTATTAATAAAGTTCACCTTGCCTAGGGTGATCGTGTTTGCAATAAGTGTAAGTAGACCCCCTTGGATCTACCTACAGCTGAGGGAACTGCTGAAGTAACATAGGAGCTATAACCATTAACATACACAGGCTGCTCTGTCCAAGTTTCCTGGAAACATATAATATCCGAGTTCGTAAACACATTGTACCAACTGTGATTATCTTTTTTTGTTTTTGTATCCCGCTATGTTCCAGGAGAGGAATTTTAAGTCACTAGGGGACTCTTGTGGGCAATACGCCGTCATAGCTGGAGGGAGAGGTATAGTGGGCTCAATTGGCTGAATAATATTGCTATTCTGTGAAACTAAACCAGCCGGCCGAACCCTCTCTTCAGATGCCAATTCAGAAATCATTCGGTCAGAGGTCAGTCAATCGCAGGACTCCATATCATCCAACAGTGAATACCTGTTTGATAGAACAAGGGACTCAGTAGCCCCCTTCACAGACTTATAGCAGGAAATCACTGGAGGATAGCCCTGTGTATTTTTAGTGTGATTGGATACTGAAATGGGCCTATAAAAAAAGCCCAAAGAAACTGCATAAATCTGGGACTGGTGTGATGGGGCAACCGGTAAACTCCCTAATAAATCTCTTACTAACCATTCATTATCAAAATTTAAAATAACACAGTCATTATTAACTGTTTTTGCATCAGACCCAATCCACTACGTTCTTCTGGCCATTAACAAATGATTATGAATCAAATGACCTTTATTTGAATTTTGGTTCAATCAGTGACGAGCCTTAGCGTTCAACTGAAGTGTGGATTCATTTAAATTTGGGCGAAGTAAGGGCACATTCACTAAAATTAAAACATAAGGGGAAGCTGCGGGGAGAAGGTTTATATGTTGTTGGTTTAATCTGCTTTGAGCCTGAAGGAAAGGAAGATTTCTCTTGACCTGTGATTTTGCTATATTGTAAGAATGCCCCTTGTCCGTTGTGTCTTGTATGATTGCCTGTGGAGGAGAACACCTGGGAGCTAAACCTACATGGGCAGTACCTGTAGGAACCCTACTGGAAACCAACTGATTGACTACACAAGAGTGACCTGCTGAGGTAGAAGTAGAGGGTAAATTAGCTAGCACACAACCAGAAGTTGATTTTTTACATTTAGAGCACAGGCTATGTATTTCACAGTTATCAATTTTAGAAGTTGTACAAACTTCAGGAATAGTCATTGTTTTTGGCTGAGCGCTAGAAGTGACTAAACTAGCACCGGGGTCCACCATCGTTTGTTGTATTAATTTGGTCTGAATTAAGCCTTGTAAAATGCAGTCTATGGAGTCTAAGCGGGCATAAATTGGTTGTAGAAGTTGTTTAAAATTGTCAAGTAGATTGTCCCAGTTTGAAGGAGATTTAGAAGTTAGATGTTGTTGGCCGTTCGTACAAGTTGAGCTCGCTGGTGTAGTGACCTTTCTAATCTTCTTAGCTGGACACTTGGAGGGCATTATCGCGAGACCCCTTTTACATTTCCCATTAATGGGGGTAGGGGCTATTGGTTTCTCTCTGTGTGTAGTGGCAGGCTGTAGGTGTTCTGTGGGTGATTTAGATACCGCCCGCAATTCTGTAGAAGCAGCCCCATCTACTTTTGTTACATCCCCCTGTGTTAGGGAAGCTACCAAGGTAGATGAATGCCCTACCCCTGAGCCCAACGAAAGTATCCTTTCCGTAAGAGCGATTTCTTTTTCTAGTGCCGATGTAGCTTTGGCCAGAAAAGTATCTAGGGAAGCTACATTTACCTCCTCCATTGCTCGCGACTTTTTCTTTCCCATGGTGGTCCAAATGCTGAGGGTGCAGAAGTTAGAGGGAGGGCCCAGCCCAGCCTCCTCCGGGCTATGACGGGCATGGACAGGCCCGCCCTTGGCCCGGGCTTTGCCCGGGTGCATCCCACCCAGCGGTGAAGTTAAGCGCCTCCGAGCGCGAAGAGATGCCTCAGGCGGTGCGGGGGAGCCTGGGAGCTGAAGTCCACTGGCGCTGGCTCTAACCCCGGTTTGGCAATGTGAGCGTCCCGCGCAGCGGGAGCTCAGCGGTGAAGTTAAGTGCCTCCGAGCGCGAAGAGATGCCTCAGGCGGTGCTGTGGAGCCTGGGAGCTGAAGTCCACTGGCGCTGGCTCCAACCCGGGTTTGGCAATGTGAGCATTAGTTACCTCTTCCAATCCAAGCATGGGTAGGTTAGGTAGGAGGTACACAATTGTATCTTTGACACAGGCAACACATTGGAATTTGGTATTGGCACTCTTATAAATCAACGATCATCTGGGACAGCCCTGCTAAGTGATGCAAAAAAGAAAAGGCCTGCTAGGGAGGCAGGTACTGTGTTAAACCTGACACGCTTGAGGTAGCATTTCTCTAAACCTTTTGCTCATGGGTTTTGCTGATTCTCTTTTAGTGGCCTTATGGTCCTGGGCACTTTCCCACTGTAAATGCAGTGTGAAAGTGCGCATGCCCTTCTTACACACGTTACGAAGTGGTGCCTACCTGATGTTTTTAATCATGTCTCATGCCTGCCATTTCAGGCCTGGTGGTGCCACTTGCACGTATGATGCTTTCAAGCATGTGTCAAAGCCTGCCATTGCAGGCCTGTGTGTACTTATGGTCAGGTTAACCTTTTTAAACCACTGGCCAACCCTGAGGTGACTTTTCACTACCACTAGGGTACCCCTTGGGTAAGTCTTAAGGGTTGAAGCAAGTGGTAGGTGAAAGGCAGGGCAGGAACATACGTGTGTTCCCTGCCCAGGTTGTGAAAAATACCCATGTGTATTTTCACCACCTATGAGGTTTGCTCTTCCCCAAGGCTAACATTGAGGAAATGGTTACAATTGCTTCAAGCTGCAATAGCGGCTTACAGTGGATCAGCAGCATAATGTTTCCTATCATTGGATTCACAATGACAAACCCTCTCCTGTGGTAAAGAGGAATTTGTCATTAATAGCTTGGAAATCCACTTCTGGAAAGTGGGCATTTATTTGCTATAAAGCTCTTTGTGTGCCTTTTAGTTTGACTCCAGTCCACACTGAAGGATGGGGAGCACATCTGTGCATTCCCCTGAGACAGCTATAAACATTAGGCATGCAACTGGAACGACAGACTATCCAGCCAGGCCATTTGAGGGCCTGGCTGGATAGAGTGGAGGAAGGGGTTTTGACACTTGGACTCTGGAAGCCAGATCATGGTCCCACTAAAGATCTGCACTCCACTGCCCCAAGGCAGACAGGACTGACATTTAGGGGAGACATCTGTGGTTCAAGGGGAAACCTTCTGAACCTCCACAACTTCACAGGTGCACTATAGTATAACTACTGGTGTCATACTTCAGCAGGGTAGAGATACACTTGTGGGAATGTGGAACCGGGGATCCTGGAACTGCGTTGTGCGGGCTGCCAGAGGAATCTGTTGTGCACAAGGAGGATTACTGCCATTTGAAGGGACTGTGCACCCTTCCTGAATAGTTGCTGGCCTGGGCTGACTACCTGTTCCTGTGTAGCACCCTGAAGTGCGCTCTCCAAGTGCTTGTTGGCTTGCCCCATGTCCCCTGGTGGAGGTCTCAGGGACATCAAAGACCTCCAGCGAGGGACCCACACCATCTACCTGTGACACCTGGAGAGCAGTGCCCTCTTAAGTGCCCACATCATCTGCTGGATCCCAACTGGTAGTACAGTGTGAGTGTGGAACTAAGAATTGTGACGGGAGATCAGATTGCCTTGTGCTGACTCCCAAAAAGTACTGCCCACATCATGGGGCTTCAATGTACATAAGCATTTTGGTGGTGAGTGGATTCACCGGTTTCGAGATCCCGCATGGCCCGCTTCGTCGATCATGCCGCATTTCTCTTGTGCGATTCACAGGTTGCCACCCTCGGAGGTGGGGGCTTACCCATAGTAGTGGCTCATTGTGGCACTGCTGAACTTGCGCCTGTGTGTGTGTGACTGGAATTGTCTGGTGTGACTCAAAACAATGAGCACCAGGCTTTGTGCCTCATTTCCAGGGACATACAGAATTTGCAACTCTTCGTTGTGTACCACCGGAACTTTCTGGTGCAACTCAGAACAAAGCACATCAGACATTGTGTCTCATTTCCAGGGAGGTACAGAATTTGCAACTCTTTGTTGTGTGTGACCAGAATTGCCTGGTGCGACTCAGAACAGTGCGCACCAGACATTGTGTCTCATTTCCAGGGAGGTATGGAATTTGCAACTCTTCATTGTGTGTGACCAGAAATGGCTGGTGCGACTTGTACCAACGTGCACCAGACGTGCCTCATTTCCAGGGATGTGCAGAGGAGCAGATTCATGCTCCGTGGAGCCCAGATTGCCCGGGTGCTACTTTGATCGACATGTGGCCTCTGTCTTCTGCGAGGCTCCCCCGATTCAGCCCCCATTCATTGATTGTTCTATTCGTGCCCTCAGTGCGGCGAACCAACAGCCCTCCCCTCACCCGGCCCTGATGACTTCGTGCTACCAGGTAGTACTGCCCGGACCGGGCCGGCGTGGTGAGAGTGACTGACTGGGCCTAGGAACGCTTTTGAGAGTGATCGAACGCGGGTCAAGAAACTGCGTTGCCCTCCTGTGCTTTGCAGAACTGGGCTGGTGCCAGAAGGCACAGTGTGGAATCCCTTGAATGAACAACTATTGCCCTCATCCCGCTTCTGCTTCGCATATCGCAGGTGAACTTCCTGAGTAGTGGCCAAACCCTCATTTGTCAACTGCCGCCTAATTAGCCCTGCTTTCTCAATCAATCAATCAATCAATCAGGGGTTTATATAGCGCGCTACTCACCCGTGAGGGTCTCAAGGTGCTGGGGGGGCGGGGGGGGAAGCAGCTCCGGATCAGTTGAAGAGCCAGGTCTTGAGGTCCTTCCTGAATGTGTGTAGGGTCGGGGAGCGTCTGATGTTCACAGGGAGCTCGTTCCAGGTTTTGGCTGTGATGTAGGAGAAAGCTCACCCGCCGGTTCTGTTTCTGTGGATGCAGGGGACCTCTGCCAGGGCGAAGTCGGCGGAGCGGAGGTTCCTCTTGGGTACATGGAAGGATACTCTCTCGTTGAGGTATTTGGGTCCGATGTTGTTGAGGGATTTGTAGGTGTGGGTGAGTAGTTTGAAGGTGACCCTCTTCTCGACGGGGAGCCAATGGAGGCCTCGTAGGTGTTGGGTCATGTGTTCGTGACGCGGTGTCCCGAGGACGAGTCTGGCTGCGGCGTTCTGGATGGTTTGGTGTTTGTGTAGAAGGGTTTTGTTGATTCCGGCGTAGAGGGCATTGCCGTAGTCCAGTCTGCTGGTTATGAGTGCGTGGGTGACGGTCCTTCTGCAGTCGGGGGGGATCCATTTGAAGGTCTTACGGAGGATGCGAAGGCAGTTGAAACTAGTGGAGGCGACGGCGTTGATCTGGCGGTTCATGGAGAGGGAGGAGTCAAGGATGATGCCGAGGTTCCGAGCGTGGTCTGTAGGGGTGGGTGGGCTCCCGAGGGAGGAGGGCCTCCAGGTGTTGTCCCAGGTGGAGGTGCAGGGTCCGAGGATGAGGACCTCGGTCTTCTCTGAGTTGAGTTTCAAGCAGCTGTCTTTCATCCAGGCTGCCACGTTCTTCATTCCTTCCTGGAAGCAGAGTCTGGTGTCTTCGGGATTCTTCATGAGTGAGAGGATGAGCTGGGATTCGTTGGCGTAGGATACGATGCTGAGCCCATGCTGTCTGACGATGGCGGCGAGGGGGGCCATGTAGATGTTGAAGAGCGTGGGGCTTGGTGATGATCCCTGGGGTACTCCGCAGTTGATTTCCGTGGGTTTGGAGAGGAAGGGAGGCAGTCGAATCCTCTGGGTTCTGCCAGAGAGGAAGGATTGGATCCAGTCTAGGGCGGCTCCTTGTATTCCCGCATCGTGAAGTCTGGCTGCGAGCGTGCGATGTGAAACGGTGTCGGAGGCTGCGGAGAGGTCTAGAAGGATGAGGGCCGCAGTGTGTCCCTGATCCAGTAGCATGCGGATGTCGTCAGTGGCGGCGAGGAGGGCGGTCTCGGTGCTGTGGTTGCTGCGGAATCCAGACTGGGAGGCGTCTAGGATGGAGTTCTCTTCGATGAAGGCGGTCAGCTGGGCGTTAACGAGTCTCTCGGTGACTTTGGCCGCAAAGGGGAGGAGAGAGATGGGCCGGTAGTTTTTCAGGTCCGTTGGGTCGGCCGTTGGTTTCTTGAGGAGGGGTTTCACCTCCGCCCATTTCAAGTAGCCTGGGCAGATGCCTGATCTGAGGGAGGCGTTGATGGTGCGTCCTAGTTCAGGTGCGATGACGGTGGCGGCCCTGTGGAATATGTGTGGTGGGCAGGGGTCCGTTGGGGCTCCTGAGTGAGTTTTCTTCATGGTCGCGGTGATGAGTTCGATGGTAGCGGGATCCCAGGACGTGATGGTCGGCTCATCGGCGGCGGTGGGTAGGGGGGTGGTGTCCGTCGTTGGTTCGCTGAAGTTGTCGTAGAGGGCCTTGATCTTCAGATGGAAGTAGGAGCTGAGCTTGTCGCAGAGTTCCTGGGAAGGTGTGACGTCCGTGGCTTCGCAGGTGGGTTTGCGAACTGCTGTATGATGTTGAACAGTTCCTTGGCGTTGGTCACGTTGGTCTGGACTTTGTCTCTTATGAAGGTCCGTTTGGTGTCTCTTATGCACTGGTGGTACTCCTTCAGGGCGCTCTTGTGGTTGTTCCGGGCTTCTGTGGTTTTCAGGTTTCACCAGGTTTTCTCTAGGCGTCTGCAGGAGCGTCTGGCTTCTTGAAGTTCTGTGGTGAACCAGGTGGCCTTCAGAGGGCATTGTTTGGCGGGGCGGAGGGGTGCGAGCTTGTCGGCGCAGCAGGAGACCCAGCGGTGAAATTCCCTGGCTGCGGAGTTGGTGTCGGTCGTGGCGATGGGGGGGTTTTGACGGAGGGTGTTGAGGTGCTCCTCTGTGACCTTGCTCCAGTTCTGTCGTGGCGGGCACGGGGCGGGTTTGGGTGCGGTGGTGGTGTTGAAGGTGAAGTGGATGCAGTGGTGGTCAGTACAGAGGGGCTGGGTGGTGTGGCTGAAGCGGATGTTAGTCCCTCCCGCGAAGATGGGGTCGAGGGTGTGACCCGCTCTGTGGGTGGGCGTGTTGACGAGTTGCTTCAGTCCTAGGTTGGCGAGGTTGTCGAGGAGGGTGGTGGAGTCGGGATCGTTGCTGTTGTCGAGGTGGAAGTTCAGGTCCCCGAGTAGAATGTAGTCCGTGGAGGTGATGGCGTGGGGTGCGTCGAGCTCGGCGATGGTAGTTGCGTGCTGGGTGCGAGGTCCTGGCGGTCTGTAGATGAGGGTGCCTCGTAGCGTGGTCCTGGGGCTTGTCTGAATCTGGAAATGGAGGTGTTCTGTGTTGGAGTGGGGGTCACTCGTGCTGGATGTGGAGAGTCGGAGGGGGGTCTTGTGTGCGATGGCGAGTCCTCCTCCTGGGTGGTGCAGGCGGTCCTTTCTCTGGATCTTGTAGCCGTCGGGGATGGCAGTGGCGATGTCGGGGCCGGAGGTGTCGTTGGTCCAGGTTTCCGTGAAGAAGGCGACGTCGGGAGAGAGGGAGTCGATCAGGTCCCAGATCTCTATGGCGTGTCGGTGCATGGAGCTTACGTTGAGAAGGATGCAAGTCAGGGTCTCGATGGTGCGCGCATCAGGCGTGCCTTCGGCGGTCGTGGGAGCTTTGTCGATGGTGAAGGATCTGCGGCAGGGTCTGCACGAGAACTGCCCATGGGTGGTGTTCGGCGAGGATCTTGCGCAGTCGGCATGTCTTCCGGGGTTGAGTGCGTGGAGGGCGGTTGAGTTGTAGTGGTGGGGTCTAGGAGAACCAGGGTTCCTGGCGCTGGCCGCAGTCAGGACACGGACGGGCGCAGATGGGCTTGCCTTAGGCGCGCCTTCGGCGTGCCAGCGGCTCGCCCGCTGCGCGCGACCGCACAGCGGTCGCTATTAAGTAGGGGAGGAGGGTGGGAGCAGAGGTCGGGAGGCGGGATCGGGGCTGAGTAGGGGGGGCGGGGCCGCAGGGGCAGCAGTGGCGGGAAGAAACGAACAGTACAGGCGAGGGAAAAATAAACAAAGTAGTACACACCAACAAGTAGTACACGCAGTAATGCAGTCAACAACAGTGAAGAATCCCAATAATGGGGAGTGGGACACTGGGGAAAATACCGGATGGCACGCAAAGGTGAAACCTGCGGCTGCCGGCTCGAACCCTGCTCGACAGAAGGGCTCTGTACTGGCGCGGTAGACTGAGAGGCGGAGCTGCTGGGGAGAGTGCTGGCGTTGGCCCGGAGGTCAAGGTTTCACGCGCGCTCCCCCGCAGCGGTCGCCATTAAGTAGGGGAGGGGTACGGGAGCAGAGGTAGGGAGGCGGGATCGGGGCTGAGTCGGGGGCAGGGCCGCAGGGGCAGCAGCGGCGGGAAGAAACAAACACACCAACAAGTAGTACACGCAGTAATGCAGTCAACAACAGTGAAGAATACCAATAATGAGGAGCGGGACACTGGGGAAAATACCGGATGGCACGCAAAGGTGAAACCTGCGGCGCAGGGACGGGCTGCCGGCTCGAACCCTGCTCGACAGAAGGGCTCTGTACTGGCGCGGTAGACTGAGAGGCGGAGCTTCTGGGGAGAGTGCTGGCCTTGGCCCGGAGGTCAAGGTTTCAACACCACCTTCTTCCCTGGGGCCCTGATTAAGTGTGACTCTGGCCGGGATCGGGCTAGGATCTGGGGGAAGGGTTTCTTTATCTCCAGCCCAGGGTGGTGGAGGAGGGCTTGGGCCATGGGGTCTGCATGAGCATTATCAACTGATCTGCCAAATATCAGTGCACCACATTATAGTGCTGTGTGCATGTGTGTGCATGCTCCATAGGGGCCTGCCTGATACCTGTGGCACCATGAATTGGTGCCTAGTGAATATGTGGGAGTGATTTGCTGTTATTACGTATACTGCACAGTGGCGTTGCTTTACACGTTTATTCCTTGCCAAAAGAATACATTGGTTTTTACCCATGTGGTCTTGGCCCACGGTGCTGCTTAAAAGTGTTGTAATTATCTGTGTGTACACATTTCTAATATTGTTGTGATCTGGAGTGCACCCTATAACTGAGTGGTATTGAATTATAATAATTGCCGGGGTGAGCTTCAGTCTGACAACGTTCTGCACCACATAAGGGTGCTAGGGGTAAAGTAGGATCTTTCCAAAGTGTGCATATTACTTATGTTATTTTAACACGGTTGGGCCTAATACTGCTAGTGATATTTCCTAATGTGATTTATGTCCAACAACACATAATGTTCATGTTATGTTAATTAGTGTGTGTGTTGAATACAAACTTTATTTACATACACCACGCTTGAAGTCTCATTTGTGACGCTCAGTGTATTTATTGTGTGAGAGTGTCATTGCCTCAGTGATAAGCCTGACTGCTCAGTGACAAGCTACCCCAGGGTGAGCACAGATTATACAGTGAGTGTAATCACCTTCCCCTGATGGGAGTGGTAGGTTCTGCCTGGCTAGGGCCTCGCCTCTGCCAACTAGAATGTGCCAGTTCCAACACATTGTTTCCAATGTCATGAAGGAATTGTGGAGGTTTCTTCATTGCACACTGGTCCAACTGCAATCCGGCTATATATGTGTCTAAAAAATGGTGGGGCAGCATAAATCTGATACAAACATAATGTTCCACTAGCTACTTTTTTTTGCAAAGAAAGAAGTTCAACGAGAAATAATTTTAAAGTTCTATAGCGGCACTGTCATACTCAGCCTGGGAAGTAGAGATTGTCCTCAAACTCAGGTGGTTCAGCCAGAAGTTTTTATGCTAACACACTTGATTCTGACCAATCCTCCTCCTCCGGTGTGGTTTCATGAACAGTGTAATTGTCTGGTATGAAATGTTGGTTCATTTTGATCATGTTCAATCTCTCCACGCTTTGAGGAGACAGACTGGTCCTTCTCACTGTAACAACTGTGCCAGCTGCATTGAACACATGCTCAGCAGAAACATTGGCAATGGGACAAGCCAGATACTTTATTGCCAGCCTGCTGAGCTCTGGCCATTGGCGGATCTTCCCATACCAATACATCAATGGGCTTTGATCCACATAGTCTTCTTTTGGATCATCCAGCTACTCCTGGAACATCCTCTGGATGGTCATTGGTGCTGCCACTTGCTTGACCTCTTTTTCCATCGCCTCTGCACTGGACGTAAGCCCTTCCATTTGATACCAATCCGATGCAGAGGTTGGGTCTGATCCTTCTGTTGCTGCTGTTGTTGCCAGTGTTCTGGTTGCTGGTGGTGGCTGCTGTGAGACAAGACTACCCTCTCTGGAAGTAGAAGGCAGCACCCCTGAGCTGTCGAGTGGGACTCTAAGTTACAGCCGTTCTTCTTCCAGGTCTCCGGCTTGCTCAACAATCTACCACTTGTATTTTGAAGCATCCCCTTCAGAAAAAGGAATGAAAGTGGGCACAATTTTTTTGTACTGCTGATCAAGTAGTGTGGCACAGGTGTACTGTTTGGATGAGATGATGTCATTTTGCAGCCTTCCATTACAAGCCAAGTGAAAGAGTAAGCTCTCAATCAAGGCAGGCACTTCTGTGTTTTCGTTCACACCTGTGAGTGCGAACTTTTCAGACACCTTCTTTAACTGGTCCTGTAGCAGATGCAACAACCGGATAAATTCACCCATTGTACTGTCCTCCTTGCTAACTTCACGTGTGAAAACTTGAAAAGGGAGTAGCATCTGTGTCAAGCATTTGACTAGGCCCCATTTGTCCACATCTACGATCATAGCTTTCCCATTTGCATCCCTTCCTCTTTGAATGGCATAGTCATTGATCTGTTTGTACGGCTCAAACAGACTTTGCAAAATGTAATAGGTTGAGTTCCAACGTGTTGGCACCTCTTGTATCAGGGCTTTAACTGGTACTCTATTAGTACGCTGAATAATCTGCAACTGCTTCCGTGCATTAAAAGAATGGATGAAATTAGTGCAGATTCTTCTGCAGGTGAACAGTATGTTGCAGACTATGTCTTCTTTTTTTAGAAGGTCTTGCACCACCAGTTCGATGCAATGAGCCAAATACAGGACTCTGAACTAGCCACTGTCTGCCATGGCCATAACTATGTTCCTGCCATTGTCAGTGGCAACAAATCTAATTCTGACACCTATGGGTCGCAGGCATTCAGACACCTTGCTGTTAAATTTGTCCAAGATGTTTGCAGCTGTATGTGATTTCTCAATGGTGAACATGGCTACTGCTGCAGGTCGCCGACCGCTCTTAACACTTTGTTGAGGGCCAAGACCCGTAGATATCTTTTGCTTTACCCTCGCAAATGAGATCCATTGTGCAGTGATGTGTATGTAATCAGTCGCCTGACAACTGGTCCACGTCTGTCAGGTGGATAGTATGAACAACACTTTGCTGCAAAGCTTGTCCAACCAATTGCAGTACACTGTGATGCAGTGCTTGAACAGCAACTCTGGCAGAAACGGTCTAACTTGGAACCTTCCATTTTGGGCTGATGGCTGCCGCACATTCTAAGAATCCTACTCCTTCCACAAAAGAAAAAGGGAGGAGGTCCAGCGCTAACATTTTTGCCATCTTCCCACTGTACAAACGTGCCGTGGGTGGTTGTGGTGGTAGGGCCTGTCCTGCCTAAACATGCCCGTAATAGTAGCCTGTATATTTTTAATCTTCTCTGGGGCCACTGATGCAGGCAACTTTTGAGAAGTAGGTGGTGGTAGACTAATTGCGCGTCACAGTGGGGCAGTCCCTGTATGCTATGGTATCTCCCTCTGTCTCTGAGTCTTATGACATTATGAAGTCACTGAGGTGGGTGATTCTGCTGGTGCACTGCTGGGGACTGGACTGCTTTGCGCGAAGATGTCACCCTCTTCTTCCTCATCATCACCTCCCACAGTGATTGGACTCGTAGCTGACGTTTCCCGGCTCTCCTCACCTTCACTACCATGACCACGTTCAGCAATTTTTTTAAGGTGCCCCTCCCATCGAATTGCGTGGTATTTTTCATATGGGTCATTTGGCATCTGGTACCATAATGTGAACCAGGCTTACCTTGACGAACATTCGTGTGGCAAATGGTGCATAGTGCAATGTGCTCCCACTGTGTGCTAACCATAAAAAAATCCCAAAATGGGGAGAAGGACTTATTAAGTGGGCCACTGCCAATGCCTGAAGAAGAACTGGAGGTAGATGGGTGTGTCATCGATTGCCTCTCTTCAGTGTATACTTGTATTGACGTAGGGGTTAGTGCAGGTCTCAGCTGGGGATTGGCAAATATGGGAGCTGGTGGTGCTACCTACGCCACATCCATCGGAGCAAGTTGAATAGCAATGTCAAACTCCTCTGTGCTGTGTCACCTTCCACAATAACTAGCTCATCGTCGTCATCCTCCTCATCATCCCCTTTCCTTATTTCTAAGGCTTTCAGGGGCTTTTCTTTTCCCTTGCCTCTCCTGGCATCTCCTGGACTCTGGCAGGGTCCATGCCATGTCCCTATCATCATCATTAGAAGTGGTCCTTGGAAAAGATGGTGGAGTAGTACCCTTCATTTGCCTTGCTGGATGTCTGGGAGCCAATGATTGTAAAAGAGGAGGTTCTTGCTCGGCAGGAAGCTCGACTTCCTGTTCTGCTCCAATATCAGAAACATGTACTATTTCTTGCTGTGTCTGCTGTCCACTGTGCCCTGTTTCCTGAAACGATTGGTTACTACTTTGCAAAAGGGACGAATCCAATTCAACGCCCCTGGTCATCGGCATCACCATGTCTGCAGTGGCTGCCTCACTGGCAGACATGGTCTCGGGCTTAGGTTGGGGTGGTGGTGTTGATACATGAGTTCTGCTCCCAGCTTGTTCCCTGGAGGCCGGTGAGACAGGCACACAACGTTGTCTTAAAAAGGATTGGGCCGACACGCCACTGGTGGAAAGCTGCTTCTTCTCAATGACTACTTTCTTGTAAGCAACTTTCTTTGGGGCCATCTTAAAGCTCTCAGTTGGCAGTGGCACTAAGCTGCACAGGTGGAAGAGATTGGAGGACTGATGTCACTGTACAGGCTTTCTGTTTGGCAGTACCGCAGGTGATGTCTCTTCTTCTCTTGTGCACCTAAAAGCAAAGAAGCAGGATAAACATTTAGTGAAACGTGGCATTGTTGCCGTTTGAATTAGAACAACAACATAATGAGAACGGTCTCTAATTTACCTCTCTCTTATACCTACAACCCCCTATTCGTGTTTTTTCTGTTAGGTATGCTGCCTAGGTACCAATGGGGTATTTAAAGGAACCCTCACTAACCTACCTAGTAGGTGACATGCTTCATCATAGGGTTCCCACCCTGGTCACCGAATGTTTCCAGGGTGTGCTGCGACACCTGATTATAGCAGAGCTGGGGGGTGGGGTTGGAGGGTAGAGTAGTGATGATGAGTTAATTAGTGAAAAAGTGCAGTATTTAAAATTGACTCAAGACTTCCAGTCAATTGGACATAAATTTTAATCAAGGAATTCTTGGTCAATGTTAAAAAATAAATAGTGGAGGATATATGTAGGATATTAATTTGATCCAACTTATCCTCAAAATGGTCTACATGTTTCAGCCATCTTCCACTGGTGCCTCTCAGGGTCAGAATGGCTTTCGTCAGGACCAAAAAGAAAAAGTTAGCATGCGCACTAAGGCATGCAGGGATTGTGTGGGTGGATTGTACTTCCAACCCACTTTATTAGCAGGAAAGTCACCGTTTTGTCTTTCTTCATAGCAGTGGTAGCCTCTCGCTACCTGGGATCGGCCAAGGGGGTGGACCCTGTAGTCACACTTTCTTCAAGGCATCTCACCCTCCGTGATACCTGCTATGCCCCGGTCGCCCCGCGTCGACAACGGCAATATTAGTGTGGTTGGTTACTTAGGTAATAATAAATCAACCACTTTAAAGTCAAACTACATCACCATACCATAAAATTGAATTTCCCATCAGGATAACACAACATACAGACAGAGCTCTTTCCTTTATGTCTATATATTCTAAAGGAGACACATGTGGCACTCAGGGAACTGCATGGGTAAATGAAATAATAATTTAAAAAAAATAGAGGTTATTGTGCGCTTATGGCAGACAATGTGGTCCAAAGGAAAATGGAATAATCATGAAAGAAATTAATGATGCTGATGTGTCTGCAGTGCACCGCAGTCAGGGTGTCCAGGAGGAAATGGAGTTATTGACGGTGTTTGTATGGGAAGAAACCTATTGTGAGGCAAGAGGATGCACAATTTAAAAAATCCCAAAAAACGCATGTAATGTATAAGCACTGTCCATCAGAATCAAATTCTTAATATATATACATACTAAAATGACCCTCAAGCATATTATTAAACTGATATCACATCCTTCTATGCAAGCCTATGGCAAAGGCACACTGGCTGGATGCACAAAATGGTTGTCAGGCCAGCCAGTGCCACATGTTCAAACTACAACAGCAAGCAAGGAGGCATGGGGAACAAGGAACTCACCCAAGCCTATGGCAAAAGGCACACTGGCTGAATGCACAAAATGGCTGCGAGTCAAAGCCACATGGTCAAACAACAGCGAGCAAGGAGGCATTGGAAACAAAGAACACATGCAAGCCTATGGCAAAGGCACACTGGCTGCATGCACAAAATGGCTGCCAGGCAGTGCCACATAGTCAAACAACAACAGCAAGCAAGGAGGCGTGGGGAACAAAGAGAACATGCAAGCCTATGGCAAAGGCACACTGGCTGGATGCACAAAATTGCTGCCAGCCAAAGCCACGTGGTAAAACAACAACAGGCAGCAAGGAGGCATGGGGAACAAAGAACACATGCAAGCCTATGGCAAACGCACGCTGGCTGGATGCACAAAATGGCTGCCAACCAGTGCCACATGGTCAAACAAGAACAGCGAGCAAGGCGGCATGGGGAACAAAGAACACATGCAAGCCTATGGCAAAAACACACAGGCTAGATGCACAAAATGGCTGCCAGTCACATGGCCAAACAATATCAACCAGTAAGGAGGCCTGTGGACACAGACTCCACAAAATGGCCCCCAGCGACGTGGCATGAAGAACAAGCATTGGCATAGCCAATAGGTCTCACCTTTGGGAACTAATAATTGTTTAGGCAGAGATATTGGCTTTGTGTTTGTTTTTAAGCTGTGTTGTATAGAAGTTTGCAGTATGCTGAAAAGTTATAATAAAGATGTGTGAGAAGCATTTTTGTTACCTTAGATATGACCAAGAAAGTATTATGTACAACAGAATGACTATATTAAAAAAGTATTAATAATAATTAATGACTTGAGCTTTTTTGGATGTTTGAATGCTGGCAACTTGTATCGGCCTGTCCCAATGGTTGCTTATTATGGTTTTTATTGTTAAAGGGGTGGGTATAAATAACATGAGAGTGAAGGTGAGTTAGTTAGTTAGTTAGTTAGTTAGTGAGAGTAATAGATTTAGTGAGTTAGTTAGTGAGAGATAGTGAGAGAGTTAGTTAGTTAGTGAGAGAGAGTGAGAGAGTTAGTTAGTGAGAGTGATAGAATTAGTTAGTTAGTGAGAGTGAGAGATTTAGTTAGTTAGTGAGAGTGTGAGAGTTAGTTAGTGAGAGTGAGAGAGTTAGTGCATGTAATTGTGAGTATGTGAATACGTGCACTGGTGTATACATTTGGCTATGTGTGTTTGTGTGTTAGTAAACTGTCTATCTACATATACTTTACCTGCGTGATATTTTTGTTGTCTGTATTCTTGCTACAATATTTTTATGCCATGATATTTTGGGCTCATTATTCAGGTGGTAAAGCGCCAGCGGTGACGTGAAGGCTAGCACAGGCACTTCGTTCATTACAAACTGCTGCCAGGTTCAGTAGCACCAATTAATGCACAGCAAGGCATTTCCTAAACACACACAGCACAAGGCATGGCAGACGCAGGGCCTCGCAAGTGCACACACAGTCTGTCTCTCTCTCAGACACCCAACACCCCAAACCAAGGCACGCGAAGGGTATACATACAACACGAGACATGTCACACTCAGGGACTGGCGGTGACGACCACAGACACACAAAGAGGCTGGCAATCGTAGGTGCGACACACTGTCATGCATTCTTTGAAAATACACACACACACTGAAAGGTATAGCACACCAATGAGCGACAGGAGAACTGCAGACACCCCCCACACACATTATGCTGCACTCAGGGCTGTAAACACACACACACACATGCTGCACTCAGAGCTGTAAACCCACACATACTATGCTGAACTTAGGGCTGTAAACACACACACACACACACACACACACATGCTCAGAGCTGTAAACCCACACACACTATGCTGCAGTCAGGGCTGTAAACGCACGCTGTCACACAGCGCGTTTCCCTTCATTGTTGGAGCCAGGTAATATTTTTGGTAAGAAATATACTTATCGTGAGTCTTTGCTGCAGCCTGCACAGACAAGTGCAGGCAGCACCTGAAATCGAGTGTCGCAATGTCTCGGAGAACCGCGAACCCCAGAGCAGCCCTCTGCTGAAGGTGCAACAGCGGGCAAGAGCGGGGGTGACAAAAAAAAACGAAGGCAAAGTCTGTCTTGGGACACATACAGTGCGAGCAAAAGTGCATCACCAACAACCACGCTTAAAGAAACATACGCGGTTGCAACAATGTTTCCATTCAGCTTCCAAGTCATAATGGAAGTACTCAGCTCAGCGTGAACCGGGAAGGGTAGTAAACAAACAAAAAATCATCACACTTTACAAAAGGGAGAGGAGGCGGGATGAGGGAGGTGGTAAACACAGACATCGGGAGGGGGCGGGAGTAAAGGCAACACAACTAGAGTAGCGCTTACACTGGGAGCAGATCATAAATATGCATAGAAGTAATGAGAGAGGCAGCGGGCAAGCGAGAAACTGCACGGGAACATTAAATGGCAAAAAAAAAACAAGCGCGGCCGCACGTGCCAGGTCGGCGGCGAAAGTGAAAGCGCCGCGTTTGGAGCAAAAGTGCACCAGGGCCAGCGCGACCGCCATCTGTTTCCAATTAACACGACCGCGAGACGCGGGCGCGATAATTGGAAACAGATGTCGCTGCTGCTCACTCCCGAGCTCCCTAGGCCATGGGAGAGAGAAGGCGGGACATGCACCCGTCTTTCACCCGCCTTTGGCCAATTGCGTGCTGTCTTTCTTAGAAAGACGCACGCAAAGGCCAATAGTGAGAAAGCAACTTTACATATACTCATCTGTATACATTTTTACCATGGCTTTTTAGCCCTCAAATATATTTTTAGCCTTTGTTTACTTTTATTATCAGTCAGGTATTAAGAGAGCTCCAGAAAGCATTTTAAATTGCATTCTGCTTATAATTACTGTTTAAAGTATGTACACATAAGGGGAAAAAGTACTAGTGTCTGGCAGTTCTGCTAATTTTTGCATTGGCCGGGTCATTAAGGGGTAGTAGTTTAGTGACCTTCCATTGTAAATGTTAAACAGTTTCTAGAACTTTTTAATGCTTCTAATTGCTTAAAAGTGTGCAATTTCTGATATCTATCTCTTTCCATGCACTTTATTGCTTGTTTTTGGTTTGGGAAAGTCTTACTCTAAGTGTTGTACATTCTGTCGTTGAATGTCACTCCTAAGCACACTGAAACCATGGGAGTGTGACACATAAGCACTCTGAAAACTTGACAACTATTGTCTTGGTGCAAATTTGCAGGGCTTTCAGGATAGGACGTAAGTATAGGTCAGGATGGTGCTTTGCAGAGAATATCTGAATGGGGCTTTGGACCTGGATGAGGCTTTTGCCCAGTGTATTCCCCAATATACTGCTGATTTAGTCAGCCTTCTTAGCCTGGTTTCTATCTGCCGTTTCGTATGTTGTGGGGAGGGGACCGATGCCCAAACATTTTGCTCAGGGGAGGCTTGACAGAACAAAGTTTGAAGACCACTGCTTTAAAGGTATCCTAAATGCTGCTGCAAGTCTCATACCGATCTGCAGAAATAGTATTCCATTACCTCTAACCTGATGGATCTCCATTAGCTCCTCTTACCTGTCCACATTATCTTCAAAACCAGCTGCATGATTTACCAAGCCATCTCAACCAGCACACCACACCGCTTATCTTGCAGACAAGCTCACCTTCTCAGGTGGTTCTTGGCACACCCACAACCAGGGCACCAGAAGACTACAGACTAAGAATCATAAGAACAGAACAAAAACAAGGCAGCAGGTCTTCTTCATTTATGTACCCAGGATCTGGAACAGTATCGCCAAATCCATCAGGAACTGAGCCAACCCTGTTCCAATTTAGTAAACAGTTGAAAACACCTCTATAAATTATCACTACATCACACTGCAATAACAGGCCACAAACCAGCAGACTCTCCTACACCTGTTGACTTTATGCTCGCCTTTGCCCCTGTACAGCACACTGCTGCCTTCTGGCTATGATTGCACTACATACATGGGGAGAGGAGTTGGCCTAACGGCTAGGGCGGTCGACCTCGAATCTGGGGAACCGGGTTCGAGTCTCGGCAACGACTGCTGAACATCCTGTGATTCTGGGCAAATCACTTAATCTCCCCGTGCCTAACAAAAATGAAGGTGTCCTCATGTAACACAACTGGTGCTATGTAAAGCGCTCTGATACCCGATACCTTCGGGTCAAGTTCGCGCTATATAAAACTCTGTTAAAAAAAAAAATACATGGATTCATACATGCATACATACAAAAGAAGTGGAGTGAAAGAGAAAATCTAAAGCAGGAAGAGTGAGGGGAGGAAGAGAATGCGAGAGGCCCCGGGGGAGATGGAAAAGCAGCGATGGGTGGGAAAGTGGGCAGAAAGGGTAAGCCGACAGATCCTAGAGAAGAAAACAAGTTGGCCCTTGGACAGGCCTCGTAGTGGAGGCTGAGACTAGGCATGAATTTAAAAGAGGAGGCTTCTTCATGAAGGTAACAGGACAGATCTAGGCCGTTCAGGTGGCAGCACGTCAGACACCAAGTGTCAGACATGAAGGGTGCGGCTGGATTTTTGAAGAAACAGATATCAAATGCAGTCACTGCGATAAACCGCCCCCTCGGGATTAATGACTCTCTCTCGTGAGTAATGCGTCTCAACTCTAGGGAAGGGCTGGTCTGAAACACTCTACTTTCCCTTCTAGATTTCTGCAGCAGGCTTAACTCCCTCGCCTCCAGGCCAGGGGAGCCTTCCCGCAGCACATGGTGCAGACAATGCATAGCAACACCCCAGACTCACGCACTCTTCGAGGTTCGAACCGAGGAGAACGGGGATCACTTATTCAAGATGAACTCGTATTTTTAATTTAAGAGGGTCGCCCTTGCTCCCACAATGAGTACTGTTGTCATATTTTGATAGCAACTACCCTTTTCTTTCTCCATCCACTAATTTATTCTCGCACAATTCCCTGCTCAGTCAGGGCGACAATGTATCCGATTACAGCACAATTATTTGAACGGTTTATTTAATAGTGGGCACATGTGTCCAAGCACCGAAGGGCGATGCAGCGTTCTGCGGTCCCGCTTGAAGCAAGGCAAGGAGCCGCAGCCTTTCAAGGCCCAATCGTAAGCGGAGAGCCTGCTGTGCCCAGGGACTGCCTCCGGGGACCGAGGCCAGCACCAAAATCATACTGTACATGGGGTGCCCGGAAAGAGCGGGGAGAGGTGGCGTTTCCCATTGTTTCGCGAGGCGCAAAATCGTATAAGTGTAGCTGCGTGCACATGGAATGGTGCAGTGGCATACGGCCACGGACCTGTGCACGCACAAGGAGGGGAACAGTTCCCCCAACAACACATGAGATTACGTCGAAAAGAGTAGACTTCACGCAGACGCTCTGCTGCTGCCGAATTCAAGCGACCACGGGTCACAGAAATAATTGGAAAGTCTTGATTAAGCCTTTGTGGCAGCTTCAAAGCCTTGCAGTGATCGACGGGAAGAAGGGAAAGTTACCGCCTCCAACCAGATGAGAAAGTGTCCCAGCAAGTCGAACAGCCACAACAGACTGATTCTCAGCGTGGAGTGGGAGCTGAACGCTACCTGGGTACGCTGTCAGCTTCAGTGATGCACGCAGGAAAAATGCTGATCTGTTTCCAATTAACGCGACCGCGTCTCGCGGTCGTGTTAATTGGAAACAGATGTTGCTGCTGCTCGTTCCAGAGCTCCCTAGGCCAGGGGAGAGAGAAGGCGGGACATGCACCCGCCTTTCACCCGCCTTTGGCCAATTGCGTGCTGTCTTTCTTAGAAAGACGCACGCAAAGGCCAATAGCGAGAAAGCAAAAAAAAAGCACACGCACAAGCTTGTGCTCCGAGTTTGAAGCCCTTACTAGAAGCCTCGCAGAGCATTGCATGCGCGCTGGCTCAGGCGAGACCTAAAAATGACAAATCAATGGTGGCCTATGGCAAACACACACACACTGGACAGACAAAGGAGGTAGGGTAACACTGAAGAAAACACTAACTACCTTTAATTCAGCAATACCAAAAACAAAAATTAACTGAGCTATACATTTTTTACAGCAACACACATCCTCCCAATGCATCAAATATTACCCCACATACACCCTTTTTTAAGTACACAAAAAAAGTGAATTACCAAAAAAACATTTTATTTAATCCAATGCCATCCAAGCACTAAATGATGTTTTAAAACAACATATGCCATAGAAACAGTTGTTTCATGCAACCATGACCAGCACTGACCTGGGCCTACTGACTGCATGTCCTCTTGGCAGAATAGGCCAAATAGTTAAAAAAAATGAATATTGCAAATTTCAATCATGGAGAAAATGTACTGAACTGTGCAACATTGCTCCTTTCCAAAAGAAGACAAATAAAATGCTAAAATATAACTAGGTCCCTACTGAAACTGCAGGCCACCCACCAATATAAATTTGAAAATTCAAATAAAAGTACAAATAAATACTGGTGCATAACCTCTATCAAACAAACAGCACCCTTATAAAGGGTTTTTGAACTTACTTGTGAAATCTCAAATACGTTCAGGCACATGCATCAAAAGAAAAACCGGTCGCAAACGGGCAGATTCTCAGAATCTGCCCCATTGCGACAGGTATTTTTGCATTTGGGATGCATCATCCCAAATGCAAAAATCGCAATTTAAGTAATCTCTAAAATGCGATTACTTAAATTGCGATTGCATTCAAGGAATCGCAAATTGAGATTCCTTAAATGCAATGCAACAAAGTAAAAATATTAGCGATTTCGCTACTAGGGGGCGCAAATTACCATGAAGTTGAACTTCATAGTAATTTGCAAAAACTTTGAAAAATGCACTAAAGTGCATTTTTCAAAGTTGAAGGTTACACACACACGTCCTTGGGACATGTGTGTGCGCAACATATGTGCACGGATCAATTTCAGGGTGCAACAGGGTGTCCTTTTGACACCCCTGCACCCTTGAAATTGCATGCGCAATTTGCGAGTACCTATTGGTACTCGCAAATAGCGCTTCGTAATTTCCATTCATTCCTATGGGCCTGTAGGCCCATAGGAATGAATGGGAAGCCATTCCTTATTTGCGACTCGCAATTTGCGAGTCGCAAATAAGGAATGTGAAGGAATCGCTATTATTATAGCGATTCCTACATGCATAGGATTTTGCGAATCCTTAATTGCGAATCCTTAATATTCGCTATTAAGGACTCGCAAAATCCTAGCTTGATGGATGTGCCAGCAAGTCCTTAAAGCCAATGGTATATATGCAGCAGACAAAGATAGTGATCCTTCCAGCTCCAAGTCCTAATGAAAAGTGACCAGGAGATGGACAAATCACTAGGAGGAGCCTGCTGGACAGGAACAGGAAGTTGGGGTACTTCCTTCCTGTTGGAAAAAAAAAGTTTTAATAAATGGCTTCTTGCACAAAAAAACAACTCCAATGGTCCGTTGGAGAAGAATATTCACTTGAAAACCTCTTACTGTAGATTTCTCTGCTTCTCAACCACAAAAGCAAAGCGAGTGTTACGTTCACGAGCAGCACTACATTGGCGCAGTTGCAGCTGCGAAGACTGACTAGTGCGTGCTAGAGGCCAAAGAATATAATGGTGCCCGCCAACAAATATTGAGCACACAAACAGAAAAAAAACTCAACTTCGTGCCTGGAAGGCAGAATTCGGGAGTGCCCAAATTCTGAAAACTCGGCGAGCAGAGTTCAGACACTCACACACCCACACACAGACCCACTCAGAGATTCAAACACCCACTCACAGACCCAGTCAGACACTCACGCACCCATTCACTAAACCACTGAGAGGTTCACGCAGCCACTTATAGGCCCACTCAGTCACTCACGCACTCACTCACAGACCCACTTAGAGATTAATGCAGCCACTCGCAGGCCGACTCAGACACTCACAGACCCACTCAGAGGTTCACACACCCACTCAGAGGTTCACACACCCACTCAGACACTCACGCACCCACTCAGAGATGCACTCAGAGACTCATGCACCTAGTCACAGACCCAGTCAGAGACTAATGCACCTACTCACAGACCACTCAGAGACTCATGCATCCACTCACAGACCCACTCAGACACTTATGCACCCACTCACAGACCCACCCAGAGAATGATACACTCAGTCACAATCCCACTCAGAGACCCAAGCAGCCACTCACACACCCACTCAGATGCATACGCTCCCACTCAAGGACCTACTTAGACACTGACAAGCCCACTAGCACACCCAGTCAGACTCATACACCCACCCACTGACTTACTCACTGAGGGAATCATGCACCTACTCACAGACCCACTGAGAGACTCATACACCCACTCACAGACATACTCAGACACTTATGCACCCACTCAGAGACCCACTCAGACACTGATGCGTCCACTCATAGACTCAGTCAGGCACTGATAGACTTATTCAGACACTTACGCAACCACTGAGAGATACAATTAGACAGTGATGCAGCCACTGTTAGACCCACTGAGACACTCTTACTCCACTGACGACACACTCACTCCGAAACTGACATATGTACTCACAGGCTCACTCAGAGTTATTCAGTCTCTTACACATACAGTTATACACTGACGAAACTAGTCACAGAATCATTGTGTACATGTATAGAATACAAGTTAGAGTTATAAATCTTAAATGTGTATTGTGCATTGAAATGTGCACTCTTTTTTAAAAGGAGCAGGTGCAGTTCTGTTGTGTCCGAGTCACTGATACAGGTACTAACACACTCACACAAACCATTAAAGATTAAAAATAACTTAGAAAATCAATTAAGAAAAACAAAGGTTACAGGGACGTTGTACTTGGGTAATAACATTAAAAAACCTTAGAAATTCACTGAAAAAAACAAAGGTTACATGGGCGTTATAATTAGGAAATAGAATTTTAAAAAACATAGAAATTCACTAAAAAAAACAAAGGTTACAGGGATGTTATAGTTAGGAAATAGAGGTTTTTTTAAAACGTAGAAATTCACTGAAAAAACATAGGTTACAAGGACGTTATAGTTAGGCTCACATTTCACTGGTACAAAACCAGAGAAATTCAGCAGTCATAATTACCTGAACTAACTATAACTTACGTCCCCGCAATGCACTGCTTATGACATCACATATGACATCACTCATGCCTTGGACAGTGACATCACTAATGGCATCTCAAATGACATCACTGATGATATCATCCACAGAACCACTCATACACCCATAGACTATCTCATACACCCACTGCCACTCCCACACAACCACTCACATACCCATTCACAGATCCAGTCAAGCATTTACACAGCCACTCACTGATCCATAGAGTGACTCACACATCCACTCACAGTTACCTCCACTCACACACCCACTAAAACCCTGTTTAGCCACTCATGCACCCTCTCACTCACCAATACAGCCACTCACACATTCAGTCATATAGACATACAAACCCTTACACTCCCACTCATACACCCATACAGCCACTCACACACTGAGTCAGTCATCCATACAGCTACTTACACACTTACTCAGTCACCCATATAATAATTCACACAGCCACTCACCCATACAGTTACTCACACACACACTCACTTACTTATACAGATATTAACACATATACTCACTCACCTATAGAGTCACTGACACAAGCACACACTCACCCATAAAGCCACTCTCAGATTTACTAAGTCACCTATACATTCACTCACACACCCACTCACTCACCCATACAGCTACTCAGATACCCTATCACTCACCTATACATTCTCTCACATACCCACTCACTCACCCATACATCACTCACACATAATACAACCCCTCACACACCCATAGAGCCACACAGACGCCTACTCACACATGGATAAACACAGTAACATATCCACTCACATAATATGTCTTACAAATAGTATCACTCATTAGTAGTTCACAAACTATACTCAATTAACTTTCGTAGTATCTTACTATATATCTTTATCACTCAAAAACGTTTACAAAACACTCACAATCACTAGATGTCATAGTGATGTCATTTGAGATGTCATCAGTGATGTCACTGACCATGTCATGAGTGATATAATATATGAGGTCATAGCAGTACATTGAGGGGTGTAAGTTATAGTCAGCTCAGGTACCTATAACTGCTGAACTTCTCTGGTTTTGTATGAGTGAAATGTGAGCCTAACTGTAACGTCCCTGAAACCTTTGTTTTTTTCAGTGAATTTTTATAGTTTTCTTTATTCTATTTCCTAACTATAACACCCCTGTAACATTTGTTTTTTCTGTGAATATATATATATATATATACACACACAACTGCAAAATGTACCCAAAAGTGTATACCGCACAGGCAACAGCAGTGCAAGCTTCTCTAAAATATAAAGGATAGGTACAGCATCTGTAGCAAAAGTACAAACTGTCCATCAAACACAAAACAGGTACAGAACAAAAAGAAGGGGCAGTGTGCACTTTCCTTTGCACACAAAACACATAAAGTAATAGCAACAAAAAGCCAAGCGTGGTAGCAGGCCTATTGCGAGGGCCTTCTGACTCCAACTGTTTATAGGAGGCAGCTTTCACGGGGGCAGATGTTTGCTCCATGGGACTTTTGTACCTGACTGTCTGTGGAGAGCAAGTAGAAGCAATACTCTACCTTAAGGGCCTCCTGCACCACATGGTGTATGGTGAAGAGTGGGTGGGCATGGAGCCTGATTGTCAGTGCTTTGGCAAGGTGATGCTGCTGGAAACTTTCAGCCCAAGAACAGCTCCATCATTCTATAGGGGGCCTTATATAAATCATTCGGTCTATTAACGTCTTCTACTGAGTTCTGGCAGTCTAACACGGGTAAAGTCGTGGTCATTTCACAGAGTTCTATCCAACTGATGCTGGCATATGCCGTTGCTAGACTTCCAAGGCCTTATAGTTTAAGGGAAGGATCACTTCTCACCCAAAGATAACTGTGATGACGCAATGTCATCATCACTTATTTTTACTTAAGAATGTGATAACCTGTAACCCACATAATCATAGCCTACATGATTTACACATGATGTATTCATTACTTATGCATATTATTTGTTATGTTTTTTTATATTTAGGTTTAGCAGACTGGATGAAGCATGTATTTTGATTACGTTTAGGTAGCATATGTGCAATTGAACATTGACATGGGTACTGTATTGTAATTCAATATTTATATAGTGATTACAGCCGCTTTGTGGGGCCCTGAAGTACTTGCGTACATGAGTAGCACACCACACAGTGTAGGGAGTGTGATTGAAAGAGTGTTGTCTTTGTTTTAATCCTATGTGGGAAGTGTTTCATTTTGATGACCACAAAAGTGTGGTTATCATGTTATGGGACGCAGAGCTTAGCAGTGCGATGAATGAAGAAGTGTGAGAGATAGGCGAGCAGTTTATGGTTTTCAGTAAGCTAGCAGCTTTGAGCAGCTCTGCATGTCCCTTTCTGCCATTTCGTATGTTCATAGTCCACTTAGCTGGCTACTGCACTGGGTTGTCCAGTCAGAGATGTTGCGCTTACATTTTATGATCCTGGCAGGCTGGGCTGGACTTTGTTAGTATCATCCTAAATCTGATTGTCATTGTGAGATGCATACATTGGAGTTCTGGCTAGGTCAGCGGTATATGGCAGCTCTCTTCAGATATTCTGTGCCAGTTCAATTGGTGAGGAGAGGTTTATTGATGTGGACTGACTTAGGATTAATCCACACAGGATCAGCGTAGATTGGTAGGTGGATTTCTTCCAAGAAACATTCAAACTCCACCAACAATTTCTTGCTTCATGCCAGGCTCCAGCTATGTGTTATCAATACAAACAAAATACTATACTTACTACAGACCATAACACATCCTCCTCCTTAAAATGTAAAAGAAAAGAACATTAAAAAATAAAATTGATACAGGAAGGAGACAAACTTATAACATACATTCTACAACTGCATTAACAAATGCAATAATGAGACAATGAAACAGGATGTATACATATTTACAAAATGCATTTAAAACATGACACAGTCCTCATAACGATGGGGTCCCTTCTTAAGCTGTGAACTACTACTTCTAACATGAGTGTCACACGGAGCATCCAAAACTTCTGCTTTACTCTGAACAGGTTTTTCACCCTCATCAGATGAGAGGTGACCCTTCACGCTCGAGCTCACACATTTTACCAACCTCGACATGCTCCAAGTGCTCCCCAAATCCACAGTAGCCATGTTCTTCCTGACAGACACAATAGTATTGAGTCAACCGCTTCATTTTCCAGCATCAATATATCAATATATAACGTTATTCAGTTACATTTAAAACCATAAAAGCATACATCTGAATCATAAAAACAAGTCATAGAACATGGCAACCATAAAAAAGACATTCAAAATTAAGCAGCATATTTAATCTTCCTGTAAACTTCTATGGGTGATAACAGCCTTTTTAAAAAGTGCGCAACATTAAAAGGAATAAACTCATTGGGTAACATCTGTAAAAACAGAAAAGCTGGACGGACTTCTGAAAAAGTAGTGGTACAATGAAAGGTCTCCTGGGCACAGAATACAATTTGCAAAATATAATAAAATGCAGTGTGTCCTGCGGAGACTTATTGTCGCAAACACAGGGGCCCAGGGATTTTATGTCAAAGCATCCTCTTGTGTGGGCTAATGACAAATGTAATAAGTTTAAATCTGAACCTGATGAACAAAAATCTTTCCCTGTTATTTCTCACCAGAGCTAGGGAAGGCTCCATGTCATGGGTAGCGGTTAACATAACATAATTTTTCACGGAGGATTTCACCAGTTCGAACTCCTCTCTTGACAGAGTGTTCCGTTCTAGGAAGTGGCCCTTTACCCATTTATAATCCATCTTAAATATACCCTTGGGGTTGTTAAATAACTCCATCCTACCCATCCCCTGAAATGAATCCCTTATGTACTTAAGCCAGGGGATTTTATAGGCACGATCAAGTGATAAACAGTCGCTCTGTATTAAACGATTCAGGCTAAGTTTCTCCTTAGACCATACCCTAATCCATCCCAACAAGGGGTGTAGGGCTAACTGGTCGCTAATGTACTTGACTCCCAACTCCTCATGTACACAAAAGGTTGACGTGCTTTTGCTGACACACAGCAAGCTTCTAAGGAATTTATTTTCCACAGTTTGGAGATTGTTGAGAGCCACATAACCCCAGATATCACTCCCTTAGGATACCTTAGAGATACACTTTACCTTGATTTTTCCCAGTTTTTTTTATCTAAACATGATCACCCACCATTTCTTAGCCCTGAATAGTGCTTTGTGTCATACCTCTCCTTATACCTCTGTTGGTATCTTTCATTCTGGCGCCTTTTTAACTCTACACTTCCCCTGTCTTTAGGGAACAACCAAGCAGGGTTTAATTTAGAGAGTGCCACCTACTCTTCAAAAGCTCAAAAGGTGACTTTAAAGTAACACAGTTAGGAGTTGTGCGGTGGCCCGCCAGAACTCCCTCAGAACATATTTTGGAGGAAGCCTCTGTTCTGCTGCCATTTGCAGATGTGACTTCACCACACCACACATGACTTCACCATGCAGTTCATACGTTCTGCAAGACCATTAGCTTGAGGTGAGTATAGGGCTTTCTTGATGCACCATACCCAGTTCCTTTAAGAAAACATTCTTGTCATTTGAAACAAACTGCACACCATTTTCCGTTAACAAGTATTTTGGCACACCTTCATTGACAAACTAGTCCTGCACCAACTCAATGGCTTTCCGGGTGCTCACTGCACTCACACATCTGTTAGACAGCCACTTAGAGCAATAGGCCACAAGTAATAACACTTTTCTCATTACATGGTAAAAGCTCAAATGGGCCCATATTGTCCAAACCCAGTTTCATCCAGGGTTGTTTGGGTACCACAACTGGAGATAAAGTAGTTTTTGAGGTAATGTTTGACTAATTATTGGTAGCACAAGTAAAACAGTCCCTGACCTCTTCTTCTACTTGCCGACCCATGCCTAACCACCAGTATTTATCTCTCACATTTGCCCCTTCTGTGCAAGGCTTATCACTTTCATTCTCCTTTCCTCTGGAGGAACAATCTCTGCCCCCTCAACAATTCACTTCCAGTGAACGTCAGTTCATCCTTGACCCTCCAAAAAGGTTTCACCAGAGAATCCAGTTCTACATGATGAGGCCACCAATTCTCCACATGATCTCTAAGTGTAATGAAAGTGGCATAATTCTTTCACTCACCCAGCACACCTCAAGATCATCAGTTACCTCACAACCTTCCATCTTTACAACAGGCAATCTGGAAAGGCAATCAGTCACTTTATTCACCACACCAGGAAGGTATTGTAACTGGAAATTAAATTCCTCTAGTGCCTCTCTCCACCTCTTTAGCCTAGGGGTCAAAACGTTCAGTGCCTTTACAAGAAAAGATGTGAACCAAAGGTCGATGGTCTGATCATACATAGAAAGGAAGCCTCCAAACGTAAAACTTGAAATAATATATAGCCCACGTCACCACCAATGACTCCTTTTTTTTTGTCACAGAGTAATGGCTTTCAGCTTCTTTTAATACCCTAGAGGTAAAAGCCACCACTTTCTCTTCACCATTGACAATTTAGGCCAACACAGCTCCTAACCCTTTTAAACTTGCATCCATGTTCAAAATGATCTTTTTCTTTACATCAAAATGTCCCAAAAGTTGCTATTTTGCTGATTTCATCCTTAAGTGTTTTAAAGGCAACAGCCTGATAGGTTCTGCTACACATGCAAATACTTTAATGAACTTCTAATAATATTCAGCCAGACCTAAAAAGGACCAGACTTGATCCTTGCTCACGTGAGTAGAAACACCCTTTATACTGTCACCATTTAAATTTTCGGCTTAATATCCTCAGCAGAAATTACATAGCCCGAATAAGTCACTGAGGTCACCCTGAATTTGCATTTCTTCTTTTTCACATCTAACCCATTTTGAGACAATCTTTTCAACACCAGTCTTAAAATCTCATCATGCTCTATTTCATCATGCCAAAAGGTCAGAATATCATCCTGAAGTACCAAGGTGTGAGGAACACCTTCAAGCACTATCTTCAAAACCCTCTGGAAGCAAACAGCTGCTGTACCACACCAAAAGGCATCCTTACAAACCTGTAAGCCCCCAGAGATGTCACAAATGAAGTAAGGTGTCTAGTATTTTCATGGATCACCACTTGATGGTAAGCTGACGAAAAATCCATAACACTGAACACATTGGAACAAGTCAGCATAGTAAGAGTCTCTGATATGTTAGGCAAACGCTGGCAATCCACCCAAATACATTTACTTAAATCTCCAAGAGCCACAAACATGTGTATAGACTTGCCCCCATCCTTTGGTGCCAAAACTACGGGCGCCAACCATTCCGAGGACTCTATTTCCTGAATAACTTCGAGATGTAGCAATTTATGCGACTGATTTTTAAGTGGTTCAAGCATTGCCCACCTTTTCAGTCAGCTCTTGGACACTCGTAAATAATTTATGGTGTTCCAATACAACATTAATACATGGACCAAAGTATTGTTCCAGCATTTTTACTACCATGTCATATATATCCACAGGTTCTATTGGTAATTCATCAAGACTGTCATATGTGTTGTGAACTTCAATGCCCAAATTGTGGAGAAGAAATGCCTGTGTCCTAGCCGCAGAAAACGTTTTCACCCCTTATAGCCACTAAGTAGGAGTCAAACTGTTTTTTCTAGCTTTTCCATGGAAGCACTGGCTCACCCCTTTCTGACAGAAAAGCCGGTGGCTGAGACATGTTGCTTCCTGATATTTTACATTACCAAGAGTGATTACCCAAAATGAAAAATAAATAAGGTGTAATCCATAGTTAAGTTAGTACAATGGTATCCGCTCAATGTAGAGCCTGATACAGTTTGGTACCATACAAGTCAAACCTGTCTCCTTGAAACATGTTCAATCCCTAGACTATCAGTGTTCCTTTTTTATTGTTTTTCTTTGCCGCAGTGTTCATAGATGTGACACTGCACGACAGTGCTTCCTGTCAATTCACTGTAATTTCCAAAGAAAGATGGCTGCCGTGTTCAGATCCCACAGTTACCTTCCAAATCCTAGAGCCAGCCCAAAGAAAGATGGCCACCACGTTAATGTGGTAATGTCACGTGCTCTTGTGATAACGTTCAAAATTGTCCTTCGCTGTGAAGAGAATACTGCGTGCGTTCTCTTTCTCGCAGCCTCTCCTTGACCTGGGTACCCGAATGCTATGGAGCACGCAGATTGCTGCCCTAGGTAAGCCGCATGCTCATAACAAGTACATTACAAGTAGAGCAGGTCTGAAATTAAAGTTTAAAAACACATACCAGGCTTAAGTCTGAAAATCAGCGCAACAATAAAAAAGTATAATATTTGCAGTTGCAGTCTCGTGGGTCCATAGAAATGAAATCGCACACTCATGGGTCCATAGAAATAAATTTCAGGGGAGTTGTGGGTGAGACTGCCTGTCCCGATCAGGCTACCGCTCATCGCCAATGTTAAGATTAATCCACAAAGGATCAGAGTAAATTGGTAGGTAGATTTATTCCAAGAAATATTTAAACACCACCAACAGTTTCTTGCTTCACACCAGGCTCCAGCTCCAATACAAACTGTCGGAGTCTAAAACCTTAAAGCCCATTACATACTCAGTATTCTATGTGCTATCAACACATACAAAATACTATGCTTACTACAGACCATAACACTGACATAACAATGGGTGATGGTTGCGACTGTTAGTTGTTTCTTTTGTGAGTATAAGAGTGTTAGACAGTAAAAGGGAATAATTAAGCAGCCTGTATTACTTATAATGCAGATTTTCCACAGTTTTAATGGGTAGAAAATCATGATTTCATTAAAGGCACAGAGGCTAATATTATGCATATTACCTTTATTGCTCTCAAACACAGCAGCAACAAACACTAGAATCAGAACACTATAAAAACTCTAGAACTTTGAACATGTATATAATCTTAGAACCGGCAGCCATCTTCCTCTTTTAACTGCTGCGAAATAAACCAAGTCCATTAAATAAACATAGATTCATCAGTCGATCCAGATTGTCCAAACTGTTTCTCTCTTCCGAACTTGACCCGAAAACCAAGACTTCTTCTTTATCCTAAGAAAAAACAATATAAACAAACATTTAAAAACGGGCGGGCAGAGGAGGGATAATATTAGCCTCCGTGCCTTTAATAAAATCATGATTTTCTACCCATTAAAACTGTGGAAAATCTGCATTTTATGGCAAGGCCCAGAGGCCAATATAATGCATGTTCAAAGTTCATCTAAAACTCTATCTAACACATTTTCCACAGGTCTAAAATACAATCTTTTAAAAATTGAATCATTTGACCAATCAGCCGCCCTCAAAATACCACTCAAACTAAACCCTCTCATAAACGCTGATGGAGCAAGGTAAATGAGAAAATTTTGAACCCCCTAATATTAATATTAATTATTAACGTCATTAATTGATTTGAAAATTAATCAACATTTTACGTTTTCTTATAAAACATTTTTGCTAACTTGCAATTTATGTGCAAACTAACCTACTTACAATTGTAAAAGTGGAATAATAGTAACATAATGGTTTGCGTACTAATTAGAGTGATATTGCATGATTTGTGCTATGTAGTGAATTGTATTGTGGCAAAAGAATGCGGAAACTTAGCTTTATATGTCGCTTTTGCTAGGTAACACCTAATTGGGGTACGTAGAATGACGGGTGGGAAACGAAAAGGCTTATTTTCTTTATTCTTAACTATTATTGTGTTTGTTTTCATAATAGTTCGCTCGGGCCTGCTAGGCCGCGCTGTAAAAATGGCTGCCGAGGCAGATGAGCTTAATGCGAAAGTGCAAAATGGCTTCCAAGCGGAAGAAAAGCTGCAGAAATATACCACGTGATTGATTATAGAGCCCAGAATGAAAAAGGGATCAAGGTCAACATGACCTATCATCAAAACGTGTGCCAAGAGGGACTCAGCGAAAATGTGTGAGAACCAGACATGCAGCTGTGAATTAACAATGAACTGTTTAAAATAAAGTTACAAAAGAAGATACATAAGAGGAGCTGTCAATCGGATTGGTAATGGCCTAAAACCGTGCGAAAGGACAAAATTATAAACATTTTTCGGAACTGGTTTGAGCAAGGAGGGCAATGAGGAGATGCTTGCCACCCCTCCAATGGACCAATTAGCGTGAATCTCGCCCCAAAGATTGAAACATTTCTGTTTAGTAAGCTAGTAATAGGGTATAAGAGGACCTACACTTAAGTAGGAGGAGCGCTATTCATACATAATTTTTGAGAACTGGACGCTGACGCTGGAGAGCTGCTGCTATTTTCCATAGGCCATTATTTTTTTAATATAATTAATCTTTTACTTTAAAATCTGACTGGGAAGGAACGAGAACGTTGCGGGAAACCTGTATAGGTGGCCCGTCGAGGAGGCCTGTTTTAGCGGGACAGTCATTCAGTTTTTGGGAGTTCTATGCTGTGATCTGCAATTTAACTGCTGTGACGAACTTTATTTTTCATCCAAAAGGGTATGCATTGCATTCTTTAAGTTTATTCCTTATAATGATATTAAATGTATTGAACTGATTAATAAAACTGAATTTTATTCATGCCTTTTAAAATTAGATAAACTTTATTATAATTAAAACTACGAGTCTGTGGTTCTTTAGCTCAATAATAAATGCAAATGTTTTAATAGGTTTAAAGTGATTGAGCTGGTCTTAATCACCATCAACTTATTCTCACTAGTTGGTCCATCGACCAAAGAGCGGAATACCTTGATGTCTTAGAAATCGACAGGATTAAAACTACTTATGTATGATGTTTGAGAAATTATCTTTTCGACTTTAAAAAGGTATCCCGTTTTCTTCCAGCAGTCATTAATTTCTTCTCCTAAGTGAAGGTGGATGGGATCCAGGGAATATTTGAGTGAGTGAACGTTTTATGCGGTGTTATGGGCCCCACAGTCATATTGGTATAATTGTTAAAAGAGTGTTTTTCAACCTGGATGACATGTCCAAAGGAAAAGAAATTATATTAGTCGCGCTGGATCAGATTTCTTGGTAGCAGAGTTATGGTTACTATAGATTAGTTTGGTGATTATTGATTATTGATTATTTCATGTCTAACACTTTATGTCGAAGTGTATTATGTTATATGTAAGTCGGAAATTTTGAAGCTTCCGGGAAGTAGGAAGTGGACACGTGTGGCAAGAGAAGTCACATGGAATAGTGCATTGTTTGGTTTTCAAATTGGTGATAACACAGGCTGTGTTATGATAGGGACATTTTCTCTATGAAACGAGTATGAGTGAAATAGCAATTGGTTTTCTTGTGAAACTCTGGCCTTAATTCTCAGGAGCAGTGTAGTCTCCACATGTGTTTTATCCCCAGAGAAACGGGTTTACCCCTTGCTTGAAAGAAGGGTAAGGTAGAGGGAAGTGCTACACTTATCGAATGAAACTGTATTCTTGCAAAATAGAGTAAACTATCACTTTGTTTAGCGAAAACAGACAATGGAAATGTGTTTTTAATGTCGTAACTAACCAAAAACAGTCGAGAACAAATTGCCGATAAATTTTGTAAAGAGGGGTCAGGAGCAGAACTGACGTTGACAAAAGGCCACGCTGGGATTGGCCAGTGCACTAGGAACACGGAAAACGCCCTGATTGGTGCGTTGGTGTGAGACGCGCTGGGATAGGTTGGAAAAGCAGTGACGTAGAAGCTTCGGATTGGTGCGTTGGTGTGAGACGCGCTGGGATAGGTCCGAATAGCACATAGAGATCAGAGCTGAGTTACGAGTTTGCAGAAGGGAAAGAAATCGTGAAATATGGCTTATTATGAGTATGGTAGAGAGAAAACGTCATGGATGGCGAAAATTAAGAACTTCTTTAAGAAAGACAAAAAGGTAGTGACTAGAGAGGGACAGGTAATTCCTCCGCCAAAAACACCAGCTTCGCATATGATGCTGAAATACGGTTATCATACTTGTATTTGGTTGGATAATTGGACGAAATATACCCAAAATGATGGAATATTGGCTTTTCCAGAAAATGGTTCGTTTAACGTGGCAGTACTTCGAAATTTGAGAGAAAAGATGACGAAGCTTGAGCCTAAACCTAGACCGACTCAATTTGAAGCATTAGGTGAATGGGAAGACGAGATGTATGAACGAGAAAGATACAGAGGTGCAAAGAATCATGGTTTTGTTCCTGGAAGGTTGTGGGGAGTGAATCATGAGGACAGAATGAAGCGTTGGAGATATGCTAATATGACAGAAGGTTTGTTTCCAGCTTTTACAGTTGAGGAGGGTACAAGAAAGAAGTGTACAGAGAAAAAGAAACATACAGTTACAGAAAGGTACGGGTATGGAGGTAGCGAGACAGAGGATGAGTTGCTGGAAGATATTTTAAACAGAAACCCACCTCCATATCAACAGAATTCAGCGGTGGTGACACCCAATGCACCGCCAATGGAAACTGGGAGGAATAAAAGTCCAGAACGTAGATATGAGATAAATAGGTCAAATGAACAGTTGAAAACCCCACAAAGTGAAAAATGTGACGGTGACAATGCAGCGGAGTTAGCAAAAACTACAAAAGAATTGACTGAGAAAATAAGAGAGTTAACAATGAACATGGAAGCTGTGACTGTGCCAGTGACAATAGGACCAGTAATACCAGTTTTTGAGAACCAGAAAATAGATGAACATTCCTTAGTTATCTCCATGAACTCAAATTTGCAAAGAATGAGAGAAGGGATGGAACTAGAAACTGAAGGGGCAAGAAATTTGGTCAGTTCATATAGACCGAGCCCACCTACTAACTTGACAGTGAATGAAAGTGAAATAAGGAGAATTCCTATGGGAACTGAGTCTGCATCAGAAACACCAGAAAGGAATAGAAATTGGATAGAAATAAATAGTACACCTGTAGGTCCAACTCCAGACGAATTAAATGAGTGGATGAGAAACTTGCAAAAGAAAGAGACAGAACCAAAACCATTAGATGTAATTAGGCTAAAAATAGATATGGAAGAGTTAATTTTAGGGACCATTGGTACAGAAAAACTGAAGACATATCAGGACGACGAGATAATGTTCTTGTGCAAGAGCATTACTTGGAGAGCTAGAAATTTGCATGACAAACTGGAAGAGACAGCGAATGAACTAGGAGTAGAATTTGTAAAAGTCAGGAGTTTGCAGAAACCGTATAGGGTAGATTTTTGTGAGAAAGATATAGAAAATCTGAACACATCAGGACGGTTAACCCAGATAAAAGAACTGATTGTTTTACTGAGAAAGTGGGGTGATGTGGACAGATGGAGAAGCAGGTGGACTAAAAGGAATGAGAGAACAACTGACAAAGCGTCTTTAGCTTTTGCGGTGACAGACAAGGAATCGGTTGTAAGGGAGTGTCCGATGAGAGATACTCCAGGAGGTAGTTATGTACATGTCCCCTGGTCCAGACAAGAAATACTGTCATTTACAAATGACTTTCCAAAATTGAGAGAGAAACCTGTAGAATGGTACAGACAAGTGGAAAGGTTTGTCAAAGTTTCGAAGGTGTTGTGGGTAGATTTGGATGGATTGTTTGACATTGTGGTACCAGCCGATTTATGGACAGAATGTAAAATTACCATAGATTGGCCAACTGTAGAATGCCCCAGAGATGCAAAAACAGGAGCGCCAGGACCAGAGGTTATGAGGAAATATGATCAAGTTATTACCTTTTTGAAAAACAAAATTCCGCCCAAAGAAACTGATTGGGTAAAAATTGACAGAACTACGCAGGAGAGTAAGGAATCTGCACATGCCTACTATGAGAGGCTACTATTGGTCTTCAAACAGTATAGTGGTTATGAGACTCTGAATGAGAAGGACATGAGTCATTTTGTATATAGATTTGTTTATGGGCTGAAACCAGAAATAAGTGAAATGATTAAACAGCATATGATATGCTGGCAAAACAGTACAGTGGATGAAGTGTTGAGGTATGCTAAGTATTGTAGCGATGACATTGAGTGTAGACAACGTAAATTAAAAGAGAAAGCAATGTGGGCACAAGTGAAAGTTGCAGAAAAACAAGAAGCTCAACTGAATAATCAGGTTAATGAGACAGGACAAACTAAATCCAAACCGAATATAGGTAAAGGCAAAGGCCAAATGAGTATAGAAGAAGCAAAGAAAAAGTGGCCATGCCACAACTGCGGAAAGTTAGGGCATTGGAGAAACGAGTGTAAATTTCCAGCAAAAGCTAATGCAGAAAATCAATCATTAAATCCACAGGTGCAGAGTGAGGTGAGTTACCAACAGCTGCAGCAACCGCAGGTAGTTACTCAGCAGAGTCAGGTGCCACAACCACCACTTCCCAAGAGTGTAAACCCACAGAGATACAGTGCAGAGACAGGATTCTACGGAGGAGAGCAGGTAACACAATTGCCGCGCGCAGCTGCGATATCGCAGTATTGGTTACGACAGGATGGGAATGAATCGGATGAAAGTTTATGACGGTGCCTAGGAGAGGAGGAAGAGTGCGTGCTTGGCGCAACTCTAGAGGTAGATCAGGCAGGTCCATTTGTGGATGGAGAAGTGAATGGTGCAAATGTAACATTCCTTGTGGACACTGGAGCTACCCGTTCTACTGTTAGATCAGTGGAAATTCCAAACCTTCCTCTCTCAGGTGAAAATATCCAAGTCGTTGGTGTCTCAAACCAGCAAATAAAGGCGCCTCTTACCAAATTAGTAGAGGTAAAAGTTGGACCGTTCAGAGAAATGCACCGATTTGTGGTGTGTGATTGCAGTCCTGTAAATTTACTTGGACGCGATCTGCTTTGTAAAATGAATTGCACCATCTATTGTACTCCGGATGGGATTGCATTTCAGACACCCGATGAAGATGTACTATATAAAATGACAATGGCAGATTTAGAGTCAGGAGTGAATGACTTGTTTCCTATGTTTGATGTAGAGAAAATCCCAATTGAGTTCAAAGAAACAGTGAAACAGTGAAACAGTGAAACAGGAGGTGTGAGATTTTACAGGTGAAGATATTGGGTTAATGAGAGGAGTAGACCCCGTTAAAATTTCTGTTAGAGAGGGAACGAACTACCCAAATACTCCACAATATAAATTGACGCCAGAAATTATTGAAGGAATAACACCCGTAATAAATAAAATGATTGAACAAGGAATTTTGAAAGAAATAATGAGCAGTCTATGTAATTCGCCTATAATGGGACTGAAAAAGCCAAATGGAACATATAGGATAGTGCAAGATTTAAGAAAGATTAATAAAATTGTTGTTCCTTGTTGTCCAATAGTACCAAACCTTGCTGTAATACTGTATCAGATTCCACGTGAAGCAGAATGGTACACTGTCATTGATTTGTGCCATGCATTTTTCTCTATCCCGTTACATCCAGATAGCCAGCCATTATTTGCGTTCAGGTTCGGAGAGCGTATTTTGGCATGGTGCCGAATTCCTCAGGGGTATACAGAAAGCCCCTCGATCTTTAATCAGATCTTAAAGAAATCGTTGGAAGATTTAAAAATGCCCGAAAAATCCGTGATGGTTCAATATATTGATGACCTGTTAGTGGCATCAAAAACCAGAGAAGCATGTGTTACTGACACAATTGCTTTGTTGAACCATTTAGCAGGAGGAGGACATAAGGTGTCCCCACAAAATTACAGTTTTGTCAACAGGAAGTTCAATACCTAGGTCATAAAATTGAAAAGGGAGTGAGAAAGGTAACAACAGAGAGAATAAAAATTATTCGGGGAATGAGAGCTCCAATGACACAAAGAGAGGTAAGAATGTTCCTGGGAATGGTTGGATATTGTCGACAATGGATAAGTGGATTTTCGCTAATTGCAAAACCATTACAGCGGTTGACAAAAAAGGATGTTAAAGATCCGTTTGAATTGAATGATGAAGAAATGAGAGCATTCAGAGGACTAAAAGCGAGACTGTGTGAAGCACCGGCACTGGGAATGCCTGACTACGAAAAAGGTTTTGAGCTGTACTGTAGTGAGAAAGATGGGTGTGCACTTTCAGTTCTAGTGCAAAGACATGGAAATATGAAAAGACCTATTGCATATTTCTCAGCTGTTTTAGACCCGGTAGCAAAAGCGTTGCCTGGATGTCTGAAAGCAGTAGCTGCTACTTGTGTGAGTCTGGAGCAAAGTGAAGGTATCGTGATAGGATACCCACTGAGAGTATATGTTCCACATTCAGTCGAAATTCTCTTGACAAGGACCAAAACTCAATACATGACACATAGTCGGCTGACTAGGTATGAAAAAGTAATTTTAAGTGCAGACAATGTAACCATTGACAGATGCACAAGCGTGAATCCTTCGACATCATTGCCGGATGAAGAGAGTGTGATAGACAAAGATGAAGTTGACCATGATTGCTTGAATGTACTTGAATATTGTACAAAACCAAGGCCCGATATTAGAGAAGAACCTTTGAAAGAATCAGATTATGTGATGTTTGTGGATGGCTCATGTTTGAGAACGAGTGAAGGAGTTTTGAGTCCGGCGTATGCTGTATGTACAGTAGCTGAAATAATGGAAGCATCTTGTTTGAGAGGGATACGTTCCGCCCAAGTGGCTGAACTAATTGCTCTAATTCAGGCATGCAAACTGGGAAAGAATGTCCGAATCACAGTGATCACGGATAGCCAGTATGGCTTCGGAGTGGTTCATGATTTTGGGCAGATCTGGTCCCAAAGAGGTTTCTTGACGTCTGCAGGAACTCCAATTCGAAATGGTGAGTTTGTGAAGAAATTACTTGAGGCGATACAGCTGCCTAAACAAATTGCGGTGGTAAAGTGCAATGCGCACAAACATGGGGAAGACTACATAACCGTGGGCAATAAATATGCAGACGAGATAGCTCAGTATTGTGCTAAAAATGTAGTCTCTTTGAACAGAAGGAGAGAAAGAGAGCATGTTTCATGTCCTTTGCTTTTTACTAACCCTGTTGAAACATGGGCTGAGGTGAGACAATTACAGGAAGCAGCAGATGATGAAGAAAAAGATAGCTGGATGCAGGAAAAGGGAGGTAGATGATGTTTGGGTTTATAGAGATGAAAGACCAGTTATGCCTGATAGCATGATTTCTGACATGGCACGGATGTACCATGGACAAGCTCATATTGGAAGGGATGCGATGATCCGACTTTTCAGACAAACCTGGTATAACCCAAAATTCAGAGCCATAGCTGAAAGTCTTTGTCAAAGATGTCTTATCTGCCAACAAATAAATCCCGGAAGGAAGACAGTAGTGAGTCTAGGAACAATAGGACGAGAGGGAGGTCCTTTCACAAGAATGCAACTGGATTTTATAGAAATGCCCCCAAGCAATAGACTGAGGTATGTTCTTGTGGTCGTTTGTTTGTTTTCCCGTTGGATAGAAGCCTACCCGACCAGAAGGAATTATGGGATCATAGTAGCTAAGCTTTTGCTAAGAGAATTCATTCCAAGGTATGGTTTTCCAGTAACGATTGAAACAGATAGAGGGACATATTTTCAAAACGAACTGATTCAACTAATATGTGAAGCTCTTGGCATTCAACAGAAATTGCACTGTGCATACAGACCAGAGGCTTCTGGAGTGGTAGAACAAGTGAATGGAACAATAAAGAATAGGTTAGGGAAAATGTGTCAAGCCACAGGACTCAAATGGCCAGATGCCCTTCCACTGGTACTCATGACTATCAGAAGCATACCTGATAGAAAAACAGGTTTGAGTCCCCACGAGATAATCATGGGACGAGCAATGAGACAAGCACATGTACCTGTCAACAAACTGCTGACTATAACTGATGATCTCGTGTTGGATTATTGCAAAGGATTGGCTGATGTGGTACATTCTGTGTTTCATCAGGTTGGACCGGATGCGACCACTCTTGAAAGAAAACCAGCTCATGATTTGAATCCAGGAGATTGGGTCCGCATAAAAGTCCACAGAAGAAGAAATTGTTTGGTTCCTCGCTGGGACCAACCAAGACAAGTGATCCTGGTGACAACAACTGCAGTCAAGTGTGCAGGAGTGAAAAACTGGGTACATGCCAGGCATACTATCAGAGTTCCAGATCCTGAAGCTCGACCTGTAAGTCGACATCTGGAGATATCTGATACCAGTTCAACATCAGATGCAGAAGAAGAAACAAACAGGGTTCCAGAACTTGAAGATCGACCTGTAAGTCGACATCTGGAAAACCCAGGTACAAGTTTAACAACAGGAGAAGAAATTGAAGTAGCAAAAGTTCCAGAACTTGAAGATCGACCTGTAAGTCGACATCTGGAAATATCAGACACCAGTTCAGCTTCTGATACAGATCAATCAGATTGTGATGAAAAGCTAAAGAATAAATGGAAAATTGACACCATAAACGAAGAAACTGAACCAAGAGACAGTGACAGTGAACAGCCAAGCACAAGTTATGGTAAAAATCCTTCAAAGATTGTCAGATCAGACAAGAAAGGGATAGATTCAAATAGAGAGATAGAAGAATCGGAAGAACCCCGAGGAGCAATAGGGACAGACCAACAAACAAAAGAACAGGGAAATATAGAAACAGACAGAGAGACCAACGAGAAATCGGAAGAAGCTCGAGGAGGGATAGAAACAAGTGATCGAACAGAAAAGACACAGGATGAATCAGAGCTAGACAAAGAAGGAGAAATCATAAAGTTCAAGATAAGAGGTAATGAAGTAAGGTCTGAAACAGAATCAGAAGAAAGTGAAGAAGAGAGAAAACAGAGACTAGGACCAAGAAAAAGAACTTGGAGAGCTGAACGAGAAGAAAAGAAAGTGAACCGAAAAGGCCGAGAAAAGGAGATAATTGGCCCAACAAAGTCAAAAGATTGAGATACAAAATCATAAACATAAACAGAGATAATGCAGAACAAGTAAACGAGATAACAAGTCAAAAGGAACAAGGAAAACAAAGTGGAAAACAATTACAGAAAACGAAAAGAGTAAAGAAAGCTAATTTGAAATATAAGTCACCTGAATGGGTATACATTGCATTAACTGATATCAAAGAAGAAGAAATCACTCACGAGAACCCAGAACAAAACTGCAACCAAATGGGTGAAAGTGAAGTGCAACAAGTTTGAAGAGATTAAAAAGGTTTTTTGCCGGACTGGACACTAAAACCGAATAAGACAAGAAAGAGTTCTGAGAAGAACTAAAGAGAGTACCAAACGAGACAAAGTGAGAAAGTAGAGTGGCTGAAACGTCATTCTGAGGTGTGGTGACACATTTTATGTACATATATATATATATTCACAAGACAAAAGATGCGGCACTCTTTAGCAGACTTTTTCGTGCAAGTTTATTTCCAGATAGTCACTCCACCAACGCGTTTCAGCCTCACTCGGCTTTTCTCCCGCTGTAATTATTGAGAATAACAAGGATGGTGTTTCTACACTAACGATAGAGACTGGCAGTATTAACAATTATAGGTCATTAGAAACACATTGTAATGTTGGCCCCTCACAACAATTAAGGGTGGCTCAAAGGTCATGTGGGAGCATAAAAAGAAATTTGAAGTCCATTGGGAGTCAAGCCAAAAAAACTAAACTAAATGTATCCACCAAGTTAGCTCCTAAAATCTCGGTACCTGTACCTCCAGTAGTAAACACAGTTCACCCGGCCTTAATGGAAGCCTTTAAATCTACCATGTGCTGTATGCTGTATGCTAAGTTGAGCCCCATTTTGGATAAATTAAATCTTATTGAGAAAATTTTAGTAGAACAAAATAGGTCTGTTCTACCCACCCAATCTACTCAACCTATGGCCCCTAACTTGTCTAAGGACAACATAATCCCAGGTATTACATCTACGCCTGGGTTAGTACCAGTCCCGTGGCCTGTTAGTGGAATCCAGCCTCATGGTGTAAATATAGCGCCCAAAGATCTAGGGGGGTTGGCAAATGTCTCAAGTGATAGACAGGCTCCTAACTTTCATCCCCAGGATTTGATTTCACAAAGATCAGGAACATCAATGGAGGGGGCACAGCGTCATCAGATAAATGCCACAAAGAATTCAGTGGTCATCAATCTTCCACCCCAATCAACACCCCTCGTAATAATTTTGGGAAATGTCCCTCCACTTTTGCCAGGGTCCAATGAAGATTTTACTCAACTTAAAAACAAGGTTACTCATTGGTTGTCGAATAACACCTCTGTAGGCCCAATGGTGGAACGTAATATTATTATGGTGCGTCGTGTGGGTTGGTTGGGGAACATGAGGAAACCCGGAGGGGGGGGGATTGTATTGTTGTGAATTTCAATGGATCTCCCCTTGTGGATAGAATTTTACAGGATGCTTATTTTGACCGTGCATATCGTGATTCTGGTATCCAGGTTCTCCCGTTGGGTTTCTTCTATGAGGCTGATCCTATAGGGCCCCCAAACACAAACATTTCTTGTGATAGGTGGTCTCATAGACCTCGTGAGGTTGTGGGTGGAAGTTATCCACAACCCCAAGGGGTCCAATTTCGATCGACCGTGCACCAGCCTGCTACTCGGTTAGCGCTATCCAACAGATTTTCAGCTTTATCAAGGTTGGATGAGCAAGACTGACTGAATATGAACTCAGAGCCCGCTGGAGAGTTATCGCATCAACAGGGGTCCCCATTAATCTCTGTGCGAAATATTGTGTCCAGCGCCGTGGAGTCGTCTGGGAGGACTAGCCCCCAGCAGCGGGTGCTTTCATTGATTGCACAACAGGGGATGATCGCAAGGGCAGACATTTATAATGTCTTGTCATGGGTTGTTGGGTTGTTGGGAAAATTTCAGGATCCCGTATGGATGCAGTTCATCAGACAATTCTCTGTGATTTGTTTTCAGGAGACTTGGCTTGTGAACTGTAACCTGTTTTTGGAGGGATATAAAGCATTCTTTGTCCCTGCGACCCCGTCACCTTGTGGCAGAGCTAGGGGTGGTTTAGTGACCTACATTTCGTTGGCTGTGACCTGTAGGATTCAGCAACTTCCTACTGCTAATAAGGACTTTCAAGTTATTGTCTTAGGGAGAGGAAATGACTGTATGGGCATTATTAATTTTTATAACGCACTAAGTGTGCTGGGGGAGTGTAAGATTGCCCAGCTAGGCTGCCTTATAAGACAGTCCTGTGGTTCTGTTGCACATAATCTTGAGGCTGAAACGCGTTGGTGGAGTGACTATCTGGAAATAAACTTGCACGAAAAAGTCTGCTAAAGAGTGCCGCATCTTTTGTCTTGTGAATTAATACATTGGGCCTGGATCCGGCCCCCTTGCAGAGCACCCGCTGTTGAGCGCTTTCGGAACAAAAAGGATCACTGTTGGGAAATATATATATATATATCTAGGTAATAGAACAAGATGGTAGACACAGAGAATAGAAGATGTTGGTGTGAGTTTTTACATAGATGGTGTAGAATGTGTTTCTTTTGTACAGGTTTATTAATGTTCGTATGGCTTATCTTAGCGATCACCATTCCAATTAGATTAGCTGTAGAAGAAACGTCTATATTAGGGAACAACACAAAGGAGGATAAGGAAGCTAACGTACAGAACACAGCAACATTAATAGATAGTGCAGAATTACATAAAGATAGATCCATAACTGACTTTTCAAAGAATGTCTTCACAAAGTTGTTATATGAATATGTAGAAACAGTGGATGTGAGAGATTGTTATGTTTGTATGCAATTACCTGCGTCTGTTTCAGAAGGTGTGACCTATCATCACCTTCCCTTGACGTATGGAATAACATGTAGTGTTCTAGCTAGTTTGTTTTATAGAACAGGTAGATTAGAATATTATTATACTGACATAAATAAGATTTTTGCAAAGATTCCTATAATTTCTGAATTGAACAAAGTGAAAGAAGCAAGGATGTTTGGTGAATTTTTCTTAGAAAATAAAGCTTTGACATTAGATGATATAGTAAAAAACAACCTTACCTGTGAGTTAACGAAGGAAGACAAAGTATTTTTAGAGATGGTTGAAAGCAGAAGAGTCAAATTCCAAAGAAAGGTAATATAAGAAGAGACAAAAACACCCCTTTGGGCATTTGAAGGAGAAAATAATGATAAGAAAAAGAGAAATGCAGCTATGACTTTAGATTGGCCCCAACAGGGAAAGTTATGCATTAGTAGAAATAGAACTAGGTATGACAACTATTTCGTGGGTTCCAGTGACTGCCGAGATAATTATAAAATTTTAGGAGGATGGGGATTCAAAGGAGGAAAAGATCCAATATTTCCAGGGATCTATTATATTTGTGGAAAGAGAGCTTATTACAGGTTGCTGGACCATTGGTATGGGTCATGCTACTTAGGCCTGGTCTTTCCAAAGATTTTTCATGTAGACAGAGAAGAAAAAGGAACACACGAAATGGGTGAAACATTTACACGTAGAAAGAGGGAAAGTTTTTCAGAAATAGTGGGTGACATTTTTGAGCAATGATACCAGCAGTGGGAATATCTTTGAATACATTTAAAATTCGGAAATTGTCCACAGTAGTAGATCGTTTATCAACGAATACTGCTGGAGGGTTCTTGATGGTAAATACCGAGATGGTTGCCATGAGAGCTATGGTGATGCAAAATCGACTTGCCCTTGACATTCTTTTGGCAAAAGAGGGAGGAGTCTGTGGAATGCTGAAAGTCCAATATTGTTGCACTTACATTCCAGATAAAAGCGAAAATATACAAAAGTATATAAAGAATATTACAAATTTGCACAAAGAACTTGTTCCACTGGAGGTTGAAAATGCCTGGGAGAAACTTGGTAAGAGTTTTTCCTCAATACTAAAATGGTTCACTTAAATAGGTAGTTCTATTGTAGGGAAAGTTTTGATATCAGCAACAGTAGTAATCTTAGTGGTGCTATTTGCGAAATTTGTTATAATATGTATCAAGAGGAGAAAAAGACAAAACAAAATAAAAAGAGAAAATAAGATAAAGAAAGAAAGAGAACGAGAAATAGGTGAAATAGAACTGGAAGAGCTAAAAGAAAGCATGTATGAGAGAACAAAAAGACAAGATGAAAGGGATACAGATGTGTAAAAACTAACAAGAAGCAAATGGACAAGAAACAATGCTATCTGAAAAATTGTGTGACATGGGTTTTTGTGGTGATATTAAAAATCACCAAAGGGGGAGTTGATGGAGCAAGGTAAATGAGAACATTTTGAACCCCCTAATATTAATATTAATTATTAACGTCATTAATTGATTTGAAAATTAATCAACATTTTACGTTTTCTTATAAAACATTTTTGCTAACTTGCAATTTATGTGCAAACTAACCTACTTACAATTGTAAAAGTGGAATAATAGTAACATAATGGTTTGCGTACTAATTAGAGTGATATTGCATGATTTGTGCTATGTAGTGAATTGTATTGTGGCAAAAGAATGCGGAAACTTAGCTTTATATGTCGCTTTTGCTAGGTAACACCTAATTGGGGTACGTAGAATGACGGGTGGGAAACGAAAAGGCTTATTTTCTTTATTCTTAACTATTATTGTGTTTGTTTTCATAATAGTTCGCTCGGGCCTGCTAGGCCACGCTGTAAAAATGGCTGTCGAGGCAGATGAGCTTAATGCGCAAGTGCAAAATGGCTTCCAAGCGGAAGAAAAGCTGCAGAAATATACCATGTGATTGCTTATAGAGCCCAGAATGAAAAAGGGATCAAGGTCAACATGACCTATCATCAAAACGCGTGCCAAGAGGGACTCAGCAAAAATGTGTGAGACCCAGAAATGCAGCTGTGAATTAACAATGAACTGTTTAAAATAAAGTTACAAAAGAAGATACATAAGAGGAGCTGTCAATCGGATTGGTAATGTCCTAAAACCGTGCGAAAGGACAAAATTATAAACATTTTTCGGAACTGGTTTGAGCAAGGAGGGCAATGAGGAGATGCTTGCCACCCCTCCAATGGACCAATTAGCGTGAATCTCGCACCCAAAGATTGAAACATTTCTGTTTAGTAAGCTAGTAATAGGGTATAAGAGGACCTACACTTAAGTAGGAGGAGCGCTATTCATACATAATATTTGAGCACTGGACGCTGACGCTGGAGAGCTGCTGCTATTTTCCATAGGCCATTATTTTTTAAATATAATTAATCTTTTACTTTAAAATCTGACTGGGAAGGAACGAGAACGTTGCGGGAAACCTGTATAGGTGGCCCATCGAGGAGCCCTGTTTTAGCGGGACAGTCAGTCAGTTTTTGGGAGTTATATGCTGTGATCTGCAATTTTACTGCTGTGACGAACTTTATTTTTCATCCAAAAGAGTATGCATTGCATTCTTTAAGTTTATTCCTTATAATGATATTAAATGTATTGAACTGATTAATAAAACTGAATTTTATTCATGCCTTTTAAAATTAGATAAACTTTATTATAATTAAAACTACAAGTCTGTGGTTCTTTAGCTCAATAATAAATGCAAATGTTTTAATAGGTTTAAAGTGATTGAGCTGGTCTTAATCACCATCAACTTACTCTCACTAGTTGGTCCATCGACCAAAGAGCGGAATACCTTGATGTCTTAGAAATCGACAGGATTAAAACTACTTATGTATGATGTTTGAGAAATTATCTTGTCGACTTTAAAAAGGTATCCCGCTTTCTTCCAGCAGTCATTAATTTCTTCTCCTAGGTGAAGATGGATGGGATCCAGGGAATATTTGAGTGAGTGAACGTTTTATGCGGTGTTATGGGCCCCACCGTCATATTGGTATAATTGTTAAAAGAGTGTTTTTCAACCTGGATGACATGTCCAAAGGAAAAGAAATGTTATTAGTCGCGCTGGATCAACGCCTTACTGGCCATAGCACCTCTTACAGAATGTGCCCCAAAAACACTCACATCCACTCCAGCCTTAGACATAACCTCTTTAACCCACCTTGCCAAGGTAGATGCTGAAACAGCCTTAAATGGCTTCCTATATGAAATTAACAATTGTGAACAATCCCTCTGCCTTAAACCAACAGTCCTCCTCTCATATTCTCTAAGACAGTTAACCACACACAAATTTCTATGACTCTCCAAAAGAGGATAGAAAATAGTCCTAGACATAGTCTTCGTCCTCTTCCTCAACTCAAAACACACACCTTCAGGTTGATAACATCTCGAATTCACCTCCAAAGCTCTAATATCTGAAACTCTTCTAAAAGATACTAAACACAAAAGCATAGCCATCTTCCAAGATAAAAACTTCAGATCCAAACACGAATTCGCACCCCAATTGTTTAATTCCCTTAGTACAACTGAAACATCCCAAAGAACACCATACATAGCCTTAGGAGGCAAATCAACCCTTACGCTCTTCACCAATCTTTTAACCAATACATGCTGTCCCACCGGCATACCATCCACCAATACATGCCCTGCTGAAATTGCAGACCTGCTTAAATTCACGGTATTGTAGGCCAAACCACTATTATATAGAACCGACAAATAATTAACAACCTCTACTAAAGGTGCTGATACGGGATCCAAACCCCTTTCAACACACCAACCACACCACTTTCTCCACGCTGACTTGTAGACCCTTGTAGTTCCATTAGACCATGAACTCGTGATGAGCTCTGCAGCCTCCTCTGATAGGCCATGCACTTGCCATACTCTCCTGAAATCAACCAAGCCACAAGCCTCAACTGACCTATCACTACCAACTCGTGTGCGTTCCCCTGCACATCCAAAATTATGTCCCTGTAATTCGGCAACATAACTGGATCCTCCATCAACAAACTCATCACATCCGGGAACCACACCTGGGCTTGCCAAAAAGGCGTTATCAGAACTAACTCTGCCTTCTCCCTCCTGACTTTCGTCAACACTCTCTGAATCATTGAAAACGGTGGGGATGCATATTGTCTCCCCACATTCCACTCCTGAAGAAAAGCATCTATCCCCTTCGCCTCCGGATCCGGCCTCCAGCTGTAAAATTCCATTAGCTGTGTATTCAGCCTGTCCGCAAACAAATCCACTTGCATTGGACCCCATCTCTGATGCAACCTCTGAAAAACTCCCTTGTTCAACCTCCAGTTGCTCACATCCTTGAAATTCCTTGAATACCAATCCGCTTCTACGTTGCTCAGCCCTGGGATATACTGTGCCTGAACCATAATTTCCCTCTCTAAACAAAACTTCCAAAATTCCTTCGCTAAATCCGCTAGTCCCTTTGACCGAGGGCCTCCCATCTTGTTCACGTAACGTACTGCCGACAAGTTGTCCATCTTCAACAGGACACAACATTTCACCTGATCCTTCATGAAACTCTTTATCGCAAACGACCCTGCCAAAAGCTCCAGACAATTTATATGTAACTCTTTTTCCTCCCTGGACCATTGTCCTCCTGTCGACACTGGGCCACACCTTGCTCCCCAACCATGTAAACTCGCATCCGACTCTATTTCTATCTCTGGAAGCTCTCCAAAAATTGCCCTTCCATTCTATGCTTCCAGACTCATTAACCACCAATCCAACTCTTCCCTCGTTTCCGGATTCATCCTTACTTTCTGAGAATATTTCGCCCCCTGCCTCAAATGAAATGCTTTCAACTTCTGCAACGCTCTGTAATGAAGGGGAGCGGGAAAGATCGCTTGAATCGACGCAGATAACAGACCCAACAACCGAGCCAGCTGTCGCAAAGTAATCCACTCTACATTCTTCACTCTTTTCACCTCCTTCCGTATTTTCTTCACCTTCTCCATTGGTAACCTCAATACACATTCCAATGTCTGTATCTGAAAACCTAAAAACTGCATCATTTGCTGGGGTTCCACACAAGACTTCTCCCTGTTCACCACAAAACCCAGATCTTCTATAACCTTCATAGCAAACTCCGTCTGCTCCATTGCCAAACTCCTTTCCTTGGCCATTATTAAATTATCATCCACATAAACTATTAAACGGATTCCTCTGGACCTCAGCCACACCACTACTGGCCTCATTACCTTTGTAAAACACCATGGAGCTGACGTCAGCCCGAATGGGAGACTTTTGAACCTCCATCGCACACCTTTCCATCTGAACTGAAGGTAATCCCTCTGCTCCTCGCACATCGGAATTGTCAGATAAGCATCCTTCAGATCTAATCGGGTTAACCAATCCCCTTTCCTCATTAAGTCCCGCAACATATGTATTCCTTCCATTTTGAAATGGTTGTAGCAAACCCAATTGTTTAGCTCTCTGAGATTTATTACTGGCCTCATTCCTTTTTCCTTCTTTTCCACTAAAAACAAATTGCTTACAAAACAACCTGGAACCATTTTTGCTCACTCTATTGCCCCTTTTGCTTCTAAAGCTTCTACTTCTTTCGTCACCAGACCCTCCATTTCCTTTGAAAACCGTAAAATATTCGGACACCTCCCTTGTACTGGCTTTTGAATAAAATCTATTCGATAACCTGTCACTGTTTCCAAGACCCATGGATCTTGAGTTATTTCTCTCCATCTCGTAACAAACTGGGCTAGTCTGCCGCCCAATTTTACATGGATAGAAATAGGGTCTAGTAAACAACTTACCTGAAGCACCCCTTGTTGTTCTCTCTGACCGCAAGCCTCTTGTCCTTGCCCTCTGTCTCTGGGGGTAGAAGCTACCCTGCTCCATCCGTGTGAAACCGTAGCTCGCTCCATAGCTTGCTCCATAGGGCCTATAACCTCTACCAAAGGAACCTCTGGTAATCCCCTGTCCCCGGCTGGGGAATCAACCCCGCATCCTCCCGGCCATTCCAAAAACCCTACGGATATCCTTCTGAGCCTTTTGAAGTGAGTTAAAGGTACCCACATACCTTGCCATATCTTTTACGAAGTCATCTCCAAAAAGCAAACCCTCACTTTGCTCTCTCATTTCTTTGTTAGCTGACTCCGCTAGTTTAGGGTCAATCTTAAATAGTATGCTTTTCCTCCTTTCTACACATAACGCTGCATTCGAATTTCCCAGAAGGCAAATCGCCCTCTGAATCCATTGACGTAGCTCAACTACGTCCACTCCTGTATTACTAGAGTGTGCCTCTTCACATAAATCAAATATATTTGTTAATGGACCTAATACGTCCAGCAGCCTATCTTGGCAACCTTTAAGCCCTTTATCAAGACCCCTTCTTGGATCTTTTCCTGATTTATTTAGGAAAACCAGCATTTTTGGATCTAACTCCGGCGTGTACGCCACTTTACAGTCCAAACTTGGCCTTGGACACTCTGATCTTAATCTTGTTCTTGCGTCTTTAGGAATTTCCCTTCTTATCCAAAACCTCACATACTTTGCTACATGCTCCTGCGGAGTCCACTGTGGAGACAGAGGGTGCTGAATCAAGAGAGGATCGAACATCTCCTCCACCTTGAGGATCCATAAAGTCACTAATCTCCATCTTAATTTCCTTTCCATCCACCTTCATTTTTTTGAGTGGAACTTCCTCCACATCAGAATCCTCAAAGCTTGTTGTGCATGTTAACTCCACCTCACCACTAGTAGAGGACGAGTCACAAGCCACCACACTGTGCTTACGCGCCTTTATAGCGCTTTCTTTTGCCTTTATAGCATATTCCTTCTGAACCTTACGTTCAAATTCTTTATCTTTCCTTTTCTTTTCCACATGTTTTCTTTTCTGCGTCTTTTTAACACTTTGGCTTGATCCCCCTGCGACAACCTCCACCTCCTCGGTTGTCCAGAAATTCTCATCCTCTCCAAACCTCTTCCTAGAGTCTTTTTTCATTAAACTCTTCTCCACACTACTCTCAATTTTTTTATCGAGATGCACTCATCTCCCCAAACATTTTATTCATATACTCCTTCATCCTCTCCTCAAAACCTGTCTCAGTATTCTCCATTTTAATACCTTATTTACTGAATAAGTCTCTTCATAAGAATCTTTAATTCACCACTCTCTAATTAATCTTTCTTCTAAATTATTCACCCTTCTCCTTACTCAAAACTACCATAACTCTCTTCCAATACAACCTGTACTAACCTCAAACTTATAATTCAACTCTCAGGGGGATACTCACTAGGACTTATCTCCGAGTTATCGCCACCTTAACGCAACAAAAGTGGAGATAGATTTAACGCCCCATTCACAAGCGGTTGCAAACTGCAGACAACGCAAGTATTCCTGCGATAGCTGGCTCAAAATTGACCTCCACCGGTGACACCACCAACTAACCCTAATGAGATGCAGAGTAGGCGTTCCCGTGCAAAACACACGATAACACCACTACACCACTTTCACAACGAACTGCCAGATCCGCGATGCGAACCAAAAACAGGCGATAAGCCGCGGTAGCAGCAGGAAATTAACACCTGCCTTTTGCTGGTGTAAAGCAGGACGACTACCTGCAGTATGAAAGGGAGCCCAGCCCAGAGCCACATCTGAAGACCCACAGATGCCATGGAGACAATGATCATGCAGCTCCGAGACCCAGGAGGGCCACAACACCCACCACACCCCGGCCCCCCATCCCCGGGACAAACACATACCTTGCACGACACAAGAGCCACAAAAAGCGCATGATGTCGCACAATGACAACAAGAAACACGTGTGGGCAGAAGAACGAGAAACAGTCACTCATCATTGAAGTAACAACCAAAAACTTTATTGAATACAACACAAAACACCAATGCGGAAGACTCCTGTCGGGTCCGTCCGGGACAATCCTGATGTCACAGCCTTGAAAATAAAGCACAAAATCAGAACGTGTGTCATGCGCACATCAAAGGAGATGGACACAGAGAAACAGAGAAGGAAAGAAAGGCAGAGAGAGAAAGAGAGAGAAGGAAAGGAAGGGAGAGGGAGAGAGGGAGAGGGAGAGGAAGGGAGAGGGAGAGAGAGGGAGAGGGAAAGGAAGAGAGAGGGTGAGAGGGAGAGGGAAAGGAAGGGAGAGGGAGAGAGGGAGAGGGAAAGGAAGGGAGAGAGAGAGAGGGAGGGAGGGAGAAGGAAAGGAAGGGAGAGAGAGAGATAGAGAGAGAGGGAGAAGGAGGGACACTGCCGCCCTCGCGCACCCAGGCACCACTGCTCACCTGCTGCCACCGGTGTGTCTCCAACCACGTGCCGGTATACACTGCAAGCCACCAGGTCTGCAATCTGTAATCGAGGGCAGAGTCAATCATGGCAGAGTCCATCACACTGCACATGGCAACAACGCCTGCCCGTCCTGCGCACACATGCAGCCGCACCCTACCCCCTCCCACCGGCTAGCGCTGGCTGTCCGCACTTGTGCACACATGCAGCTGCACCCTACCCCCTCCCGCCGGCCAGCGCTGGCTGTCCGCACTTGCACACCCAGGCCCCACTGCTCACCTGCCGCCAACGGTGTGTCCACCAGTGGGCACACCACGTGCCCGTGCAAGCTCCAGGCCCAGGTCCCACCACCATGGCATGCTCCACATCATGCGGACCCGTGCCGCGGCCCAGCAGGTCCCACACATGATGCTGAGTCCTGAGGCATCAATGGCAGAGACCACATCAGTGCACATGTCATCATCGCAGGCTGCACACCCGCTCAGCAATTTCGGTGCCACTAACCCTGTGCAACCCCAGTCAGCGCCACGTGGTGGTAGGCCCGTGACGTCCGCATGGCTCCGGGTGCCACTAACCCTGTGCAACCCCAGTCAGCGCCACGTGGTGGTAGGCCTGTGACGTCCGCATGGCTCCGGGTGCCACTAACCCTTTGCAACCCCAGTCAGGGCCACGTGGTGGTAGGCCCGTGGCGTCCGCATGGCTCCAGGTGCCACTAACCCTGTGCAACCCCAGTCAGCGCCACGTGGTGGTAGGCCCGTGACGTCCGCATGGCTCCGGGTGCCACTAACCCTGTGCAACCCCAGTCAGCGCCACGTTGTGGTAGGCCCCTGACGTCGGCAAGGCTCCGGGTGCCACTAACCCTGTGTGCAACAAGCCATGGGCCCTTTATCATTGAGTATCGTGGAACGTCCGTCATCCAGTCACCACCGGCAGTGGGGAATGTGACGTTGTTGGCCCCTTATATTGGCGGGGTCACATGGCCTGTGACGCCTGTGCCGGATGGGTGTGGTGTGCGTGCAAACCTGCCCTCAGGGAGTGGCCGTGACATGCTGACAACTAGACCAGCGACCTGCAGACCACTAGTGTGTACGCCTGCGACATGTAGCTATGTGGGCCCCCCCTCGGAGCGTAAGCGGAGTGGTCTGGCCTGGCGTACGCTGGACCAGCGCAGGGCTTGCAACAATGACTCAGGGGCTCTGGGCGTGGTTCAGTCCATGTCCGGACAAGGAAGTGACTAATGCGTGTGTCCCTGTTGTGGTGTCTGCGGCACCCGGAATGCAATCGGCAATGTAGCACACTGTGACTGGATTCCCACTAGATGAGCATCATTGACATTGGGGGGAATCACTGAGCCTACATTCATCCACACATTCATACATGAATGATGAAAGACATGACACAGCAGTGCGTTTCTGAATGTTTAATGCACATCCAGTGGAGTTTTGCAGCTGGAGCAGTACAGGGCAATGCAACCCCACTTCACAATATGGGCCTGTGGAGGGCCAGCCAGAGTCCATCGGGGAATGACAAGTACAGCGGAAGAGGAAGGGTACAGTCCGCAGTGTGGTCACCGTGTCATTGGTCACCAAACAGGATATGGCAGTCCTTGTCGCGGCCCAAGGTGAGTGCAGCAGAGTGTATCGGGGGTCAGTGGAAGTGTAGGGGCAGCAGCATTCATCTGCGCAACGCCTTGTGGCAGCAATGCCATGATGAGGACATGCAGGGCATGGTAGATCCCAGCTACATTTCGCTGATGTGCAGCGGTGGCTGCCATCCTTTCCGCCTCCATCCGCACCATGTCCTCCATGAGCCTCCGCATGTGTGCCATCTCACGGCTGAGATCGCTGGAGCCACTCTGAGCGGACAGGTGTTCTTGTCTCTGAGTCATGACTCCAGCGATGTCAGCCAGGGCTCGTTAGAGACCATGGAGCGGCGTGTGGGTGTCCGTTAGGGACTGGAGGTGGTCCCTGATGGGACTCAGACACCCATGGATGGTGTCAAGTTTGGTAGCCATGAGGTCGAACCCCACCCGCACCTGCTCAACCATCTCCCTCTGGACCTCCAACACACGGCGTTGGAAGGCCATGTGTTGTTCGGGGGGGTCTTGGGAGACAGCCGGGGTTGTGGGTGCCTCCTGCTGGGTGGTTTGTGGAGTGGGTGGGGTCTCCTCGATGCAGCTGGGCTGCCCTGGTCCTGGAGGTGATTGGTGGATGAGCTCAATGATGTCTTGGAGGGCTTGGGTGTCGATGCTGGTGGTGTCCTCCTTGTCATCAGTGAAGAGTGGCTGGGACTGCTCTGCAGGTGGCGTTGACGGTGCCACTGCAATGTGAAGAGGAGTTGCTGTGTTACAATGTGTCCACATGTATGTAGACGCATGGTACATGTTCACATTCAGACAGCATGACAATGTACATTGTGACAGGCTGTTGATCAGGGCCATGATCCAGAGTCATTGTGGGTGTGCACTGTGCTCTGCTTGATTGTGCATGTGTGCCATTGTGGCCATCTCCCCCCGTCCCCCCAGTTCCTGGTGGTTACTCACCCTGTTGCCGTTGTGTTGTGTCATGTCGAGCAGTGTCCGGTGCCCCGACTCCTGCCACGGTCTCCACACTGATTACTGTCGACACCAGCTCCTCCATGTCATCCAGCTCCAGCTGTGGCGGTGGGCTCCCACCTCCAGTCTGCATTGCTGCCTTCTGGTTACCTGCGAGTTTCTCCTTGGTCTTGCGCTTGATATCAATCCATCGCCTCTTGACCTCGTCCATTGACCTCTTGTGCTCTCCGACGGCATTCACCTTGTCCACGATGGACCACCATAATCCATTTTTGGTGCCCAATGACATATTGGAGGCGACGAACAGTTGTTGATGGTGTTCTATCACCTCCGTGACCAGGATCCTATTCTCCTGCGGACTGAACTTCGTCTTCCTCTTCTTCTTGTCCTTGCCCTTCCCTGTCACCGAGGTCCCAGGCTGGTCGTCCGGGGTGCTTGTGGGGTTCCGCTCGTCCTCTGCGCCTGCTCCGGCTGCCTCCATGGTGCTTGGGTGTTGGTCATTTTGTGTTTGTGTGTTTTTTCTACTTTTGTAGTGATTTTCCCACCTGCCGTGTGTGTATGGCAGGCCTGGCGCTGCTTATCGCTGATTTCCTCATCGCGAATGGGCTCATCGCACATTTTTTGGTGTTGGGGTTTGTGTTTTTGACTCTGTCGCGGTGGTTGTATCGCGGACATTGGCCGCGTTTTTGGAGGACTATCGCATGGTACCGCCGTGTTGTGAATTCCAAGTTAACACGGGGTTATTTTCCCGCGATAGACTGCGATGTGTAAAGTTGCGTTAACATTTTCTGGAGATGTTTAGCGCACGTTCTTGTGAATATCCCCCTCAATCTTTCTAATCCAATATAATTCTCACAGCGCCCGTAAACCGGCCCCCTCTTGAACTTCTGTCAAAAGTCTGTCAGAAAATGACTCGCGTTCTGACAGTCTTTCCGCTCTTATGCCCAAAACATGTCCGCTTATTTTATATTCAATTTACTTGGGATATCCCAATCACTCAAAATGGCCGCCGTACGTTGCGTAAGTACGGCGGCCTTGATGCACCAAATTTCTCATTCGCGCACTTCAAAACCACTCATGCGCGATGAGAAATTCAAATGCGCTCGAGCGCAGCTTCCTTTCTCCGAAGCTCGCTCCACCGCACGCACAGCTCTAATCCGCCTCGCGCCTCACTTGGAACCTCGCGCACACCTCAGCGCTTCAATTCAAACCGCGATATACACGGTAAACCGCTACATTCTTTTTCTTCAAAACCCAACTTTTTATCCTCTACAAAAATAAATCGCTTCACTCTTCCGAAATAAATTTCAGCCACACCACTCTGTATCATAAATTAACCGACAGTCCTTTTTTCTAATCTACTCTTATAAAATTTTTGAAATCCACTTTTAAAATTATTTAAATAAACATCAGTTCACTTATCTCCTTGTAACTGATTACCTATAATTTTAACCAACATATTCATACATATTTTAAAACTCAAATCCAAACATACCACATTTATATAGTAAGATATGAATGGACTTATCTGTGCTTGAGCAGCAACAAAAGAGGAAGATGGCTGCCGGTTCTAAGATTATATACATGTTCAATGTTCTAGAGTTTTTATAGTGTTCTGATTCTAGTGTTTGTTGCTGCTGTGTTTGAGAGCAATAAAGGTAATATGCATAATATTGGCCTCCGGGCCTTGCCATAAAATCGACTGTCTGTGCACTAAGTGTTATGGTATTAGTTTTTGTGTGGGTTATATAATGTATTGTAATTGCATTATATAGCAGTAGGCCTATGTGCCTTACTTTATGTTTAAATAATGTTGAATTTCAGCTTTCTGTGCGTAACACTTTTTCTGTTTCAGATGCCAGAGTCACTAAGTGCCCATTTGGGAATGCTATTGTATGTTAGCTTACATTTAGAAGGTCGTAGAGGACAGCGACTTTAGCACCTGCATGGGACAAGAAGCTGAGGCAGTGAATACTCCTGTGTGAGATATCGTGGAGGTCACAATGAGAGAAGAAGTTGGCATTTTATTGTCTGTGAGAAGAAGGCCGACACCAAGTACGGACACAACACTGAGGGGCCGATTCCGATCTCGGCCGGTAGTGCTCCAAATCGGATTCGGATTTACCGGATCCGATTCGGAGCCCTGTTTCCCGACCGAATCGTACGCGGGTCCGGCCGAGCGAGTACGATGCAAGCTCCCGCGAAATCGCCGACCGACTCGTACGCGGCTTCAACACGCTCCGACCGACTCGCACGGACACGACTCGCACCGCGCTATGGAGACGTTTCCCGGCCGGGTAAGTACGATGCGCGCCGCGAGCAGTCCGACTGACTCGCGCCGTCCGGCTCGAAAGAGCTGTCAGAGCCGGACTTTGGGGGTCCGCGTCGGACCCCCCTGTACGCATAGGTGCGCGAGTCGCACACAGGGGGGAACCATGGGTCCCCCCTACCTGTGCATGTACGCCGCGATGCGCATGGACGCGTACCCACTGTAGGGGCGCCCTTGTTCGCCTCACACCCATTGAGTCAATGGGAGCCCGGGTACGCGTTGTACGACCGGCTCCCATTGACTTCAATGGGAGTCCGACCGAATCGAGTCCGATAGCATGCGAATGCATCGTACTCGTCCGGTCGGACTGCTAGGGTCCGATTCGGTCGGAATTCTCTCCGGGTCCGGCTCGGTCGGAGAGATTTCCGGCCGGAATCGGAATCGGCCCCTGAGTTGGGATTTGTTCCTTTCCGGTAGGAACCTGAAGAATGTTTCATTTAAATGGAACTTATGTTTTAACTGTGTGAAAGTTGTTAATTAGTTAAATCACTTGCCCCTGTCCACCATTGCAGGTGGACATTCTTTCCCTTCTCTTGAGAACAATACTTCCTATTTTTCACTGCTCATAAATTTACTCTCGAGAGCAAGCACATTCTTCCTCATTCTAATTGGAACCTTTATCTGGTTCTTATTTTGATGCTATATTTCCGGACATCTACTGCTTCTGAATTTCCCGTCACCTGAATTAGGGAGCTTCGTTTATGGAAACAAGACTTTGCCTTGATTTGCATATATAGCTTTTATTAATGCAACATTCGCATTACTAATTGAACTACTTGAATTATATTCATGTTTGCTGTATTCAACTGAATTTTGATTTCTGCCTAATTGGTTGGATTGAAAATTGCAACTTTACGAATTTTTTAATAAACATTTATGGTTTGCAATCTACTCCTCTCTGTCGTTACTGTGGAGAAACAAATCTGCTTTACTGTCAATGCAATGTTAATAAATTTGTGATTTCAGCCTCAGTTCGGGATAAAGGTCCATCCTAGTGGACATAGTGGAGTTCCGGGTTTGCAACAAGTTAGCATGGTGCAAGTACCATCCTTGTCTACTCTGTTATCATATGCCAGCATCTCCTCCACTAGAGCTCACAATGCAAAGGAAGACACTTCAGGGTGAAAACAAACTACCCCCCGAAGCGAGGACCGAAAAGTCCTACTTACTTCCTTGGATTCCCAACACTCACCACTGTTCCACTGCGGGTCATGTCTCTCCCTCCATCCACCCCCAGGTGGAAATCTTACACCCACACCACCAATCCAGATTACCAGTGACCCGGATGCTCTGAGTGATCAGAAACAGCTATGTTTTACAACTAAGACACCCACTACGCTGAGGCCATCTTGTGTCAGTTGTTTTTTCCGTAGGTGAAGAATCTTTTTCGACAGAGGCCATACAGCCATTCCTGTACTGTGAGGGCTATACTCCAACACTTACTAGTAAGGAAAAGCAGAGGTGAGCTCTGTCCCATGGTGAATGTACTTCTGAATATCGACTCCCAGAATATATGGTACAAGAATATCGAGGGACAAAATATTGATAGTTGAGTGCATATAAGGAATAAAGATTTACTAATTCTAAATCCAGATCTACATACCTATAAGATATATGCACCACATAGGTACATATATGTGGAGTTAGGTATAGAAAGTGTAGACTTACCTGTCAAAATATTTTTTTTAATATATTTTGTCCTTGATATTGTGTTCCATAGATATTCTTTGGTTAATATTCAGGGGACACACCTCCCACTGCTGAATTTGCATCACATGAACCAGCCTGTCACCATTTAAACATTGAAGCATTGACCCTGGTACAGATATCAACAGTGGTTCAAAGGGACTAGTTGTGTTTAATAGACCTGCCGGATGCATACTTTCCTATGCTTTTAAGTTCATATGATTCATTTTTGAAAGGGATCTTACAAGAACCATCCACCCCCAGAAAGAATGAGAATTTGGTGTGGTAACCCTTTGACCAATAATGTTTGCAGATCTTGGTCGTGACAAACTCTTCTGCATATGGATTGGTGCCCTCTTCAGGGACCTGTTCACAAACACATTTTGGGTCAGATGAGGGACATCATTCAATGTGAACTTATTGGAGTGGAAGAGTATTTACTTGGCCTTGATATCCCTCCTCCTGGTGGGACAGTCTATAGCAGCCATGACATACACCCATGCCATATCCCACATCTGTGTCATAATGCCGAAGGGCACCCACTCACTACAGCTATTCAAGCTGACAATAGAACTTGTTTAGTGGTCAATATCACTAAGACCTTGAAGACATTTTTGAGATCCGGATGACTATACATAGATACATTTCTGACTTATATGAAAACAAAATGTGAACGCTTTGCTTCCTAAGTCGGTCAAGGTGCCAGTCCCAAGGAGACAGGTTTCTACAAGACTCATCAGGGAGTTTTCTGTATGCTTCTACCTCGACTTGCCTGGCTGTGTGAATCCTTTCTTTGTAAGTTCCAAGACTGCATTGGGTGCCAGGTCATCTAAGTGGCACCACCCTGGCCACAATAGTTAAGGTAATGAATATATTGTACTTCTTTCAAAGTAAGGCGATCCTCGTCTAGTTCCAGGAGAATGCATGTCTGTGGATAGGTTTGAGCACCTGGTCCGTCAGAAGCTAGCCTTTGCCTTCTCCAATGACCTTGATGTCGAGGCAGAACCCAGATAATGCACCACCATGTCAGGATACAAGAACATGAGATTAAGATTCTTCTACTCGGCTTAGCACAAGAGCATTAATTCTATCATTGACTCACTGGAGAATGTTGTGTCATTCTACAGACACCTATTGAAGTCGGGCATGCAAACTTGATGCGAGTAGCATTTTTGCAGGGATTCTGTGCAAACACAGAACTATGCGTAGGATTATGGGACATTAGTATGTAGGTACTGAGTCATCCTACAACCGTAGTACCCATGAGCTCAGGACAGACTAGCTATAGTGTCTCATTTGCCCTCCTACTCATTCACAGAGGAACAAGTGATTAGACACCCCAGAACACAACACTCCCGACTCTCCCAGGAATCGCGGTTGCAAGACACACCCTTTCGCTCACACTCTTGTACTCATCCACAATAAGCTCTGAGAGAGACACTAACAAGTTTAAAATATTTATTTTAACTAATGTACTCTAGTATGCAGTACACGTGCCACAATAAGCAGAAAAATGCATAACTCAAATACGAGTAGTCCGTAAATCATAAAAGGAGCTGTCATAATGATAGATAGCGTAGCCTAACCTCCCTCCCCTTGCATAGAAGCAAAATCATTAAATATTAGAAGATCTCTGGGCATTATCTGCAGACCCCGTTCCTCAGTCTATAGATGGTAGATCCACATCATAGGTGCTGTCATGCTCTTCTCCCTGGAAAGGTCCCTCTCCAAGTGTGTGCTACCTATCCGTGTATTCCAATAAGACCAAAGTACGTAATCCCAAACAACAACTGCATCTGTATGTTTTGTCTAGGTGCTAGGGCCTGACCAGAACAGAATAACAAGGGGAATTGTTGTTCGACCTGGTACACTATGTTCAGACTAAATCCCAGGAACCTATAAAGTGTGAAAATAACTGTAGGTTCTTGTGTGAAAATTTCAAAAGAGGCATTTGAAAAATAAACTTGTGTAGTAACTTGCGCAGAGCAGCCGACAGTCTGCAGCGGGCTCATGCTAACTTGGAGAAGATGACAATGTCCCTATGGGCCATGTGAAAGCATCTTCCTACCATCTTTCGGTGCTCACTATATTAGGGCCAGCAAATCAGTTTGCACCTCCAACAAGGCCTTGTCAAATGTCATCTTAGTGGTGTGTTGCATGTGTTACCTCTGGTGAGGAGACCAGCAATCTTGTGGAGTCGCAACCTTTTCTATCCTGCCTGATGTATTATTAGAGAACTGTGTTACTCTTTGTCATTACATTGGCTAGCAAACTACAAGCTCTCCTAGTCCCTGTAGCCTCCTTTTAACCCATCTATCAAAACCATCACAAAAGTCTCCTTAAAAAAATATGGAACTGATAAGCATGTGCCACAGTGTGTGGTTGGGTTGAGGGTCCCAGCCATAAGCAGCATTCACAGATTACTAAGAGGAGATACTTACAGACTAGGAATAATAGAATAACCATAAAGATAAAGTCGTGTTGGGTTTCAAAGTAGCTTAAGAGAAATCCCATGTGTGCAGTTGCACTTCAAGTGATTAAATACAAAAGGCCCAATCCTAGGTTTTCTGTAGATCTGTTGATCCAAAATTAGCGTTAAGCACTGAAATACCTTTCACTTTTCGTTTGCACTGCAAGGTCTTGTACTTTTCTTATGTGATATTTGTATGTTGTTAGGCTGACTTCACTCATCCTTTGGCCTCCAAGACATAAAGGGGCTTATTTACAAGCCCCTTGCGCTACCCGTACGTCACTTTTTCCATGTTAAAAATGACGCAAAAGTGGCGCAAGGGGCCTGTAAGTAATCCCCAAAATGTCTGATCCCTTGCTCTAATCTTGTTCCCTCTGCAGCCTTTGTTTACTTCTCAAGGACTAGGGCAGGGCAAAGAGTGGGCAATACAGAAAGTGAGCCTGGCTCTTAAAGCCTCATGTTGATGTTCTGTTCCTGCTGTTGCCTTCATGACCCAGGCTCTTTGTTCACAAAGGGTGGTAGGTGAAGGGCTAACAAAGTGCAATCCATGGCAGTAGTTACTGCCCCTGGTGAGTCGTAAATGATGCCTGCCCATGCTTAGCATTGTGATACTGTCTGTTACCCCTTTTATCGTCCACTGCCTTAAAAACACAACCCAAAAAAACTATTCACAATTTTATAATGTACTCATATGACCTGATTATAGATGTGTTTTTTCTTGCAAGACAAACAATATGCACAAAAATGGTATTGTTCACACGGACATTTTTATAAACTAAACAGAGGACGTATCTTCTCCTGTCCCCTGAAAGTAAGAGTGATTAAAGTTGGGGGCAGAGCTTTTCCTTGCATTGCCCTTCCCCGGAACTGCTTCCCTCAAGGCCTTAGCACATTAACCAACTTTTGCCGTTTAGAAACCAACCAGTTAAAACTCACTTGCTTGAGTAACCCGTCAGTGTAACCTGCAGTAGCGCTTAGCTGCCCAATTGTTTTTTAGCACTGTATACTTACCATGACTGGTTGATTGGTATATGCATTTCTGGAACAATGTCGTGTAAAATTTTATGGAAACTGGAATATTCACAAAGATCAACCTGTTCCGTATTGAAATATTAAATCAGAAGATGATAATCAAAGCATTTCCGATTAACTTGTTAAACATTCTGGCCTTTTATTACCGCCGTTTACTACCTCGAACTCTCTAGGTGATGATAGTTAACTGGTTTACACAAATTACCTACCAACTAAGGCCTCAATTTACAAAAAGAATTGTGAATCTGCACTTGAGGGTGCAATTTTACAAGTTTCTCCTATTAACAAAACTCAGCAGTAGTAGGCATCGAAAGATGGCCTAGTTGCAGCCTTCCATACATCCTAGTGAGTAAGCCATGAGATAAAAAAAATATAAAGTCACTTCCCGATGCTTAATTATAGAACTGCACATTTTGTGTTAATCTTTTTTGTTTACAAGGAAAACCTTTAACCTTGTGTAAGACCCCATTCCCTTACATCCCCTCCTAGTTTCGATGTAATTCTTTCCTCTTTCCAGGTTGGAAGGAGAGGGGGGGGGAGGGGATTGGCAGGTCTTCAACCCTTTGCGCCATCGGTTTCCAAGGTGTGAAATTGTCAGATTGGATTTGTAAATAGCATCAAACTTGGCTTTAAGGGTTCACACTTCAGAGGCAAACACACTTTGATCAGGCCTCTCCGCCCTCCTTGTGTGGAGGTAACTACTGTGTAATTCTAAATACTTGTGGCAGTGAAGTAGGCAGTAGTAAAGTCATTTATATGAGATACATTTCCTTTTGTAGATAGAAGGTGAAAAGCATTAATGAAGCTCCTTTTGACTGCAAACTTAGGTTTATGGCCATGAATGGCTTTTTAAATCGGACCATCAGTTCGCAGGTCTATCACGTGGGTGGTTCTTATGGAGTGTAGAATTAACTCAGTTGGTCAATGCACCAGCCTAAAATAAATTTATGCATCCTGCTTGTCACCGGCTCTTATGACGCTGGTTTTATGAGAATTATATGATATATATTAATGAGCTAAGGAATAGAAACATTTGTTGGTTATAGTGAATGGACTTCCTTTGTGTATGCTGTGAAAAATTCATTTTCTAAATTACCTAACCAAGTGATGAAAAGAGTGAGAGATTAGTTACTAAATACCAGATGATAAATACATGAATAACCCTGAGGCTTTTAAACGTGTTCCCATGAGTTGTAGCACTTGTCAAGTAACTTCCTTTTGCAAATCTTTACTAAAAAATATTTGTTTAAAATCTTTGCTACAGTGTGTCCAGCTTACTTAATTTGTTTAAGTAAAGTAGAAAGTACATGTGCCCAAAGTGTTTTTAGGTCGAGCCTGGGCAGCGCATGCGCTGCTCTTCGAGGCATGCTGTATTCAGGTATGGACTTGAAGTTCCACCCACTCCCCGCCCATAATTTTCATTGGCTTGTGCTATTGTCCACTGTAAACTGTGGTTTTTCATTGGTCAATAGGCTTAGTAGTCCTTCTTTAGTACTGCCTGGTCTTATTTTGTAACCTTCCCTGAGGACACCCCCTGTTACGTGTGTTGTTATTCAGTAGGCTTTAATTACAGCAGCCAAGCACTATTTTCTCAAACAGCTTTGTCCTGCCTGCTGTTGCAGGCAAAACATGATCTCAACTAACGCTTTAAAAAAAATCTTTATAGACTTAAGGTTTGTGTCGCACTTGTACCACCTTGAGTGGTGCAAGAGTGATGCAAACCGGGTCATAAATATAGCCCTAGGTGTGTTTGTGACCAGTTCTTTTGTGGCTATCAGTCTGTGAAGGCTTTCGTGAGTTAGTGGTAGAAGTGTTGCACCTCTGTTATAAGCTTGATAGGTATTGAATCAATCAGCTCAGAACTGAGGGGCTTATTTATGGGAAACTAATGCAGAGCGGTGCCGCAAGTTATTTTGCTGCGCCACGCTGCGTTAGTTTTGAGGAACAGGGATGCAACATATTTACAGCAACATGTTGCATCTCTGTGCCTTTCCCTGCGCTGGCGCACAAACTGCTGCCATGCGCCGGCGCAGGCACCCTTTCACCATGGTGCAAGGATGCCTGCGTCGTGGGGAGATTGTTTTTGTGCAGGAAGGGGCACCTTCCTGCACAAAAACAATCACTTGAGGTGATTTCCTCTTCCAATGCGTGCTGTAGAATGCAGCACGCATTGAAAGAGGAAAAAACAAGGAGAAATGAAAACATTTCTCCTTGTTACGCCTCGCTACGCCACCCCTGGGGGTGGCGTAGCATTCTGACGCATTTCCAGGTTTACGACTGCTCGTAAATCTGGAAATGCATCAGTGTCATGGGTGTTGCTTGGGAACACCCACAGCAACACCCATGTCACGCCCCTAACACGCAACATGTTGCGTGAAATAGGGCGATATTTACGAGCACACATAAAGCCTCGCAGTGTGGCTTTACGTGTGCTTGTAAATGCAGATTTTTCACAGTTTTAATGGGTAGAAAATCATGATTTTATTAAAGGCACGGAGGCTAATTGTATGCATATACCTTTATTGCCCACAAACACAGCAGCTATTTTAAACAACAAGGGAACCGAAAGGGCAGTACGCAAGGGACCTTCGGTATTTGAACAATTTCCAAAGACAGTGGTCCCTAGACAGTTATAAATTAAGGCAGAAAGTAAACATATACTAAATAGACTATATGTTCTTTGTCCGACAAAGAACATATAGTCTATTTAGTATATGTTTACTTTCTGCCATAATTTATAACTGTCTAGGGACCACTGTCTTTGGAAATTGCTCAAACACAGCAGCAACAACAAACACTAGAATTAGAACACTTATAAGCTCTAGAACATTGAACATGCATATAATCATAGAACAGGCAGCCGTCTTCCTCTTTTAACTGCTGCGAAATAAACAGAGCCCAAAAACATAGAACCATCAGCTGTGCCACAAAGTCCAAACCATTGCGTTATCCATAACTTGTCCCCGATATCCAAGTCTTCTTCTTTAACCTAAACAAAAAAAGTATAAAAAAACATTAAAAAATGGGCGGGTCAGTGGAGGGATAATATTAGCCTCCGTGCCTTTAATAAAATCATGATTTTCTACCCATTAAAAACTGTGGAAAATCTGCATTTTATGGCAAGGCCCGGAGGCCAATATTATGCATGTTCAAAGTTCATCTAAAACTCTTTCCAACACATTTTCCACAGGTTTAAAATAGAACTTTTTAAAAGTTGAATCATTCGACCAGTCAGCCGCCCTCAAAATACCACTCAAACTAAAACCTCTCATAAACGCCTTATTAGCCATAGCACCCCTAACAGAGTGTGCCCCAAAGACACTCACATCCACACCAGCCTTACACATAACCTCCTTTACCCATCTAGCCAACGTGGGTGCTGAAACAGCCTTAAACGGCTTCCTGTAAGAAATTAACAACTGAGAACAACCACTCTGCCATAATCCTATTGTCCTCATCTCATATTCTCTTAAACAACCAACCACACACAAATTATTATGCCCCTCCAATAGAGGATAAAAATAGTCCTAGACATGGTCTTCGTCCTCTTCCTCAACTCAAAACACACACCTTCTGGTTGATAACATCTAGAATTCACCTCTAAAGCCCTAATATCTGAAACCCTCCTAAAAGAGACCAAACACAAAAGCATAGCCAACTTCCAAGACAAATACTTCAGATACAAATACGTATTTGCACCCCAACTGTCCAATTCCTTCAGAACAACTGAAACATCCCACAGAACACCATACTTAGCCCTTGGAGGCAAACCTACTCGAACACTCTTAACCAATCTTTTAATCAAAGCATGCTGTCCCACAGGCATACCATCCACCAAAACATGCCCTCCTGAAATCGCAGACCAGCTTAAATTCACAGTATTGTATGCCAAACCACTATTATACTGAACCAATAAATAGTTCACCACCTCCACTAGAGGTGCTGATACGGGATCCAAACCCCTTTCAACACACCAACCACACCATTTTCTCCAAGCTGACTTGTAGACCCTTGTTGTCCCTGAAGACCATGATCCCGCGATGAGATCCGCAGCCTCCTTTAATAGGCCATGCACCTGCCAAACTCTCCTGAAATCAGCCAAGCTATAAGCCTCAACTGACCTGACACCACCAACTCGTGAGCGTTCCCTTGCACGCCCAAAATTACTTCTCTGAAATTCGGCAACATGGCTGGGTCATCCAATAACAAACTCATCACATCTGGGAACCACACCTGGGCTTGCCAAAATGGCGTCACCAGAACCAACTCCGCCTTCTCCCTCCTGACTTTCGATAATACTCTCTGAATCATTGAGAACGGTGGGAATGCATAATGTCTCCCCACCTTCCACTCCTGAAGGAAAGCATCTATCCCCTTTGCATCCGGATCCGGTCTCCAGCTGTAAAACTCCACCAGCTGTGTATTCAGTCTGTCCGCAAACAAATCCACCTGCAGAGGACCCCACCTCTGCAGTAACCTCTGGAAAACTCCTCTGTTCAACCTCCAATTGCTCACATCCCTGAGATACCTTGAATACCAATCCGCTTCTACGTTGTTCAACCCTGGAATATGCTGTGCCTGAACCATAATCTCCTTCTCTAAACAAAACCTCCAAAACTCCTTTGCTAATTCCTCTAGCCCCCTCGACGAGGACCCCCCAACTTGTTCACATAACGCACCGCCGACAAATTGTCCATCTTTAACAGAACACAACATTTCACCTGATCCTTCATGAAACTCTTGACTGCAAACGACCCTGCCAGGAGCTTCAGACAATTTATGTGAAGCTCCCTTTCTTCCTTGGACCACTTTCCCCCTGTCGACACTGTGCCACACTTTGCTCCCCAACCATGCAAACTCGCATCCAACTCTATCTCTGGTACCACTCCAAATATAGCTCTTCCATTCCATGCTTCCAGACTCATTAACCACCAATCCAACTCTTCTTCTGTCTCCAGATTCATCCTCACCTTCTGTGAGTATTTTGTCCCCTGTCTCAAATGAAAAGCCTTCAACCTCGGCAATGCTCTGTAATGAAGGGAGCGGGAAAAATCGGTTGAATTGACGCTGTTAACAGACCCAACAGCCGAGCCAACTGCCGCATAGTAATCCACTCTGCAGTCCTCACTCTTTTCACCTCTTTCCGTATTTTCTTCACCTTCTCCATAGGTAACCTCAACACACATTCCAATGTCAGTATCTGAAAACCTAAAAACTGCATCACTTGCTCGGGCTCCACACATGACTTCTCCCTGTTCACCACAAAGCCCAGATCCTCCAGGACTTTCATTGCAAACTCCGTTTGTTCCATTGCCAAACTCCTCTCTTCGGCCATAATTAAAATATCGTCCAGATAAACAATTAAACGAATTCCCCTGGACCTCAACTGCGCCACCACTGGCCTCATTACCTTGGTAAAACACCAAGGAGCTGACGTCAACCCGAATGGGAGACTTTTGAACCTCCATCGCACTCCCTTCCATCTGAACTAAAGGAAGTCCCTTTGCTCCTCGCACATCGGAATGGTCAGATAAGCATCCTTCAAATCTAACCGGGTCAACCAATCCCCTTTCCTTAGCAAATCTCGCAACATATGTATTCCTTCCATCTTGAAATGGTTGTAACATACCCAATCGTTTAACTTTCTGAGGTTTATTGCAGGCCTCATTCCCTTTTCCTTCTTCTCCACTAAAAACAAATTGCTTACGAAACAACCTGGAACCTTTCTTGCCGGCTCTATCGCCCCTTTTGCTTCTAAAGCTTCTACCTCCTTTGTTACCAGATCCTCCATCTCCTTCAAAAACCGTAATATAGCAGGACTCCTCACCTGAACTGGCGTCTGAATAAAATCTATTCGATAACCTGCCACTGTTTCCAAGACCCATGGATCTTGAGTTATTTCTTTCCATCTTGAAACTAACTGGGCTAGTCTGCCGCCCATTCTTACATGGATAGAAATAGGGTCTGGTAAACAACTTACCTGATGTACCTCTCATCCTTCTCTCTGACCGCATGCCTCTCGACCTGGCCCTCTGTCTCTGTGGGTAGAAACTACCCTGCTCCGTCCGCGTGTGCCCATAGCTCGATCCATAGGGTCTAAAACCTCTACCAAATGAACCCCTGGTAATCCCTTGTCCACGGCCGGGGAATCGACCCCGCATTCTCCCGGCCATTCCAAAAACCCTACGGATATCCTTCTGTGCCTTCTGTAGAGAGTTAAAGGTACCCACATACCTTGCCATGTCCTTTACAAATTCATCACCGAAGAGCAAACCTTCGCTTTGCTCTCCCAATTCCTTGCTAGCCAAGTCTGCCAGCTTAGGATCAATCTTAAAAAGGATGCTTTTTCGTCTTTCCACACACAGGGCTGCATTAGAATTCCCCAGAAGGCAAATCGCCCTCTGCACCCATTGACACAATTCAACTACGTCCACTCCTGTGTTACTAGAGTGCGCCTCCTCACATAAATCAAATATCTTGGTGAGGGGTCCAAGTACATCCAGCAGCCTCTCTTGGCATCCTTTTAGCCCTTTATCCAGTCCCCTTCTAGGATCTTTACCCGATTTATTTAGAAAGGCCATCATTTTCGGATCTAATTCTGGTGTATACGCCACTTTACAATCCAAACTTGGCCTTGGGCACTCAGATCTCAACCTAGTTCTCACTTCCTTTGGAATCTCTCTTCTTATCCAATACCTCACATATTTAGCAACATGCTCCGCAGGAGTCCACTGAGGTGACAAAGGATGCTGAATCAAGAGAGGATCAAACATCTCCTCTCCCTGAGGATCCACAAAATCTCCAAACTCTATCTTAACCTTCTTATCAGCCACCTTTCTCTTTTTGTGTGGGACTTCCTCCACGTCCGAATCATCAAAACTTGTAGTGCACGTCAACTCTACATCACCACTAGTAGAGGACGAGTCACAAGCCACCATACCGTGGCTTCTCTTACGCGCCTTTATAGTGTCGCATTTTGCCTTTATAGCATCATCCACTTGAACCTTACGTTCATTCATCTTTTCCTTTATTTTCCTCTCTACATTTTTTCTTTTCTGTGTCTTTTTCACACCTTGCCCAGAGACTCCTGCGACAATCTCCACTTCTTCTGTTGTCCAGAAACTCTCATCTTCGCCTGACCTCTTTCTAGAGTCTCTTTTAATCCAACCCTTCTCCACACTACTCTCTATCTTTTTATCAAGAGAAGCTGACATTTCACCAAACATCTTCTCCATATATTGTTTCATCCTTTCTTCAAATCCTATTTCACTATTTTCCATCTTTACCAAATTGAATTATTCTTCCTCACACTAAAAAGAAATTTTTCTTCGAAAACTACAATCCACCTGTCCGCTTTAAACAACTAATACAACCTTTGACTAAACTCCTAATCCGTTCTACAACACAACGCCTAGCCCAAAAGGTTAAACAATAATAATTCCTCACAGCGCCTCGTCTCGACCTCTTCGTGAACTCCTGACCAAAATCTGTCAGAAACTGACTTGGGTTCTGACAGACTCTTATGAGTTCATTTCCCAAAATATATCTGCCTAACTTTGCACTTAATAAAATGTGTTTTCCCCAAACTCACAAAATGGCCGCTGTACGTTGCGTAAATACGGCGGCCTCGAATGCCCAAACTTGTAAATTGTCCTCCTTCGCGCTCCACAACACGGGAGACGCGAGAGGAAACAGATGCGCTCAAGTGCTACCTCAGAACACTGAAGCCCGCTCGAGCGCTTGCGCGCTCTGACGAAGCCTCGAGATTTGAACAACCCCACATGCTCAGAGCGCGCTACACTTTGAACACCGATGATGGAGCAAGGTTTCAAAATTGAAACTTGCTTGTATGCAATCTTCCTCATAGTATTAATATATTAAAATTTGTACTGTCAAAACTAATCCTTGCATTCACAAACACGAAAGGGATAGAAGCTTGCTTATGTGTTTTACTAATGAATAACGCTTGTCTATAATCCAAGATGGCCGCTAAAAGCGCGGGACTTTATTGCGCATGTCACAACCTGATCACATGGTGTGACGTCTTTCTTTGCTTGGTGGGAAACTTCTGCTTCTGCGCAGTGTGTATTAAAATGGCCGCTAAATGTTTTCACATGCTTAAGCTTGCTCTTATGTCATTATTAAATTGTCGTTTTCTTAACGCTACTAATGCAGGATAGTATTATGATTAAATGGGAATAGAGTTAGGGAAAGTGGGTATACAGTGAAACTTTTTATTTGTGATTTTAATATTTTCTTCTTGCACTTTTAGTAATTCGTAAACTTGGGCCTGGGTTGGTGTCTTGAAACTCGAGAAACAGAGGGTTCTGCGCATGTGTCCTGTATGCCTGCCAAGTGAAGTCAACTTGGACGTCTCCCAAGGCCACGACCTATTGGCCGAAGATGATGTACCCAAGGTTCCCGGCGGAAGAAATTGTTACTTTTCTTCTGTAAAATATATAACATTTGTCATGAGACGGGTGGGAAATAAAGCGAATGTATTAATTTGAAGGGGAGGGAACGTAAAGACAATAGGCTTTACAATTTAGGCCAAATTGACATGGTGCGAGAATCCACCTCCTGTCCCTGTCCAATCAGAAGTAGTGGTCCCATATTTTAGCAACATTAAGGGGAGGTATATGGGCGTAGAAGGGTATAATAGAATATAGCATTAGTAAATTAGTCAGAGAAGAGCATATTTTCACGAAGCACAGGAGAGCGGAGATGCTGACAGAAGAGCTCCAGACTGCCCAGCTGATCGGTTGCTGACTGAATTCCTGTCCGGAAGAGGTCCTGAGGAGGGGGCGGCGGAGTCCATTAGACGGGAGAATCGAGAGAAGTCGAGTATCAGAGAGGGGAACGGCGCAGGCGTCGTTGTAGAGAGGTCACCGGTCCTGTCCTGATCCTGGAAGAAGTCTTTACTCTTCATCCTTCCTGGGTCCTATCTTTTCCAACTCCTTGGCTAAGGGGCTTGGTTCTCGCATTTTAGGTAACTATACTGCAACCTTTAGTTGCGCTGCTGTTTCTATCTTCTCCTCTTCCTAAAACACCGTCATTTATTTGCAAAATCATTTCTATGCTTTTTCTTGGGTATTTTCAATTAAGTACCGTGTTTTCTGTATTTTACTCTGCCAAAACTTTAGATAAACATTTTAAAACTTCCTGACTCAGTGTTTATTTCAGGATTATGTACTATAATGAATGTCACTCATTTTAAACTTCCCAATTAGCAAAGGATCCATTGGTAAGTTATTACTCTTCAATCAGAAGGTAATTGGTAGCAGGGACTTTGATAGTGGTCCCATATTTTAGCAACATTAAGGGGAGGTATATGGGCGTAGAAGGGTATAATAGAATATAGCATTAGTAAATTAGTCAGAGAAGAGCATATTTTTACATCTGACACCCAGCGTAAGTATTAGTGTAGTGTGAATGTATGGGCCCATGTGAGTATATGGTGTATGAATGAAGTTGGCTAATATTGCGCTGGATCAGTTTTCTGGTAAGCAGAGGACGGTTGTTGTTACTCTTTGTTAATTGGGTAATGAGAATTTTATTTGTATTTTTATGAACTAACATCCGCTTATTTTTGAGTTTTTGTTATATGTTGTCCAGAATACCCCGGGGTAGGGAAAAAGAATAGTGGTTGGCAAGTGGAAGCCATACTGCAGTGAGGTTATCTGTCAGGCAGAAATAGTACTGAGAAGTTAAGCAGGACTTCAAGTACTCGTTAGGGACTCTATGCGTGTGAGTAATAGCAAAAAGGGTACGCTGATAAAAATTTGATGTTATATCACCTAGTAAGGGTAACATTGGAGAAGTAACAGGTACTTCTGGAGCTTGTGTGAAGAGTAGACGGAAGTGGTTTACTCGTAGTGTATGTATTAGTAAACGGAAAGGTTTTACTAAAGTGTGGAAGAAACTATCTTTTTCGAAATTAGTGGAAACTGGCACGATAGCGAATGTTTTATGTTGTTACTGAAATTTAATTAAGATTTATAGAGAAAATAAGTTTGCGTAAATTTTTGTAAAGGGAGGGTCAGTTGCCAGAGAGGGAGCTGACGTCACAAAACGCCGCGCTGTGGTAGGTTGAAACAGCGGGTGTGGAAAAACCCTTGTAAAGGAGGGGTCAGGAGTCAGGAGTAGTACTGACGTCAAAGGAGCCGCGCTGGGATTGGTTAAACCAGCGAGGACAGAAAAGAGCAGATTGTAAAGGAGGGGTTGACAGAGAAACGTCACCAAAAAGGCCGCGCAAGGGTTGGTCTGGAAATAAAAGACATCAGACATTTGATTGGTCGAAAATATAGAAGCAAAATTCTTAGTGGATAAGGATTGCATGTTAAAACGTGATCCGACTTTAACAGGAACTCGTCCGGATAGGAGATTCCTAGGTTTTGCAGAATATAATTTTGTACACAGAAGATTAGATAGAATGTACGGAGAAAAGAGAAAAATGTCATTCTTACAAAAGATTAAGAATCATTTTAAAAAGGACAAACCAATCAAAACTAGAGAAGGAATTATTATTCCACCAGCTAAAACGCCAGCATCATTTATGATGATGGAGAGAGGTTATCATACCTGTGTATGGATGGAGAATTGGATAGAATACACCAAAAATGATGGAGTATTAGCATTTCCTCAGAATGGCACGTTCAATGGGCGAATTCTTCAGAACTTGAGATTGAGGATGAATGACTTAGAACCCAGACCTAGATTAACCCAGTACGAAGCTCTAGAAGAATGGGAAACCGAGGCATTCGAGCGGGATAGATCTAGAAGTAATAGGAGTTATCCAGGATTTTACCCCAGATATTTACGTGAGTCGAGAGAGGGTCAGATGAAACAATGGAGAAGGACAATGATTACAGAGGGACTATATCCACTATTCACAGAAGGAGAGAAATCAGGAGGGAAATGTACGGAAAAGACAAAACATTTAATGAGAAATGAGGATTCAGAAGACGAATTTATGGAAGAAATGTTAAGAAATCCCCCACCATATCAGGAAGGGACAAGTGGATGCCCTCCTAGTGCACCACCACAAACTCCCATGGTACCAAAGGTAATGCATGAGTTCACCCCGACTAGAATACTTCATGACAAAGAAAAAGAAGCCCTAGAAAAGACCAGAACAGAATTAATACAGAAAATAACTCAGATAAAAGTACATCCTGATTCGTTGACCATACCAGTAACAATTGGTCCAGTAGTTCCATTATATGGTACTCAGGGAAATTGTCCTCAACCCATACTTGCACCTACTCCTGTGAGTAATCCCAGACCTGAAGCTCCAGTTATAATTGAGGATCAATTTAGTGACTGTAAATCCACAATATCACTTATGGATTTGCCTATTCGAGGTTCTGTAAATAGTACTCCAAGAAAAGATGTGCCTGGAGGTTCAAAAGATGTAAGTTTAGTAACTTCATCAGGAGCAAAAAGTGCTACCATAGTAACACCTGAAGATCTAGAAAGATGGGTACAAGGGTCAGTTAAACAGTGCACACCTCCAAAAGTACTGGATATTCATAAATTGAAAGTTGAATTAGAAGAAATAATAGCAGGAAATGTAGGAGTAGAACGCTTGAATACCTATGATGAAGAAGAATTATTATTCTTGTGCAGGAGTATCACTAGAAATGTAAAGATATTCCATGAAAAATTGTCCAACTTAGCATTACAGATGGGAATTGAAATAGGGAGATCAAAAGTATTACAGAAACCCTATAGAGCAGAATTTGCAGACAAAGATTTAGAAAATATGAATGCATCTGGAAGAAGACTACAAATAAGAGAATTAATGTTAGTTTTACAAAAATGGGGAGATTTAGATAAATGGAGATCTAGATGGGCCAAGAAAAAGGAAGAAGCACGAACAAGTAGAACAGCATCAGAATATGTGATGAAGGAAGCAGGAAAAGCAGACCAGATGTATCCAATGCGAGAAGTTGCGGGAGGAGGATATGTACATGTCCCATGGAGCAGACAGGATATTTTATCATTTACGAATGATTTTCCAAAGCTGAGAGAGAAACCAATTGAATGGTACAAGCAGGTTGAAAGGTTTGTGAAAGTGTCAAAGGTATTGTTGAAGGATTTAGATGGTTTGTTTGACATAGTGGTACCTGCCGATTTATGGACAGATTGTAAGATCACAGTCGATTGGCCTAGTGATGAATATCCTAGCGATCCGAAAACAGGTGCCCCGTCAAATGATGTGATGAAAAAGTATCAACAGGTGATAACATACCTGAAAGGGAAAATATCCCCGAAAGAAACAGATTGGGTGAAAATAGATCGAACAACCCAGGAAGCCAGTGAAACAGTACATTCCTATTATGAGCGTTTATTGCAAGTATTTAAACAGTATAGTGGATTCGAGGACATTGGAGACAAAAACATGAGTCAGTTTGTGTATCAGTTTGTTTACGGTCTGAAGCCAGAGATTTGCCAGATGATAAAACAACATATGCTGTGTTGGCAGGGAAAGCCCATAGATGAGATTCTGAAGTATGCAAAATATTGTGGAGACGATATTGAGGATAGACACAAGAAATTGCAGGAAAAAGTGATGTGGGCTCAGATGAAAATGGCAGAAAAGCAGGGAATTAATTTGGAAAATCCGAGTGAAAATCCAGGAAAAGATTCTGGTACAAGTGGTGATACGGGAAATGGTGGAAAATTTAGAGGACGAATGAGTAGAGAAGAAGCTAAAAAGAAATTTCCTTGTCATGGATGCGGAAAATTGGGGCATTGGAAGGATGAATGTAAAAAGATTCGGAATAATAATGGCCCAAATCAAAACTTAAATCCACAGACGAAGAATGACTCACAACAGGGTGTAAATCCCCAGAGTCAATTACCACCTCCACCTGTTCAAGGTACTGTAAGCAGAGCAAAACATGGTACAGACATTGGATACCCAGGAGGGAGTGGTAAGAATGATTATATGACATCACAATTTCTTTTACAGGACAATTATTGTAAATTCGACTCATGACGGTGCCTAGGAGAGGGGAAGAAGGAGTGCATACTTGGCGCATCCTTACAGATAGATCAGTCTGGTCCATATGTTGAAGAAAATGTGAAAGGTAATGATATTACTTTCCTTTTGGACACTGGTGCTACCAGGTCTACTGTGAGATCAGCAGACATCCCAGACCTTCCTCTCTCTGGTGAAGATATCCAAGTAGTAGGGGTAGCTAATCAAAGAATTAGAACACCTCTTACCGAACCAATGGAAGTTAAAATTGGAAACTTCAGAGAAATGCACCAATTTGTAGTGTGCGATTCTAGCCCAGTGAATTTATTAGGTAGAGATTTATTGTGCAAAATGAACTGTACAATTTTTTGCACGCCGGATGGTGTGGCAGTTCAGACACCAGATGAGGACCATGTTTATAAAATTATGGTTGCAAAACAAGGTACAGAAATAGATGAAATGTTTTCGCTGATAACAAAAGATGAGTTGCCAGAAGAATTAAAAGGTACAGTAAACTCAATAGTATGGGATTTCACCGGAAAAGAAGTAGGACTTATGGCAAAAATAGATCCAGTTCAAATTACAGTAAAAGAAGGTGCGATTTTTCCAAATACTAAACAATACAAAATGAGTGCAGAAGTAAAAGCAGGAGTCATTGAAGAAATCAATCGAATGGTAAAACAAAACATCCTAAAAGAAGTAATGAGTAGCCCATGTAATTCACCAATCATGGGACTAAAGAAACCTAGTGGAAAATATAGGATTGTTCAGGACCTGCGTAAAATTAACAAAATTGTGGAACCATGTTGTCCCATAGTACCAAATCCTGCAGTAATTCTATACCGGATCCCTTGGAATGCAGGATGGTTCACAGTAATTGATTTGTGTCAAGCATTCTTTTCAATACCATTGCATCCAGACAGCCAGTATCTTTTCTCATTTAAATTTGAGAACAAAGTCTATGTGTGGAACCGTGTTCCTCAGGGGTACACAGAAAGTCCTTCAATTTTCAATCAGATACTGAAAAAGTGCCTTGAAAAACTAGTGATGCCAGGAAGCTCAGTTTAAGTTCAATATATCGACAACTTGTTAGTAGCTTCGACCACCAGAGAAGACTGTGTTGTTGATTCCATAGCATTATTAAATCTTTTGGCTGAGGAAGGGCATAAAGTCTCACCTGAAAAGTTATAGTTTTGCAGGACAGCTGTTAAATATCTGGGACACCAAATTGAGAGGGGAAAAAGAAGAGTAACCTCCGAAAGAGTAGAATTAATTAAGAGAATGCAAATGCCTGTAACTCAAAGACAAGTGAGAATGTTCCTAGGAATAGTAGGATACTGTCGACAATGGATACCAAATTTTTCCATGTTGGCTAAACCCTTAATTAACATGATGAAAAAGAAAGCAAAGGACCCTGTTGAATGGGAGGAGGAAAGTGTAGAAGCTTTTGAAAAATTAAGAAACGCACTTTGTTCAGCACCTGCCTTAGGCATGCCTGATTATAAAAGAGAATTCGCATTATTCTGTCAAGAGAGAGAAAATTGTGCACTTTCTGTCCTAACTCAGAGACATGGACTAGACAGACGTCCTATAGCATATTTTTCTGCTACATTGGACCCAGTAGCAGCCGCGTTGCCAGGATGCTTAAAAGCAGTAGCAGCGACGTGTTTGAGCATTGAACAAAGCGAGTCAATTGTGATGGGACATCCTGTAAAAGTGTATGTTCCACATGCAGTTGTCATTCTGTTGACAAGAACCCGAACTCAGCATCTTACTCCTAGTCGGCTGACTAAATATGAAAGGATAATAATGGGTGCTGAAAATGTGACCATGGTAAGGTGTACAATAATAAATCCAGCAACTTTATTGCCAGACCCATATCATGAAACAAATAAAGATGACGAAGAAGATGAACATGATTGTGTACAAATTACAGAATTATGTACAAAACCACGCCCAGACATAGAGGAACAGCCTCTTAAAAAGCCAGACAGGGAGTTATTTGTCGATGGTTCATGTCAAAGACATGAAGATGGTAAACTAACTGCTGCCTATGCGGTATGTGAATTAACTGGAATAGTTGAAGCATCTTATTTACCAGGAGTCAAATCTGCACAAGTAGCTGAATTGATTGCTTTGATAAAAGCTTGCAAAATTGGGAGGAATCAGAGAGTGACCATATTTACGGATAGTCAATATGGTTACGGGGTCGTGCATGATTTTGGCCAACTGTGGATGCAGAGGGATTTCATGACTTCTTCAGGATCCCCCATTAAAAATTGACAATTTGTAAGGGAATTGCTAGAAGCAATACAATCACCAAAAGAATTGGCTGTGGTGAAATGTGCCGCACACCAGTCAGGAGATGACTGGGTGGTAGTCGGTAATAGATATGCAGACTTGGTGGCTCAACATTGTGCCAAAACCAGAACGTCAGTCAATAAGAGGGTGGAAAGAATGGGAATCAGCTGCCAACTTATGCTGTATATGCCACCTGAAACTTGGAATGAAGTGAAGAAATTGCAAGATGAGGTTGATGAAAGTGAGAAGAATTTGTGGATCAAAGTGGGTTGCTCCCAAAGAGGAGAAGATGAAGTGTGGATCAGTGCAGATGGCAGACCAGTCATGCCAGACTGTTTACTATCACAAATGGCTAGAATGCACCATGGAGACTCACACATAGGGAGAGATGCAATTATTAGGCTGTTCAGACAAAATTGGTACAATCCCAAATTCAGGGCTGTTGCAGAGAGTCTTTGCCAGAGATGTCTAACTTGCCAAATGCATAATCCATGCAGGAAAACGATAATTGGGTTTGGGAAAATTGGAAAGGCAGAGGGCCCATTTATAAGACTCCAGTTCGACTTCATACAGTTACCACCATGCAGAGGATTAAAATATGTACTAGTCATAGTGTGTCTGTTTTCAAAGTGGGTGGAGGCTTACCCTACTAGGAGAAATGACAGTATTACAGTTGCAAAACTGTTGTTACGTGAGCTCATACCTAGGTTTGGTTTCCCAGTATCTTTGGAATCAGATAGAGGAAAACACTTTAATAGCGAAGTAATCCAGATAATCTGTGAAGCATTTCAAATTAAACAGAAATTGCACTGTGCATATCGCCCAGAGGCTTCTGGAGTGGTTGAACAATTGAATGGCACTATAAAGTCAAGATTGGGAAAAATGTGTGCATCAACATCATTACAGTGGCCAGACGCATTGCCACTTGTCTTGATGGGACTCAGAAGTATACCTGACAGAACGACAGGATTGAGCCCCCACGAAATAATGATGGGAAGAGCAATGAGACAAACACATGTTCCCACAAACAAACTGGTGAATATATCTGATGATATGGTTTTGGATTATTGCAAAGGATTGGCTGACCTAGTGCGTTCTGTCTCTCATCAGGTTGGAGAAGACGCAGTTTCCAGGCAGCCTGAACTAGAACATGATTTGAATCCTGGTGATTGGGTGGTAGTGAAGAATCACACCAGAGAAACGTGTCTATCACCCAGGTGGAGCAGACCTTGTCAAGTCATATTGACCACCAATACAGCAGTGAAGTGTGCAAGATTTCCTAATTGGATTCATGTAAGCCACACAAAGAGAGTACCAGAACCTGAAGAAGAGAATCCACAGACAACGCCAATCACTGAAGAAGCTGAAGGTTGCCCAGCTGAGGAATCTCAGGCTAGAGGTTCGAGAGAAGCTGACGGAGAACAACCGAGCACAAGTCAGGATTGGATACCAGTGGTAGAAGTTCCTGAAGTATATTACAGAACGAGAAATCAAACAAAATTGGAAGAAATTGAAGAAGATCAGATAGGTGAAGAAGAAGAAGTTCAGGATCAAGAAGAAAAGATAGTAAAAGATCCTGAACTAAATCAGATAGGGAAAGAAAATTGGACTAAAAACAGTGAAGATTTAATTGACTTTACACAGGGAAAAACAGGTTTAGAAGAATCCGGTCAGGCTGCAGAAGTTCACAGTGCAATAAGCCCTGATCAGAAGCAGTTAGATCAAGAAGAATTCACTAAAGAAAAAGGGTTGATACAAATGAACATAAAGAAATAAAAAAGGAACAAAGTCAACATCTTGAAAGTCATTGTGGAGCTACTGAAGAGAAACCAATCAGACCTGAAAAAGAACAAACAAAAGAGGCAGTAATCAAAGAAAACAAAACAGTATTGAGCAGTGAAAATAACGAGATCTTTGAAGACGTAAACAGAGAAACAGTGCCAACAAAGAAAACAAGAAAAGGAGATCATTGGCCAAGTGTCATTAAAAGAGTAAAATACCACATAACAACCAGAAGTGAAGATCCAGAACAAGTACCTGAAGTAACAAGTCAAACTGAACAAGAGAAAAAGTCAGGAAAAAGAAAAAGTAAAAGACTGAGACTTGTGAATAACAAATTCAAAGGTCCTGACTGGACTTACATCATTCTTGAAGATTTTGAAAGCTCAGAGTCAAGTGACAGTGGTGGCGAAGGAACAAGTGCAGAACTAACATACGAAGAAGAAACAAGACCACCCTGACTAAACAAAAAGAATCATCTAAAGAAAAGAAGAAGAGATAAGAAGAGCAATCTTCCTTGTCGAAAAATGCCTGATGATAGAGTTACTGGGAGACCAAAACGAAATTGTTGTAGGAGATGCTGTGCAATCTGCATATGTAGTCTAGTATTGGTGCTTATAGTATGGTTAGTCCTGATTGTAGCAATTCCTTACCTTATGATAATAGATAAGAAAATAAATAATGAAACTAAAGGAAGGACAGCAAACATGAAGGGCAATAGAGTAGAATTAATGGCAGAAGATGAGGCAGAAATTCATCATGAAATAGCTGATAACGACACTAGTTTAAATGTTTTCACAAAGTTATTATTTCAGTATGTAGACACAATGGAAGTTAGTAATTGTTATGTCTGTATGAAGTTACCTGAATCAGTAGCGGAAGGATTAACATACCATCATTTACCACTGACATATGGCATCTCATGTAGTGTATTAACAAGTTTATTTTATAGAACAGGTAGGCTACAATATTATTATTCAAATTTAGATGTGATATTTTCTGAGGTTCCGATTCGCAAAAGTATGAACCCAGTGCTTACTAGTCAAGACGCACAGTTTATGGGAGAGTATTTCTTAACAATGAAATCGATAGACATAACACATGCACATAGACACAATCTAACATGTTCTTTACTAGAAGAAGAAAAGATATTTTAAATTTAGTAGAAGATAGAAGACATGATTTTCAAAAGAAAGCTTCAGAACATAAGGCTCAGTTGCCACCTTGGGCGAAGAAAGAAGGGAGTTATACACCTGGTAAAGCTCAAGCTGCAATGGCTCTGGATTTCGTAAAGAAAGGGAAAATTTGTCTTCATAGGTTAAAGACTGATTATAATAATGTTTTCATCGGTACCAGTGAATGTGAACACAATTTTTTAATTATTGGAGGTTGGGGACTCAAAGGAGGAACAGATTCAGTTTTTCCTGGAATCTATTATGTATGTGGGAATAAGGCTTACTTTAGGCTTCCTGCAAGGTGGTATGGAAGTTGTTATTTTGGAATAGTTTTTCCAAAGATATACCACGTAAAAAGAAACACTGGAAGCAATGAAAACACTAATGAGTTAGTACGTAGAAAAAGAGCTAGTTTTTCAGAAATTGTAGGTGATATATTTGGTGCATTGATACCTTCAGTGGGAATAATCCTGAACTCAAGGAAAATATGTAAATTATCTACAGTGGTTGATCGTTTATCAAAGGATACTGCTGGAGGTTTTCTAATGATTAATACGGAGATGGTTGCGATTAGATCTATGGTGATGCAAAATCGACTTGCTCTTGACATTCTATTGGCAAAAGAGGGAGGAGTCTGTAAATTATTGAAAAAGAAACATTGTTGCACCTACATTCCTGATAAGAGTGCAGAAATTGGAACGTACATTCAGAACATAACTAAACTTGAGAAAGAACTTAAACCACTGGAAGTTGATAGTGTATGGGAAAGATTGACAAATAGTATATCGTCAATTGGAACCTGGTTTGCTAATATAGGGAAAGGACTTATAGGTCAAATATTAGTACCCTTAGCAGGGATAGCAATAATAATTTTAGCAATAACAATATGGTGCAAATGCTGTAGAAAGAATGGGACATATAAAGTGACAGGAAAAGGAAAGAAGAGAAAACTAGATGAAATCGAACTAGAAGAATGGAGAAGTGATTTATACAAGAAATTAAAAGGAGAGTGTAAGAATAGAAAAAGTAAAATTGAGAATGAAACGAATTGCTAAAAGTTGGCATCTGATTGAGGGTAGTATTTTGATGGCTCAGAAACGCCATCAGAGAGGGGATTGATGGAGCAAGGTTTCAAAATTGAAACTTGCTTGTATGCAATCTTCCTCATAGTATTAATATATTAAAATTTGTACTGTCAAAACTAATCCTTGCATTGACAAACACGAAAGGGATAGAAGCTTGCTTATGTGTTTTACTAATGAATAATGCTTGTCTATAATCCAAGATGGCCGCTAAAAGCGCGGGACTTTATTGCGCATGTCACAACCTGATCACATGGTGTGACGTCTTTCTTTGCTTGGTGGGAAACTTCTGCTTCTGCGCAGTGTGTATTAAAATGGCCGCTAAATGTTTTCACATGCTTAAGCTTGCTCTTATGTCATTATTAAATTGTCGTTTTCTTAACGCTACTAATGCAGGATAGTATTATGATTAAATGGGAATAGAGTTAGGGAAAGTGGGTATACAGTGAAACTTTTTATTTGTGATTTTAATATTTTCTTCTTGCACTTTTAGTAATTTGTAAACTTGGGCCTGGGTTGGTGTCTTGAAACTCGAGAAACAGAGGGTTCTGCGCATGTGTCCTGTATGCCTGCCAAGTGAAGTCAACTTGGACGTCTCCCAAGGCCACGACCTATTGGCCGAAGATGATGTACCCAAGGTTTCCGGCGGAAGAAATTGTTACTTTTCTTCTGTAAAATATATAACATTTGTCATGAGACGGGTGGGAAATAAAGCGAATGTATTAATTTGAAGGGGAGGGAACGTAAAGACAATAGGCTTTACAATTTAGGCCAAATTGACATGGTGCGAGAATCCACCTCCTGTCCCTGTCCAATCAGAAGTAGTGGTCCCATATTTTAGCAACATTAAGGGGAGGTATATGGGCGTAGAAGGGTATAATAGAATATAGCATTAGTAAATTAGTCAGAGAAGAGCATATTTTCACGAAGCACAGGAGAGCGGAGATGCTGACAGAAGAGCTCCAGACTGCCCAGCTGATCGGTTGCTGACTGAATTCCTGTCCGGAAGAGGTCCTGAGGAGGGGCGGCGGAGTCCATTAGACGGGAGAATCGAGAGAAGTCGAGTATCAGAGAGGGAACGGCGCAGGCGTCGTTGTAGAGAGGTCACCGGTCCTGTCCTGATCCTGGAAGAAGTCTTTACTCTTCATCCTTCCTGGGTCCTATCTTTTCCAACTCCTTGGCTAAGGGGCTTGGTTCTCGCATTTTAGGTAACTATACTGCAACCTTTAGTTGCGCTGCTGTTTCTATCGTCTCCTCTTCCTTAAACACCGTCATTTATTTGCAAAATCATTTCTATGCTTTTTCTTGGGTATTTTCAATTAAGTACCGTGTTTTCTGTATTTTACTCTGCCAAAACTTTAGATAAACATTTTAAAACTTCCTGACTCAGTGTTTATTTCAGGATTATGTACTATAATGAATGTCACTCATTTTAAACTTCCCAATTAGCAAAGGATCCATTGGTAAGTTATTACTCTTCAATCAGAAGGTAATTGGTAGCAGGGACTTTGATAAAAGAGTACATCTGACACCCAGCGTAAGTATTAGTGTAGTGTGAATGTATGGGCCCATGTGAGTATATGGTGTATGAATGAAGTTGGCTAATATTGCGCTGGATCACCGACACGCCAATGGTAACCAATTAATATAATTGTATTTATATAAAAAATCTTCTAGCCCTACCGTGCACCTTTTTACGCCGGTAAATATTTCAAAATTTCACACGTCGCTCTCCATCGAAATGAAGGACTAAATCCTGTCTATATTCTGTCAAAATCGCATTTTCACCCAAAAACGTAATTTCAAAAGAAACAGATATTCAACTATAGAAGAGTCTTCCCAATACTCAAACTACTACTCCTTAATAAACATACTCAAAGCCAAACATACCACATCCATATTAGATCTAAAGATATGAATGGACTTATCTGTGTTTGAGCAGCAACAAAAGAGGAAGATGGCTGCCTGCTCTATGATTATATGCATGTTCAATGTTCTAGAGCTTATAAGTGTTCTAATTCTAGTGTTTGTTGTTGCTGCTGTGTTTGAGGGCAATAAAGGTATATGCATAATATTGGCCTCCGGGCCTTGCCATAGAATTTCACGCGATACAAAAGGGGATGATGGACGGAACGTTTGAGCCAATCAAACACTCACCCCCAGTCAACTGATCTGGGTTTAATCCATCATCATTCTTTAGCTCACTCCACCACCATAGAATTTCACGCAGCAGGTTGCGCCGCCGGTGCGTCACGCAACGTGACGCACCGACTGCGCAAAGGGCTCATAAATATGCCCCCGAGTATGTTTGGTTGAGTTTCTTTCACAGCCTGTGTTGGGTCATGTCAGTCATTGTTGGGGTTGAGGTAGGGCTTGAGGGAAAGGCTCAGGTTGAAACCCAAGAACTGGTGGTCATTACAGATGATGGGGTGATTTGTGGTGACTGAGATGTTTCCTTGTTGGTGAGAAGATTACATCAAGGATTTGTTGTGCTTAGTGAGTAGGATGAGAGACCAGTTGGAGGATGTTTACCGCTTCAACATTTGGCACAAGGGCTCTGAATGGACGGGTCTGTTTTTTGGGCCAGATATTCAGATCTCCCAAATTGCAGATGTTGTTGCTGGTAGTGGTGTCAGTGAGAGCCTTGAGGAAGGTATCTGTGAACCCAGGGTTGTTGAGAGGTGGCCGGAGCACGAGGGAAAGTGAAAAGCAGATGAGCAATGATTCATAGTATCTAGCAGTGAGGCCTTTAGAACTAGTGGTTTGCAAGGAGCTCTGAATGCAACTATTATTCTTCCCCTCTTCTTCTTGGTTGGTTCAATGCTTAATTTGAGACTGTGGTTTCCAGTGCTCAGCATCGGCATTTAATTGTCTGCACCGGTACTTATGACAGCTGCCACTTGGTGGCGCTGTCTGTCTAATTTTGAAATAAGCACAACAACAGTTGTTTAATAATTAGTTATAAATTAAAAATGACAAATACCAGCTGCCCAAGCCATTCTTATATCTTTGGGCGGCCTGGAATAGTCTAAATTGTCACCTTTGTAGAAGTGTCATTGTTAGTAGTTGCTATTGCTAGTGCAGGCAAGGGCAATGGGTGGTGCAAGCTTCAGTGGCCTACTGACAAGGGCCCTGGCAAAGTAAGCACTAGGTTGGTTTCCTGTGTACATTTGATAACCAGGTGGAATAGCCTTATGAACTTGTGAAGTGTGGATGCTGTACCATTTCCTCGTCAGGTTCCAGAGATAAAGCGATCAAGTCTTGCATCAGAGATCAGAACATGGGTGTTGAGGTGGCTTTAGTTCCACAACCTGGAATAGATGAGGTTGTTGAAAAGGTGGTTGAGACAGAGCTGGGCATTGCTGATGGAAGGTTAGTTTCTGAGGGGTGGATATAAAGGGAGAACAATGAAAGACAAGTGGAATTACCATCATGGCCCAGTAGATGGAGCAGCAATTTAAATGTGGGAAGTAGTGAGCGACGTGGGAGAAGATAGATATTGACAGAGGAAGGCTAGAGAAGGCTGACAGAGGTACAAGGGGAGGGAGGGGGAGAATAAGTGAAGGTAAAGGGAGGAGTGGTGGATTGGTAAGAGGGGGGTTGAGGTCAGACAGAAGTAATTAGTGAGGTTATGGTGGTAGAGAGGGTTGAAGAATAAGGCAAACAAAGAAGCAGGGTCATTGGGTCATTGGGTGTAGAGGACGGAATGAGAAGTTGTTAGTTGAGGAAGGGAGGATTCAGGGCAGTAGGCAAATTACCTCTCAAGGAAGCACAACTTGAAGTGGAAGCGCTGACCAGAAAATAGATGTTTTCATCTAAACAATGACATCATGGGGAATGGAATCGGGGGGGAGGGGGGGTGAACCACCCACCAGGAGATAATGCTTAACAAACCAAATAAATTAAATTATATTAAGTCCACCAAGGAATGGCAGAGGCATTCTCCAATGATGTTGCAATTTCCCAAAAACTCTATGTTAATCTTGTATGCTGTGGACTTCCAACCACTAACTTTAATTCGAGACTATGCAAGAGTGGTAGAGGAGCAGCCCGATGGGATTTCCAAAGTCAGCAAAGTAATTAAGGTTTGATGGGACTTTCAACCACCAAATGTTTTATAAGTTTATGAGACATACCCAGAGCGGTTGCGGTGTGATGCACCGGAAGGTGTAGCTGTGTAAGGAGTCTGTTGACTGCTCCAACAGGGTGTGTGCCTCAATGGAAGAGGTGGGCTTCCTAGAGCTGACCAAATTAGGAGTCAATGATGATTTGAACCAATAATTGTAGAAAGAGTCAATTTTCGTGCAGGAGCATATTTCATACAAAACTGATTCAGAAGGACGACATAATCTTGTGGAAACAAAAATAACTCACTTTTTCGCTAGAGACTTGATTTGGGATGAAAACCCATTAATTAAAGGTTTCATGGCTTTGTGTAGATGATTAATGGGATCAGCGCTTTTTGACAGCACATCATTGTGGATGTATTTCCCACTCTTTGTTTTCTTGCCATGTAACTCAAATTGTTGGCCATATACATGCCTTTGTGATTCACATGCCTTCTCACGGAATAAAATGGAATTACTAGGCAAAACACAACACACCACAACACCCACATGATTTACATTATTAAAAATGTATAGTGTCTAACAAACACACACATGTGTTTGAACTCTTGAGAATAAAACTCAATGCAGGATTATAGAGCATGCCTAACATGAAACAGACACCTTTCAGGCTGGAGGAAATAACCTTTAGTGATATAACAATATAACTGCAAGAAAACGTTTTCAACAGTTTGAAAAGTGAAAGACTATAAATGCAAATTGGATACTTTTCGGCCCTCACTATAATGTTAAAACTGAGGTGCTCATTTAGATTTTAACACAAAAACCAGAGTGATGCCACAATTTAAATAAAACGTATAACAGTTTGTAGATGTAGCATTTAGATTCCTAGCAACAAATATGTGATGGAACATAGGGTACAGCCTACCTGTACTGGATGGTTCGTTACATTTTGTTAAAGTTGGTTACCGCCAGCATTCTGCTGGTGGTAACCAGCCACAGAAATTTGAATTTTCATGATCAGCTCCAAAATTTCTGTATCTCTCAGAATTGTTAGTAAAGATGCAGATTTCTGCCCTAACAACAGACGCAGAGGGGCATATTTACAAGCCCCTATCGCCACCACAAAGTCACTTTTCAGGATGTTGTAGTGGTGATAGGGGCTTCGCCTTATTCAAAAGGCAGCGTTAAGCCACTAAACGTGGCTTAACGCTGCCTTGTGAATAAGGCCCCCATAGCGTGAAAGGGGTGGGCAATGAGTGTTGCGTTGGGCGTTCCACCGCAACACCCATTGATTTTGACGCTGCCCCATATTTACAAGGGCAGCGTAAATATGAGGCAGCACCAAAATTAAGACCAGGGAAAACCTGGTCTTAAACAGGCACAACTAGGAGAAATGTTTAATTTGTCCTCGCTTTTGCTGTATCTATATGTACTGCGTTGTGCAGCACACATAGAAACAGCAAAATGACATTGATTTTTTATGTGCAGGAAGGTGTCCATTAAAAAAAAAAGACGTTTTGCAACTTCTATGCGGGCTGCATTAAGCAGCACACATAGAAGTTACAAAACGCCATTTAAAGATTGTTTATGTGCAGGAAGGGAGACCTTCCTGCACATAAACAATCTTCCCCTCAACGCAGACCCCCTGCACTATGGTGCAATGGTGCCTGCGTTGGCACTAGGCTGCTAAATTTAGCGCCAGCGCAGGGGGAAACATAGGGCTGCACCATATTGTTGTGAATATGGTGCAGCCCTTCGTTTCAGAAGTGGCGGAGCGCGGCGTAAAGCCAAGAAGGCTAACGCTGCGCTCCGTCACTTCTTAGTAAATATGCCTCAGAGTGTGAAAAAATTACTATACATTTTTACCCTAGTGTATGTCAAATAAAAAAATGCAAGCAACAAAATTATGATGCTGGTATACCTATGTTACTGAAATAGAAAGGTGATGGGTGGAATGCTTGTAAAAGTCTCAGCTACGGGTATTTGATTGGGGCTATATCCAGTTGACCACTCTAGATATGGATCAACAATATGCAAATCATCTTTTATCCTGCTCCAATAAGAAATTATCTTTGGGCCTCATCAGTGAGGTGCAGCTGCAGTTCTGCGGCACAGTGAGCACAGGAACCATATTTGGGTATGCCTGTCGAGCTTAGTTGACTCAATGAATACAAACGTGATGGATGGAATGATTGGCTAATTCTCATACACTGGCTATCACTGGGGCTACATCTACCAATGACTGTTTTGCAGGAGCGGCCGCTCGTACTGTGCAGTGGTGGGGTGTGGGGAGAGGGAACACAAAAAAAGATAATTAAAAAATAAATAAAATTGCACTTACCTGCTCCTACGGCCTCCGCCTTCCTCCCGATCCTCGCGTCCATGCCAGGAACCTGGTGCACACTACGCAGGATCCCAATCCCAGCGCTGCTCAGAGCTGGGATTGGGCTAAGAGCTAAGAGCGCATTACAGGTTGGCAGTGGCCCAGGCCCCAGCATTATATCAAAATCATGTAGGATGGGATGAGGACTCACCTCACCATAAAATACATCTGAAACATGAACCAACTGCACAACGGCAGTACCCAATAAAGCAAGAAGCTAAAAAAACAGGTCAGGGAGATCTTAGATCAACTTGAATATCAAGGGGTGATTGAAACATGCACCTCCTCAATGAACAATCCTTTGTTTCCTGTCTCCAAACCAGACAATACATATCGTCTAGTTTTGGACTACAGACACTTAAACACTTGTTCTAAAACTTTTGCAGTGCAAAATGCACATAGCACAGCATTAATGAATAACATTGTGCGTAAAAAATATAAAACAACATTAGACATCTCAAATGGTTTCTTTTGTCAAAACATAGCACCTGAAAGCAGGTACTTAACAGCATTCTCCATAATGGGGACCCAGCGTCACTTTTGTCGACTCCCACAAGGGTTCAAGAACAGCCCAGGTTTATTCTCCAGCGAGGGTAACGGAGTTACTACAAATTTATGACAATGAGGCATTGTCCTATGTCGATGACATCTATCTGACAGACGATGACCTGGAAAAACACTTGAACAGGGTGAGCACCATTATACTGGGATTCGCCTCTGAGGGCTACAAGTTCAACTTTAAAAAGTCCAGAATTGCCCATCTCAATGTCCTATGTTTGGGATATGAGCTTTCAAGTGAAGGCAAGAGCTTGGCAGCTAACGTTTTAGAAAAATGTGCGCTGCTCCAACCTCCAAAAACGCAAAAAAACTTACAATCCATCCTGGGTTTTTTAAATTTTGGAAGGACATACATTCTAAATTACGCAGAAAGGGTTAAACCTCTCTACGCATTAATCAAACCTGATTTTTCGATCAGAAACTGGACACAGGAACACACAGAAATCTTGCGTTCACTCCAGGCTAACATGTTAACAACAAATCACTTACAAACACGCGTAAGTCAACGCAATTTGGTGATCCGAATAATTTCGGGTCAATGTGGATTCACCTACTTAACCTTCAATGAGGGTGAGAAAATACCAATCGCATACAAATCCCATTTGTACACACAAGCGGAAATGCGCTTCAGTTCAACTGAAAAAATTCTGACAGCAGTTCAAACCGCTGTAGCAAAGAAAGAGCCTTAGCCCAAGGGAAACACATTATTGTCGTAACCCCGGTACCAGCTTTAGAAGCGGTCACAAAAGCAAGCATTCCAAATGCTAAAGCATTACATCCAAGATGGATACAATGGGTTAATTCTCTTGCTGCAACAGATGTTGAATATGTTTTTGATCCAGATTTAAAAACTCAAGCATTCCTGCAATACGAACATGAATGTCCTCTGCCTACTGAAATTCTGCCTCTCGATCAGTACAAATTCATAATTTACACTGACGGATCCGCACAGCCCGCAACAGGGAGTAAGCAAGCTTACAGTGCAGCGTGTGCAATCGTTAAAGGTCGCATGCGAAATGGCATCTTCAGACCTATGGTCACAAAAACTCAGTCTCTAGGAGATTGTACAGCTCAGCGAGCTGAACTACAAGCATTCAAACTGGCACTTGAAAGTACAGATCGAGAATTCCCCACACTAATAGTGTGCGATTCCTTTACTGTTTTCAGTCGTATAATGAATATATACAAAACTGGCTTGAAAATGGTTTCAAAGATGCGAAAGGTGGCACAATAAAGCACAAAATGCTTTGGGAACAAGTAGTTCAGTTGAAAAACGAACTACCAAAGGCTCACGTGATCCACACACTGAGTCATCAACGTGATGGCGTTCACGTTGCAGGGAATTAAATTGGCTGATGAAGCCGCAAAGGGGGCTGTGCAGACGGCTTCCGTAGCTGCGATCACTCGTTCAAAAACAAAAATAGACGGTGAGATAATGTTGGCTGTCAATGCATCAAGCAAAGGCAGCAGTGCAGCGTTACCAAAAAAGTTTCCACTCAAGTACTCTTATGTAATTGATGCAAACAACGTTCCTTTTGCTCGAATCCCTGGAGTGGGGATAGGGTAATTCCAAACATGGAACGTAGAGCAGCCTTGATTTATGAAACACAATTGGGGAGGGTCTGTCACATCAAGGGATCTCTAAAACAATTTTGACGTTAAAAGAGATGTACTGGTGGCCTGGAATGAATACAGAAATTCACATACTCATCAACAACTGCCTCGACTGTAAATTACATTGAGAGAGCCACCAGATACCATGCTGCGAATGCGGCAACCCAGTACAGACACCACTGTTAGACAGCCTTAGACTATCTACACGCCTGCGTCCTACTGGATAAAGGCATTCCCACAAATACTGAATCTAGGTTCCTATGGTTTTGGCCTCAGCACTCGGCTGACGCTCGAACTGTTATAAAAGATTTGCGAGTCTTTATTGGCATATACGCAATAGGCATGCTACATTCTGACCAGGGTCCTGCGTTTAGCTCTAGGGCTTACAAAGAAGCCATGGCCAGTCTGGGCGTTGCATTGCGGTATTCCTCTCCATTCCATCCTGAGGGAAATTCGGTTGTGGAAAGGAAAAACCGGGACATAAAGCAGTCTATAACAGCTAGGGTATTAGGTTCGGGTGATGGGTGGGTCAAACACCTTAGTGGGGTTCAACGCTCATTGAATAATCTGCCAAGAAGTTCTCTAGGGGGGTCACTCCATATGAGGTCCTATTTGGGACAAGAATGTGGGTACCAGACCTTGAACACGTAGGCACAGTGGTGGAAAATAAACCCTTTGATATCAAAGATCGTTTGGCTGTTTTACAGGAACTAAACAAGTTAAGAACGAAACAAAGCAACGTATTCCTACAGCCCACCACCACTGGGGATCAACCGGCTGTCCCAGCAAGGCCTGTCTGGATTCCAAAAGTTGGGGATCTAGTCAGAGAAAAGATTGCGGACAAGAAGGAATTTGGACCTTCTTACAGACAACCAGTACCTGTCCTAGCAGTTCAAGGAACAAGAACAGTACTTCTGCCGCCCTTGCTGGAAGAAAGGAGAAAAGATTTGTGTCCATCGACCTCATCAAACCACAGTATGTGGCCAATACTAAATAGTAGGCCTCGTGGACTCCGACCTAGTAGCAGACGCACTCCTCTCGCTACTATCCAAGAGGTTCAGACTGAAAGACTGATAACAATCGAGAATTCAGCTGCAACTGATGGAGGACTAAGCAACAACGCTATGGAACTCATCCCTCTTGATAACCAAGTAACAGTTCGTCCAAATACACCTTTCTACACCAACGTGGCAGGTGATGAACTGGTTCCAATGATTTCTACGAATCCTGATGCAATTCCAACAATTGACAGAACTGCTTCTGGCTATTTCATTAACTTTGATACGTTCTCAGAAGATCTGAGTGAGCCTGAAACGACGCCAGCATCATTGAAATTCAAGCAGCAAGTACAAGACTTTCTTCACTTTCTGAAAAAGACTTATTTGGTTTCTCCATGGATTGAACTCTGGATTACATCTGGACTTTTTGTTTTCCTGCTCTGGCTAGCTTTGGTAACAACTGTGAGCGTGCTTCTAAGTGGCAGATACATCCATGTGAACACTGAAGGAAAAGACGTGAACATACTTTTGAAATCTCATAAATCTTCCCATCGTGAAGCAAGAGACTTGTCATCAGTGAACATCACAGCTGTTCCTATACAGGATGGTATAGTGTGGGACAAAACAGATTTTGAAATCTTCGGTCCGACGGAACAATTGAACATTCCACATTTGTTTAAAATTTCACTAAGTGATCTAATTACGTCCAGTACCTATTCGGATGATTGGGACTTTGAGACTGTCAATGATATAATGTTTGACCTAGAAAAATCTGCTGCATTTTCTAAACATGAATATTTAGAGGGTTCATCAGACTATGAACAAATGTATTGTTTTAACCACTATGGTCATCATTATTTGCATAAATCTGCATATCCAAGAAATGTGTTTATGTTTAACCAATGGGAACATTGTCCTACACCACCTAAAGGTAGTTCAAAAACATTTGCTAGTAAGTTTCCATATTTTTCAGGACACAATACATCTGAACCAGAAATGTTTTACTATAAAAATGTAAACAAGACAGGACTGAAAATTATGTTAACAAATACAAAACAGATTTACTCTGCGTTATTTAATGCCCAACTGTCTAGACAGGGTTTCGACTTTTGGAAAGACACAATAGACACCAAAACAGTCTGGGGTACTAAAGATTGGCAAGTGCAGGGGATAGAAGCTTTATTTAGAGCCTGCATCATCCCTGAACAAATAATGTTTTTGAACGAAACCATCCAACAAACATCTTGTCTTGGATTAGCCAAGATCAAAGAGATGAACACACCTTCTGTACCGACACCTGCCAGAGATAACGATACACAGGCAGTGGTGACAGTTGACAATATACTACAACTCAACAGATCTAATCCTGATTGGAAAAAATGGTTGATCTGGCCCACAGACACGAATAACTGTCAGGAAACATTCCTGAATAAAACTCAGGGCTTTACTATTAATAGGCCAGACCCAAGATACGTCCAAAGACAACATCCGGGGGTAGTAACAACATACAGTGTAGGAAAATTATGCCTCGATTGGCTGCATAAGTCTACACTACAGGATGTGAAACAACACTTAACCTTACTTAAAAAGGACGCAGTCCTTAGGGAATTCTTGCTTGGACCAAGAAAACCGCGTCAAAAACGTTTCATATATGCTGGCATTTATGCTGCTTATAATGAAGCATGGAAAGTATCACAGATGGAGGCTGCAGAACGAATACGTGAACTTGATCGTATTAATTTAGAGAAAACACTCTCTGTGGTCGACAATGGGTTAACAACTTTGTCCTCCAGAATATATTCATTGGATGGCATTGTATCCTCTGCTATCGACATACTAGAACAAGATTTGGCGATGTTACAGCAAGGCCAGTCTCAATTACGTTCTATTATGTTATTAAGCTGGACGCTGCAATCTTTGCGAGCGGGCTATGTGCCTTGGCGTTTCATCAACACAACGGCTCTGTTTGCAGAATACAATCTAACTGATAAACAGATCGAACTGGCACAAAGAGGAGCAAGGTATACAGTGCTGAGCATTGAAAAACTGGAAAAGTTACCATTCACAGTGGCAGAAAAACCAGCTACAGAATGGCTTATTCATGGTAAAATAACATTACCTGTGAGTACTTTTCAGTTTCAGTATTGCCTCAGACAAATGCAAGCAGGCAAATATGAAAGGTTGGGTAAGGAATACATTAAGACATCTTGGGATTTACCGTATACATATAGATGTTGGAGTGGGGATCGTGAAGTGTTTTTGAGCGGTACAAACTGTAAACTTGCACTAAGCGGTTCGCTTATATGTCAGGACATTTCTTTACACGGGGCTTGTAATGGTTCGGTGGCAAATTTGTCTTGCCATCAGCAGGGTACACCAGCTGCTGTGATTAATCCAACGTTTGGACAACTTTCTAATGGGAGTTACCTCATGTTGAATGATCAGAGTTGCTGCGGCATGCTGCCAGGCATCCCATATCTAGTAACGGTCAACTCCAGGGTCACTTGCTGTATGCAAGTATTGTTTGCCCCAATAGACACAGTCAGGGAGTCGCCTCTATGGCCTTCGCTGAACTTCTCTTTTATAAGATTTGATACTTGGAGCAGAATGAAAGCCTTGCTTTTACAGCAAACAGTGCCTTTGACCTCGGCCAAAGAAACCTATGATCTACAAGTGGCAAGGACTTCGGCTGAGATACAGACTTTAATACGTACAAACTGCCATATACATTTTGTAGAAATGATATCACGTATCTTCAACATGTCTGATACAAGTGGAATTATACATGTATTTAAGAGCATCTGTACCGGTCTGTTAGCACCTTTCCAGGCAATACTCGGAATCATCCCGAACTTTGCACATTCGGTGTTTGGTGGCATACCATTAATTCTAGCACTTGTTGCCGGAATTCTATTTCTCTTCCTGCTATTGCGCTATGGCCAGCCTATTCGCAGACATCACTCCGAGCGAAATGGAGAAAGCTCTCCTTGACGAAAGTGCCGTGAGTGAATAGTACAGCTATTGGGCATGACTCGTCTACGGGACCTTAATACAACTTGGTTCCTGTCATTCAGACCAATCTAGCAAGATTGCATCTTACCTGTTCTACGATCCCTGCTATGCGGTGAAGAATGCGTGTTGGACACCTGTCTAACATTTCCATCAGCTACGCCAACGGATGTCGATACTCTGCTGGTCCCGATAACGGCCCATGCTCTGTGTTGTCCCCAGAGGCTACCAATCCTGATGTCAGCATTCATTGAGATCTCACAGATGCTTCCGGCTGCTGCTGAGGTACGAGAAAGAACTACAGGCACACAGGTAACAACGGACGCGAACTTTGCTGCGGCACTCTATGCTGGAAGCGAAGCTTCACATCTCTGTGCAATCAATCTGCTACACGAGGTGTTCCAACTGACACCAACTACAGTGGACGATGTTTTGTCTATAGAAGTAGATGATCTCATGTTTACACCAGACCCGTAAACTGACTCTGATTCAGCATACAGTGTTCCAGAGATGCAGTAACAATTTGGCCTTCATTTTTCAAAACAACTTGGAACTCTACCAAAATTGAACTTTTGTCCCATTTTTTCGAACGAAAATGGCACTTCAATCTGCTTAAAGTAGAACTAGCCTTATAATACAGACTTCAAGGTACTTCCACGGACACTTAGTCAGCTTGTGTGTCTAAAACAGTTCATTAATTTTCATGACATGAAATGACTTTGATTTTTGAACAACTTATCGATCATTTTCTGTCACATGTAAATATTACTGCTTATTTCATTCCAATTGCATTTATTTTCGAACTTTATGCCTGAAATGAAAAGCATTTGCTTCAAATGTACAGTACCTTTTGCATTTTTACTATGTTTTTAATGCTTTTAAGAAATATTTTTAAATATGCGGTACTCCATTTAATGTTTAGCATTTTAAATGTTTAGCATTTTAGTATTATCGTACACACGAAAGTGGAGTGGGTGTTGTATTCCTCTTAGGGTGTCCATAAACGGGCTTTCCAGTATCATGTCCTTATATAGGCACAATTCGCCCTGCCCTTATATAGGCATAAAATCCCAGCCCTTATTTAGGCATTAAACCGTGCACTCCAAATACAGGCATGGTCTCTGACATCCGTCCACCCTAACGTCACAACGAGTTCTTGAAGAACAGACCCTTAGGCTGCGGGAGTTTCCCTAGTCCAGGACTATTGATTTCTTCAAGGACTCATATATTATGCATGAACCATTATTCCTTAGGGATTCATTCATGACGTCTTCCGCTGTCCGACTCACGTCAATGCTAACATTCTGAGGTAATTCTCAGGTATAAATATACCTTCCCTAGCCCCTGTAAATCAGAGGAGACCTCGACTTCAGAGGAGCCCGTTTCCCGGCCTGACGCACTGAGAAGACGCTGTCATCCCTGCACGCAGAGAGTCCAGCTTCCAGTGATCTGACTTCCCTTGCGGGGTGTTGGAGTTCGAGTCTGGCAAAGAGATTCCTACCTCTCTCATTCTTCAGGTATGGAGCAGACTAGAACCTAGGCATACTAGGCATACTGGGGTTAGCGTACTCTTAGTATACCATAGTAAGGAATACTTCACCTACTTCATACCTCGTCCTATACCTAGGTTAGGTTAGGTACATTGGGGTAGAACTAGATTAGAAACGCATCGTATGAGTACTCGCATTTTTAGTCTGTGTTATTTATGTAACAGCATATGTACTAAAAGATAATGCTCTCGCAGTATTATTTATTTCTACTGCTCACACTGTACATTATTTATCTCGCATACTGTCTTGTGATCGTAACAGCACATTTTACTTACACCAGAAACAAGACTGTTCAATAAATCTTTTATTGAAACGCCCGTCTATTTCTTTCTGTGTAACTTGGAGAAAACTAAGCATGCACGACTGAGCTGAGTGAAATAGTTATCTATTGTTTCCATGACTCTGGGACACGTTCTGATTCTAAAAGGGAAACACAGTGGTCATGTTTTGCGGCTGCCAGAAACTACTCCCTTCTTGTTGTCAAGTAGTTTCTAGTGGCCTCTGAGCTAGCTGGCACAAGTAATTAAGTTTAATATACTCGATAGGGACATACTGACCTTAGTCCTATGTCAAACCTATAGGATATATTATTCCAATGCGCAGAGCCTATTAGGGGAATAGGAGCTACACTACAGGCCCTCTGGGGCCGGCCAAACCATCATGCGCACTTAGCAGTGCCAACCACTCCCCCCTCCTCCCTAGTACTGCAGCATCACTGTGGCTGTCCCCGCCCCACCCTCGGCTTGGCTGGCAGGCAGCCTGCAGGACGCAAAATAAAATGATAATAAAAATGTTTCATTATAATTTTATTTATGCCCTGGCCTCTGCTGGCTTTCAGCAGGGGGGCGACGCTCCTCCACCATAATGGATGAGCCGCCAATGCTGTTTTGTTGTCTTTGTGAGATTTCCTACTTACGATGGGTACCATGCTTGCATTGTCATAGGACTAAAACTGCTCCTCCCTGGTAGTGCCCAGTGAGGCCAAAATCAGCCCTGGGTTGCTTCATCTTCCTTGTGGAGGGTATGTGTCCTGGCAGCGCAGGCTGGACTGTTTCGCAGGACCAAGGCTGATTTGCATACGGTTGGTGCCTGTCTAGTGCAGCACAGTGAGGAAAAACCAATGGATTGAAATGTGGCCCAGAGCAATTACTAGTGGCTGAGATTATTTCAAGCACTCCACCCATTGTTTTTGTGCTTCTACGCGAGATGAACTATGTGTGATGTGAGTGCCCACGCCTGGGTTGCATGCTGACTCTTCCGTAACATTGAAGCCGCAACTCAGTTATGAAGCCATAAGGGAAAGAAACCAACCTGGGATTGCTCTTGTTCCCGTTTGGAGGGATGTGGCTTGCCAATTTGGGCTTCACAGATTTTTTTGGGAGCTGGATGAAGGCTAATTTGCAAAAGGTTAGTCCCTGAAGCACAGTGACCAAAATACAAATGCGGCTCAGAGTAATTAGCAATGGTTGAGATTAATTAAAGCGTTCCACCAATCACGTTGTTGTTTTGCTCACTATGGGGCATATTTACAACGAAGTGACAGAGTGCAGCGTTAGCCTTCCTGGCTTAACACCGCACTCCACCACTTCAAAAACGCAGGGCTGCACCATATTTACAACAATATGGTGAAGCCCTGCATTTCCCCCTGCGCTGGGGCTAAACTTAGCAGCCTAGCGCCAACGCAGGCACCCTTGCACCATAGTGTGTCTGCGTTGAGGGGAAGATTGTTTATGTGCAGGAAGGTCCTTCCTGCACATAAACAATCTTTAAATTACGTTTTGTAACTTTTATGTGTGCTGCTTAATGCAGCACACATAGAAGTTGCAAAACGTCATTTTTTTTTATTGTTTATGCGCAGGAAGGGTCACCTTCCTGCACAAAAACAGTCAATGGCAATATGCTGTTTCTATGTGTGCTGCACAATGCAGCACACATGGAAACAGCAAAAACGAGGAGAAATAAAGCATTTCTCCTCGTTTCACCTGTTTAAGACCAGGTTTTGCCTGGTCTTAATTTTGGCACTGCCTCCTATTTACGCCATCCTTGTAAATAGGGGCCAGCGTCAAAATGAATGGGTGTTGCGATGGAACGCCCACCATAACACCCATTGCCCTCCCCTTTCAAGCTAAGTGTAGCGTGAAAGGGCACCTTATTTACAAGGCAGCTTTAAGCCACGTTAAGTTTTGTAAATAAAGCAAAGCCACTATCACCACCACAACGTCACTAAAAGTGATGTTGTGGTGGGGATAGGAGCTTGTAAATATGCCCCTACTATTTTACTGCCTTGCCATGAATCCAGCAGACATAAAAAAACAAACATCTAATAGGCTTGTTGTGTACTGTTTACAGATTGATGAATTGAGGAGTTTTCTAGAGCACATAATTACCCTGAGAGTGTTTTGGCATCGAATGGACAAAAAGAAAGAAAATAGAGGGCATTATTCTCTAGTTACCTTACAGAATAGGTGAGTTATTCACTTTTTGTGAAACATAGAAAAGCTACCCTCATGATGGAGGCTGAAAGAGGGGTCAATCTTTAATTTTGCGCCCAGATAAAACACAAATTGACAAAGCCAATAGGTCTGGCGTTGGCTGTCAACCTTTTAGTTTTGTCAATGCTTCTTTTGTTTTGCAGTGGTTTTAATAAAAGAATGTTGTGCCAGCTGAGGGCCCCTTGCCAATATTAAAAACATTGGAAATAAGCAAAAATATTTTGGGGACTCAAAAAGCACATATTACCATAGTACTCCCTGTCACTGAAGGGAACTACTTTGTGTGTGGATGTGCTCCTTGTGAAAGAGTAGAATGCCATGACTCAGAAGGAAGTTAGCCAACAGCTGAAGTGGGCTGACTAATTGCCCTATGCTGCATTCTGTAGGGGGTTGACGAAAAATCTGAATATCATAATGATAGACCAATGGATCAAGAGGGCTGGCTGAAGGTGCCTATAAGTATATTATACATAGAATTTTACTAAAATCTAAAGATCTTGCCTAACCAGTGGCGGCTACTCCGCAAAGATGGAGGAGCATCGCCTCACTGCTTTTGAGCAGTGAAAAGTGAAAAATAAAATGATAACAAAGGTTATTATCATTTTATTTTTCCTCGTTTACTTCCTGCAGGTGAGCCAAAGGCCGGCCGTCCATTTCCACACGTCGACACAGCCGCAGGAAGGAGGAGGAGTGGTGGCACCGCTTCAAGTGCTTATGACGGTTGGGCCGACCGTCTAAGGCAGAGGTCTTCAAACTGTGGGGCGCGCCCCCCTGGGGGTCCGTGGAGGCATTCCCAGGGGGGCGCAAATGCTTCACTAAGTACTTGTAAATAACGATGGCCTGAAAGCGCAGCTTTCTTTGTTTTTTTGCTTCCAGGCCGTCTTTATTTACATGAAGCGGTTGAGGACAGGAGTACCACCTTTCACAGGAATGCCTGACATCTGTTCACGTGTTAAGATTCTGCAAAGGCCCGGACACCTGCATTCATTCTTAATATGGTTTTTCTGTCTTTCTGTACTTTAGTTATCATTCAGAGGTCATTAGGGCAGCAGTAGAACACATTTTAAAGTGTTTCCTTCTAACATTTTCTATTTAAAGTATGTGTTTTTAACAGAAAAAAATACCGGCTGTATGTGATTTTTCTAATATTTGTATGACATTAACCTACTGGTCATGCCAGCAATTGTGTTCCCAAATCCTGTGGTTGTGATGTAAAGAACATGGCAAAAAACAACAAAATATTCTATAAGTATTTTGTTGCTTTTTCACATTCACTGCAACTGCATATAACAACTGCACATGCCCTTAAATGACACCTTAAATTTAAAAAAGTGCAAATTAAATTAATTGTTGGGAAATGCACTCTCAGTTATGAAACATTAATTGGGTAATGCAGTCACTGCAGATGTCTTTTTGTGAGGCCAGAGTCACAGAACTGAACTCAACTTGGCACAGTGCAGCATACTGACACATGTATTTATAAGGGTCTGAGGTCCCAACAAGTAACAGAAAGCTCTGAAAATATTTAAAACATTATTTTAAAATTGTAACAGTACAAGATAGGCTGCCACACAATAATTGGTATATATGATGAAAACAAGTACTTTCCAAGAATACATTTTCATAATAGCTAACCTAGTGTAGACATTTTAAAAGTCTATTAAAGGACACTTTTCAAAACTCAGCATCCTTACATTATCTTTCACAAAAAGTTATAAATGTTTGTCATCATGAAACTTCAAGTGACTCTTTAAATTAAATCACGTTAGAGCCCTCTCCCTGAACTCCCACCTTCCGCACCCTCCAAGCACTCCAGGTCCCCATTAACAATTCAGGGATTGTTGTTTTTAACACAATATATGGGAACTGTTTTGTAAAATTAAGAACACCTTGGTCCCCGTACACCTAGGCAATACCAACCCCTGTTTACATGCAGATGTCCTCTCAGGTGAGTAGAGGGGGTGGGAGGAAGGAGGCCAACAGGGTCAGATTCAGATCCCTAAGCGTCCTGACCTCTTGGGCCTCAGACAAATGGCTCAAGAAAAAGCGGAACAGAGCAAAATCCATGGCCAGGGTGAAAGAGATGACCCTGAATAGAGGGCGCTATGGGGGTCTAATGTTTTCATTCACAAATGGACAGAGACAGTTGCCCCACTTCCTGAATAAGATGCTCTGAAGAAGGTTTCAAGAAATGCACATTCATTAATGTTTTATTTTTAGTGCCATCACTACCATTAGTGCAACAGGTGCATTGACACTGGGGCAATGGTGTGAGGAATCACTACACCCCAATCAAGATGTGTCACTAGCAAAAAGGTGGGAGAGGGAGCCATTTTTCTGGTTGGTAATGTGGCCCAAGTCCCCCATGCAGCACAGGGAACAGGTCCCAAGCAACAGAGGGCGAAATGTGTAACATTTCCTTTTTATTTTACAAAAAGGAGCAGACAGCCTTTCTTTAGGTCTCAGGTCTAGCAGCAATGGCCCAGTAGTGTGGGCAGAGGAATAGGTACAATTGCTGCTGCAGGTGCAGTGTCACCGGGTCTCAAGGGTGTGAGGTACCAACGAAACACATATTATGGCTGTTTTACCATCATTCCTGTCTTATATTAGGGCTCAATGCTCCCTTGTTGTGCCAGTGTTGCTTTGGGCATTAAACCAATGGCACCAGAGAGAAGAACATTAAAGCAGAGGAGACACCTTAGCTAAGGCCTCAGAGATAGCAGAAAGGAGGATGGAGAGGTAACAAGGGGCAGAAGAGACGTCCCCCTTCAGAAGGCATTAGCTCTTATTAGTGAGGCAGGTGCAGTGGTGTCCTGCACAGGAGTGTGAAGAGCCCCCTGCTCACAATTATGACAGTCTTACTTTAGAATAGAGGCATGCTGGATAGCATTAGGGCTGAGGGCATCCTTGCTGCAAAGAGGCGAGAAACACATGGGATCTCATTTTATCTGAAAGGGACAGAGTCTGTTTCAAAATTGGGGTGATGACCAGGCTTGGCGGGGAAGGGGTGAAAGAGGCAGAGGGGCTACCCTGCTACTCAGGGCTGCAGCTATAATTAGTGCAGAAGGTGCAGTTGCATTGGGGCCCAGGAATGGGAGGGGTTCACAAAACCCCAAATAATGGGAGTAGTTTTTTTTGTCTATTTCAGGTTTTTTAATGTATTTTCTCATAAGTCTCACATTTAGTGTGGCTTATGAGATACTAAACAAGCATTGGCATAGCCAATAGGTCTCGCTTTTGGGACCTTATAAGTATTTAGTTATGCAGCACAATATCCTTGGTGCAACAACATCAACTGTTGCATGGCTAAACACTTATAAGGTACAAGGTTTAGCCATGCAACAGCTGATGTTGTTGCACCAAGGATATTATGCTGCATAACTAAATACTTATAAGGTCCCAAAGGCGAGACCTATTGGCTATGCCAATGCTTGTTTTGCATGCATACACTGGTATTAGAAGGCATCACTGGACACTCAAATGATAAATATGGTCTACATGGGTGTGGTGTTGGTTTTTTTCCATTAAATAATTGGTTCGCACCAAGGTATTAATTGCGCACACGCACACTTTTCTGTCTACCTTGTGGTTGAATAACATTATGTGCTTCTCTCCTACTTCACTCATTTGGAGTGGCACTGTTGGCTGGTTTTTTTTGGGGGGTTTTTTAACTGCGAGGTAGCATCATCCAGGTTAATTTATATTATGTATTTTACACCTACTACAGCATTGAAAAAGCCTGTATCAGATGAAACACGTTGGCTGTTTATTGTATAAAAGTTTCTGAACACTGGGAATTCAAAGACTGGTCGTTGTGTACACTTACTAGGAACTGGAAGCTTAATGAGTAAACATCTGGAAGACTTACATATTCTTGGAATGGTTATTTATGCAAAGAATGTCAACTTTGCAAGGACAGAAAGTCCCGGTGTTATAAGGTTGAAGTTAAGAAACCTATATCTTCTTCCCTCGTTGACTTCGACCCTCCTGCTGTTTGCTAGCCCGGACTTAGAATAGAAAAGCATTTGATAATAATCAGGTATGTGAGTTCAGGCTATCTCGGCTAACTGAAGCATTAGATCATGGGCTCAGTTGCTATCCGTCGCTCACAACTTGTCACTCGATTTGGGATACACATTCCGGAGTCTGATGAACTAATTCTCCGTGAACCTAGAACACTCCACCCCATCGGGTCTTACCTTCAAGTGGGTCTTAACTCCGGGTTGTTCGCTCGCCTCGTATTCCCCAGTCACTAGCACGTCCCGGTGGATCTCCTCTCGCAGACACTTGCGCCCGTTGGACGGAAGGTGAAATGATATAGGCTGCACCGGCACGAAAAAAATCAACAGCGGCAGCAAACGAAACACGCCCATGGCGGCGGCAGTCAGAAACCAGAGCACGCATGGCACGTACAGAATCGCACGACATGTATCGTACACACATGACGTAAGGACGTCTGAAGCCAAGATTGCCATGCTTACTGTGGGCACTGGCTCGTTCCCACCTCTTAGATCCTTGTTGAAGCGCAATGAGTCCCTTCTGCTAAAAGCAGACACTTTTACTACCACGCTTTTTGAGCCCAAGTCACGTCTGGGCCGATTTTCCTGGCCACAGTGCCCTCGCGGCTCACCGACGGCCATGTTGGATACTGGCACAGACAGAACTTCCGGAACAGAAACAGGGGAGGTGGAGAATTGTAATAAGCCAGGAGACGTGTCCATCACTACTCTTGCTTCCCTCCACAACATATTGACAGTTGGCATAGGCGGGACTTCCACAAGCTTAGACGCTGTAGGTGTAAGACTTTTAGAGGGTGAGAGTGCTGTCCGTCTCACATCATCTTTTATTTGAAGACTTGTTATATCAACTTGTGTATACGTCTAGAAAAAGAGACATGGAACTTGTGTTGTGGGGAGGATGATGGCAAAGGGGTCGTGGTCAGCGTACGCGGCGTGGACAGAAAGGCAACGAGGCTGACTTATTACTTGATTATAATTATTTTTGGTTATTTTATATAGCGTAGTCATGCCCGGGGCCATCAGAGCGCTTTACAACAAGCATGAGCGGGGCGGGGGGGGCGACGCGAGTGGTGGGGGGGCGACGCGAGTGGTGGGGGCGACGCGAGTGGTGCGCGCGCGCGCCTCGCGCTGAAAGTTAAAAAAACAAGCACGGAATCGAAACGGAGGAGCGGGGCGAGCGAGCGCGGCAGCCTGCTCAGCTGACCAGACGCTCGTTCGTCATGGCCTTTTCCCCGCACGGCCGACATATGTTTCCATTTATCGTGCACGTGTCTGGGCACGATAATGGGAAACAGATGTCGGCCCTGCGCGCGTAACCGCCCGAAAAAGGCCACGACGCACGAGCGTGTGGTCAGCTTCTGAAACCCCTTACTTAAAGTCTTCGCCTAGCAGCGCTTGCGCGCTACTCGAGGCTCGACATAAAAACTGCCCTTGAAATGATCTCATACACACCACCCCCTGTGCTCAGCCCTGCTCTTCTCGCTTTCTCCAGTCTTTCCATAGAGTTTTGGAGGGGGGCCCGACTTCAAAATATTTTGGGAGGGGGGGCTCAGTGTAAAAAAGTTTGAAGACCTCTGGTCTAAGGTTCGATCTCGCCACCCGAGCCGTGCTTTACAGCCGGGTGGAGAACAAGCAGAGGGTCATAGGACCTTAGTGAGCGACTAACTAGGGCGCTCACACTAATCACGGCGCTGCTCTCATGCTATGAGAGCAGCGTCTGGATTGGCCTAAGGGACCCTGTGGCATGCTGGGAGGAGCAGAGGCCAGAAGAGCACCGACGCTGCAGAATGCGGGTAAGCATTAATTTTGTAATTCTTTTCCCCGCACTGCCCTCCCCCGCGCTTCCCCACCATTTAAATGTAACAGCAGCCACAACTGTGCCTAACCCCAGTCCTAAAAATGCACAGTTCCCTAGCAGCGGCCGGTGCAGGTAAACACAGTGGGGCGGGGAGATGACGGCAGACGGTCCCACTCTAGTCTACCAGGTCTCGGGAGCAGATGAAATATTCCTAGTAGACGTAAGCAGTGTGACCGCTGAGGCATGAATTTTGAACTTGATTTGGATGTAATCTGGGCCAGTGGTGTAAAAGACATGGTGGTGATGGAATGAATGCAGGGTGCTTTGAATACCTGGACCGGAAGCCCAAGTAAACGAGGGAGAAGTGGTGTTGCAGTGTCAAAAGGGCTTGAAGAGCATACGTGCAGCGGTGCTAAACAATATGGAGCTGTTTCACAACATAAGACGGCAACCCCAAATAAAGAGAGTTGCAATGGTCCAGGTGTGACACAACAAGTGCCTAGACAACGGATTTCTGACAGTTAAAAGGAAGCAAATACAGAATTTTTCGAAGAAGTCGAATATAAAAGAGACAGATGCCTTTTTGGGGATTTGAAAATAGAAAAAGAAGGCAGCGTGAACCATGCGAGACGCTCTGGCTTGCTGAAAGAGTGACTGTTTACATTTTTTTTTTTGCTTCAACGGTTGTCCTGGCATTAAATCTTCTTGTTCCAGTCTGAACAGCCGCCTCTGCAGGCTGCCCGGGGTCCACGAAGGAGACCCGCTAAGAGGGCGGCCATCTTAGTGCCACAGGAGGGCACAGGAGGCAGCCTTCCAGTGTTTGGGACCCTCAGTGGTCCAGGTGCCGCGTCACTTCCGGGGAGGGGGTGAGGTACATATACCTCTCCCCGCCACCTGGGCGCCCTCTTGGCCCATTCCCCTGACGCCGTTTGGACGTGTGCCGAGATCGCCAGGAGCTGACCACGAGCTGTAGCCAAGTAAGCAACTACCCCGCCCACCCCCATCTCAGAGGCACCCGCTGGACGGGGGTCTTGCCCGGCCATCGCCGAGGCGGCGGTCCGCTGAGGGTGAGGAGGGGTATGGGCAGCTCTTAGCGGTTTCAGGCCAGCAGCCCTGGCCTAGGCGACTCGGTGACACAGGCGGCCCTGGGCAGGACCAGGCCGGGGGCGAGAGGTCAAGTGAGAGCAGCCAGGCTCCCGTTTATGCAGGCGTGGGGACAGGAGCACCTATCGCGTGTTGGCCAGCCAGGGCGCAGTGCTGCCTGTTTTCACGGTGCCCCGGTCCACTAGTTAGAGCCGTCTTGCTTCCCCCCCGACGCGGCGCTTCCAGGCCAGCCGCCCAATCTCCGTGGCCGCCGGCAATATTACATGTTGGGGGGGGTAGGGAATCCGGTGGCTTCCTCGCTGCTGCGGGGTGGGCGCCTGGGCTGCGGCCAGTACGGGCAGGCTGACGGCAGCAGTGTCCGATGCAGGTATACTGTCTTGCCCTCTCGCCGGACGCCGGTGGTCCCGCTTCATCGTATGCGCAGGCGGCAGTAATCATTTAGCTGCGCGTCGGACCGTGGACAACAGCCGGACACCACGGCTTCGAGTGCTACAAGCCGGTGGCGCCTAACAGTCAGGTGAGCCGCAGCGAGTCCCCCTATGCCCCACGTGCTCAGTGTAAAATGCGACCCGGCGTCACGAGAGTTATGCGAACTGTTGTGGTGCGGGGGTGCGGCTGGGGGCATTGCTCGTTTCCGACTGAAGGCATTAGGTACCGGAATGTGGGCGCGCAATTGGCGGGTCGCGGTGCACAGGTTTGGCGGGTACAGGCCTTGTGTTGCGCAGCGGGCTCATATCATCAGCATTGGCCGGGCAACATTGGTCCTCCTATGTTACGGCTAGCGAACTGATCGGTCAGTGTTTGGCGGCAGTAATGGCAGCAGACAAAAATACGATGGGCTCAAGGAAACCGCACCAATACCATTTAACGCTTGCCTTGTATTATGCTCATTTGTATCCTCCTCCTGATGTAATGTTGCCGTTCCTGTTGTGAAGCGCTCGGACACCCTCGGGTAAAGTCCGCGATAGAAAAAAAAAAAAAAAAAAAAAAGCATAAATACCTCAGGCCGGAGAGGATGTGCTCCGTCGGGTAGACTGCCGACTTTGGTGCCAGAGACCAGGGTTCGAACCTCGGGGTTACGTCCACATCCGGTGAGTCGGGGCGAATCACTGGATCTCACCGTGCCTGAATGTGTATGTAAACACGGTGCTCAGGGGAGGGGCCTGCAGGGGAGAGAGGATGTTGTCCGTCGGCTAGACTACCGACTGTGGTGCTGGTAATCAGGGTTTGTGCATCGGGCCGCATCCACTTCCTGGGAGTCGGGCAAATCACGAACCTACCTGTGCCATTCAGGGTTCGTTGGCGCTTGGTAGGAGAGGATGTGCTCCGTCTGCTAGACTGCCGACTTCGGTGCTGGATACCAGGGTTCTAGCCTGGGGGTCGCGTCCACATCCTGTGATTCTGGGCAAATCACTTCATCACCCCGAACCTGAATGTGTAATGTAAATACGTGTATAGCGCTCCAATACCTTCGGGTCGAGTCACGCTAGATAAATATACTCCCTGTGCCAGAATGGTTAAGGGAAATACGGTGCTCTGGTAAAGCGCACCAACACCTCGGGGCGGAGAAGATGTGGTCCGTCGACTACACTGCCGACTCTGGTGCCAGTAACCAGGGTTCGAGCTTCGGGGTCGCGTCCACAGCCTGTGATTCGGGGCTGATCACTTAATCTCGCCGTGTCGGAATGTGAAACGTAAATACGGTGATCATGGGAAGCGCTCTACTTATTTGCAACAGCATCTACAACAGTGCATGTGGGTCCGATTGCGGGTGAGGCACGGACTGGCGTATGATGAGGGGGCGGAGCCGGTCTCAGGGGCGGCGGCGCCGGCCGGATGTTGGAGCGATGGGTGCGAAAACCGTCAGGTGGTGGTCGGGTTTTCACTGGGGAGCTGCGCTTGACGCTGGCGATGATATGCGCCGCCCGGGGGCCTTTTAGCATGGTGTGCAGCATGCGGGGCTGCTGCTGGCATGTCACGCCATCCTCGTGGGCTTAGGGCTTGCGGTTGTCAGCACACTGTGAACCGCGAGGTATCTTCCTTCCCTATCGTTTTCGGCGTGTGGTTTTGCTGTGTTCCGTGGGGCCCAGAGAGGGGCCCTTCTGGCCAGGGGGCTAGCTCTTACATTCTCACTCTAACGCGATGGGGATGCAGGGATCAGTTCGACCCCCTGGGCACAGATCCTAATCCCGGTGGACACACTCAGCCTTCTTCCTTCTGAGGTCGGCAGTTGAATAACCATTGAGCTTGGTTATAAGAACCACCTGTTATTTCACGCCAGGTTGCCAACGGGTCACGTGCGCTCCGCATGTCACGTTACTGTATGGCACACCGTGCGAGCAGACAGCACATAATTTAAGTCTCCGACATATGTGCGAACCTTTTACTCACAACGAGGGCGAACACTTTCCGATTCAGGTGGCCCGCGCCCAGCATGCGCTGTTTCCCTGGCATGGTTCAGGGGGATGGGTCACGTACAGATTGATTGCGGGCCATGAATTGGTCTCAAGTTATATTAGGCGCTGGGCGAGCAGTTTCTGAAGGAGAAGGGCCGCGCACGGGATGCGCTGTTGGCCCCGTGCCTGGGGACCGTTCGACAAGAACCCAGCATATCCCAGGGAACGTTTCACCTAACTAGACAGGCCTCTAGTAACGCCTACAAGTGGTGGGCACCACTACCCACCGAACTACAGCCAGAAAAGGGAACAGGGGTTCACCTGAGGAGACTAAGACGTTGCCAACGGGGTTCACAACTCTGCTCTGGGTAGCAGAACATGCGATGAAATGTTGTGGGACATAGCTCAAATGCATGTGGTTATCACTAGGAAAGAAGGTTTACAAGCAGGGTGACAGGTAAGGGGTGTGTCCCTGGGTCACGCAACTGGTGGTCACAAGTGTAGAAACAAGGCGTAGGATAGGGGATCATTCACATTGGCTGCGGCCGTAGTCCTTGCTGTCTACGCAGCGAGAGGCAAATGGAAGCGGGGGTGCAACTGGATTCACATGGTCAGCTTGGGCCCTGGGGCCGTTCCCTGCGGGCTGCATTTAGCAACAGGTCTGTTGCTCTTGGTTGGCATTCAGTCAGTACAAAGGCAGCTCTGCAACCTAGGCATGCATAGTGTTAAATATAGCGCCACAGCTATGCTGGTGCAGAGCATATGGACCGAAACCAGTGAAGGAAGCCAGCAATTTGTTGCTGCTAGATTCCCCCTTTGGACTAGGGGCATGACGCTATGTCAATGATGAACAAATTTCCAAATGTGGCTATCGGTCCAAGCGGTTAGTTTCATGACTTTGTACTGCATCTCCTTTGACACACAAAGAATATCTATCACACACCAGTCTGGGAGTAGGACACAGTGCCAGCAGGGAGGTGTTTTTAGGCTGGGCCTATTGCCTCCACACCTCCTGAAAGACCCCATGGAAAAGTGTAATTGTTAAAATTTTGTTTCTTACAGGGAGTCTACAGTTACCTTTTGAAGAACCTATGTCCACCACAGTTGGGAAGCTTTCCGCATTATGCGGCATGGCCAGGAAACAAACAGGGAGAGCCAGTGGGTTTGGGTCTTGCACAACAGTGCAAAGATACACCTGCTATTTAGCGTCAGGGCACCTATTGGGAGAAGTGGGCTCTAAACCTGGTTATGTTTGGTGGAGTCAATGTCAACGCACTTGGCCTCCTTTCCTCCTACGGCAAGGACAGGAAACACTCACAGAGGGTAGCACCTGCCAGCCTCAGCGCTGCAATAACAAAGAACGGTCTGAAGCACCAGGTAAAACACTTTATTGTCCAGCCCCAGGGGTTAACCTTATTCAGTGAGGGTTGGTTGTCGGGCAAAGTGGGAGATGCTTGGGGGCAGGTCAGCGGATCTCAAAGGTGCCAGGGTCGGGGTGACCAGCTGACCTACTTCAGGAGACGGTTGAGGCTGGTCCAGATAATTAATTTTGGGGACCAAAGTGGAGTGCCAAATCTTTTCGGGGAAGAGATAAATAGGCCAACTTGTGTTAAGATGGGTGGTCAACTTGGGGGGTTGTCCAAAATATGGAGCTTCTCACTACTGTGGACGTCCGCATGAACGCGCGTACTGAAGTAAACATGAAGTAGAGACCCATAATTCATAGGAATATAAGGTATAAATGCATCCCCGGTCCCTTCTCCTGAAATGGATTACGGTGTGAGGTGCACTGAGGTCTGTCATGCTTTTATCTAGATATCAGTATAAGTGTTATACAATCGGTTTTGTAGGCTGCAGGGGGAGGGACTCAAACAATTTTCACCCGGCCAAGAAAGTCACAGTGATGCACACTTTACAGTCGAACTATACATGTGCTTGACCTATGAACTGACGGTGCCAGAAGTCAGCCCTGGGATACAATTTGAGCACAGCAGTTCTACATCGCAGGCAGAAGGGAGAACCTATTTACTGTCTCTGGCTGACAGCTCGCCCATTACCAAGGTACAGGGAGCAGGTAAGGTAGGCATGCCTTACTATGCCAGGCAATGGGGGTCATCACCGGCGCTTCGGCAGTCGCTCTTTCAAGAGCCAGCAACAGCAGCTTACAGGGTGGGCATACAAGCGGAAGCGCATCATGCAGGTGGGGACGATGCCCTGTCGTCAGCTACCTCCAGCCCGGCTTCCTTCGGGGCCCTGAGAACCAGTGGCGGAGGGCAAGGTCCAAAACAGACTCTTCGGGGGTGGCATTAAAGGGACAGGATGCCCGCATCAAGCAGGCTGGACAATGGGTATCCCAATGTTTGAAAGGTTCCCTGAGCCACACAGGGGAGTGGCCGGAAGGCAGGTCAAAGGTAGTATGTACAGGCAAACCCGGAATATACCACTGGCACCCCGGTGATGCACCAGAGTTAATGGGGAGGGTGCAGGTACATTACCACTGCTGGTGCAGTACATTGTTATCAGCTTGAACCCCCGTAGCTGGGGGAATAGTCAAGAAAGGGTGTTTAAGCACAGGCGTAGTCAACCTTTAAGGTGAGGCACAGGTTGCACGCGGTGCACAATGGTATGTGGTCTGTCATATTTGTATCATCAAGGTAAGGCAGACTACTGGTCAAGCTAACAGAAAGGTAGATGCCAAGCGCCGGCTTCCCGCCATCGCGGCACGTCGGGATTAGTTATACAACTCAAGTGTGTTGGGGCTACAAAGCTTAGCGATATACTGTGTTGCAGCACAGAGGCTCTTTTATGGGACACCCGGCATCTCAACAAGTCTAGAAAGGGCAGGTGATCTGCATCTATCGTTTTCCCATTCCTGTAGCGTTTCCACTACCTGGTACCCACCAGAGTAGGTCTGGCAAAGGGCAGGGTCAAAGGTATGGATGATGGGCCATCCGTGCGTGCTGATAGTGGCACGATGGGCGGAAAGCAGGAGGTGGAGGCATGGGTTTCCTGACACAGATAATTGGGATGGGGTTCCCAGGCATGCACAGGAACAGCTTGCTAGGATGCTGCAGCACAGACTAAGGGGGTGTCTCCCCCTCAATTTCTGGTCTTCAACAGGAAGGCTATCAAGGGGCAGTGGGGGGCAGTGTATCGGGTACATTAGGTGCAAGCTTGGTTAGTTGATATAGGATGGGTGCAGTGCTCATTAAAGGTTATGCAACTTGGCATTTCGTTATGTCGCCAGGATCAAGGATCTGAGTGAATGGCCTTCCGGGCGTCTCCAGGGGCGCGAGGGTGGAATTCAAGAAATGGAGGCATGGGGTTCCTCCAGTAAGTTTTCTTGGTGGGGGGTCCCAGCCAGGTGCCGGGACAGCTGGCTGAAGCAGCTGCGGCACAGACCAAGGGGGTGCCTCCACGTCCACAAAGTGTTTGGTAGAGGTTAGGGGCCACCGGGCGGGGTGCGCATAGATTGGTCTACCTGTCTAGAGTGGGCATGGACTTGTCTTGTGTTGCCTGGCCCGGGCAATGAGCAGACTGGGGGAAGAGGCACCTGTTGCGAGAGAGGAGTCCTCCAATTGTAGGACGCAACCTTTGGGGGCTTGGGAGTTATGGTGGTCAGATAGCACCCCGTTTAGTGTGTCGAGGCGCCCGGTCAGGGAGGCTGGGGAAACCTCGCGCAGGAGAGTTGACCGTGCCAGGCGTAAATTCACCAACTGGGTTTGGCTTTATAGGTATGGTTTGCATGCCAAATCCACAGGGAAGTTTGGTACAAGATGGGGTTTCACCTGGCTAGAGTGGGCATGGACTTGCTTTGCTGTACTGGGGAGAAGCCCGGGAATCAGCAGGGTGTAGGGAAAGATGTTGTTATTGTGCAAAGAGGTGCAACCAGCCACAACCTAAAGCGCTCTGGGCGGGTTTGGCAGCAGAGCGCATCAAGCAGGTGGGACAATAGGAATTCCATGGTTTCAAAGGTACAGCCGTCCGCAGGCACCCTCTGCGGCACCCGAGGTTTGATGGGGTGCAGTGTTATTGTGCAACTAGGTTCAAGATGGATTAGTTGTATAATATGGGGTGCAGTGCTCATTAAAGGATGTTAGTATCGGAGCATGTCGTTATTTGGCAGGATCAAAGGTCTGGGTCAAGGGCCGTCCGTGCGTCCGGGGAGTGGCACGATGGGAGGAATCCGACATATGGAGGCATGGGTTTTCCATCACTGACTTACCTTGGTTGGGGGCCGGCCCAGGCATGCGCTAGCACAGTTTGAGGTAGAAGCGCGACTCACTACTGAGATAATTTGGTTGGGGGCCCCAGGTATGCGCTGGAACAGCTTGTGTAGAAGCTGCGGCATAAGTCTAGGGGGGGCCCCTCAATTCAGGCAGACACAGGGGAGGCAATGTTTTGACCCTCTGGGGTAGGAGGGCATTGCAGCAAGATATCAAATACTCCTGGTATAAGTTAAACAACCAGTTGTGGGCTGGAGTGTTATGATGGGCAGAGATAACCCCACTGTGAGTGTGGCGAGGGCTCGGTCAGAGGATGCCGGGGATTCCTCATGCAGGAGAGTTTACAGTGCCAGGCGCAGATCCACTGAACAGGGGGTTTGGTTCATCAGGCATGGCCTGCTGCATGCTAAGTCCACTTGGATTTGGAAAGAGGATGGGGCGCACCTGCCAGAGTGGGCAGGGACTTGTCTTGCTGGACCTGGGAGAGGCCCTGGAATTAGAAAGATGGAGGTGAAGAGGCCTACCTTGGTGGGGGCCCTGGCTGTGACGGTGGCCACACCCAGAGCTGTGGCGGAGTTACAGGGCGATCCAGAGGCTGTAGGTACATACGGGTACCATGTACAGAAGCACAACAAGGGTGCAAAGGCCAAATATCCACAGGGAGGTCCTCGCGTTGGACCCTGGAGGAGCGACGGCGCCCCGTTAGTCCTACGGGCGGTTGTGGACCTGAGCAACCGGGGGTTGCCTGGCAGGCTCCGCCCCCGTATGGGGCGTGAGCAGGGCGTGGTCTGTGGGTCCACTGGTGGGAGGGGTCTTCCCTCCCCCAAAATATGGCAAACACCGTTGGGGAGGCCACGGTGTAATTTGGCTCATCAGGTGGCAGGCGGCGAGGGGCTGCCTGCCTTGGGATCGCCCGTAAGATAACCCACCATGTTGGCATATTTGTAATGCTAATAAACCTGCAGCAGTTTTCTCCACAAAGAAGGTGTCTTGTTTGGTTATTTCTATAGGAGATTGCTGTATGGTGGGGTGGCGAGTGTTGCCGATATTGGCACTATGCAGGCTGCCCGGGGTCCACGAAGGAGACCCGCTAAGAGGGCGGCCACCTTAGTGCCACAGGAGGGCACAGGAGGCAGCCTTCCAGTGTTTGGGACCCTCAGTGGTCCAGGTGCCGCGTCACTTCCATGGAGGGGGTGAGGTACATATACCTCTCCCCGCCCCTGGGCGCCCTCTTGGCCCATTCCCCTGACGCCGTTTCCCTCCCTACCGCATACCCGGCGTTCAGGCTGGGGGTGTGGGGGGGGGTTTATCTAATGTATTATTTTGTGTTGCAGGCGGAGTTACAGGGCGATCCAGAGGCTGTGGGTACATACGGGTACCATGTACAGAAGCACAACAAGGGTGCAAAGGCCAAATATCCACAGGGAGGTCCTCGCGTTGGACCCTGGAGGAGCGACGGCGCCCTGTTAGTCCTACGGGCGGTTGTGGACCTGAGCAACCGGGGGTTGCCTGGCAGGCTCTGCCCCCGTATGGGGCGTGAGCAGGGGCGTGGTCTGTGGGTCCACTGGTAGGAGGGGTCTTCCCTCCCCCAAAATATGGCAAACACCGTTGGGGAGGCCACGGTGTAATTTGGCTCATCAGGTGGCAGGCGGCGAGGGGCTGCCTGCCTTGGGATCGCCCGTAAGATAACCCACCATGTTGGCATATTTGTAATGCTAATAAACCTGCAGCAGTTTTCTCCACAAAGAAGGTGTCTTGTTTGGTTATTTCTATAGGAGATTGCTGTATGGTGGGGTGGCGAGTGTTGCCGATATTGGCACTAAGTTCACGTGACAGGGCGCTCAGAAATGGAGGCAGACGTGTGTTTACAGTCAGGGCAGCCTGTAAACTTCAGAGCCCAGCCTGCTGCTGCTGGGGCTTGCTTGATGGACTCTGCCTTGGTGTCTGTTCCTTTAGGCTCCCGAGGTTTCCAGTAGGAGTTCGGCCACTTTCCCTTCCTATACACAGATCTGCATAAGTCTGACAGCCCTTGATGAATTGATGTAGAACCCCCTTTGTATTGTTTACATGCGCTCACCGGCAGGCTACCAAAAAAGGAATTTGTGCCTGAATAACATCTGGACGGATTAGACGCAGAGGTTTGTTGTCGGTCATAGGCCTGCGGTTTGGGTTTGTAAAATCCCATTCATATCAAGCTGGCGCTACGAGCCGATGTGAGGCTGATCAGACCGGGACAGGCCCGGTGCTAACTGGGACGGGAGTTAGATTGCAGAGTGACACTGATGCTGCTCTTCAGGAGGGAAGGCCTGGGGAATGGCGCACACAACCTTGCTTGCTCCTTTTTGATCTGCGAGGCTTAAATCATCTTCATTCTGCATTACATCCCATTTGTAGAAGTCTAAGTAAGGGCCACTGCAATTAGGACCAAACTATGTGGCAAAAAAAATGAAAATTATGCGGTGAATTGTGGCACATTTTGTGATAGTATTACGTCATTATTTTGTCTTTTTTACACTGGTTAACACTGTATGGGCAAAGGCTTCACATCATTAGTATCGGTTTGGCGCCCAAATACAGCAATAAGCAACAGAAATGTGACCTGTCATTCTTTGCGAAGGAAATTCCACTGTGCGGAAACATGTGTTGCTGCGTTTTTGGTAACATTTGAGCTACAAACAACATTTATTGTTGTTAAAATCTGCAGATTCTGCAGCAGATGATGGATTATGTGGCTAATGCGTCAAATTCATAATCATGGGAAAACGCCATGGCCACGAAATTGCATAATTCCATGGCCCTGGGCTAAGTGTTGTATGTGCATCATGGAGAGCTGAGTTTTATTCTCAAGTACCCCATTTCAATAAATTGTGTGATCTAAAGCCCTTCAGCTATAGTTCCTATGCTCACCTTTTTTTTCTGGCAATGATATATTACAGCTTGATTCTATGGGGCTTATTTACAAGCCCTTTCGCTGCCGGTATGTCACTTTTTCCCAATATAAAAGTGACGCACTGGCAGCGCAAGGGACTTGTAAATAAGCCCCTATGCCTTTCCATTCACAGCCAGGATACATTCCTCCATATAGCACTGATTGAAGTAAGAAGCCCGCCATAAAAGGTAGTTGGTGGCATTTGGTCAGGTGCGATTTTATAATGAAGAATAACTTCATATGTAAGACTTCTGGGGCAGTTGAATAACTAACATCAGCATCTCTTTTTCAAGTCCAAGCAACAAACATGAACAATCGAAGAGTGACGATAACAGGTGATACTGACACCAAACCAAATAATATTCAAAGTGTCCATGTCTACCAGGAAGAAGTACAGAATCAACCTTTGTGGATTACAACCTGGAACCAAAACACACTCTGGGGCATATTTACAACAAAGTGGTGGGCCCGGTGTTACTGAAAAATTGGTAACACTGCGCTCCAAGTGGCATATTTACAAGCCTCTATCGCCACAGGAACGTCACTTTTTTTGACGTTCCTGTGGCGATACGGGCTTCGCCATATTTACAAGGCAGTGTTAAGCCACTTAACGTGGCTTAACGCTGCCTTGTAAATAATGCACCCTTTCACGCTATACTTAGCGTGAAAGGGGAGGGCAATGGGTGTTGCAGTGGGCGTTTTTCCACAACACCCATTGATTTTGACGATGCCCGATATTTACAAGGGTGGCGTAAATATGGGGCAGCGCCAAAATTAAGACAAAAAAAAACCTGGAGAAATGCTTTATTTCTCCTCGTTTTTGCGGTTTCTATGTGTACTGCATTGTGCATCACACATAGAAACAGCAAAAGCATATACATTATTGTTTATGTGCAGGAAGGTGTCCTTCCTGCACATCAGCAATTATTTTAAAAATGACGAGCTGCAACTTTTATGTGTGCTGCACAAAGCAGCACACATAGAAGTTGCAAATCGCCATTTAAGATTGTTTATGTGCAGGAAGGGACACCTTTCTGCACATAAACAATCATTTCCACAATGCAGGCACCCTTGCACTATGGTGCAAGGGTTCCTGTGTTGGCGCTAGGTAATTGTAATTAGTGCCAGCGCAGGGGGGAACGCAGGGCTGCACCATATTGTTGTAAATATGGTGCAGTCCTGCATTTCCAAAGTGGAGGAGCGCGGCGTTAAGCCAAAAAGGCTAACGCTCCGCTCCGTCACTTTCCTTGTAAATATACCCCCCGGTACCCACCATTTTGAGCACACTGCCGCAGCTTCGGTTTAAATGGTAGGATGGCGGTGTGGTTTCCAGAAGGAAAAAGTAAACAACTGGGCAAGCATGCGAAGTTACCGCACTAGAGCCACCGGCCTTGAAGGTGGAGCTGGGCACTTAAACTGTTCCACCTTTTGTCCGGAGTGGCGCTGGCCTGTTGAGCCTGCCAATTTGGTAGATTAGTTACACTAGTCCTGGTAAAGGAATACAGGCAGCTCTTTTCTCATGGGACACCCTAGTAAAAGGTAATAAATGGTACTCCAACTCTGCAGAAAATGCATGAAAGTCTGAAGACATTTTTTGCACATTCTACAGAAAAAGAAGGGAAGGTCTGTGGGACAAATCTAAGACATTTGTATTCAAAGTATTGAAAAATCATTAAGCCTGGGTGGAGTTTGCGGAGTTCTACTACGCGGAACTCCGTGAAGTGCAAAAAAAACTCAGCCGCGCTACACGGAGCTCCGCAAGCGGTGGAGTGCGTTGGATAAATGCTGTTCGCGGTGATTTTCAGTGCCAGGTGCTTGTCTGCACTGTGCAATCATCGCGAATGGCACCATGCACAGCGCAAGCGGGCGCTGCTTCCTTTCTGCCACTTGAGTAGATTTTTAATCGAGCAGCAGCTTTCTCAATGCGAACAGACAGTTTCTCAATGCGAGCGGTCGCGAGCATACGCGACCACTCGCAATGAGAATTCTGACCATCTGTGTTGAGAAATCTCGCCGGGAGGTTGATTTTCCACACTCGCGCTCGCCAACTTAATGTTGACGATCGCGAAAGAGGAAAAATCTCGCAAGAAGGTGGATTTTCCTTGCTCACGCTCGCCAACTTGACATTGACGAATGCGAGCGAAGAAAAAAACTCCGCTCCGCGTAGTTTTTCGGAACTCCGCGAGCTCCGCATAACACGGAGTGCGGAAATCTCCACAAACTCTGCAAGAGGAGGGGAGTTCACCGCCCAGACTTAAAAATCATATGATTGTTTTTAAGACCAATGGTAAAAATAATAAGAAAAGTACATTCAACTAAATTCTTTGGGGCATATTTACAAGCCCCTTGTGCCGCAGGTGTGTCACTTTTTGTGACGCACCAATGGCGCAATTTGGTGCTCCATATTTACAAGGACACATAAAGCCACCCTGCGTGGCTTTTCGTGTCCTTGTAAATACGTTCCCTTTTTACGCAGCTCTTTACATGAAAGGGGCGTTCCATGGGTGTTGCTGTAGGTGTTCCCACGCAACACCCATTGAGTCTGCCACATTCCCCGATTTACAAGGTTTCGTAAACCTGGGTTTGATTCAGAATCCTACGCCTCCCCAGGGAAAGCGTAAGGTGGCGCAACGAGGAGAAATATATTTATTTCTCCTCGTTTTTTTCTCTTTCTATGTGTGTTGCGTTCTGCAGCACACACAGAAAGAAGAAAACACCTCTTGTGAAAGTTTTTGTGCAGGAAGGTGTTCCTTCCTGCACAATAACAATCATCCCCACAACGAAGCCACCCTTGCACCATGGTGCATGGGTGCCTGCGTTGGCACCCCTGCATTGGCAGCCAATTGTGCGCCAATGCAGGGGAGAGTACAGGGATCCGTCAAATGGCTTGCGGCACCGTGCTGCGTTACTTTCTCGTAAATAAGGCCCCCAGTATTTATTTTCCACATTCTTTGAAGAAACGAAAGTAAGCATATTCGAACATGTACGGGTGAAGATCTCGCTTCAGCTACCCTTTGGGATACCTAATGCCAAGGTCTCTGTCTCCACACACATGTCTCCAACCTCCACATATTCTCAGTAGCCTTTCTGAGTCCTGATGCCAGGGTGCGTGGCTCTTGCCAGCCCATTTGTCGGTGAGACAATGGAACTAAACTAATTGTAGCATTTTGTTGGCTTTTTTCTTATTATGTGTGCAGCACATCATGTTTTCCATGGTTTATATTTGGGCTCGCAGGGGTGTCTTACAAGACTGTTTAAATTCCTAGATTGCTCAGTGCTTTGATCAGACGCTCATTATCTTGCTTCCCAAATATTAGCCAATTTTCTTCCCTGTGACTCAATACAGCCTTCTTTGAAGTCGCCCGTTTGAATCTAATAGTAGTATGTATATTCCTGCACGAGTTGCACCTAACACTTGTGCACAGGTTTCTATATGAAGTACCCTCCATTTTATTTCATTTCACCCTATTTTTCTAGGTCGTAATATGACCAGCTGCAACTTTCCTTTTCCCACACTAACTGTACTTTTTTGCTTTCACTGCAAATGTCTGAGTGTATTTTTTAATCCTGCAAGGTCATACTGTTTTTGACTTCACTCTGATATTGCATTGTATAGTAGTTGCATTTATATAGCACATGCTGCTTCGGGACCTGAGGTTACTGGTTAGTCCGGCGTTATTAGATATTGTTGGCTATTGGGGTTAATCTTGTGCGCTCCAGCAAATCATTCCAAGCGTTCACTCCAGTTGCTTTGTGGTAGATTCAATTAATAGGAGTTAGGCGTGATCAATAGTTAGGGAGTATGTGAGCTAATGCAGATGGTTGGTGGGATTAATAGATGAGTGAGAAGAGATTAGGTATAGTTACGTTGTAGGGGTTTGACTTTCAAGGAGAGGTTGTGATCTTGTAAATGAGTTGTGGGAAATTGGCAGCAATACAATAATAGAGATTATGGCAAACATGCATGCAATTTAGACTAGGTTGTGCTCACAGAGAGGAGGTAGGGAGAGGATGGAAGGCAAGGACCATTTGAAAGAAAAAAATGAGACGCCAAAATCAGCATCATTAAGTAAAGGTTAGTTTTTGTTCCAGGATTTAGGAATATAGAGATCATTTTTGAGTTAGCGTGCAATTTGTGGACTGCAGAAAGATACAACATTAGATAGTGGTATATTAGTTAATTTTGATATCACAAGAAACAGGCAGTCTCTCCATTGCTAGGCTACCACTAGACCACCGCACCAGCAAGGTGAGCTGATCAGCTCATAGGTTGGAAGTAATCCAGCACTGGGCCGATGGGCCTTTCTATGCGACTGAGAGGTGATAGGAGTTAGCACTTCGTCAAGCACATATAATTAACAGTGTAACCCATGTGGCTGCACAATAAGGACCAGGAATCAGTAAATAATGTCAAGAAATGTTATTATAATATAGCAGTTAAGTTAATGTAAATACATTTCAATACCACACTGTAAAGGTACAGAATAACAGCTGGATATCCAAACCTCCTAAAGAAGTTAAGGTGCATCAGTATGAGACAAACGAGCGGTTCACTCACAGCAATGCAAAGAATTAAGTGCAGAATCTGATGCTCAAAGAAGAGTCTTCGATCTTCTCTCTTAAGCTTATGAGTAATATCTAAAGTCATCTAGTTTAGAATCTAAAATAATTAAAGGTGATTAATCTAAAAGAGTCACTAAAAGTCGGAGAAATTCTGAAAAAGAGAGAAAAATGTGGGAAGTATGCACAAAGGTGTCAGCATTTAAGAAGCTCTGTCAAGAGTCTTCTAGGGATAGGGAAATAAGTGCTAGCCTAGTCCACACTCAGCAAAGAATCAAAGGGGTACGCATAGAGGTCTGCACCTCTCAGAGTCAAAGGAAGAAGTGGCCAGCCTCAGCCTGTGAGAACACTAGTTAATACCACAAGAATCTTCTGGGTAACACCCTTTGTTCACACCATCAGGGGCTCCATTGTCTTTGCCATTCTCACGTTGTGACTACAACATTAGCAGACTCTCCCAGGCCAGTCCTGAGAACGACATTGTCCTTGGTTACTTGCGACAATTCAATACATTACTGCAATTAACGCTCTGGCTCTCCGTGTTCTTTTACAAGGTCCTCTTCTCAGGCTCTCTATTGCTAGTACAGAGGTATATCTATTTTCAAACTACAAAACCATGTGAACGCACCTGCAAGGAAAAACATGCAAGCAGAAATGGAAAAACTATATTTTATGCAGAAAGAAATACACTCCTTATTGAGTCTATGTAAGCATATTATTCAATGGTGCACATTAATACATGTTGTTTGTGCCCATACAACCACAAATGAATGGCATATGTAAGTACGTAAATTCAGCATTAGACTCACGTTGCACTTTAATTAAATGTAAAGTAACGTTGAATGCACGAATACAAGTGTAACTAAGAAATCATTTTAATAAAGCTAAGGCACACATTGTATATGATTCCAAGTTCTACAGTAAATGCACTCCAGTACTGAATGTAAATGCAACACTTTACATTAATAACGTTAGAACACACAAGTATGTGTATGTAGAGCTAAGTGCACATAGTAATTTGTGCACTACATGCACTTCAGAAGCTAGTGTTTGATAATCAACCTGAGGCCGTATTACGGAAGTGCCCCGGGGGCGCAACAGGCAATTGCGCCCACTTTGTGCGACCCTGGGGTGTTTTGGTATTATAGAAGGGGCCGCAGATGCTTGCGCGTCCCCTTCTGTAATAACAATAGTGCTGGCTCACTTAAAGCGCCAGCATTATCATCAGAGGGCTTTCCCTCATTTGCATGGGGGTGTGGCCCCAATCAAATGAGGGAATCCCTTTGCCTCTGCGCCCGTGCCTGATTATAGATGCGGGCGCAGATGCAAAGAAGCTGTCAGGAGACGCACCTAAAAAGTGGTGCACTGTCAATGCGCCCCCTGATGGCAGTCCTCAGGTGGGGGGGGGGGTGAAGTGGGTCGTATCACAGACACAGCGCATTTTCCTTGTTTGCGCTGTGTGCACTTTTTAAAAGGTGTACCTGCTGCAACCAAGGAAAATGCGCTGTGATGGGATGAATGCGCTGCCCCCAGGGCAGCCGGGAACTCGCTCTGCCCTAGGAACAGCACATTCATGTGAAAAATGGAGCGGCTGCTTTGAAGCCGCTCCGTGTTTCACAAATCAGGCTGGAACCCACCTGCACTTTGAAGGGGGATTAGAGATCACCTTGAAGGCCGGGGCAGTGAGTGACTGCACCTGCCTGCAAGGGGATGTCCCTCCTCCAGAGGGCTGCCACCCTTTATGTGCACCAGTGCTATCGGTATTACAGAAGGGGACGCACAAGCATCTGCGGCCTCTTCTGTAATACCAAAGTGCCCCGGGGGCGCGCCAAGTGGGCGTAACTGCCTATTGCGCCCTGGGGGCACTTCCGTAATAAGTCCCCAGGTGTCCAAATTAGACATCTAAAAATTGCCCTTACAATGGAAACTAAGAGTTCAGTAAGACAACCCCTGTTCACCACAAAGCCACATAATATTATGATATTCTGGTACATAAACACTCTTAATATTATACTAAACCTTTACCAAAAAGCTATATTTTTTTCTTATCTAAATACAATTTGTTTACTGATTTTTCTAAAAATGCCTATTGGCAACGCCTCTATCCCCTTTGCATCATACCAGAGCCAAGGCCATAAAAGGGCATGCAATAGCATATCCATCGAAGATTGCAGCATAATAATGGCTTAGCAGTCAGGGGATACTGGCAGACTGTAATGCATGCTAGCAAACGAGAAGGGAGCAATAGCAAAAAGCATCAAGCAGGAGAGTTTGAGTCCAAAAGAGGGATGAATAGACATCAACAGCGTGCAACATGTATTTAATGACGAGTTCTCCTGAGAGTGAGAGTAGGACAGAGTTTTTCTACATTTCTCTTCTCATTACAACTTCCTTCACCCAAATGTCTTGGGATAAAGAGGTCCTCTCATCCAAGCTATTACTATCCTTCTTTCAGCTAAATGGAGATTGTAGTCCAACAAAGGTCACATTCTTTGAAACCAAAGAGCGATATCCAAATAGATAAAACAAAGAGGCAGGTTTTAGCTCTAGGCCTTCGTCTCACTTTAAGGAGTAACAACACATGCCTAGTAACCCTTGACCTCGCAATCCTCATGCACTATGGAAGAAAACAGCAGCTTTATGTTTTGTGTAATACCTAATGAAAGAATTCTCTGCTTGAGGCATTGTTGTCCAAAGGACGCCATTCACATATTTCTCTTGTATATTGTAATGCAAAATGAGCTCTTTTATATAATAGATAGAACTGAAACATAGTATACTTGCACCCCATTTTTTGTGTTGGCACTAAATTAACTATAAGGAGTTACAGCTTAGTTACCTGTCTGATAGCAGCTGTATTACAGCCTATTCTTTACAGGTCTAATGGATGTTTCATGTTTACACTCAAAGCAGTCAGCATTCCATTCAATACTACATAGAGTGTGCTGTGCACCAGGCCTATGCTCATGATTGGATTGCTTCCTTGTTTATTTAAGTCACTTGCTGTTTAGTGGATGGCTTGTCTCCCTATTCTTGTGTTGTGCCGCCCCAGAACAATTTTCTTTACCCTAAGTTTTGATTGAATGAACTTTATCCTTCCACTGGTGACATTATGCAGCTCTTTTTATTTTATTTCTTTTTCCATTTCTTATTGATCACTCCATGAGACTGTTTGTCTTGCCCCTTACTCTGCCCCGTGTTCAATTCGAGTGTGATCAGGCTCTTTCCCTAACTTCCTGAACCTCTCACATCCAGTCCCCCCCTCTCATTCTCCCTCCTTGTACCGGCCCAGGAGATGCACTTGAATTCTCCATGGCATACCACGCTCCAGATAGCAGGCTTTGTGATGCCCTGCATCTTGTCGCACAGAACTTTCCTATGCTTCTTGCTAGAGATGTGCTTCATTCCTCTGTGGCCAACAAGGTGCCAAGGTGCCCAGTGATGCCCTGAATGTTGCCCCACAGCATTTTCTTGTACCTTTTTATGACCTCCAACCCAGTTTTCACTGCCTACTGCAACTCTATGCCACTTCCTCTCTTCCGCTGCCCCTCTCCTGCTCTATGCTGGGCACTGCCATTGGTTTTACTAGTGCTGGGTTGCTTTTAAAATGCATTGGCATTGGCAAAGCCAAGAGAGATGACTGCCGTCTCAAAAGTTCTTTCTTATACTTTCAAGATAGCCACCACATTGAGTGATGCAATGTGATGTGGCTCAGCTGCCATCTTCAAAGAACAGAAAGTAATGTTTCCATTTTTCAAGATGGCCACCATGTTGCCTGAAGCAACATGATGTGACACAATGTTGCATCCAACTTGAAAGTATGAAAAACGTATTTTTTGTACTTTCAAATGGCCCCCAGATTGCATCATATAATGTCACACAAAATGACAGCCATATTGAAAGCAGAAAAATATTATTTTGTATATTTTTAAGATGTCTGCCATGATGAGTCATAGCATGTTGTGCTATGGAGTGTGGCAACCATCTTGAATGTATAAGAAGTAGCATTTCAAAATGGCTGTTTGCCATGATTGATTTCCCAATTGCTGGCACATTTTAAAAGCTTGGGAGCAATGTTAAAGCCAATAATGTCGACCACAAAGTGTTGGTGAAGCCATACCGATCGGCTTTGCCAATACTTGTTTTAAAGAAGATTTTTACTGGGAGTTTTGGATTAGGCACAACATGGGTGCGCAATTAATTAAAAGTGCAAAACGCTGTCTACTATTGTTAGTGGATGAGGTTATGCCATACAGTGCAGCACACATGCAAAGTCAAAAAGAGAGACGCAATAAAAGTATTTCTCCTTTTAACGCCTGCTTTAAAATTGCGGTTTTTTGGGTGCAAAATGCTGCCTACTATTGTAAGTAGATAGTGTTTCGCGTCAAAAAGCAAGGGTGTTAGCATGGGAACACCCATGTACCACCCACGTAACTCCCTTCTGATGCAAAGTAACACAATGCAGCACTTTGTGATACTTTTGGGAAACTTTCCAGCACAAAACAAATATTGCGCTAGAAAGTAAATGCAACAAAGAACTTTTTGCATAGGTTTATGTTACTTTTGTGATGCAAACCCAGAGCAAGAGGTTTATATATCAGGCCCTAGGTGTGTTTTTTTTAGTTAAATAAATCAAGACGTCCTAAGTTGGTTAAAAATAAGGTATGTTTTTGTGTGGCTGTAATCCAGGATGCAGAGATTCCTCAGCTCCAGGCAGGCTCTCAAAGCTCCCTGAAACAGCCAAACAGTCGTATGTTGGCACTCGCCAAAACACTCAAATGCATATGATGGAGCAAGGTTTTGCAGAAAGAAACTTGCTCGAATTAACTCCCCCATAATACGTACTAACAGTGTACAGTGAAAACTAATATGCAAATCACATGAACACGTGGGAAACCTCTTTGCGCATGCGTGCACTAATGTGAACTAAATGCATGAAAGAACAAGGCCTCATTTTACATTGCGTTTCGAAAGAAACAAAGCTAATGCATGTTTAGGCCGCATTTTGCATTTTGCATCTTGCTTTAAAACGATAATAAATAATGCCGCTTTGCATGAAGCTTATGCTAGGAAAAATATTTACAGGGGATAGTGCAAAAGTGGATGGTAAACAGTGAAAAGTGCATTATCATGTAATTAATGAATGCTTATGTTCTATTTGCCATAGTGAGCAGAATGGGCCTGTATTTTCCTAAATTGACCGGATAGATGAGGGGCTGGAGAGTGAACAAAAATTACATGACAAAGCAGACTGAAGCGTTGAGCGCTGCAGAGAAAGTGTAAAGGTTCAAGGCTAACCAGCTCAAAGAACATTGTTCGCCTGCCAAAAGATGAGCCTGGCCGTGGGATCCAAGACTTCTTCCGCGGACGAAACAGAGAAATACATGTGAATTAATGTGAAAGTGTCCAATATTGAATTAAACGAACGAGTCAAAAATGATGTAATGGGAGAGGATATAGAACAATGAATGTACTGAAATTATGAATGGGAACCTGGTGGTGTGATACACCACCTCTTAAATTGACCAATAGAAAGTCGAATACAGTGAATTGTTTCAACTAATGTGGGTTGGACTTGAAGGTTTTAGGGTATAACTGGGGTCCCTTTGGGGGTGTGGTTAGGTGTAGCTCTGATCGAGTGCAGAGGAGAGAGGGGTGATGCGTCGCTGTCCGTCGGTTTGCAGAGAGGCCTAGCTGTTCCTGTCCTGTCCAGTCTCCTGAAGTCTTTGTCTCCTGACTCTATTTCAGGAGACCCCCACTACTCCCTTGCCCAGGGGGGTGGTATTTCACAGATCCTTTGGGTTTGTATTATCTTTCTGACTCGTACTTTGCATAAATTGCTTACAAATGTATTTTTGTCTCTGAAACTTATGTCTCTTCATCTATCCACTCCGTCATATGTATATTGTTTCGCATTATTTTGCTGAAACTTATGTTTCTTCATCTATCCACTTCGTCATATGTATATTGTTTCGCATTATTTTGCTGAAACTTATGTTTCTTCATCTATCCACTCCGTCATATGTATATTGTTTCGCATTATTTTGCTGAAACTTATGTTTCTTCATCTATCCACTCCGTCATATGTATATTGTTTCGCATTATTTTGCTGAAACTTATGTCTCTTCATCTATCCACTCTTTCATGTGCATATCGTTTATTAATGATGAGTATGACACTGTTTGCATTGCTGATTGATTTCCTCTCCTTTATGTGAGATTCTTTGTTTGCATTGTAACCTGTATGCAATGAGCATTGATCATTTACATTTATTTTGAGATAAACTTTATTAATCTTATCGAGAGTCAGTGATCATTTAACTGATTAGACAATTAGTTAGTTCTATTATTACCATCAACTACTCAACTAATTGGTCCGTCGACCGAGAGGAAAGAGAGTTGATATACAGGTATAGTTATGTATTTAGAAATGATAAACATGAATCTGTGAAGGAAACAATTTTTCACGTCATTAAAACTTGACTCCCAGTGCAACAGGGATTTATGAGTTGGGTGAATGTGTATGGGCCATTTGTATGAAAATATTGATGAGTATCGATCCCTGATAAAGTGTAGTGCTGGATCAGTTTTCTGGTAGCAGAGGACGGTTTAATTATTGATTAGTTTGGTAATAATTATTGATTATTGATTATATGTTCTTAACATGGAAAGTTAGTGTCCTGTTCTATGTTGTCTAGAAGTACAGGTACGGAGTTACCTGAGGAATCCCGGGAATGGAAATTTAGCCTGAAGTAGGCAGAAGAATAATGTGGATAAAGAAATCACACTGCAGAAGTACTTTGTCTGTTGTTATAATACTGTACGGTGGAAGGCTGTAGGTGTTATATTTAGGGAAAATTTCGTATGTGAGTAGACTGTCTGAAATAGTGAAGGGTCCACTTCCGAAACTCTGGCCTTATCCCCAGAGGAGTACCAAGACCTCTTTTACACCAAAAAGTCCTCTTGCGAAACTTTGGACTTATCCCTAGAGGAGTACCAAGTCCACCTGTAGCTTGTTTGGGTGTAAAGTAACGCTGGTCGTTGTTTTACTTGAAGTAAAAGAATTTCTCGTTTTGAAGTGAAAAACTATCTCTTTATTTAGAGGAACAGACAAGGTAGCATTGTTTTGTGTTGTTACTAACAAGAATTTTGATAAAGAGAACTTAGAAATATATCGCCGTATTATTTTGTAAAGGGAGGGTCAGTAGAAGGAGTAATACTGACGTCACAAAAAGGTCGCGCTGGCATTGGTCAGGCAGCGAACGTGAAGTAAGCTCTGATTGGCCGGTTGGTGTGAGCCGCGCTGGTATTGGTTGTAATAGCAGATACGTAGAGAGCCGTGATTGGATGGCTGGTGTGAGTCGCGCTGATATTGGACGAGAACTGACAAATAAAATAGGTAGAATACGGAAAAGTTTTCCTTGTGTGTTTTACTGAGGTACATTAGCGTAAAGAGTCAGAAAAATGAAGTTGCTAAAGAAAATAAAGAATTTCTTTAAAAAGGATAAACCAATAGTGACTAGAGAGGGAATTCTTATTCCACCTCCGGGAACGCCTGCTTCCTATATGATGTTGGAGCGAGGATACCATACATGTACTTGGTTAGAGAATTGGGTGGAATACACAAAGGATGATGGTGTTATAGCTTTTCCACAGCATGGTTCGTTTAATATAAGGATTTTGCAGAATTTGAGAAATCGAATGAATTCACTAGAGCCAAAACCCAGACCTACCCAGTATGAAGCGCTAGAGGAATGGGAAGTAGAAGCATTTGAAAGAGAAAAATATCGAGGTGGTAGGAGATACAGAAATTTAATGACTAGATATCCTTTTGAGAGAAGAGAAGATATGATGAAAGGGTGGAGGAGAGCTGTGGTAACTGAAGGTTTGTACCCAGTTTTAGTTGCTGAAGATCAGACAGGAGGCAAATGTAAAGAGAAAAAGAAAAATATAGAAACTTCAAGTTTAAGACAGGACCCAAACGAATCTGATGATGAGTTGTTAGAAGACATTATGACCAAAAGACCTCCGCCATATCAAGAAAATTCAGTTGAGATGACTCCGAGTGCACCACTAATGGGAACTCCATTAACTCCCCAGATTACGGACATAGCTAGAGTAGTGCGAGAAAAAGAATTGGACATATTAAATAAGACAAGAGTAGAGCAGATCCAGAAAATAAATCAGTTAAGTCAAAATGCGGAAGCATTGACGGTACCAGTAACAATTGGTCCTGTAGTTCCGTTGTATGGAGAAAAACAGAATATATCAAAAGTACATACATTGACAGTTCCAAGGAGTAGCGATAGGAGTGGAATGGTGACGGTAGCAAATGAGGATGGACAGGGTGACACAAATACTACATTGTTAGCTCTTCCGGTTTGTGAGATGATAACAGAAACCCCTAGAAGAAGTATACAAATAGATCCAAGGAGAATAGGGACAAGCGTCATTCCAATGACAGGGAGTTCAGCAGGTCCTTCTCCAGAAGAATTAAATGATTGGATAAAGGGAATGGAAAAGAAAAAACCTCAACCACAGAGTATAAATGTGAGCCAATTGAAAGTAGATTTGGAAGAGATGATTATTGGTACAATAAGTCCAGACAGACTAGGGACATACCGAGATGAAGAGCTGTTGTTTTTGTGTAAAAGTATTACATGAAGAGCGAGGAATCTTCATGAGAAAATAGCAGAGGCTGCTAGTGAATATGGAATAGATATAGAGAAGTCAAAGGTGCTGCAGAAATCGTACAGATTGGCCTTTACCGAAAAAGATTTGGAGAGTTTGAATGCGTCTGGAAAAAGATTACAGATAAAAGAGTTGATGAATATTCTGAAAAAATGGGGAGATGTGGAACGGTGGAAAGGTAGATGGACGAAAAAGAAAGAAGAGGCAGCGGGTAAAGGAGCATCGATGTTCCCGTTAAGAGAGACAGAACAAGTTGAAAGGGTGTGTCCAATGAGTGAAGTTCCAGGTGGTGGATATGTGCACGTCCCTTGAACAAGGCAGGATATATTGTCTTTTACAAATGATTTTCCCAGGTTAAGGGAGAAACCAGTTGAGTGGTACAAACAAGTAGAGAGGTTTGTGAAAGTTTCAAAGGTTTTGTTAAAAGATTTAGATGGTTTGTTTGAGATTGTCGTACCAGCTGACTTGTGGACAGAATGTAAAATTACTGTCGATTGGCCAAAAGAAGAATATCCTAGAGATCCTAAAACAGGTGCACCATCTGAGGAGGTGATGAAAAAGTATAATCAGGTGATCACCTTTTTGAAAGGAAAAATTTCCCCTAAGGAAACAGATTGGGTTAAGATAGACAGAACAACTCAAGAACCAAAGGAGTCAGTACATGCCTATTATGAAAGGTTGTTGCAGGTGTTTAAACAGTACAGCGGGTTTGAGAACATTGGATACAAAGATATGGGACATTTTGTGTATCGTTTTGTGTTTGGACTGAAACCGGAAATTAGTAATATGATTCAGCAGCATTTGATTTGTTGGCAGAGCAAAACAATTGACGAAAGTTTGAGGTATGTGAATTATTGTAGTGATGACATTGAATCGAGACATAAAAAGTTAAAGGAGAAAATGATGTGGGCACAAGTGAAGGTAGCAGAACAGCAAGAAGTAAGCAACAGTTCTCAAACAGGTAATCAAATGAGTGGTCAGAATCAAAATGGACAGGTATCTAGTGGAGGTAGAGGTAAAATGAGCAAAGAAGAGGCTAAGAAAAAGTTTCCTTGTCATGCAGGCGGAAAGTATGGACAATGGAAGAACGAGTGTAGATCTGCTCAAAAGAATAATGGGGTAAATCAAAATTTAAATCCACAGATGCAGAATGAGGTGGGTGTGAAATAACAGCAGCAGCAGGTAGTTGCTCCACAGTTACAGGTGCCACAAGCTCCTATGCCCAATAATGTGAATGCTCAAGTGCAGAGGTACAGTGCGAACACTGGATTTCACGGAGGTGATCAAGTTGGTAAGAATCAAAATGTGCAAATGGTTCCGCAATATTGGTTGCAGTGCAATGAGAGTGATTCAGACTCATCTCAATGACGGTGCCTGAGGGGGGAGGAAGAGTGCGTACTTGGCGCATCCTTAGCGGTAGATCAGTCAGGTCCATTTGTTGACGGAAAGGTGGAAGGTAATAATACTACATTCCTAGTGGACACTGGTGCTACCCGTTCTACTGTGAGAGCAGCAGAAATTCCGAACCTACCCCTCTCACGGGAAAAACTATCCAAGTTGTAGGAGTCTCAAATAAGCAAATTAGAACATCAGTCACAAATCCAATAGAAGTTCATATTGGGAGTTTCAGAGACATGCATCGTTTCGTGGTATGTGACTCGAGTCCAGTAAATCTCTTGGGAAGAGATTTATTGTGCAAAATTAATTGTACCATCTATTGTACACCAGATGGTATTGCGTTTCAGACACCTGATGAGGATGTCGAATTCAAGATGATGTTAGCGAAGCAAGGGACAGAAGTGGATGAGTTGTTTTCACTTCTCACAGAAGAGAGTTTGCCCGAAGAATTAAAAAGTACAGTGAGGACGGACGTATGGGATTTTACAGGAAAGGAGATTGGCCTAATGACAAATGTAGATCCAATTCAGATTACAGTGAAAGAGGGTACCATATATCCAAATACTCCTCAGTACAAAATGAGTCCGGAAGTAATTGCAGGAGTCACTCCTGTGATTGACCAAATGATTGAACAGGGAATTCTGAAAGAAATAATGAGTAGTCCTTGTAATTCGCCTATTATAGGAATTAAAAAGCCCAGTGGAAAATATAGAATAGTGCAGGATTTAAGAAAAATCAATAAAATCGTAGTACCCTGTTGTTCAGTAGTACCAAATCCAGCAGTAATCCTTTACCAAATCCCATGTGATTCTGAATGGTACACAGTGATTGATTTGTGCCAAGCATTTTTCTCGATTCCTTTACATCCGGAAAGCCAGTATTTGTTTGGATTCCGGTTCGGAGACCGTGTTTTGGCATGGTGCCGAGTTCCTCAAGGGTACACAGAGATTCCTTCAATTTTTAATCAGATTCTGAAAAGATGTTTGGAGACTTTAGTCATGCCAGGAAATTCAGTTTTGGTTCAATATATTGATGACCTACTAGTGGCATCAAAGACACGAGAGGCATGTGTGACAGATACCATTGCCTTACTGAACCATTTGGCAGAAGAAGGACATAAAGTGTCACCAGCAAAATTACAATTCTGTAAACAGGAAGTCCAGTACCTAGGACACAGAATAGAAAAAGGAGTCAGAAAGGTGACACCAGAAAGAATTAGTGTAATTAAACAAATGAGTCCACCAAAAACTCAGAGAGAGGTTTGAATGTTTTTGGGAATGGTTGGATACTGAAGGCAGTGGATCAGTGGTTTCTCACTGATTGCAAAACCTCTACAGAGATTGACACGAAAAGATGTGAAAGATCCGATTGTGTTGGATGATGAAAGTATGGAAGCTTTTACTAAACTGAGAAATAGTCTTTGTCGAGCACCTGCATTGGGAATGCCTGATTATGCAAAGGATTTTGCATTGTATTGTTGTGAAAGAGATGGGTGTGCACTTTCAGTTTTAACTCAAAAACATGGAATGGCACGACGTCCAGTAGCATATTTTTCTGCTACTTTGGATTCAGTGGCCGCAGCGTTACCAGGCTGTTTGAAAGCAGTAGCTGCCACTTGTGTGAGTCTGGAACAGAGTGAAGCAATTGTGATGGGACATCCAGTTAAGGTGTATGTGCCACATTCAGTTGAGATCCTTTTGACGCGCACAAGGACACAGTATATGACCTCTAGTCGGCTGACTAAGTATGAAAGAGTGATCTTGGGTGCTGAAAATGTGACTGTGGTAAGGTGCACAACCGTAAATCCGGCAACCCTGTTGCCGAATTCATATTGTGAGGAAGTGAGAGAGGAGGCGGATCATGATTGTTTGGATGTGACAGAGTTGTGCACAAAACCCAGGCCCGATATTGAGGACCTCCCATTAGAAGAATCCGACTGTGAGATGTTTGTTGATGGATCATGTTTAAGAAATGAGAAAGGAGAATTGTGTTCTGCCTATGCTGTTTGCACCATAGCGGGAGTTCTAGAAGCATCCTGTTTAAAGGGGGTAAACTCTGCCCAAAATGCTGAATTGATAGCTCTGATTAGAGCGTGCAAAATTGCCAAACGCCTGAGGGTAACCATATTTACTGACAGTCAATATGGTTTCGGGGTTGTCCACGACTTCGGTCAGCTATGGATGCAAAGGGGATTTATGACTTCTTCAGGTTCCCCTATAAGGAACAGCAAAACCATAAAAGATTTATTGGATGCTTTACAATTGCCCAAAAGGATTGCAGTGGTCAAATGTTCCGCACATAAGTCCGGAGATGACTATGTGACGAAGGGCAACAGATACGCAGACCAAGTAGCGCGTATCTGTGCACAAAATTTTATTGCCCTAAACAGAGGGATAGAAAAAGAAAATACCAATTGCCATCTTATGTTCTCTTCTTCATTTGAAACTTGGGACGAAATTAGACAGCTACAGGAAGAAGCAAGTGATGAGGAAAAGGGAATTTGGATAAATTCAGACTGCAGAAAGAGAGCAGAGGACGAAGTGTGGGTCTATATAGACAAAAGACCAGTCAAGCCAGATAGTTTACTATCCCAAATGGCAAGGGTATACCATGGAATTGCACATGTTGGAAGAGATGCAATGATCAGGCTCTTCAAGCAATCATGGTATAACCCAAAGTTCAGGGTCATTGCAGAGAGTCTCTGCCAGAGGTGCGTCACCTGTCAGTAGCAAAATCCAGGCAGAAAGACAGTTGTTAGTTGGGGACGAATTGGAAAGGCAGCAGGACCATTCACCCGACTCCAGTTGGATTTTATTGAGCTCCCCCCGTGCAATGGGCTGAAATATGTGTTGGTTGTCGTCTGCTTGTTTTCTCGCTGGGTGGAAGCCTATCCAACGAGAAGGAATGACAGTTTAACAGTCGCCAAGCTACTTCTAAGAGAGCTAATACCTAGATTCGGAATTCCAGTCACTTTAGAAACAGCTAGAGGAACCCATTTTAACAATGAGATAATTCGGATGATTTGTGCAGCATTACAAATTGAACAGAAGCTGCATTGTGCCTATCGACCTGAAGCATATGGAGTGGTTGAGCAGATAAACGGCACAATAAAATCTAGGTTAGGAAACGTGTGTGCATCCACAACACTGAGATGGCCTGACGCTTTACCCCTTGTATTGATGAGTCTTAGAAGCATTCCTGACAAAAAGACAGGTTTGAGTCCTCACGAGATCCTAATGAGAAGAGCAATGAGACAAGCATTTATACCAGCGAATAAACTGATGAATATATCTGATGATCTAGTGCTTGACTATTGCCGAGGATTGGCCGATTTGGTGCGTTCTGTGTCTCACCAGGTTGGAGAAAATGCCACTACAACACAGCCAAATCAAGCTCACGATTTGAGTCCTGGAGAGTGGGTTCTTGTGAAGAAACACGTGAGGAAATTGTGTTTAGAACCCAGGTGGAACGGGCCTTACCAAGTAATTCTGGTGACGACGACAGCAGTGAAGTGTGGTGGTTTACCAAATTGGATCCATGCGAGCCATACCAGACGAGTCCCAAGTCCACTTGAAAGACAAGAAGAGCAGCACCTGGTAAACCAAAGCCAAAGACCAGAGGCTGAAGTGTGTGAAGCTGAAGAATCTAAAGTGACAGATTCTGAAGAACAAACAGATGACGAACAGCCAAGCACAAGTCAAGTAGAGTGGGCGACAGTTACTGGGTCTCATGAGACTGCTGTAGAACCAGAAGAAAGGGAAGTTACTGAAAGTCAAGAAGAAGAACAAATAGAAGAAAGGCCAATTAAAAGAACTTGTGAACCAGATGAAGAAGGTGAAAAAGTAGTTCAATCTAAAAGACCAAGAAAAGGTGACAATTGGCCAAATGGAGTGAAAAGACTGAAATACACTCTTGCGAGGAGAAAGTCAAGAAGAAAACCAGAGCAAATTAATGAGGTCTCAAGTCAAGCAGAACAAGAAGAGTCAGGAGAAGAATCAGTACGAAAAACAAGGAGAGTAAGAATTCCAAGCAAGAAATACACAGCACCGGAATGGACGTACGTGATCTTGGAAGAAATTGAAAGCTCAGATCCAAGTGAAGAAAAAGACGGTACTGACACTGAGCAAGTGGATGAAAGCAAATTGAAACCACCTTAAAAGAACTGTGAATAATTAAGGTGAAACCTTGTCAGACGAAATGAATGGAAAGACTCAGAAGACTTAGAAAATAAAAATAAAAGAAAGGGGTAAAAGAAGAAAAGCCTTGAAGTGTAGGATTACACTATTTTTTTCAGAAATTTTTAGTAAGTCTAGAGTTTTTATAGATTTATATTTTTTATATTTTTAGTAGAATACAAAAATGGCCGAAGCAAAAGTGACTGAACATCCAAAATCTAGTCTAAAACGTAGATGTATTAAAGCTTGCTTATGTAGTGTCTTTTTACTGATATTTATGTGGATATTATTAACTGTTGTTGTACCTATTCTAATGGTAACTAATAATGGAAACAATACTAATAATGTAATAAATGAAGTGATGTTACTAAAGAAACCCCTAATGCTAACATAGAACAGATAGATGGAAGTATGTTCCATCAGGATAAATCAATTAGTGATTTCTCGTTAAATGTTTTTACTAAATTGTTGTATGAGTACGTTAATACAATGAATGTGAGTGATTGTTATGTGTGCATGCAATTACCTTTGTCTGTCTCAGAGGGGGTGACCTACCATCACCTACCTTTAACATATGGTGTGTCTTGCAGTGTTCTATCCAGCCTATTCTACGTGACGGGGAAGCTGGAGTATCATTATTCCAATATAGATTTAGTATTTTCAGAGATACCTATTATAAAGGAACTAAACAAGGTTTTAAGTAGTAAAAATGCACGTTATATGGGAGAATTCTTCCATATTACTAAGACACTAGATATAGGATATGCTTACAAAAACAATCTAACATGTAGTTTGCGGGTTGAAGAAAAAGTGTTCATAGATATGGTAGAATATAGAAGAGAAAGTTTCAAAAGAAAAGCTGCTGAACAGAAGTCACAGGTACCACCATGGGCATTTAGAGAAGGAAATTATGAGAAAGGCGAGACATACGCTGCAATGTCCCTGGACTGGTATCAAAAAGGACAAATATGTTTGCTTAGACAGAAAACTAACTATAATAATTATTTCATTGGTTCTAGTGAATGTGAACATACTTTCCAAATTACTGGAGGTTGGGGATTGAAGGGTGGAACTGATCCTGTTTTCCCAGGAGTTTATTATGTGTGTGGTAAGAAAGCCTATTACAGGTTGCCTGCACATTGGTATGGTAGTTGTTACTTTGCAATTGTTTTCCCAAAGGTCTACCATGTAGACAAAGGTAATAATAGAATCAATGAAATAAAACAAGGACTAACACGTAAGAAGAGAGCTAGTTTCTCAGAAATAGTAGGTGATATTTTTGGTGCACTGATACCATCAGTTGGAGTCGTTCTGAATTCGCATAAAATTCGAAAATTGTCCACAGTGGTTGATCGTTTATCGACAGATACTGCTGGTGGGTTCTTGATGATTGACACCGAAATGGTTGCAATCAGATCAATGGTTTTGCCAAATCGACTTGCCCTTGATATCTTATTGGCAAAAGAGGGTGGTCTGTGGCATGTTGAAAATTCAACACTGCTGTACTTATATCCCTGACAAAAGTAAAGGTATTGAGGGATATATTAAGAATATTACAAAATTACATGAAGATTTGACCCAACTGGAGGTTGACGGTGTCTGGGAGAGACTTGGTAAGAGTTTCTCTTCTGTAGGTAAATGGTTTTCTACCTTTGGAAGTAGTTTATTTAGTTAATGATTTTAGTAGCTGGAGTAGCCTTAGTAATATTAACAATATATAAATGTTGTAAGTGTCAGTGTGGAAGAAAAGAGATGACAGAATCAAATAAGAAACGAAAAGCAAGAAAGAGAAAAAGAGATGAAATAGAACTAGAAGATATGAAAGAAGATTACTATGACGAAATGAAGGAGTTAGATAAGAAGTTGATGAGAAGAGAAAAGAATACTAATCTTTAGATAAATAAAGATGGCACTTGGTATGGTGGGTATTTTATGATGGCTCCAGGAAGCCATCAGAGGGGGGATTGATGGAGCAAGGTTTTGCAGAAAGAAACTTGCTCGAATTAACTCCCCCATAATACGTACTAACAGTGTACAGTGAAAACTAATATGCAAATCACATGAACACGTGGGAAACCGCTTTGCGCATGCGTGCACTAATGTGAACTAAATGCATGAAAGAACAAGGCCTCATTTTACATTGCGTTTTGAAAGAAACAAAGCTAATGCATGTTTAGGCCGCATTTCACATTTTGCATCTTGCTTTAAAACGATAATAAATAATGCCGCTTTGCATGAAGCTTATGCTAGGAAAAATATTTACAGGGGATAGTGCAAAAGTGGGTGGTAAACAGTGAAAAGTGCATTATCATGTAACTAATGAATGCTTATGTTCTATTTGCCGTAGTGAGCCGAATGGGCCTGTATTTTCCTAAATTGACCGGATAGATGAGGGGCTGGAGAGTGAACAAAAATGACATGACAAAGCAGACTGAAGCGTTGAGCGCTGCAGAGAAAGTGTAAAGGTTCAAGGCTAACCAGCTCAAAGAACATTGTTCGCCTGCCAAAAGATGAGCCTGGCCGTGGGATCCAAGACTTCTTCCGTGGACGAAACAGAGAAATACATGTGAATTAATGTGAAAGTGTCCAATATTGAATCAAACGAACGAGTCAAAAATGATGTAATGGGAGAGGATATAGAACAATGAATGTACTGAAATTATGAATGGGAACCTGGTGGTGTGATACACCACCTCTTAAATTGACCAATAGAAAGTCGAATACAGTGAATTGTTTCAACTAATGTGGGTTGGACTTGAAGGTTTTAGGGTATAACTGGGGTCCCTTTGGGGGTGTGGTTAGGCGTAGCTCTGATCGAGTGCAGAGGAGAGAGGGGTGATGCGTCGCTGTCCATCGGTTTGCAGAGAGGCCTAGCTGTTCCTGTCCCTGTCCTGTCCAGTCTCCTGAAGTCTTTGTCTCCTGACTCTATTTCAGGAGACCCCCACTACTCCCTTGGCCAGGGGGGGTGGTATTTCACAGATCCTTTGGGTTTGTATTATCTTTCTGACTCGTACTTTGCATAAATTACTTGCAAATGTATTTTTGTCTCTGAAACTTATGTCTCTTCATCTATCCACTCCGTCATATGTATATTGTTTCGCATTATTTTGCTGAAACTTATGTTTCTTCATCTATCCACTCCGTCATATGTATATTGTTTCGCAATATTTTGCTGAAACTTATATCTCTTCATCTATGTATATTGTCCAGTCCTGAACCGCGATATAATTTTAGATTGCTTGAAACTGGACTGTGCAAAAAAAATTCCCTGGCTCTCTTATATGCAAGAACAACTGGAGAAGCTGGGACTGCAGGATTTGTTTTAATACACCTGGAAACATATCCGCAATCCCAAAAGCCAAGCTGAAAAGAGATTTTCTCTTTCATCTGAAGCAAGTAAGAGATAGCCAAGAGATGGTTAAAAAAAGGGTTGTAGAGCACTCATTGCTAGTTAGCTCCCCAAGAATTGAATCCTACCTCTCTTTTTATTTTAATCAAGCCAAAATGTTCTACTTGATTAGATTTAGGATGGGTATTGCTCATCTTCTGGTGTCGTATCCACGTGATGCATATTGCGATGCTAAATTAGAATTGTGTCCATGTGACTCAATCTCCGCACAGAGCACTTTACATTTTATGTTTTTTTGTAAACTTTATCTTAACCCGAGACGTATCTTTTTAAAACCATTGTTAAGATTTTTAAATATAAGAAAGTGTCAACCTGCATTATGCCATCTACTCCTTTTAAATGATGAATTCACTTGCTTAATGATTTATAGGTATATCTCCTCTGCAGTACGGCTCCGTAATATTGTGTATTGATTATGTCGGTTAAATTTTATTATGCTAATTTTTGTGAAACAATGTTTTTATGTGTTCTTTTATGGCTGTTATTCAGCCGAATAAAGATCTTTGACTGACTATCCACTCCTTCATGTGCATATTGTTTATTAATGATGAGTATGCCACTGTTTGCATTGCTGATTGATTTCCTCTCCTTTATGTGAGATTCTTTGTTTGCATTGTAACCTGTATGCAATGAGCATTGATCATTTACATTTATTTTGAGATAAACTTTATTAATCTTATCGAGAGTCTGTGATCATTTAACTGATGAGACAGTTAGTTAGTTCTATTATTACCATCAACTACTCAACTAATTGGTCCGTCGACCGAGAGGAAAGAGAGTTGATATACAGGTATAGTTATGTATTTAGAAATGATAAACATGAATCTGTGATGGAAACAATTTTTCGCGTCATTAAAACTTGACTCCCAGTGCAACAAGGAATTATGAGTTGGGTGAATGTGTATGGGCCATTTGTATGAAAATATTGATGAGTATCGATCCCTGATATAGTGTAGCGCTGGATCACATACATTAACAAAGCATAGATGTTAGTTCAAGGCTGCTTATCGACTGGACGTCACCAGGCATCAAATTAGGAGCACCACAATAATCCTGGCATTGGAGCATGGAGGACGGACCTTCTCTAGGGGACAGCATGACATCCAGAAAGTCCTCATCCAGTCTCCAACAGACACTGTCCTTAAAGGATCTATAATCTTGATGAAGGAAAAAAACATTCTAAGATGCGTTATTTAGTTGTATCCCAAATTGATGCACTTCACTATAAAATGAGTGAACAAAAGAAATCAGTTGTTGAAGCCATAATGTAAACAGGGCAACATAAGTTAATTTTTTGGGGTTATACAGCCGGATGAATTGAGTGTGAGAAATGTTGTATATAAATCCATGCATGGATAGAAACCGGTGTGAGCCGAACAGCTAAAGATACATTGTTAATAAGTGTAGTTATACAGGCGGATAACATGAGTAGGTGACGAGTACTCTGTGGAGAAACCTATATCAAAAATAGTTCAAAACAATTCTTGTGACGTGCATAAGTAGAATAAGCAACTGTACAGTAAAACCAGTGCAGAAACAGTCCACATATTAAACTCTTCAGAGATAAGCCAGGTCGGCACACCATCACTCAGGTCTGAGAACACTGACAGCGTAGAGGGGTATGGAAGAAAGACACAGGACACCTGGGTTGGTCCGAATGAAAGACACAAGAGCTGTGTTTGATGAGAGAGAAGAGGCAGCTCCAGGCTGGTATATTTTTGTAAGTGGGTCTTGGGTGTGCAGCAGAACACCCTTTATACTTTATTAATGTGGCTGCAAGGTAAGCAAGACACACATTATGGTTTTCTAATATGCACAATGCAAGATGAGCAAAGCAAGATGCCACATCTGCCATTTGTTGATGCTGGTGGGATTTGAAGACACCGGAAATGTGTTTCTCTGATGTAGCGCCTAGTGATGTCATCAAATGTCTAAATAGTAGTCAGCTAAGAATATTAAAACCTTTACACTGTGGTCCAAATGAATATTTAAGTGCACTCAAAATGACATTAGCATAGACTCATGCTTGTCTTATTTCCTCCATTATTTCCATGTGAACCGCAGGGAAGATTCGCAGCTACACAGGTTTAGGGTCTCCATTATCCAGGTCTGTCTTGGTAATCTCTTCGATTAGGTGTAGGTCTCTATTACATGGCCTCTCCCAATTTTATGGACAGGTAAAATCTCCGGGCCTGATTCACAAAGGTAACTTACATTTTGGAGTAAATTATGCTTTTGAGTAAGTTTACTGCTTTTTGACTATTGACGAAATCCTAGTGTAAGTTTACGCCAAAGGTGAATAGCGAAAAAGTTGTAAACTTACTTAAAAGTGTAACTTACTCAAAAGTATAGCCATCAGGCCCTTCAATTTGGTGGAGACATGTAAGTTGAACTTTTGGAGTAAATTTACACTCGAATTTTGTGAATAGCCAAAAAGTAGTAAACTCACTCAAAAGTGTAAATTACTCAAAGAGTAAGTTACCTTTATGAATCAGGCCCCCTCCATTCCTTCCTCTCTCTACTCTCAGGTGCTGAGCCATTCCATTTAGACTTTTCCTTCCACCTTTGACTCAGAAACTAGACAAGTGTACCTTCCGCCAACCCCTCTCGAGTGGCACTTTGCGAGAGGGAGAATGATATGGTTGTCTTTATGACATCTTTATTCTGGCTGGAGTGTCTCCTCTATTCTCATAGGACTCCAATGGCTTTGGAAGTGGGAAACCTATGTTGTTCGCTGACTGAAAGGAAGTTGTTAGTCCAGGTGCTACACCACTGATACCTTATGCGACGTACATCATCTCTTAGGCCCTGTTGTAGCATCCCCATTGGACTTGACAGTGGAATGATTTTTTGAAGCATGCTTTGATATTTTAAACTCATTGCTCAGGTGTTGTGTGTCAGTGACCCTAATACGCCCAGCCGAAGAGAAGCATTGCCGCCTTGTTTCATGAAGCCAGAATGTTGTCTTAAATGGCGCATTGGCACCTCTTCTATGGCAAAATCTGATTCCACATAAATAGAAAGATCCTTTATACAGAAATAAAGGCCCTTTCCCCAAGACATGCCTGGCAGGGGAAGCTGACTTAATCTTTCATAAAGACCCAGCTCCTTCCACCACCAGGATCTCTGGACTCCTGCACAGTGTTGGAATGTGCATCTTTTAAGTGCTCTGTGGCAGCTTTCGAACTTTACTCCACAAGACAATGGACGCAGTAATCTGTGGGCTCTGGCCTTCATATCTAGAAGCTGCCTTGCATTCTGGGGCCTGTTCTTAATTTTGATTTAAAACTAGTGACATTTTTGATGATTCAGGATGGAAATTGTGACCAAATAAAGTAACATCTGAATCTAAATTGTGTGAACAAGCTGAACCTTTCGTAGAAATTAAAATTTGGATTTGTACCAACATGGCCGACTTTAGGGAAAAGCACTCCTAGTACCTTTTATACCAGTCCATGTGTAGTTTAACAACCTGTTAAAATCGTGTTTACAACAGCATTACAACTAGCGGCCACACAGGGGTGTGTAGAATCCAAATGTGAGCTCAGTCACCCTTTGGGATAAAAGACACAAAACTGTTTCGAGGAGAACTGAGAGTTAAGGCTGTAGACTGCATGCCTTCCCTTATCATCTTATCACACCATGATGCTGTGTTTCTTCTTTATGTGTAGGTATTCATTTTGTCTGAGTTCTCATTGTAAATGTACCTGCATGTCTCTCTATCCTCACATATTGGCTAAGGGCCTTATTACGAGTTCTGCGGTTCATCAGACCGCTGAACCCGTGGTGGAGGTGGTGGTGGTCGGGGACCGCCACACCAGTGGTCCGACTGCTGTTTACAAGTACGGTGGTCGGACCGTTTTGGGACCGCAGCAACTGCCAGGGAACCACGTTCCCTGGCGGTGGCGCGGCGGTCTGGGGCAGCAATCAGTGGCAGCTCCTCCGCTGAGGCGGAGGAGCATCACCTCACTGCTCAAAAGGAAAAATAAAATGATAATAACGTAATGTTATCATTTTATTTTTCCTATTGCAGTCAGTGGAGGTCGGGGCTGGCCAGAGCAGGGAGAGGAGTGGTTTGCACTTCCTAATTGCTCATGACTGTTTGGCCGTCCCTCTTGGGCCAGCCAAACAGTCATGCGCACTTTGCATGTTGCCCACCAGGCTGCATCACACAGCCTGGTGAGGAACATGCACAGGCTCCTGGTCCCTGTCTGAGTGCCGAACCATGGCACTTAGACCAATCACAACGCTGCACTGCAGCCTTGTGATTGGCTCAGGGGAGCCTGTGTGCCCGGGTGCTTCCTGCTGCCGGCAGGGACTGGAGACAGGAAGAAGGAAGAGAGCGGAGGCGAAGCGGTGGCCGGCCGTTCCAGGTAAGTCCATTTTTTTTTCGATCCCTCCCCACCCCGCCTCCCAGCACCCCCGTCCGGTAGCAGCAGCTACTGGCACCAATATGCTTGGCGATGCCGCTGCCGCACCATCAGCACATTCTGGGTTTCCCCACTGCAAACCTTTTCATGGAGGCGAGTACACTGGGATGCATGCAGGGGGGCACATGGTGTGCCCCTATGTGTGCATGCACGCCCAGTTCCTGCACAGCATGGACTAAACAGTCAATGCCGTGCAGGAACTTGCTCTGAAGTTCCCTTTGCGGTGCTTTTTTCAAAGGCACTGCCATGGGAACGCCAAAGGACCACACGCCAGACCAGGAGAAAACTCCTAATCTGGCAGGCGGCTGGCGGTCGACTTTGGCGGTGTGGGGCGGTGGCGTGCCGCCCCGCACCACCAAAGTAGTAATCAGCCCCTAAGTGCCCTGCTGCTATGTACACTGCTTAAATACCCTCTTAGGCAAGGTTATCACTTTATAAATACACTCAATAAAATAATTTGAATAAAATTTTTTAAATTGGCCTTACGTTGTTTTGGTCTGAATCTCTTCAGAATAAGATGCAGGCCTATTTTCCTCTCCTGACAATTAAGATCAAGTAGGCTCCCAGAGCAAAAGCCGGTGCCACGAACAATAAAGTGAATTTTACTTTTGAATAAAATGGCCAGATTTTTCTGATAAATGAGACTTCGCTTCAGTACTTTGCAACAAGACAGATGGGTAATAAACATGTTTTAGGGCTTTTATCATAGTTTGTTGTATTGAATATATTGTACACAACATAAAAGTTATGTCACACAATATTTGCTTTAAACAAGCTTATTGCACATTCCGAAAGCAGATATTTATAGAATGGGAAATGATTCTTATTTCATATAGTTCTAAACTGATATAGCGACAATTAAGTGTACAATCATCTAGCACACTCTTACATCTTCCTGTGGGTCTATGATATGGAGAAGTAGATCGAATGGTGTCCCTTTGCCAAAGCTGGACAGGCCCAGTGGCGGTTCCTTCACTAAGTCGGAGGAACGTCGCCCCACTGCCTTGAAGCAGTAAAAAAAGGAAAAAAGAAAATGATAATAACGTAATGTTATTATCATTTATTTTGTCCTCCTGCTGCAGCGGCTTTGCTGACAAGGTGGGCGCGGCTGTAGAGCAGGGGAGGAGTGGTAGAATCCTCCTTAGTGCGCAATGACTAATTGGCCAGCCCTCTCAGGTCGCCCAAAACAGTCATGCGCACTTTCCCTGTTCTCCATGCAGGCTGCATTACAGCCTGCATGGAGAACATGCCCAGGCCCCCAGTGCCTGGTTGAGCGCTGAACCACGGCGCTCAGACCAATCACAATGCTGCATTGCAGCGTTGTGATTGGTCAGGGGAGCCTGGCTGTGCTTACTGGAGTCCGAAATGGAGGAGAGCAGGAGTGAAAACGTGGGACCCGGCGGCAAGGCAAGTGTATTTTTTTTTATTTTACATTGTGCCCGTGCCCCCCCCCCCCCGCCACCACTGGACAGACCATATTTCTTTCGTGCAGTTTTATATAGCACAAACTCGACCCGAAGGTTTTACATGAGCACCAGCTGCATTACAGATGGACAGTAGGAAAATTTGTAACGGACTGGGGGCTGCTGTCAGTGCTTGGGTGTTCTAAACATATTTAGGGGGTCATTACGATGTTGGGCGGAATCACTTCCGCCAGACACTGCATTGGTCATGGGACCGACCGACACATGGTCGGCGGTCCTGACCGCCCCATTAGGATGCGACCGAACAGTGTTCGGTTGCATTCCTATATTTTACTATGAACCGGCCGTACTGCATGCACCCATAGTAAAATGGGAGGTGCAGTTCATCCCTGCACCCCGTGGCAGGCACCTCAAGGTACCTGCCACAAGGTGCAGGGATCAATAGGTGCCCCCTCGGCCTCCAACCGGAGACCATGCACCAAAGGGGATTTTGCTGGGGGCCCCCTAACACACTTTCCGACATGGTTTTAACTTTATAAATAACATAAATATTAAAGAAAATAATAAAAAATACCAATAAAAATAACCAATACTAGCAAAATTCTTGGACTTCAAAGTCGCAAGATTTGCTATTCTAAGTCCAATTTTAAGTAACTGTAGGGAAAGTAATGGACTTTGGAAAGATTAGGTTTACTAATACCTAACAACATAAAAATATTAAAACATATTTTAATGAAACATATTTGCATTATAAATAAAACTAGAAAAATATTGCAATTTAATAATACATATATAATTTTAAAAATCTAAAACAAATTTAATACATTTAAAATGAATGCATTTTCCACCCAAAACCAACCAAAAAGTAAAAATAAAAGATTTTAAAAAGTCATTAATAACATTAAAATATTAAGTAAATAAAACACAAAAACTGAAAACAAATAATCAATAGACAATTAATTCCTAAAATTTTATTATTAAAACCTTTATCAATTAATTAACAATTAATTAAAATTCAACAAATAATTGAAATTCTATTTATCATTACATAATTTATCTAATTAATTATCAATTAATCTTTTAAGTAATGTAAATAATTCATTACAAATAAAAAGGAATAATTAATATTTTCAATAAGTCCCAACCTAACCCCCTACAAACTCAATAATCTACTATTAAATCATAAATTAGCAATTAAACTGTTTAAAATCACAGAATGCACTTAAAAATTAAAGTAACAATTAACTATATAAACAACTCACATAATTAATTACCAATGAAGTATTTAATTAACATACAAAATTATTTTTCACTAAAACAATAATTTATAATATAAATAACTTCCCACCATATTCGCCTACAAACCCACCAACCAGCTGCTACTTTGGGATAAGGGGTGCAGCCTGTCATGTCAAGGAGGTTAAAGTTCGCTAGATGCCACATTCACTGACCCTAGCATTTTTTAAGTTCAAAATATGCTATTAATAGTTTATATTTAAAACGTTATAAAGCTCCACCTGGATTTGTCTGAGCTTTAGGGGCAAGGATTGTATTTCATCTCACATTTTTATTTCCATCATTTGTCGGTCTTCCAGAAGTAAAAGTGTAACAGGCATCCTAATTACGTTATAAGGCTGTTGGACTGTGCAGAAGTCTTTGTGGCAAATAGTTGGACGTTACTGACATCAGAATCTGGAGATTTCTCGACATTCCACCTCCTCTGAAAGGATTATAGAGCCCAAACAGAATGAGAGATGTCAGACATCCACAAAGTCAGCAGAGCTCAATCTATAAGGGAGGAGATGAGCCCTAATGGCTACAGCCGCCAACTTGGAACTGTGGACCAGGTTCCAGTCCTGGTGTCTGGTACACATCCTGTGATTATGTGCAAATCACTTAGGGCCTGATTACGAGTTTGGTGGTTACCGCTCGAACGCTGCGTCCGCGGTTCAGCAGCGGTCTTTCAAATAGGAATCCGCCCATCTCGTAATACGATGGTCGGAACGACGAGCTCACAGCGGTCGGATCGAGACCACGGGTACGGCAATTCACTGACCGCCAAACTCGTAATAAGGCCCTAAATGTCACAGAACCTAAAAAAGAAGCATTGGCAAAGCCGATAGGTCCTGCCCATGCTAGAGCTATTGGCTTTGTCAATGTCTTCCAGCCAAGTTGTACAGCAGCGCAGCAGTCAAGCAACATGGACAAGAGGTGGTGGAAGGGGTTTAAAGCAACTCGGATAACAGGGAGTAGAAAGGGTTTTAAAGAATATTGACAACGGGGTTTGGGAAGAGGTTTAAACTAGCACCACAGACAACAGGCATGTGAGAGGGGTTTCAAAGCACCATGAACATTGGGGTGTGGTGGTTTTAAAGCACCACCAACAAAGGGTGGTGGGAGTTTTTTTTATAAAGCAGAATGGGCGACTGGGTAGGAGAGATTTTAAAGCAACAAGGACATTGGGGTGTGGGATGGGTTTTAAGGCAACACAGACAACAGGGTGGGAGGGATTTAAGGCAAAATGGACAACGGGGTGAGAGAGTATTAAAGCAACATGGATAACAGGGGTATGGGAGTGTATTAAAGCAATATAGACAACAGCAAGAGGGAGGGTATTAAAGCAACATAGATAACAGGCAGGGAAATTATTAAAGCAACATGGATAACGGGGTTGTAGGAGGGTATTAAAGCAACAAGGACAATGGGAGGTGAGGGGTGGGAGGGAGGGAAGAAGCAACACGGACAAGAAGGTGAGAGGGAAGAAGCAACATGGACAATTGGGGGTGGGGTGGAAGAAGCAACAAGACTTGAAGAAGATAGAAAACAGTGCCTCAATCACAGGAGTGGAAAGACACTAATCAAAATGGAACAATCAGTAGTTGGACCATGCTCCCAAGGGGAAATGAAACTGGCTCACGCTGGTCAATTGGGAGTCAGCAAATAATAGTGACAATAAAGCTAATGAACGGTGAGCAACAGGTGGGCTTCAAGACCCTTGTAGTAAACAATATAGCAAAAGGCAGCTTGTCTTAGGCGATACCTAATTAATCTGACTTTGCGCAACGTAATATGGACTGTAATCAAGCACTCATGTAAAGTGCTCCAATGCTCTTGAGTCAAGTTTGCACTATACAAAACTGCTAAGAAAAAAAAATACATAGGTCGCCTGTATTACCCCCGCTCCAAAGGCGCTCTATGATGAAGCCTGGCAATGTTTTGCCAAATGTGTGTTGAGACGAACGGAAAAAAAGAGGGAATGTTAGAGCAAGGAATTCACCTTCTCTAAGGCTAGGGGTGTCAAAAAAATAAAAGACATCTCTGTTGTTATACAAGTACGGCAGTCCATAGGACCAACGTACTCACTGTGGCAGTAAGACAACCGCCACACTGGGGGCCCACCCGCAGTATTACAAGTGTGGCGATCGGACCACCACAGGACCGCTGCGTCCTCCGGGTATCCAGGATCCCACAGAGGTCGCGCAGCAGTCAGGGAGCTGCAATTTGCTAGCAGTGCCGCTGCGGCACCGCTGAGCATATTTCAAGTTACCTGTCTGCTGCTCCTTTCATGGCGGTGAGCCCACCATGAAAAGGGTGGTGGAGAGGCAACAAAGGGGCCCCTAATAGGGCCCCCTGCTGCTCCTGGGCCTGGGGATGCATGCGGTTGCACAACATGTGCCCCCCTGGATTTGCACCCCCAGTTCCTGCACAGTGTGACATGCATGCCACACCGTGCAGGAATGTGCCGTCCGCCCTCTGATGGCAGCAGTCTGAATGCTAGGGTCTCCCATGAGCCTAACAGACCACCGCTGTCAGACTGCAGCTGCAATACCCGCCCGCCATGGAATACACTGGTAATCCGGCAGGCGGGTGCACCATGGCCTTGGAGGTCCTCCAGCAGACGTTGCAGTGGCGGGGCCACTGGAGGACCGGCAAAGTCGTAATAAGGCCCTTTGTCTCTGTTTTAGTTTTCCCTTCTAACATAGCATCTTTTTAAGATGGTGGTTTGAACATGTTTTTCACTAACACAACAAAATGTCAAGCACAAATTTTTTATGGTTTGACATTGTTGCTCTGTAGTCTGTACTGTTAATTTCAAGGATACATACTAGAATGTGATGTCCTTACTTTATTTTGTGCTCATAGGAGACAACTTTTTTACCCAGACTAAGTAAAGTTGTTTGTCTGCGTCTCTGAGATAATGAGATAAGGCTGGTGTTTTATTATTTAATCAGCGTCATTTTTAATTCAGTGAGAGGCACTTCACACCTGAGTTATCATGGAAGCTGCTGAGAGCTGTGAATGAGAGGCAGCTCCGCAGGGCCCAACATTCATCCTAAGAAGGAAGATGGCTGCGCAGACAGATGTGTGTAGTCTTGCACATCAGACAGAGTGCATTCGTTAATTCACTGAGGCCGGCTTACTGAGACATTACATCAAGGTATGGTGTTAGATCATCCCAACTGGGGCTGGCAGAAGGGTTCTCCCACCATGCTCTCGCTAGTGTAGGGGCATTAATGATAGATAGGAGTAATATTAGGAACAATTAACATGATTGAATAGTTTGTGTTTTTCACCATTCTAATAACAGTGATGTCTCATCTGTCTAATAGTTGCAGTTCATGTTTTACCTACACAGATTAGATATTTTCAATGAACATTTGAAAATGTATTATTGTCTCTTCTCGTTGGGAAACCTTGGGCATGCAAAAGTGACAAACAAAAGGTTTAGATCTGTTTCCACGAATTCCTTGCGAATAAGAGTGGTCGTGTGTAGGAAGCTGGCTCTGTATATACTATACCAAAATGAGGTATAGTGTGAACAGAGTCCAGTGGAACCCCAAAGGTAGGCAGAGGTAAAAGTAAATAGCACCTTACTCTCTATTTGTGGTAGTGTGGGCGAGCAGTAAGGCTTTATCAGAGGGTAGTGTTAAGCATGTGTTGTACACAGCAAATTATGTCACACACTCAAAAACTGAACTCAGACCAATTTGTTTGTATACAAATATTATTAAGTTATTTTATTTCTAGAACCAAGCCAAGCCTGGTTCAGGTAAGTGAAATAAATGCTTTGCAAAATCTTGTGCAATGTTTTACAATTGAATGCAGGTTCAAATGCCGTAGAATGAATTACAGGTAAGTCACTGTTTCAAAATTACTTTTCAGATTACTATGTACGTTACTTTTTAGATTACTTTTCAGGTTACTTTTGCTAATCAGTGTGGTATGCCTAGATAGCACAATGAGATATTTCCTAGACAAAAGGTAAGTAATTCACTTTTAGTACATAGACAGTTTTTGAATGTTACATACAAGCCAACTCCACACTTAAAACAATTTTCAAGGAAAAACAGTCAATGTATTCCTATGGAGAAAAATGAAGTTATCGGTTTGCAGCTAAGTACAAGTTTGTGGGAGTTGGTATTCTGGGGTTAGAACCAGGGTTCCCCCAGGGTCAGGGATGCACTCTCAAAGCACCCTCAGCGGCACTAGGGCGGCCGGGTGCAGAGTGCTGAGGCCCAATGTTATCCAATGGGGGATAGGGGACCTCCGGTTGGTGGCTGCTCACGAGCAGGCCACAAGGTTGTGGGAGAAAAGCTCCTGATGTTAGGCTCAGGGCAAAGGGGGATCAGAGTTAGCACCCAAAGTACACCCACAGTGACGCAGGGGCGGCTGGGTGCAGGGTGCTGGTTTGGCGTCGGGTGCCCTATTGTTTTCATCCGGGATTCTCCGGTTTCAACAAAGACTGCAGGCTCGGGGACAAAGATCTTCTGGAGGTGACCACCGGTTGGAGAGGTAAGCTGGGAAGCCTGGGGATGCTGGGACACTGTCGGTTGGGCCACCCAAGGCCGTGGGATTTCGGGTGCAGGGGTGTCTGTAGGCGTTGGGTTTTTCTTACCAGCTCTGGTCGCGCTCGTGGGGGTCCTCCAGAAATAGACTGCAGGCATTGTCTGGAGTGTCGAGGCCGGTCAGAGATCACCAAATCTCAGGACAGGATCGCCGGGGAGACCTCCTCGTGGTGTTGGGCCACTCGAACTCAGGCCGTGGGCATCGGGTGCAGAGTGGTGCAGACTCACGGTTTTGGCTGGAGTCTGAGTTTGTTGGTGAGCAAATCCGGTGCTCAGGGGAGACAAAGTCTTTCTTGTGGAAGGCAGGGCAGGTCCTCGGGGTTCTTGAGGTTGTTGGCTGCAGGACACACCAAGATTTCACTGGAGCAGGTTCGAGGTGGGGACAGGCCGTTAGGGCTGGGGCCAAGTCAGTGGGCGTCCTCTTCTTAGTTTCAGCGCGGCTCTTCGGTCCTTCTTCTTCTCTTGTTCTTGGTTGGTTCTTGTCTGCGGAGGCAAGGTTCAGGGCTGCCCCTAAATACTAGATTTAGGGGCGTTACAGGTAGGTAAAGGTTGGGACCACTGGGTCCCATCCTTGGGGTGGGTACACCCCCTATTATGCCACCCTCCAGAGGGAGGGTGGGCATATGCCTCACTCTGGTTGGCTGGGTCCCCCCATCTGCAAGATGGCGGGGACTGCAAGTTGTGCTTCACCTCGCCTCCCCCACCTGAGGGGTGGGGTTGGCAAAAGTGGGCACACCTCCCTTCCTCACTTGGTTTTCCCGCTGATTCTCCCACCCACAGTGAGGGTCAGAACCGGCGGGGCCAGTTGCTGGAAGCAGCAAAAGGCCTGGGGAAGCTCACAAAGGCGGCAAGCCTTTGAAGCTTCCCCTTCGTGGACCCTGCCCATCCTGGGGGAGGCGGCTTGGCACCTCGTCCCAGGATGTGCATTGTTTCAGACCCCCGAGAGCAGCAGGCTCTCGATCCAGGGGTCCAGAAACATGTCTGGTGGTGGCAGCTGGCGAGCAGCCCCTCAGCATGGACCTAGTGTTAGGTCGTTTTTCAGGGGGCATCTCTATGATGCCCTCTGAGTGCATTTTTCATTAAATCCCACACTGGCACCAGTGTGGGTTTAATGTGCTCAGAAGTTTGATACCAAACTTCTCAGTTTTCAGTAAAGCTATCATGGTGCTGTGGAGTTCGTAATGACAAACTCCCAGAACCATATACTCTTAATGGTAGTACTGCACTTACAATGTCTAAGAATTGGCTTAGACACTGTAGGGGTACAGGGCTCATGCACCTGTACCCTCACCACTGGTATAGTGCACCCAGCTAGAGGGGTGGCTGACCTATGCTAGGGCAGTGGGTTGTAGGCATGGCACACAGGGATGTGTGCCATGTTGACTCTTCACTTTGTTCTGCACCAAACACGCAGCCTGCAAAGGCAGTGTGTGTGTGTAAAGGTACAGGGCCTCTAAGGGTGGCACAATAAGTGCTGCAGCCCTTAGAGGCCTTCCCTGGCCACAGTGCCCTTGGTACCTTTGGTACCATTTACAAGGGACTGACCTGTGGCCAAATATTGGCAATTGGGTTTTGTTTTTAATGCAGTTTAGGGAAAGAACATAGGCCCTGGGCACCTGTTCGGCAGGAACCCAGGGCACACTCAGTCGAAGTACATCAGCAATTCAGCAAAAAGTGGGGGCAACCATGCAAAAAGAGGGCACTTTCTTACATCATGTTCGAGGTTGCCAACAGCATCTATAACTCTGGAGGTTTAGGAGTTTAGATGCGGTACTGTGAGCTAACCAAACCAACATTTACTGATGATATAAGAAAACTCAGTCCCAGTATTATGAAGTTTGTTGTTTCAATCCACAGTCCTACTAAATTCGTAGGAATGTGTATCAACTCATGTCTGTGGTCAACCATGCAAACATTTTTGAAAAAATGATGTGAAATCAAAGAGCAGTGTGCTGAGCTTCTTAAATACCAATAAATGTAGAGGGACATGAATATTGGGTGTGGCTTCCATCGATGTTTGTTTGACCCCCGTGATCAGAGGCTGGAATGGTGGCCAGTCCATTTACTTGCTCCCTGTTCAATTAAATGAGTACTATTGCATTGGGTAACAGTAAACATCTGTATCTGTGAATAGCGCCAAGAGACCTTTTTGGGGCAAACCTGTGTTCTACAAATGTTCCTTCGAGTTATGCTCAGTGCTTAGAGGAATTAACCATTTGTCATGGCTGATTTAATTTTTATTGCTATCAGAGATGAGCTCTTATCACTGTATGACCTGTTTGATAGTTTGCATGAACCTAGCTCCAAAAAGCAGCAGAGCGCTTTACAGAGAATTAATTTTTGTGCAGGAGCTGCAGATTGGTTTTGCAACTCTTTTGAAAGGTTACTCTGTGAGGGTTCTGGTGCTTTGGACAGCTAGTGGATCAGCGGTCAGTTGATGCTTTTGGCGTGAGTTGCCAGTATCTTTTGATGCTGCTCCTGTTGGTAGTAAGTTTCTTCTGGAACCCACCATTTCCAGAAGAAATGCTAACTTCAATTGCACCTCTGATGTCAGACCTCAGAATGTATGTAGAACAGCATGGTGCGTGGGGTCTGACTGATAGTGGGTGATGTAGACCACAGGATGAAAACATGTAACTGCTAGATTACACATTGATTTGGATGGATTTTACGTATAATTAAATTACATCTCTGAGGAATTTGATGCCAAGCGAGATAGATGTGAATTTTTGGCAAAGTGACCAGAGCACAGGTCTCCGAGTTGAAATGTCAACAACCTGGGGCCTCATTTTTAAACTTTTGATGCGTGGCAGCACAGCAAGCCTTCATGCTGCACTGCCAGGTGTCAAAAGAAAAGGGCAGGAATGTGCCTTATCTACAAGATACAGTGCATTTCTGTCCTTTTCCCCTGCGCTGGCGCACAATGGACTGCCATGCGCCAACGCAGGCACCCTTGTGCCATGGTGCAAGGGTGTCTGTGTTGTAGGGGTGATTGCTTTTGTGCAGGAATGGACACCTTCCAGCACAAAAACAATCAGAAGACGTGTTTTTCTCTTTCTATGTGGGCTGCAGAATGCAGCACACATAGAAAAAAGAAAAGTGAGGAGAAATAAAGGTATTTCTCCTTGTTGCTCCTACCTTACGCCTCCCCTGGGGAGGCGTAGGAATCTGATGCATTCCCAAGTTTACAAAACCTTGTACCTCTGGGAATGTGCCAGGTTCCATGGATATTGCTTGGGAACACCCACAGCAACACCCATGGAATACCCCTTTCACCAGAGTAATGTGTGAAAGGGGCCATATTTACAAGGCCATGAAAAGCCACGCAGGGTGGCTTTACATGGCCTTGTAAATATGGGCAGGCACACTGCTCCGCCGGTGCGTCAAAAAAAGTGATGCACCACCCGCGCAATGGGCTTGTTAAAAAACTCTTATATAAGGGTGCTGTTTGTTTGATAGAGAGCAGGCACCAGTATTTATTTGTACTTTTATTCGATTTTTTAAATGCATTGTGATGGGTGGCCTGCAGTTTCAGTAGGGGCCTAGTTATATTTTGCATTTAATTTTTCATCTTTTGTAAAGGAACAATGTAGCACAGTACAGCACATTTTCTCCATGTTTGTTGCATTTGCAATATTCATTTATTTTACTATGTAGCCTAGTCTGCCAACTGGCCATCCAGTCAGTAGGCCCAGGCCAGTACTGGTCATGGGTGTATGAAACAATGGTTTATGTGGTATATGTTGTTTTAAAACATCATTTAGGGCTGGGATGGCTTTGGATTAAAATATAAATGTGGTGATTTTATTGTACTTCACTTTTTTGTGTGCAAAAAAGTGTACAGGTGAGGTAATATTTAATGTCTGGGAGGATGTGTGTTGTTGTAACATTTTTATAACTCAGTTAATTTTCGTTTTTGCATTGCTGAACTAATGGTAGCTCTTTCTTCAGTGTCACCAATGCCTCCTTTGTCTGGCCAGTGTGTGTTTGCCATAGGCCACCATTTGTCTTTGTTCTCCATGCCATGTGGCCAGGCACCATTTTCTGCAGTCAGTGTCCATAGGCCTGCATGTTTTCTTTCTTTTCTAAGGCTCCTTGCTTGTTGTTGTTTGACCATGTTGCTGGCGACCATTTTGTGTAGCTAGCCAGTGGGATTTTGCCATAGGCCTGCATGTGTTCTTTGTTGGGGCCATGCCTCCTTGGATGTTTTTGTTTGACCGTGTGGTCTGTGGCCATTTTGTATAGCCAGCAAGTGTGCTTTTGCCATAGGCCTGCATGTGCTCTATATTCTGGCCATGCCTCCTTGCTTACTGTTGTTGTTTGACCATGTGGTCAGTGGCCATTTAATGTAGCCTGCCAGTGCGCTTTTGCCATAGGCCTGCATGTGTTCTTGGTTGTGGCCATGCCTCCTTGCTTGCAGTTGTTTTTTGACCATGTGATTGGTGGCCATTTTGTGTAGTCAGCCAGTGTGCTTTTGCCATAGGTCTGCATGAGTTCCTTGTTGCGGCCATGCCTCCTTGCTTTCTGTTGTTGTATAATCATGTGGCCGGGTGATCATTTTGTGCAGCCTAGCCAACCAGTGTGCTTTTGCCATAGGCCTGCATGTGTTCTTTCTTTTGTTGTGGCCATGCCTCCTTGCTTGCTGTTGTTTGACCATGTGGCTGGTGGACATTTTGTGTAGCCGCCAGTGTGCTTTTGCCATAGGCCTGCATGCTGTGGACATGCCACCTTGCTTGCTGTTGTTGTTTGAAGATGTGGTTGGTGGCCATTTTGTGTAGCCAGCCAGTGTGCTTTTGCCATAGGCCTGCATACGTTCTTTGTTGTGGATATGCCTCCTTGCTTGCTGTTGTCGTTTGATCATGTGGCCGGGTAGTCATTTTGTATAGCCTAGCCAGCCAGTGTGCTTTTGCCATAGGCCTGCATGTTTTCTTTGTTGTGGCCATGCCTCCTTGCTTGCTGTTGTTGTTTGATCATATGGCCGGGTGGTCATTTTATGTAGCCTAGCCAGCCAGTGTGCTTTTGCCATAGGCCTGCATGTGTTCTTTGTTGTGGCTATTCCTACTTGCTTGCTGTTGTTTGACCATTTGGCTGGTGGACATTTTGTGTAGCAAGCCAGTGTGCTTTTGCCATAGGCCTGCATGTGTTCTTTGCTGTGGACATGCCACCTTGCTTGCTCTTGTTGTTTGATCATGTGGCCGGGTGGCCATTTTGTGTAGCCTAGCCAACCAGTGTGCTTTTGCCATAGGCCTGCATGTGTTCTTTGTTTTGTTGTGGCCATGCCTCCTTGCTTGCTGTTGTTTGACCATGTGGCTGGTGGACATTTTGTGTAACCAGCCAGTGAGCTTTTGCCATAGGCCTGCATGTGTTCTTTGCTGTGGACATGCCGCCTTGCTTGCTGTTGTTGTTTGACCATATGGTTGGTGGCCTTTTTGTGTAGCCAGCCAGTGTGCTTTTGCCATAGGCCTGCATGCGTTCTTTGTTGTGGATATGCCTCCTTGCTTGCTGTTGTCGTTTGATCATGTGGCTGGGTGGTCATTTTGTGTAGCCTAGCCAGCCAGTGTGCTTTTGCCATAGGCCTGCATGTTTTCTTTGTTGTGGCCATGCCTCCTTGCTTGCTGTTGTTGTTTGACCATGTGGCTGATGGCACAGCCAGTGTGCTTTTGACATAGGCCTGCATGCGTTCTTTGTAGTGGATATGCCTCCTTGCTTTCTGTTGTTGTTTGACCATGTGGTTAGTGGCCATTTTGTGTAGCCAGCCAGTGTGCTTTTGACATAGGCCTGCATGCGTTCTTTGTTGTGGCCATGCCTCCTTGCTTGCTGTTGTTGTTTGACCATGTGGACGGTGGTCATTTTGTGTCAACAGCCAGTGTGCTTTTGCCATAGGCCTGCATGTGTTCTTTGTTGTGGCCATGCCTCCTTGCTTCCTGTTGTTGTTTGACCATGTGGCCGGTGGCCATTTTGTGTAGCCTAGCCAGCCAGTGTCCTTGTGCCATAGACCTGCATGTGTTCTTTGTTGTAGCTGTGCCTCCGTGCTTGCTGTTGTTATTTGATTATGTGGTTGGTGGCCATTTTGGGTAGCCAGCCAGTGTGCTTTTGCCATAGGCTTGCATGCATTCTTTGTTGTGGATATGCCTCCTTGATTGCTGTTGGTATTTGATCATGTGGCCAGGTGGTCATTTTGTGTAGTCTAGCCAGCCAGTGTGCTTTTGCCATAGGCCTGCATGTTTCCTTTGTTGTGGCCATGCCTCCTTGGTTCTTGTTGTTGTTTGACCATGTGGTTGGTGACCATTTTGTATAGCCAGCCAGTGTGCTTTTGCCATAGGCCTGCATGTGTGCTTTGTTGTGGCCATGCCTCCTTGCTTGCTGTTGTTGTTTGATCATGTGGCCGGGTGGTCAGTTAGTGTGGCCTAGCCAGCCAGTGTGCTTTTGCCATAGGCCTGCATGTTTTCTTTGTTGTGGCCATGCCTCCTTGGTTGCTGTTGTTGTTTGACCATGTGGTTGGTGGCCATTTTGTGTAGCCAGCCAGTGTGCTTTTGCCATAGGCCTGCATGTGTTCTTTGTTGTGGCCATGCCTCCTTGCTTGCTGTTGTTGTTGTTTGATCATGTGGCCGGGTGGTCATTTTATGTAGCCTAGCCAGCCAGTGTGCTTTTGCCATAGGCCTGCATGTGTTCTTTGTTGTGGCCATTCCTCCTTGCTTGCTGTTGTTGGTTCACCATGTGGCCGGTGGTCATTTTATGCAGTTACACTTGTTTCCATTTTTCTAAGAGAGATATATAGGAGAGGGCTATGCCTTTTTGCATTTGTCCATTTTTTTTAACTTTTCCCTGATATCAGTTTAATATTATGCTGGAGGATCAATGTAGTATTTGTATGTTAATAGTGTTTTATATTACATGCATTTTTTGCATTTTTCACTTGCCTCCAAATGGGTTTCTCATAGTCCCCTACTATCCCCTCGTCCACCAGCAATTAATTTGCTTTGTAATTTATTTATTTATTGATTTTTTTTTTCTTTTAATGTTTTTCTGTTTATTTTTTTATATATTTTTTTTATTCTTCTTTTACATTTTCCCACCATCCATCCACCACCTGCTTGCCATAGGTGTAAAGCCACACAACAACATTAATTGTTTAGGTATTATTATTCCATTTTCTCCTGGACCCCCTGCCTGCCATAAGTGCACACACACACACACACACACCAACATTCATTTTTTAAGGATTATTCCATTTCCCCCGGACCCATTTGCCTGCCATAGGCACACACCGGGCAATCATTTTTTAAGCATTATTCAATTTTCCTCAGCACCTCCCTGACTGCCACAACAGTCTCCCTTAGATGCACACAAAGCAAACAGTTACATCTGTATGTTGTTATCCTTATTGTAAATGAAGTATTGTTTTCTTATGGTGTGGTTTGACTTTGGAATAGATACACTATTGTTGTTTATTATTTAGGAAAATAATGATCAATCAATCAGGGAATTTATAAGTGCGCTACTCACCCTTTAGGGTCTCAAGGCGCTGGGGGGAGGGAAGGGGGGGGGGGTCAGCAGTGCTTTTTAGCCGAAGAGCCAGGTCTTGAGCGTCTTTCTGAAGGTGTTCAGGGAGGGGGCGCGTCTGATGTGTGTAGGGAGCTCGTTCCATGTCTTGGCCGCGATGTAGGAGAAGGATCTTCCTCCTGCTTTTGCTCTGTGGATGCGAGGGGTTTTGGCGAGGACGAGGTTGGCTGATCGGAGGTTTCTTTTTGGTACGTGGAGGGTGACTCTATCGTTAAGGTATTTGGGTCCGGTGTTGTGTAGGCATTTGTAGGCGTGGGTGAGGATCTTGAAGGTGACTCTCTTCTGGTGATGAGTGCGTGGGTGACTGTCTTCCTTGACTTAGGGGGATCCATTTGAACGTCTTACGGAGGATGCGGAGGGTGCTGAAGCAGCTGGAGGCGACAGCGTTGACCTGTCGGTTCATGGAGAGGGATGAGTCGAGTACGATGCTGCGGTTTTTGGCATGGTCCGTGGGGGTAGGTGGGCTGCCGAGGGCAGTGGGCCACCAGGTGTTGTCCCATGCTGAGGGGGTGGTTCCGAGGATGAGGACTTCTGTCTTCTCTGAGTTGAGCTTTAGGCAGCTGTTGGTCATCCAGGCTGCGACTTCCTGCATTCCTTTCTGGAAGTTGAGTTTGGCGGTGGTGGGGTCCTTGGTGAGGGAGAGGATGAGCTGGGTGTCGTCGGCGTAGGATACAATGCTGAGGCCGTGTTGTCGGGCGATGGTGGCGAGGGCAGCCATGTAGATGTTGAAGAGGGTCGGGCTGAGAGATGACCCCTGTGGGACTCCGCAGGTGGTTTCCGAGGGATCGGAGAGGAAGGGCGGTAGTCTGATCCTTTGGCTTCTGCCAGTGAGGAATGACCGGATCCAGTCGAGGGCGGTTCCTAGTATGCCGGCGTCATGTAGTCTGGCTACGAGTGTGCGATGGGAGACGGTGTCGAAAGCTGCTGATAGGTCGAGTAGGATCAGGGCTGCGGTGTGGCCTTGGGCGAGGAGGGTGCGGATATCGTCTGTGGCGGCAAGTAGAGCGGTCTCGGTGCTGTGGTTGCTTCGGAATCCAGATTGAGACGGGTCGAGGACGGCATTGTCATCGATGAATGTGGTCAGTTCCGCGTTGACTGTTTTCTCCGCGACTTTGCCGGCAAAGGGGAGAAGCGAGATGGGCAGGTAGTTTTTGAGGTCTGTGGGATCGGCTGAGGGCTTTTTGAGCAGGGACCTGACTTCTGCGCGTTTCCAGTCATCTGGGAAGGTGCCGGTTTCGAAGGTGGTGTTAATGGTGTGCTGGAGTTCGGGTGCGATGGCGGCTCTGTGGTAGATGTGTGGTGGGCAGGGGTCGGTGGGGGCCCCTGAGTGGATGCTTTTCATGGTTGAGGCGGCCTCTTCGGCCGTGATCGGCGTCCAGGAGGGGATGATGGGCTGGCTGGCGTGTCTGGGGGGCGGGTCGGCTGCAGAATCGGGCGTGTGGTCGACGAAGTTGTTGTAGAGGTTTTTTATCTTCAGGTGGAAGTAGGATCCGAGCTTGTCGCAGAGGTCTTGGGACAGGGTGATGTCCGTGGCTTCGCTGCAGGGATTGGTGAATTCCTGGATGACACTGAAAAGTTCCTTGGAGTTGCTGGAGTTGGTGAGGATTTTGTTGTGGATGAAGGTCCTTTTGGTGGTTCTGATTTGGTGGTGGTAGTCCGTCATGGCGTCCTTGTAGGTGGTGTAGTTTCCAGGTGTCTTTTTGTTTCTCCAGTTCTTCTCCAGGCATCTGCAGGTGCGTCTGGCTTTTTGGAGGTCGGTGGTGAACCAGGCGGCTTTCCTGGGGTGCTGTTTGTCGGGGTTGCGTAGCGGGGCGAGTTTGTCTGCGCAGTTGGCGATCCAAGTGTGGAATTCCCTGGCTGCGACGTTGGCGTCAGACGCCGTGGTGTGGTTGTCTCGGGTGAGGGTGGAGTTGAGTTTCTCGTCGGTGACTTTGCTCCAGTTTCTACATGGTGGGTTCGGGGCTGGTTTGGGTGCCTTGGGTTTGTCAACGAGGAAGTGTACGCAGTGGTGGTCGGTCCATGGGGGTTGCGTTTTGTGGCTGAAGTGGACGCTGTTTCCTCCTGCGAAGATGGGGTCGAGGGTGTGTCCTGCCCTGTGGGTTGGCGTGGTGACGAGTTGTTTGAGTCCGATGTTGGCGAGGTTGTCACGGAGGGTGGTGTAGTTGGGGTCGCTGGGATTGTCAAGGTGGAAGTTCAGGTCTCCGATTAGTATGTAGTTTGTTGAGGCGATGGCATGGGGGCGATGAGGTCGGTGATGGTGGCGGCGCAGGGGGCCCGGGGAGTCTGTAGGCGAGGGTGCCGCGGAGTGTGGAGTTGGGGCTGGTCTGGATCTGGAAGTGCAGGTGTTCGGCGGAGGGGAAGGCTTTGTTGGAGGTGGTGAGGCGGAGGGTATTCTTGTGAGCGATGGCGAGACCACTCCCGGGTGGTTGGGGCGGTCCTTCCTCTGGATCTTGTATCTGTCCAGGATGGCGGTGGTGATGTCAGGGGCGGAGGAAGCGTTGGTTCAGGTTTCCGTGAAAAAAGCGATGTCGGGCGAGAGAGAGTCGAGTAGGTTCCAGATCTCCACAGCGTGTCTGTGCATGGAGCGCACGTTGAGGAGGATGCATCTTAGGGCGTCGGTGGTGTTGGCGGTGTTGATGGCCGGAGTGGTGGTGAAGGTCTGACGGCAGTGGCGGCAGGAGAACTGGCCATCGGTCGTGTTTGGCGTGGCCTTGTGGCAGTCACTATGTCTTCCGGGGTTGAGTGCGAGGAGGGCGGCTGTGTTGTAGCGATGGGTGGTTTGAGATCCAGGGTCCCTGCCGATGGTCGCGGTTGGGTCGCGGATGGGTGCAGACGGGCTTGCCTTTGGCGCGACCGTGCAGCGGCTGCCATTTAATAGGGGAGGGAGGAGGAACGAGAGGCTGGGAGGCAGGAGCGGGGGCTGTCTGGGGGGAGGGGCTGCAGGGGCAGCAGTGGCGGGAACACTGAAAAATAAAATAAAGTTGAAGTTAAATAAAACGGTGGCGGGAGAACAGGCGATGGCTAAGGGCTGCAGGCGAGGGGCAGGACGTGGAGCGGGCTGAAGGCAGGCAGGATCCTAGGCAGGCAGGATTGGGCAGCGTAACTGAAATAGCCACACTAAATTATATTGTCTTTGTCTGTACTAATTGAAACTGCAACAATGCCACGTTTCACTAAATGTTTTTCTTGCTTGTTTGCTTTTAGGTGCACAAGAGACATCACCCACAGTACTGCCAGACAGTCACTTGAGCCCTCCAATCTCTTCCGCTTGTACAGCTAAGTGCCACTGCCAAGTGACAGCTTCAAGTTGGCCCCAAAGAATGGTGCTGCCAAGAAAGTGGGCAGTAGGAGGAGAAGAAGCAGATTTCCACCACCGGCGTGTCGGCCAAAACATTTTCGGGGGTTGTGTGCCTGCTGCATCGGCCTCCGGGGAGCAAGCTGGGAGCGGCACTCCTGCATGAATGGCACCACCCCAACCTAAGCCAAAGGCCATGTCTCTCAGCCAGGCAGTCACTGCAATCATGTCTATGCTGACGAGCAGTTACATTGAATTAGATTTGTATCTTTCACAAAGTAGTACCCAATCGTTGCAGGAAAGTCAGGAAAGTGGACAAAAGCCACAGCCAGCAATAGATCTTCCTGAAGTAGGAGCAGAACAGTAGGTTCAGCTTCATGCTGAGCAAGAACCTCCTCTTTTACAACCATTGGCTTCCAGATCTCTAGCCAGAAAACGGAAGGGTACTCCAACATCTTCTCCAAGCCCCTCTTCTGATGATCTGGACACAGATTGGATCCCAGCTGAGTCTGAGACATGTCAGGAGAGGCTCAGGAAAAGGAAAGTTCCTGAAAGTCCTACATTTATGGAAAGGGGTGAGGAGAATGAAGAGCCAGTCATTGTCATAGAAGCTGGCCCAGAGGAGACTCAAATTACCCCTCCTATTGTATTGAACGTGCTCTGAGGGATGTGGCCCTACCACCAGCTTCCATATTTGTAAGGCCCCCACTGAGATCTGCATCCACCACTACCTCAGTAGTACGGACTGCAGAGAGGCAATCGTCAACACAGCGACCTACCTCTAGTTCTTCGGGCATTGGGGGTGGCACCAGTGGCCCACTGAAAAAGTACACCTTCCCAGTTTGGGACTTCTTCATGATTAGCAAGCAGGAGGAGAACATTGCAATATGCTCCATTTGCCACGCTAGTGTTCATCAAGGTAAACCTGGTTGACCCTATGGTACTGGAGGCCAAACGACCCATATGAAAAAACATCACGCAATCCACTGGAAGGCACTCATTAAAAGAATAGTGGTGGTGGTGAAGGGGGTGAGAGAGGGGAATCCGTTCTGATCACGGTGGAAGGTGAAGTTGATGAGGAAAAAGAGGGTGACATCTTTGCAAAAAGCAGCCCTGTCCCCAGCAATGTGTCAGTATCACCCACCTCAGCAACCTCGCAATGGCACAAGAGTCACATGGAGACACCACAGCAGCATACAGTGACTGTCCCAACGAGACACACATTAAGCCTACCACCTGCTAGTTCATCTTCTCTCAGGAAGTCTCCTGCATCAGTGGCACCAGAAAAGAAAAAAAATCCAGGCTACTATTACAGGCATGTTTAGGGGGCATGAGAGGCCCTACGAATGCAACCACCCAGCGGCGCATATGTACAACGGGAAGTTGGCTAAAATGCCAATGCTTGGCTTGACTGAGAATACAAGGCTGCAAAGAGGCATCGTGTCATCCAAGAGTACATCTGTGCCACAATACTGGATCCATGTACAAAAAAATACTGGCCACTTTCATTCCTTTTTCAGAAGGAGAGGTTTCAGAATACAAGACGTGGATTGTTGAGCGAGCCAGAGTCCTGGAAAAAGAATGGATGGAACATAGAGTTCCACTCTTGGAAAGAAGTTCTGAGGTGCCGTCTTCATCTTCCAGAGAGGGCAGTCCTGTTGTCTCACAGCAGCCAACAACAGCAACAAGAACACCGGTGACAACAACAACAGGAACATAAGAATCTGCCACAACCTCTGCTCTGATTTGGTATCAAAGGGCAGGGCTTAAGTCCAGTGTAGAGGTGAAGGCAAAAGAGGTCAAACAAGTGGCAGCATCAATGACCATTGGGAGGATGTTCTTTGAGTATCTGGATGACCCAAGAGAGGTCTAAGTGGATCAAAGCCCACTGATGTATTGGTATGCGAAGATGCGCCAGTGGCCACAGCTCAGCAGGCTCACAATAAAGGGTCTGGCCTGTCCGGTAGCCAGTGTGTCTGCGGAGTGTGTGTTCAGTGCAGCTGGAGCAGTCGTAACAATGAGGACCAGTCTCTCGCCTCAAAATGTGGAGAGATTGACCATGATCAAAATTAACCAGCAATTCATAATTCACAATTACATCATTCCTGAAATATCACAGGAGGATGATGAGGGTGATTGGTCAGAGTCAGACTCAAGTGTGTTAGCTGACCAACTTCTGGACAAACCACCTGAGTTTGAGGATGAACTCTACTTCTTTGACTGAGTATGTCACCACAGAACTTTTTAATTATTTACTGTCGAACTGCTTTGTTTTGTGTCTCTTATGCAGCCTCTTTATTTTTACGTTTAAGCACATGTATGGCCGCATTGGAGTGGACCAGTGTGCAGTGAAGAAGCCTCCCTATGCCTTCAAGAACATTGAATGCCAGCCTCCCTCCTATGCCTATCCTTTTTTAATCCCCTACCAGGGCTGCCACAGAAAAGATCATTTGATTTACAAGACTGCCAAATTCCAATGTGTTGCTTCCATCAAAGAGGAGTTACAAATGTGTACCTACCTGACCTACCTATCACTGTGCTTTGATTGGAACAGGTAACTAACTATTACACCAATGAGTGATATAATATTGTGATTGTGATTGATGATTCGTGTGGTGGCAGACAGTGAGGGAGAGTGTTCTACTAATTTGTAAACATGGTTTCGATGATTTGCAATGTTTGGGGCCTGATGGGTTATCATTTTTCCTGAAGGTTATTGGCCATTTCACACTTAGAGAGATTTACTTGCAGGGGCCACTCTTTTTTCTGGTCCTTCAGAGACAGGGACCAGACCAATCACTTTAGTTAACAAACAGAAATCTGTACCAAAAAATACTCAAATTCTGTTTCTCTTCTTGTTCTTCAACAGCAGTGCACTACCAGTTTATCTCGCTTGGGTTGGGATGGAGTTGGACTGATTTGTTACTCTGAGTCAGGAGGAGGAGGATGGGAGGACTCAGGACCTCAACAGCCAGAAGAAACAAGGTATCACTCGAGTCTATGGACTTCAAAGAGAAACCAACATGATGATGACTCTGAGGCCTACTCAGCTTTGTGGAATGGAGCGAGGTGCTTTGATTTGGGAAATGCAGCAGAGTGTGTGTGCTGACTCAAATGTGAAACTCCTCTTATGTGGTTGTGGTCGGGGGGGGCTGTTGCTTGTGAGACAGACTTGTGTTGGGATGCCACATCATCATCATCATCATTATCATCACATGATGCATGTACTGGGCTAATTGTTATGAGGACAGCCGTGAGGTTGATCAGCCCGGTACATGCAGCTATTTGTCTGTGATCGGTTGTAAATTGCTCTACCTTCTCAGTTAATCAAGCTGCCATGAGTGATAAAATGAATCATAGCAGTTAGCGGTCCAGCTTCTCGTGCTGTTGGGGGGACTTCCGGGCAATCAGGAGATATATGAACATGGAAACCCGGGCACGCAACAGGCACGCCACTGGCGCACCGTAGGCACGCCTAAGGCAAGCCCGTCTGCGCCCGTCCGCGCCTGGACGGTGCCAGGTGCCAGGACCCCTGCTCAATTTATTAAATATTCGAGGGAAGAATTGCTGGCATTACAGAAAGCAGGTGAGCTGTTTCTCTGTCGCCCCCATACCATATCCCCTCATTTAAAATGCCACAAATGTCAAGTTTGTAACTTTGACCTTAAGGATATCCTTGTAGAGCAGCAGGATCTCAATAGACCACCAGAAGCCCCTGTAGGGAAAACTGAGAGGCAAGTTCCAGGGAAGAAGGTCCTTTGTATGCTTCTTAATACAAGGTCTCTTATTAAAAATAAATATGAGTTTGCTGACTTTCTGAACCAATATAATCCAGACATAGCCTTTCTCACAGAAACCTGGGCTGATAATTTCTCAGACCCAGATATTAATATCGCCATTCCAACGGGTTACAATATTGAGCGTCTGGATAGAATAGGCAAGAAAGGTGGAGGGGTGCCGATTGTTTTCCATAGCACAATAAATGCTGATTTTCAGCCAATACTCCATCTGGACTGTGAAGCGCTTTGTTTTGCCCTGAAACTGAATAACAGATTCACTTTCCAGGGCCTACTGATCGATTATCCTCCGGGTTCAAAGGCTAATTTCATTAATAAAATACAGGACTTTATGGAATTCTGCATAAATTATCCTAGTTTTACGCTAGTGGGCGATTTTAACTTCCACTTGGAATTGCTGAATAACTCAGATACAAATAATTTGGCTGATACCCTTAGGAGTTTTAACTTGAATCAGTTAATAATTGAACCTTCCCACTATCCCAATCATACTCTGGATGGCACATTCACTAATAACCAGGAGCTAAAAGTAGAGATGGTCCTGCCTGTTGCTTGGTCTGACCACAAAGCTATCTTTTTTGCACTTAGGGTCCCTTCATATAATAACATGAACAACAATAAATCTAGAAGTATAAATCTCCGGCCCAGGAAAAAGCCAAATGTTGAGGAACTGAGGGACACTCTCTCCAATACTCACCCAGTCATAAACTGCAACCTGAATGATGCGCCAGTGAATTACACTCAGTGGTTAAATTCTGCTACACTGAAACTGGTGCCAGAAAAGTCAGTAAAAAGCCATAGGAAGCATCCCTCAGCTCCTTGGTTTTCATTGGAATTAAAGGCTTTCCAAGGGAAATGCAGGATGCAAGAACATCTATGGAGGAAGGACTATTGTCCAAATGAAAGGGTTAAATATAAAGAGCTACTGAAACAATATAAGGGCTTAATATAAACGGCCAAAACAACATTTTTCTCGGAAAGAATAAGCTCAGCAAAAAATTCAAGCAGAGAACTCTTTAAAACAGGCAAATCCTTATCAAAATGGAACAATGATTGTTCTTTTAGTCCAGATGAAGTATTCTGCAACAAACTGGCATTATTTTTCTAGACCAAAGTTAATTCTATTTATCATTATTTCTCACCTTCCTCAAATACACTAAAAACAGTCATTCACGGTGCCCACTTTTTGGAAGCTTTTCTCCCTTCACTAAGGAAAAAATAATCAGTTCCATTAACCTTATTAAATCTGGGGCTCCATCGGATCCCTGTCCACCACAGGTTCTTATGCAAGTCGCCCAGGTTGTTGCTGGCCCACTTATGGAACTGTTTAATGAAATACTGATTACAGGGCAATTTCCGAACATATGGAAAAAGGCTTCTATTTTGCCACTGATAAAGAAACCTTCCTTGGACCCAACGAAGATGGAAAACTACAGGCCTATATCCCGCCTACCTTTCCTGGCCAAAATTCTTGAGAAATCATTGAATGAGGAGATTCTAGCTTTTTTGGAGGTTAACCGGCTGCTCGATCCCTCACAATATGGTTTTAGAGCAAATCATTGCACCGAATCTGCTTCGGTAGCAGCTTCTGAGGAACTAAGAATGACAATTGATAAGGGTGGAAAAGTGTCACTGATTTTATTGGATCTCTCTGCCGCTTTCGACACGGTTCACCACTCACTCTTTATAAAACGTCTCCATCTGCATGGCTTTAGAAATTCGTCTCTGACTTTGCTGAGCTCATTCCTGAGCAACAGGTAGCAATGGGCGGAGTGGGGGGATGCGAGCTCATCACTGTTCTCCCTTCCTTGTGGTGTTCCCCAAGGGTCTTCCCTCAGCCCAACTTTGTTTAATATCTATCTTTGCCCCCTTATCAGACTCATTCAAAGCTTTGATTTAGCTGTGTTCTCCTACGCCGATGACATGCAGATAGTGGTTTCTATCCCATCGGACGTAGATAAGGAGGCAAGAAATTTCTGTAATTGCATGTCCCAAGTGGCATTTTGGATGCAGAATAATTGTCTGAAATTGAATACAGACAAAGCAGAGGTGCTGCTTTTTGGAAAGGAGACCACATTTTGGAATGACTCATGGTGGGCGTCGAGCCTGGGTACACTACCAGCTCCAGTCCAGAAAGCTGAAAATCTGGGAGTCATGTTCGACACGGAATTATTTTTCTCGGAGCAAATAAATTCTATTACCTCATCTGTTTTTTATGTTGAAGATTCTGGAAAAAATGGCCTTTCATTCCCTTTGACCTCCAGAAAACAATTATAACAGCTCTCGTTTTCTCTAAGCTGGACTACTGCAATGCTCTGTTTTTAGGTGCCCAGAAATGTGTGGTAAAGAAGTTGCAGGTTTTGCAAAACGCGGTGGCGAGACTGCTGCTTAATATCCCTAAGTTTACTTCTGTATCTCAATCATTGCAGAGTCTTCACTGGCTCCCAGTGAGAAAAAGGATTGTTTTTAAGGCTATGTGTATGGTCCACAAGGCCCTTCATCGGACTGGCCCAAAGTACGTACAGGATTGTTTCGACTGGTACAAGCAAAGCAGGACCCTTAGATCCAGCTCATTACGCTTTGTTATCATTCAGAGATTTAACAAAGCAAGATGGGGGTTAGGGCTTTTTCCATTTGTGCAGGAAAGTGGTGGAACTCACTACCTCTCATGCTGCGCGGTCAACCTTCCTTGATTCAATTTAGGAAGCAGCTGAAAACCTCGCTGTATACCAAAGTTGTTGAATAAGATGCTGCCAGAACTCTGTTGCATCTTTATGATTACTTACTCCGCTGTTCCGGCCTTCTTTCCAGCGCTATGACACCGACGGGTATGCGTGGGCTATATAAAATTAATTTAATTCATTCTTTCAATCATACCAGCAGTCTATGCTCTTGCTCTGCCTCTGAGTCTTGGTAGTTGATACACTTCTCATGATGCTTACCTTTTGTCCTTCTACTTGACTTTACAATATAATTTCTGCTTTACAATCCGCAGGCCTCTTCTTCTCCTGCACGAAAGGCGAAAGCTCCATAACACCCCTGCTTACCTTACCAGACCGGTTCTGCCAGGCACCCAAAATGGACATTCCAAGAAGAATGCAGATGCACCGCCCAATTAGGCAAAACAGTATCATTTTTCTTTGCCAATCCTAATTTGTAGAACTGTGTGGGTTCACTAATTACAGAGGGAGCCAGGCTGCACAACATTTGGTCAGGGTTGTACAGTTAACATTAGTAGGGACTTTGACCCCTCTCACTGTGGGGTCAGGACCCCCATACTTCTGTGCCTCTGACACCTTCTTTGACCTCTCAGTTGTACACCCATCTCATTAGCTCTTGAATGTTCCCTCCTGGTACCCCAACATTGACAGTGCACCAACCCATTTTCCAGCCTTTGAGTGACCAAACCAACACCCTTCCTATTTGCTCTCTATTTGCATTCTCTCAGTAACCCAGATGCTTCCGTCACTGTTCAGTCTCAAGTGGCCAGTTGGATGCACATTGCTCAGTTATACACTATCCAGGCACTTACCACTCCGTACAGCCCCTCAGCAACTCAGACTAAACTTCATGGGGCAGATTTACGAGCCCCCTGCGCCACCAGTACGTCACTTTTCTTGACGTACTGGTGGCGCAGGGGGCTGCTCCATATTTACAAGGAGAGGAAAAGCCACCCTGCGTGATTTTTCCTCTCCTTGTAAATACGGCCCCTTCACACGCAGCACTTTGCGGTGAAGGGGCGTTCCATGGGTGTTGCTGTGGGTGTTCCCACGCAACACTCATGGAACAAGACACATCTCCAGAATTACGAGAAATCGTAACTCTGGAGATGCGTCTGAAAGCTACGCCACCCTAGAGGTGGCATAGCGAGGCGCACCGAGGAGAAATGTTTTCATTTCTCCTCGTTTTTTCCTCTTTCATCGCGTGCTGCATTCTGCAGCACGCATTGAAAGAGGAAAATGGTTGTAGTGATTGTTTTTGTGCAGGAAGGTTCCCCTTCCTGCACAAAAACAATCTCCCCACGACGCAGGCATCCTTGCACCATGGTGCAAGGGTGACTGCGCCGGCGCATGGCTGCAGTTTGTGCGCCAGCGCAGGGGGAAGCACAAGGATGCGACATATTCTTGTAAATATGTCGCATCCCTGTGCTTCAAAACTAACGCAGCAAAATGACTTGCTGTACCCCGCTGCGTTAGTTCAACGTAAATCTGCCCCCTTATGTTTTCCCTACTCTATAATTTGTATTTTTCAAACATAGATGATCAAACATTTAGATATATTAATAACAACAGATTGTTGATGATGTGCTGCTCATCGCTCAGATGAATATTGTGTTGTTGTGTAGTGTTTATCTTTGTCACACCTTTCCCCAAATCCTTTTTCCCATCCATTCTACAAACCCCTAACCCTCTTCCCTGGGGCTGTATGATTTATTGAGGTGTGACTTAATTTACACCATCAATGGATCACACACTTGTTGGCGCGGATGTGGCGAAAGTGACACCAACTCACTGCGGGATCTTCTATTACCTGAGCAATAGCTCACACCCACGCATAAAAGGTATTAGATTAGATACAGAGAACATCATTTGTCAACTTCATCATTCAGGCCTTGTGTTGCGTCAATGCTCAACCTTGTCGAATCCACTCCTGCCTCTCAGCCTTCCTGTCCTCCTGACTTGAGGAATTTGTAACTTTAGTTTTTTAAATTAAATACAAGTACTCCATTGCTAGTTTTTTATTATAATATCAGGTATTCTTTTCTTTATTGTGTCATGGTGGTAGTAGTTTTGTCTCACTCTTGGTAGAGCGATGATAATATATAACCCACTAACTCTGTTTTTTTTCTTTCAATTTAGTTGCCTATGATGGATAATCCTTTTAATGAAACCTTCAGTTGGAGTTCACCTAGGTGGGAGTGGAACCTCGCTTGTTGTGATTTTTTTCTTGTTAGTGCACTAGCCTGCTACTACCACCATCACTATTAAGAAGGCACTTTGGGAAACAATTCAGGTAAAAGAGCTATGGAGTGAAGTGAACTAGTTTAGTTAGTAAGTAACAAACTTCTACTGCAGACTTTCCTTGTTTATCTAGGTTGTTGTAGCAATATAAGCAATAGCAGCATACCCTACTCCTCTCCCAATGTTCAGTCAATAATATAGTTTCAGAGGGTGGTAGGAGATGTGTATAACTAACTATAACCAACTGGTATACTATACACATACACTTTGAAAATCAGACTAAAAACAGGCTGTACGAAAAGGCAGCAGTGCAAAGTAAAAGTAAAACACGAAAAAAACAACTTCAGGCATAATTCAACAATAAAAAAAGTAAACCCACCCTCTCCACCCACAACATGACTGCCATTCTCCTCAAACAAATCTCCCCATGCCCAACCAATGTTCAAATCATAAATGTCCAACAATAACTCCAAAGAAACAGTCCCAGTCCCAATTCCCATCCTGTGCACCCACAACAAGTCCTTCCCACCAAAACAAATATTAAAAAAGGGGCTAAAGAAGAGAGCACTACATGATCCTCTTAAGCTTCTCGAGGTGTCCCTCAATGCATGCTGTATGACTTTCTAGCTGCACAAGCCTCTGCAGGATGCAGCACTGGAAAAGGCGGTCTGAGCGGGGGGGCCGGACAGCAGTGGTGGTGTGACGGTGATGGGGTGACGGGCAGCTGTCAACTTCACTGCTGTTATTCTTGCCTCCTCCTCCTCCTCCTCCACCAGCTGCTGAAATGTGGCCCATATGGCCTCCACCCTCTGTCACCGCAGCTGGGCTGCTAACTCTTGCCACGTAGTGGTCAACAAGCAGGAGTAGCTATATCAAGAAAAAGAAAGACAAATTGTAAACAATGCTCTGTGCAAAGCACTTGTTTAAAATTATATAGTGGCACAGTAGCAGTACAGTGCTGGTTCCCTAGGGCCATTCCAATTTGATGTGATTAGAGTCACAGCCATTTATTACCCACACATGCCTCACATTAAAGGCAAATGCACTGACTGGCTGAAAGGAATTAAGGCAGAGTAAACAGCACACCAGTTAAAAAAAAACCTCTTCTTTTTTTTCTTTTAAAGGATTTCCTAGTAAAAAACTAAACAGACACTTTGTGTGGAAAAATTAAAATAAATTACTTCTCATTAATGAGTAAGGTATTATGCACTATGGAGTACAAGTATTCTTGTGCTGAATTAATGGAGGCATGAATGCTAGCATGTCAGTAGTTGGTACTTTGCTACTCTCTGCAGTCTGCAGCTGGGGTGGCTGTAATGGAGAATTATCTTACTTTAATGCCAGTGGCCCTGCTCTTCTCCAAAATGCCTTTCAATTTTACCCTGACTATACAGAGGCAGATGAATAATAATGACACAACGTCTCACACATTACATATAAAATGCGAATATCCTGTCTGCCGTAAGTAGACGGTGGGAAAAATGATGCACTGCAGTACAGGGGAAGTATTAAAGAATGGGATATATAGATTGTATTTGGCACGTTTGTCACAGATTATCCCATCTGCAAAACTTAAGGCACTTAGTCCTACTTTACTCCCTGGCCTCGCCCTCCACCACAATTTATAATTTTTTCCAACAAATACATTTGCTTGTCAGTAAGGAAAGGAAACGTAACTTACTCTACTGCAGGGCAGTGCTTAATTTGTAAAATATTAAGTGCCAGGGCTCTGACCAGGAGGCCACTGCAGCTTGCACCACCGATCGCCCTTGTCATTGCTGCCAAAACAACTACTAACCATCTCTCTCGTATGTAAATGCGACAGTTCAGATTATTCCATGTCCCCAAAGCTAAAGGAATGGCTGGGGAGGCAGGTATTAGCAATTTTTTAATGTATATTGTTTTCCTAAACAACTGTTATACTGCTCACCTCTAAATTACATGAGCAGAGCCACCTTGTGGCAGACTGCCCTAAGTGTGGTGTTGACAATTAGGTGCCGGTGCCGAGCACCAGAAACCAATTAAGTGCCGGTGCTCAGCACCGGAAAGCACAGGCTCAAATTAAACACTGCTGCAGGGTAAGTTAGAAGGATTAGGCCGGGTAAGTAGAGGCTTTACTACACAACAGTGGGGTGTGCCTAAACTTTGGCTTAGTCAGTCACTGTAGTTGACTAATGTTGAAAGGGAAAAATGTGAACAGATGTAAATCCCTTATGGAAACCATGAAATATATAAATCACTTGGCCAGAAAAATGTGACACATGCCTAGAATGGATTTTTCAATTTTTTTTGGTAGGCTGGGACAGAACTTAGGAAAGAATAAAGGGGTGAAGTACTAGGAGGTGACTGAGTGGGCACTGGGAGGGAAGAGAAACACACCTTGTTTTCGCTTTGCCATGCATTGAAAACTTTGTAAATGCCACATTAACTGAAGCAGACGGGCATTGCACAGCCAACATTGCAGTGCCGAATTGAACCATGCAGCAGTTAGATCATGGGTGGCACTGGCGAAATGCCATAGGTAGGGAGGTGATGATTGATGATGAGCGCATACATATCTGCCTCGCTTAACAAATACAGCGAGTCAAGGGAGTAGACAGAAATACCCCCCCACTTTGAACCAAAGCTTTGATGAAACCATTTCAAGCAAGTGAAGTAGGTGAGCACACCCCTCTCCAGAAGAGCTCTCTTGTTTCTTCATTCAAGCAATTATCCATTCATCCTTTCATTGTTCTAGTATTCTTCACTCGTTTAGCTTTGCATTCTCTCATCCAGTCTTTCGACATTCAAATCCATCCATATATATCCATCCGTCCATGCATTCACCTATCCATGGCTCTCAACCATCCTTTCACCAATCCATCCATTTACCCACCCACCCACTTATCCTTTCACCCATTCACCCATTCACTCATTCTGCTTTAAGCCACCTGAGCATTCCTTTCACCCATCAACCCTTTCACCCTCCTAGACAGGCATCCTTTCACCCATATACCCTTTCATCCATCCTTCACTCACTCATGCATCCTATATGCATCCTTTCACCCACCCACACTTTTACTCATATACCATTTCACCCATCCTTTCTCCTTTATCCTTTTTTCCCTTTTCCATCAAACCATCCTTTTTAGCATTCATTATGGGCTTTTGTCTGCTGAGTTTAAGATAGAAGAGGACACTAAGAACTCATCCCCCGCTGTAGCTGCTAAAGCAAGGAGTTCACAATGCCCTTACAGTGAGTATACTAGTAATTGTAAATAAGCAAGCAATGTGACTTACCACTGCCCATCCCTGCCGCCGCTGGGACTTCCCCTTTAACCGCTGCTGTGTCTGCTCCACAGGCGGTGCCACTGGTTCGGCAGTGGTGGTCTGTAAGGCTAGAAAAAACATTACACATTTTAGAATCCAGATATGCCGCCCTTATTATTTTATTGAACAAAATACAACCACAATACTTCACTACAGTTCAGTTGCAGTACCTTCTATCAAAAATATCGCGTTGGGCATTTTGCTGGTTGGCAATGTTTGAAAAGCCAAGTAGTCAAGCCAACCAAAAACTTTTCGTAATGAAGGGGCAAAGGTATGATGACTCTGAGTCATTGAAGCGCAATGAAGGAGTGGAACAATTGGTCAACGAAGGACATACGATCTTGGTTGGAAAATGCAATATGACCATCCTCATACTAGTTTCCAGCTGTGCTACACTGTCATCAAAGCTGCTGGTATACTACTGTATAAATGAATGATAATACATACACAACTTTGGGGGGTCCACCCATGACCATGGCCACTTGCTAATTTTACTGTTTGAGCATAAGCAAGAAAAAGAAAGCCTTTTCAACAAACATGCATAGACTAGCTTACTTGGGCATGCAATCTTCACAATAGAGTACCTGCCATCAAATCTGTTCTCATAGTCCACAAGATATATGAGGAGAGAGGGAAAGCTTACTGACAAAGCAGAAGAAAGGAAGCTACAGACTAGTACAGACAGGAGGAAGTCAACTACAGAAATTTGAAATAGAGAAAATGACTAGGATAATGCATGGATAACAAGAATTTAACAAACATTAGATAGAACCAAGAGGAGTTGGAAAAACTTTGGAGACAGGCACAGTAAAAAAAATTAAAAGGAAAAATTATTCTAAATGTGGAGCGGTAAAGGTTAAGGAAATAATACTAATGTTAATAGAAGGACTTACTTGGGCCAGTAGATCCGTCGGCCGTGACGCTGATGGTAGTGGTTGTGGTGGAACTTCCACCCGCCACAGCACTGGTTGTGGCACCCCCGGCTCCCTAACCCACCTCCGTGCTAGCCCTCTTCTTGCCCCGGGATGCTGATGTAAGACATAAAGAAGCTAAAATAAAATAGATTAGTGGTATGGTTAATAATCTCCACAAAAATATTTTGACAGGCAAAGGCAAACGCAGTAACATTGTACTTTTCTAAATCAGATCGCTTATAGTACTAGTTTCGAGTTGACCTATTCCAAATTTCCTAAACCTGAGCCCTATTCCAAATTTCCTAAACCTAAACGACATTTTTGAACTACTAATGCATTGGAACGAATGATCTTTGCTTCTCCTCTCATTCTCAATCTCATCCCCTTTTGACTAAGTCTCTCTTTTTTTCATTGCATAGATACATGCTACACATCACTGGGATATTGCTTGGGACTATACAAGTACATAAAGAAACACAGAGAACGCTAACTCACTGATATTACTACTACCACTATCTTAGTGACAGGACAGAGGATTCTGAATGACTTCTTAAATAATCAGCCCAAGCGAGCGGCAATGAGTACGATTAGGTAGTGCCAACCACCTGGCTTATTCACTTAATATTTGTAACGAAAAAGTAACTTATTTATGAGTGTGAGCAGCATGCTCTTTGGAAAAAAAAAAAATTAGAATAGAACACAACAAATAAATGCTTACTGAACCCCACAACCTCGACGCCCAGCAGGTCGAGCAGGTCCTGCTCCCTGTCCAGGATATCAGCCCAGAGGTACGTCAACCGCTATTGGGTGCGCTGGACCCCAGAGCTCCTGCGCACACACCAGCGCACCCTCCCCCACAGCGGCTGATGCTCTCACATGCCATACCCGGTGACAAGCCTGCCGCTTCCTGCCAGCATGGAGGGTAACTGGAGCCGCACGTAAAAAACAAGTGCAGCCTCAAAATGACGCACTGCTCCTGCTCTCTGTCTGCTCTGCCATAGCGCTGGGTGGGGAAAAAAGAGAAGAAATAGGAAAAGGAAGGAAGAACTAAGGAAGTAAAAGGAAAACCAAAAAAAGTACAAAACAAGTCACGAAAAATAGAAAAAATGACAAAAACGTAAAATACACAAACACAAAGACACACACTGATACAATAGAGGGAAATGAGGGGTGGATGAGTCAGATAGGGCGAGGATTGAAAAGATTAAGGGTGGATTGAAAACAGGCACAGCAGCACCATGCACAGAACTGAAAACAAAATAGCCGTGCCCACGCGAAATGTGTGGTGCCATTCGCGCGCAGTTTCCAGAGCGGAAACGTGCATCGCGCTACTGGAACATAAAAAGGTAGCGCTAATGGGCGTGTCGAGCAGCTCCGCCTGTACGCAGAATTCCACTGAATCTCGTGAATTTTTTGGGCTGCACTACAGAATTCCGTGTAGCAGAACTCTGCAAGCTCCACCCAGGCCTAATAAATATTCGGAGTCAGGGAGGATGTGTTCCCTGCCAAAGGCAAACAGGCAATCAACATCAGTTCCTCCTGGGCTCGGGAGCAGCCTGGCTGCCTGCTTCCTCTTCCTGTCGGAGGCAGGAGAGCAGGGGCAGAGAAGACGCGGGACCCGGCCTCAAGGTAAGTTTACCTTTTTTTTAATCCCCCCTCCACCCCTCCCATGCGACACCCCCCTCTCGGCCCCCCCGCACCCCTCCCTTGCACCCCGCCACCCGCGAGCCATGCCGGCCGCCCTTGGTCACATCAGGTGTTTTAATGATGTCTATATCTAAATGGCTTGACACTTTCACAGTTCTTGGAAAGATAAGGACAGACCACATATGCGTCAAATATACTATGAGGTTATGATACATAAGCACAATCGCGATATAGAGGGTTAGATAATGGCAGAGCGCGAAGGAACCACTAACACACCGATTCCAGTGTAGTATATTAATGGATTTTTTAAACAATAAAGTTAGGAGTAAACATTATACATCAAAACAACCTTTGTGCATAGTGTCCCAAGTGACAAAGGGCACCTAAACCTAAGTGACAATGTGAATATTAAATACAAGGTTTCCACAGTTTATACAAGTCGACCATTATCAAAATAATTCCATGTGAACAGCAACTATATACAATGATATGTGCTGGGGAAATGGTTCGCTTCTTCTGTTTGTCGACGGCGTTTCGACCCTCAAAACAATGTGGGGTCTCTTCAGGACTATTGATGAAGGGACATCTAAATGGGATTGAAATAAAAAGAGCATAAGGCATTACTCTGTAGGGCAATCCGTAATAGTGTGATGATGAATGTGGTCGGTACCTGGATGGGTCTAGGTCTGCTTTCCAACAATTGTTCAATGATTGCTATGCTCTCAGTCTGGGGTATGTTGGTGTATAGTGAGCTGATGTCTAAGGTAGCCAACATGTCAGTTTCCAAATTGTATGGCATCCCATCTACCAGGTTAATCATATACATGGTATCTTTAACAAATGTTTCTTGTAGGGGAACATATTCCTTAATGAAGTAATCTATATAAACCCCAGTGCATTGTCACTGTTAATCCACAAAGGGATTCTACAACGCTACGGCTGTGGTGTTAAACTAATTGAGCCCCTCTGGCCCACCTACATACCCCATTGGATTGACAGCCTGTCCTCACATTGAGGTAAGAACCTCTGTGAAACTTGTAATGGATTATACATAGCGCATTGTCCAATTATCAGTAATTGCTACTTCTTTTCTCACAATCACAGTACCCGGACGGGTCCTCATGTGAGTAAACCTTTTCCTCTTTTCTTCATGTGTGGCACATCATTTTCACAAGGCTGCGCAACCATATATTCAGGTACCTTTTATCCAACGGCCTTCATTTTATTTTTCCTATTTTTCGCATTTGTGCCGGTATATGGGCCTTATGCTCTTTTTATTTCAATCCCATTTAGATGTCCCTTCATCAATAGTCCTGAAGAGACCCCACATTGTTTTGAGGGTCGAAACGCCGTCGACAAACAGAAGAAGCGAACCATTTCCCCAGCACATATCATTGTATATAGTTGCTGTTCACATGGAATTATTTTGATAATGGTCAACTTGTATAAACTGTGGAAACCTTGTATTTAATATTCACATTGTCACTTAGGTTTAGGTTCCCTTTGTCACTTGGGACACTATGCACAAATGTTGTTTTGATGTATAATGTTTACTCCTAACTTTATTGTTTAAAAAATCCATAAAATATACTACACTGGAATCGGTGTGTTAGTGGTTCCTTCGCGCTCTGCCATTATCTAACCCTCTATATCGCGATTGTGCTTATGTATCATAACCTCATAGTATATTATTCCACAGGAACCATTGTTTTTCCTATATAACTATTACCCTGGTTCCTTAGTGAGTAGGGTTCCCCTGTTCTTTCTTGAACATATGCGTCAAAGGCAGATATATTGCTGACTCTGCAGAAATACAGAAAATGGAGTTGCGGCCTACTTAAAATGAATCCGGGTCCTATGTCTTTACATCAAGTACATAGGTCAGTTCACAAAATACCCTAGGATAAACAAAAAGTTGGTGGCAAACTGCAACCAATTTTTGAGAATCCTATCTTGGTACATTTGGCTCTTAGTTCCTTTTCAAGTTGCTTTTCCTTCTCTTTCCAACTTCCTTTTTTCCCTCCAAGTGCCCAATAGACAAGGAGAAAGGGGAGGAGTGCAGGAGAGCTAGTTCACTTCCCGACTGGCTGTCCAAGAAGCAACATGGCTAGAGAACAGCACTGAGATAAATAGGTCTACCTGTAATAGGAAAGGACAAGTAGTAACAAAACTCAGATGAATTCTAATGAATTGTGATGTTTATTACATATCGAACCCTAGAAATTGACACTGACCATCAAAGTCAGCTTTCTTTAGGTTAATATTGGAGTAAAGTTAGTGACAAGATTGTTTTTCAGATGTACTCTCCAAATATGAAGGCGGTCTACTGTGCAGTAGGAAACTGTATTATGGCCAAGTGAAGGGGTTTACATAGCAAGGCTCTGCAAAGTGGATCACTCTTTGGGCCGGGTTCCACACAAGAAATCCTGGAAAGGTTGTTTTGAGCTTCTTTTAGAGGTAAAGGTTGTTGGTGTCAATGTGGTTGCCAACCAGAGGGCATTCAAAAGACAACACCAAATCGTGTTTATCATCTGAACTGCTGTGTATTCTCTGTACGGAAAGATATCTTTGGTTGGATGAGCACAGGGTGCCATTAGGCATGGAGGGCTTTGTGCTGTTGGAAAGGTATGCAGACGGATTACAGGGTTGTGACGGTGTGAGAGAAAGAAGGTTTTGAAGGACAAACAAGCTTGAACTTCAGTATGGTGCATGAAATGCAGATATATATTGTTTGGTTCTAGATACCATTCAAGTTGAAACAATTTGGTATTATAGGAGGCTGGAATTGTGATATTTTGAAGACATCTTGGCTCATAGGAGCAATATGCGCACAATAATTGTGCAATGATATTCAGGGATTTACTCTCACAAGTCTTAAATAAGTTTTAACTCAGTATGAGATATTGGAATATTATTTTGGGAGGAGGCATCCAACTAACTTAATAATGCCATATTTTGCTAAATCTAAACACAGTTCCACTGATAACACTGGATATTAACAGCTGGTATGTATGGCACAAAGAAGCATGCTTTTCACCAGAGAAAGCCAGGAAACAACACAATGACATTTTCAAACCAATAAGACAAAATATACCAAAATCAGATTAGGGGAACCATAGTTATGAATTTTTGAAGTTTTGAGTCAATAAGAGTCAAGAAATGTGCCAGTATAAGTCAATGATTACAGTAATCCAAGACCTTGCTGAAATTTGAGGCTGACTGCGATTAAGTGGGGTGTGATAAACTTTACTGCCAGATGCCTGGCTCTGGCTCCGCTCGAGGTCCTCTTGGACCCTCCAGCCCAAAACAAGCCGAGCTTTCATTTGGCTTTTGACTGCCGCACACACGCTAACTCATACACCTAGAATAGCAAACATTGGCAAAGCCAATAGGTCTCGACTTTCAGACTACTTTGCCAATACTTATTTTGCCAATGCTGTGCAGCATCGACAAAAAGAGCATTCTATTTTTGTAAAATATGTTTTAGTAATACAGTAAAAGTAATGTTAAAGAATATATACATGGTTTGTAAAGAGTGAATTCGGAAAACATTGTATTTGTAAATATAAGTAAAGTATTAAAAGGTTTGGTAGCAGACAAAATTTTACAGGTGCAGGTAGAGCATTCTCTGAGTAACATATATATCTTTACACCGAATGCGCTACAACGAATTTCATTACAACGCGAACCATTACATCGCAAGTCGTTACGTCTTGCTGTAGGGGGCGCGCTGGACTTAGGAATAGTATAATTTACTATTCCTACTCCAGTTTGTGCAACAGCAGGGAAGGCGTTGGTTTGTAAATCCAACACCAGTGCGCCCCCTACAGCAAGTCGTTGAAACGACTTGCGATGTAATTGTTAGTGTTATAACAACGCGGTCGTTGTAACGACCGCGTGGTAATGGAATGCGTTGTAGCGCAATCAATGTAAAGGCTGTTTCCCTTTTTTGAGTTGCATCATATAGTAAATTGGGCCCGATTCACAAAGGCACTCACGTGTAGTAAAGTTACGAGTGTAGAGTCGCCACACTTGTGGCGGAGTCTCTGCACTCAGGGTAGAGAGTGCACTGTGCAGAGATTCCATGCCAAGTGCAGTGACTCTAAACTCGTAACTTTACAACACGTAAGTACCTTTGTTAATCAGGCCCCTTATTCACAGGACAGCTGGTAGGCTTTGGAATAAAATTTCCACCAGATGTTGAAATATTTGCAAAGGGTTACATGAAATGTTTACTTAATACATGTGATAAATGTGAACACAGCATCAGGCCTATTGTCTACTACCAGGTTCATTTCAAAGTGGGTAATCATCACACTCACAAAGTAAATCATGTGAAAACCTTTGGAAAAATTGACTGATACGCCCCGTTTAAATTATTGTAATTGTAATTGCATTTATATAGCGTTTACTACCCCTGATGATGTGTTGGAGCGCTTTAAGCTGGGCAGCACACTGCTTCAGAACCCAAGGTTAGTGGTTAATCCAATGCAATTGGTTATTGTTAGTTATTGAAATTAGTCTTGTGTGCTGAGCAAACCACTGCATGCATTCATTTCAGTGTCTTTGTGGTTACATTAATGAGTTAGGTGTGATCATTTGTAGGGGGTTTCGTGAATCCATGCACATGGTTGTTGGGGTTAGTAGATGCCCTTGAAGATACTAAGTATTGTTATGTTGCAGGGGTATGACTTTCAACAAAGAAGAGGTTGTGATCTTTCATATGAGTTGTGGGCAGTTTTCAGAAATACAATCATAGAGATTAAGGCAAACAAAGACTTTGAGGAGATTGTGCTCAGAGAGAAGAGGTATGTAGATGATGGAAGAGAAGGGGAGGGCCAATTGGAGGAGGAGAGGCAACAATCGGAAATTTTAAATAAAGATCATTTTTCATGCCGGATTAAGAAAATTTAGGTTGATTTTGAGGCAGCATGCAAATCGAGAAAGCAAGACTCTAGAAAGTATCTGTATAATTTGTATGAAAAGATAATTATTTATTATTAGGGCTCCCGGTTTTATGGTATTTATTTTTTTAACATTTCCGTCTGTATTTATCCATATTTATTTTTGGGACATTTTATCTGTATTTATCCATATTTATTTTGTGTATAAATGAAGTTGTAAAACTGTACATTTCCATATTTATCTAACTGATTGACACACACTCATTCTTTGATGTCTGTCGTGATTTTGCTATTTAAGCTGCCAAATATTTCGTAACAATATATCCACTAAATATTAGCATTATACCACAAATGTATGTTGTCATATGTCATTATTTAAAGAAATTTCATCCTGTTTTTAATTTCCCATACTGTCCATCTGCTCAGCTGTTGGGCTACGATTCTTGAAAGAAAGCACGGAGAGTCACTAAGAAGCACAATTTTCTGTGTTTATCCACTTTTAAAAATAAATGCAGACAGAAAACACATTGATGTCTGTCTGTATTTATCTGTAAAAATACATAAAAACGGAAAACAGGGAGCCTTATTTATTATGTACTTCTGACAGGTTCTAGAATCAGGCAAACAGTCTGTCTACTGCAAGGGTCCCGCTAGGCCACCACTCCAGCAAAGTCAGCTGATCAGTGCAGGGGTTGCAAAGCATAAATATATTGCTGGATGCATAGACTAGGAAATATCAGGAGCTTTAGGCTGTGCTTAAATAAGCAGTAACCTATCGTGACAATGTGAGAAATTATATGGGTTAATAGTGCTAACATTGAAAAGGAGATTGTAAAAGAGGGAACGCCACTTAAAGATGAGACACACTACAGATGAAGTTACGATGAGTTTAATCTTTACAAGAAAGATCCCATCCATCCAGCTCAACCGCCTCCAGCCTTCTAACCTACATTCCACTTGGTCATTCTAATATTACCATATTACATTCTACAATGACCTCACCACATTACATATCAGACATTCAATACAACCTCTGTGCACAATACATAAATGCCACAGAGATTCTGCAAATGCTGGACTGGGTGGTGTTCAGTGATGTTTATCCTCAAGTGTGGCTCACAATATTTCACCAGAGTAGTCCTGTATAGATGTGACAAACTGCTGTTCAGCAACTTTTATGAGTACACTTACCAAAGTTACTCTATTGGATGTTGTAATGTTCTTCCCTTCTTTACCCCAGCCTCTTCCTCTATCGCTCCACCTATTCTATTCCTGTTCCTCCCCCTCTCCACCTTCCCAGTTGGAATGCCCCATGAAGGGCATTTAGAATGTTAGCAAATGTTAGTCAGAGAAGCTCTTTGAGGTGAGACTGAAGACTAGAGGTTTTATCTTGATGTTCTAATTAATTTAGAATCCTAGTCTTTGACTTTCTGAAACCAGTTGAGGGACCATAACCCAATAATTTCACAATGCATACCCTGTATTTCCATTACCAAATAAGGAGTAGTACCACTTACTTGACTTAGAATACATTTTTTTATTAAATGCCTTGTTTAAAACCGAGAACGACACTGATTGTCATCCAGTCATCACACTAATTCTTAAAACCATTCCTTTAAAAGATAGCCTATCCTCTTCAACACTCCAAAAAAACATGACAGTGTCACACGATTCACTCTGATTACTGAAAAAAAATTATCAAGCATGGTGCACCTTGAGCCGTACAAAGTATACATTTCAGGGCAGTCATTCCTCAGAAAAGGAGGCAGAAAATATATATATTTGTATGGTCTGGGTTGACAGCACAGCTGTCGCCAGACAATTATGTGGGAATCACCAGGAGAGGGTCTCTGGCTCCGCCCACAAGTTGGGAGCCAGGCCTACATGTTTTGATTGGGCAGAAGTTGTGTGCTTCCAGAAAAAAAGCGCTTCCCCTCCACACAAAAGTGATCATTTTGTTTATTTATCCAACTGCCTGAGCTTGATCGTTCATGGGCACATGCATGACATGATAAAGCTATTCAATTGTCTCCTAGATAATTTATGGTGTTTTTCTCTGGCAGCAGCACAGATGCAGTCATTAACCTACATGGATTTTTAGGTCTGGCTTGACAGTGCAACTATCAGCTGACCTTTTAACCCACACCAATATTATTCTATAGTTCTCTGCTTCCACACAAATACATATCCATTCCCATGCTATCTACTTGTAATGCTTCACATTATCATACAACATTCCTTTCAAGTCAGACCTATTGGCATTGCCAATGCTTGTTAAAGATATGGTTGCTAAATACGTAAGACTTTCTATTATAAAAAGAGGAGAGGCTACCTAATGCACTGAGACTAGATCTTGACTATGAGTGCCCCGAAGTATTACTTGATAATTACCAAACCTGCTAAAAATTAGACACAACGGGATTCGAGATTTTTCGGGGCATTCATTATCACCGACTACAAGTTTCCAAAATAAATGGAGAATGGCAAATGAGTTTTGGTGCTCACTGCACCAAAATCCACTCCCATATTTTTTTGAAACTTAAACCCCTTTGGTGTGGGCACACTCCCTCCCCAGTGCAACTGTCTTCAATGCTGAAGCTTTAAAAAAAGAACCTCCAGTGCTTGGGTGCTTCCATTTCAACCCCCACCCATCTGTTATGTCATCATGGCGTGAGGCATGCTGACATCACAAATCCCCACTGGACGCAGCGAAGAGGAGCAGGTGAGTGCTGTCGGTGGGGATTTGAGGCCCTAGGTGGCCTCTCCAGTTTTGAGTGAGGCATAGCAAAAAAGAGGAATATCTCCCCTTTCCAGCAATACCTTTCTCAAATAATTTCTTGCTTGTGGATCCCAAGCAGTCAGTAGACTTCCATCTGATGACTCTTTTTCCAGTGAATCGGAGGAACATGGGGCTGGCCGGAAGACAGAAGCAGGATAGACCAACCCAGAGAGTAGTCACGTGCGGTGGAGAGCACAGACAGAGTGCTCTCTTGGCAGTGCCCCAATTTAGTGCACCCCCAAATTTCCTTGTTCACTGCAGACACTGGATGTAAAGTCAATACAGAAATGTTTTGCCTATTGACTACGTCCATCTCTTTCTCTGTGTTAGCTCATTGTGGAAATGGTTCACCAAACAAATATGCATGCCGAATAGTTTCAGAGACAGCATGGAGGCAGTCTTGGGTCTCATTCCAGGGCACACCACTGGACTCCCACTATCCTTGGGGAGTTGAAGACATTTTTGGGCACAGTCCTACTGGTCTACTCGCGTGATTTGGGTAACAGCCATCTTCACACAAGTAATGAGCAGAGATCTGTTTTTGCTTTTGCAGTGTATGCTGCATTTCAATGATAATTCTTCTGCATTGCCCTGGGAAGATCCAGAAGCTGTTTAAAATGTGGCCTGTCATGGAACATTTGTCTGCCAGGTTGCCAGAGATTTATACTCCTAGAATGTATATAGCCATTGACGAGCCCTTGATTCTGTAAAAAGGATGGCTGCTGTTCAGGCAGTATAAACACAGCAAAAGAGCTTGTTCTTACATCAAGACGTACAACCTGTGTGAGAGCTCTACTGGTTATGTATACAGCCTGAGAGTTTATGCAGGGAAGAACTCCGCCCTTAGTGCTATAGGTTGCCTTTCCATGCTAGGGATCACAGCAAAGATCTATGGGTGCTTGTCCAATCACTCCTTCATAATGATTATAACCTTTATTTGGACACTTTCTATAAGGGTATAGAGTTATTGTACAAAACTAGCACTGTGGCAAGAGGTACAGTTTGATGTTGCCGCAAAGGGTTCCCACAGGAGCTTGTTTGCAAGAAGCTCTAAAAATTTCAGATCACTGGTTACATTCCAACGTACTGCTCACAGTCAATTCTCTGATAGGCGGGATGTGTATGTGCATACTACAATTCATGATGAGGACACTTCCCCAGTCACAGTTTGGGGTCAGTTGGCCCAATTACACAAGCCCACCTGTATAGTTGATTTCAGGTACAAGGGCGGAGTGGAAAAGAAATTACCAGGTACTACAGCCATATAATGCAAGTGGTAAAACTCACACATGGTATAAGAAGATATTTACCCTCCTGATCCAGTTGGCCACATACAATGTGTATGCTGTTTACCGTCAGACCACCACAGGATGATTAATGTCTTTCCTTGACATTCAGTTGACGGTCATTGAAAGTCCTACTGCTGCAGAAACAGTCTGCTCAACCTAATCTGCTGTGGAGGACATTGCAAGGCTGCAAGCTTGGCACTTTGCTGACTACACTCCTGCAACAGAGATAAAGACTTGGCCATGTTGTTGTTGCAGAGTCTGCTCTAAGCACGGAAAGAGGCAGGGAGTTGTTATTACAGTCCCCAGTGCCCATGTCAGACAGGCCTATGTTTTCCAACTTGCTCTGTGTTGTACCATACAAAAGTGAAGTATTAGACAATTCACTGAGGTGGGGCTACCCTAGTACATAGCGTTCAATGGCTGTGCATTGATACACACCTTCAATGGACCACAACTTCAATAGGCAAGCAGCCTTACAAGTGGTTTCCTCTAGTAGAGAAAATCTTGGACTTGATTATGGCCTGCTTGAAAATGTATTGTGTTGGCAAAATGTGGTAGAAGTTCTGTTTGCCATATGACAATTGCATTAGAGTCATCGTACTGCATATAATGATAGACAGAGCAGAGGCCACATTGTCAGAGTACTCTGTGTGGCAAAACGTAGCAGTTTTCAAAGAACTCTTAAGTTGAGGCATCTTCAGACACTCCCCAACTTGCATCCACAAACTGGAAGGAGTTGGATTTAGCATTGTGAATATGCTAAAGGCACATGAAATACCAATCTTCTTGAGACTCTGGTGGCTGCCAGGAAGGCGTTAGTAAAGGTTCACTTGAGAAATATACGGAATTAGGAAGGACTTTGATGGAGACATGAACAGGTAGGAAAAGATTAGGCTAGATTTGCTTTTATAATGATATCGCATAAGTAGAAGACAGGGCCAAGGTAGGGGAGATTGACATGCAGTCACTTAATCTTCAAAGGACTTGCCCCCATGTGCACCACAGTCCCCTTGATACTCGATGACTCCCTCACTCAACTAATGAGAATACTTCAAACCATACTGAGCACAGCAGCCTCACCCTCAACCTCCGGCCTTGCAGGCACATCACCTGCATATTATCAAAGTGTTTCACTTGCTCCCTATCCACAAGTGAGCTCTCTTCAAACTCCTCATGCACAAAGCCTTACACAACAATGGCCCAACATAACTCAACAACCACATTAGATTTCATAAACCTTCCAGACACCTCCGCTCATCGCACAATCCACACATACATTGCACCAGAACCAGCAGTCATGCCTTTTCCTACCTTCCTCTGAGAGCTTATAATGACCTGCCCCTGGACATCAGAGCTACCTCCTCAATTATTAAATTCTACAAAAAGCTAAAGACTTAGGTCTTCAACTAGACAAGTCCATGGCTCGGTCCGGACTGCTCCTGCATTGACGGCAGGATACCCTCCTGGGTGATAGCTCTCTTTACAAATACACAGAACAATGCACCCAACACTACGCATATGGGTCATATTTGTGGCCTGTTTGACATGTTCTTCGTCCATCAGAAAGTGATAGACATTCTGTTTGCAATATTACAAGTGCATTACAGTTACAGCACTGCACATAATGCTGCTTAAGGAACAGTAGGAAAGAGCCTCTTTTTTATCATCAACCCCCTTCCCACACACACACACACAAAGTTTTGAACTGTTGCTGGTTTTTTGACTCGAGAGTCCAGCTGGCCAGAACAGCTGTTCTCTGCTGGATGCCAAAGTGCAGCCTGGGAGACAGAGTCTTGATCATCATAAGGTGCGCCCAAGGTTGTTGGGCCCATGATTGAAGTCAAAGAGGACTCTGAACCCCAGGAAAGAAAGATTTGCTTACCTGTAAGGAACCACTGAGACAGCTGTGACCAGGAGACCAGTTGGCCCGGGGAGGGGGGGGAGGGGGATTCCACTACACCATTGTGGGAGATCAGGTCCTGAGGTCGGAGACGACCCCCGTTGTTGGTGGTTACCAAACTGGCCTCAGAAACACTCACAGCATCTCTTCAGCATCCTGTATCCTCCGCATCAGAACTACTTCTTTACTGGACCGCGATAAAAGATAAAAATACAGAGAGGACCCTGACACAGTGGGACATGACAGGTAACTATTCCCTTAGACCTCAGTGGTTCCTGGGACTAGCTTCCAACCCATGCAGCCTGTCCAAATAAAGATTAGTAGCCTTTCTAGTCCGTTGGCTCAGAAACCGCTATGCCATTTATTCTTTGCTGTTTCTTTTTAAGTGAACTACTGTGATTTACTTACCTGAAAAATTATATCCCCAATTTGCCTCAATACATTTTTGTCGTTTGGTGTCTATTTACAGATAAAAATACACTCTATGTTCATAAATTGGTGTCAGAGTTTTATTGTGTTGTGATTCTTCCTTATTGACTGTTTTGGATCTTCTAAATGCTTTTCACTTGTTCCTTTGGCTAAGACAGACTGTTCTGTCTATTCAGGACTGAGCTAAGGGTTTTGTTAAAAAAACCTAACCGGGCCTAATAGAGATTGTGACATTAGTACATGGTGCAATCTCACAACCACACTACATAGGAGTCCACTTCCCTACTTTGGGGTGGGATCCGGAAGCGAAGGTTACATACCTGTGGTCCTAGTTCTGCATCGTAGGAATCTTCATTGAAGTCTCAAACGCTGAACAATTGCCCGCTGCCCGCACCGTCTGGAACATCCCCTAATACAATGTCCCCAATGAAATTAACACAGTAGAATGTCCCATATCCAAGCAAATCTCCCAAAGAATACCCACACCAGACTGCCAGAGATGCCACTTCCCCTCCGAATGCTGGAAATGCCGAAAAAACATGACCAATAAAGCCATCCATGATTACGCAGGCGGTGTAAAGATTAACTAAAACCCCTGCTCACGTGTGGGTCATGGTAACAGTCTCACTTTACATAGCCAGGGAAACATGTTCATGAATGCACCAAAACCGGTCCCTGGATGCTTGTTTCCAGTCCAGGGAGGACCTGGCCTGGCAGTTCGGGCTGAACTGCTCCCATGGGGAGCAGGATCAAGACTGATTTGCATATGGCTGGGTTTAAACTGGAATGGCATGGGGAGAAAAACAACGATGGATTTAGGCCCAGATCGCTGTACTGGGGTGAATGTTTAACATTGTTCAACATTCTGTATATCAATTGTTCTTTTTGCATTTGTCACCCTGAGTGGGACGGTATGCCCAGACGTAGATCCCGTGCTCTCCATGCCACTGGAGTCAAGCTAGCCTGGCTGATGAGGGGCGAAACCCCGAAGCCGGTCCCAGGATGCTTGTTTCCAGTCCGGGGAGGACCTGGCCTGGCAGTTCGGGATGGACTGTTCCCATGGGGAGCAGGGTCAAGACTGATTTGTATATGGCTGGGTTTAAACTGGAATGGCATGGGAGAGCAAAAAAAACGATGGATTTAGGCCCAGATCTCAGTACTGGTGTGAATGTTTGACATTGTTCAACATTCTGTCCATCAATTGTTCTTTTTGCATGAAAGCCTTTGGCCAGCGTTTCTTTTTCACTGCTGGAGGTGTGGAAGGGAGGGCATGGGCCAGCATGATGGGAGGGTGTGTCGGGAATCAACACCGACAATGGAGGGAGTTGGGAAAAAAGCACTATGATGTGGCCAGTGCTCGCCATGTCATGGTGCTTGTTTTTGTTTTTTGCAGGGTGGGAGGCAGAATGCAACACAGTGGGAAGGAGGGGTGGTCTGAGTCGGGTGCAACAAGGACATGGGACAGTGAGAGGGAGGGGCTGGGAGCAAGCACACTGATATTGGAGGGCCAGAGGGAGGGGCTAGAGGAAACAACAGCACAGACATCAACAGAAGGAAGGAGGGCAGGGCCAAAACAACGCTGAGGGCTTGCAGGGAAGGCAGGAAGAAACACTGGGTATGAAACAATATGGAGGGCTGGGGGTTGGTGCCCGAGGCAAAATGGAGGAAGAGTACAGGAGGGAGAGCGCTGGAAAAGACATGTACTCTAGTTGAGTATTTAGCTATAAAGAAAAAAGTAGCACCCAATTAAGGTAGCGGTGGAAGGGCACAAGTACTTGGGCCATGCTCCAGGACAGGTGCTAACACAAGAAGTGGAAGTGAATGTCGCATGCACCAATGGATGAAAAGCAAGCAAATGAAGCCAACCAAAGGTATACAGTGGGCGGCCTCTAAGCCCCCTGTAAGAAAACAAAATGTCTTGCAAGCGACAGCGCATGAGCTGTCTCAGGTGAGACCTAAAAAACTAAGTATAAACCTTTGATGCTAAAAAGGAGAGAAAGAGGCCCATACAGTGGTTGGACTGCAAAATGTGAAAGTAGAAAACCTGGGATTAATCTGGCCTTCCCTGATTGACCAAATAATGTGATTTTAGGTGATCTTCAATAATAGGCAAATATTTTGTTTCACTGAGTTTCTGTTTTCACATATGACAGCACCTTTACATATGTGAGTTCAGGAACTGTGCTGTACAAAAACCTATTGTGCTTGATTTAACAGACTATGATGTTGCTTCATCTATAACAGGAATCTAGGCCACATGTAGGGTACAATTGACAACTGAGTTGCCTGTTAGTTCACTAATGGTATTGTCATGAGGGCGGTAGTAGGAATGTTTCTAAGTTCATGTTTAAAAACTATCACTTTTAATATGTGCCTGTAAATGAAGTGACGTAATCTAATGTAGTAAGGTGAAATACTTCTCCATGTTAAAAGATGCATTTTTTTTACTGTTAAGAGGTTTTATCATATTTTTACATGATGTTTGTTGCATGATTTACATGTCAACTCTGTTCAGCTCGTGCATGGGCTCTTGGAGCCAGGCCAGGTTCGGCTCTGGCATGGCTCTTCCTGTCAATTTGTTGGCTCTCCCATTTTTCTGCTGCCACTGAGGTGATTGAAGCACAGGAAGAGGGAGAAAGGCAGTGCAGTCCTGCAGCTTAGAAAGTTTCACCATATAAGCAAAATGAAAGAGGTTTGGGCTAACCGGAGTTATTGCTTCCACTGCGGTTGATCTAGTCCCAGGATTCATGTGTTTCGCTCACTCAGCGGTCGCCCATCATTAAGGATGGAGGGACACCAGCCCCCCCTCCCCTTTTGTAAAGCATGAAGAGTGTCTTTCAGGCTGAACAAAGGTCAGCCTGACAGACACTCTTAATGGTCAGGTCAGGCAGCCAGGCAGTGTACATATGCTAAATGCGCAGGCTCCTGGCAGCCTGAGCCAAGCATTTGCCGGGCTGAAGATTTCACAGCCCTGAGGGCATGAACTCATCAGCCCAGTGAATGCCTTTGAAAGCCTCCCCTAATGATGAGGGGGAGCATCACTGATAGCATCAGATCTGGGAACTTCAGTTTTAAACCCTGAGGTGCCCAGTGCTGAGAGTCTATCATGATGCCTCGTCACAGGGCACGGTGGGGTAAGCAACTTTCACTGACCCCATCCCACGTTGGGGAGAGGAGTTGGCCTAACGGCTAGGGCGTCCGACCTCGAACCTGGGGAACTGGGTTAGAGTCTCGGCAATGACGCTGAACATCCTGTGATAATGGGCAAATCACTTAATCTCCCCGTGCCTAACAAAAATGAATGTGTGTCCTAATGTAACGTAACTGGTGCTATGTAAAGCGCTCTGATACCCGATTCGGGTCAAGTTCGCGCTCTATAAAACTCTGCAAAAAAAAAAAAAAAAAAGATGGTCCTCCTCTCATTGACTGACCCATGACAAGGTCAGCCAATGGGAGGAGGCAGTGGAATCATCCTCTTTTTCCTTCCCTCCCCACCCAGGTCCGTCAGGTGCCTTCTGCTTCCTTACCACCACCGTCTGCTGCCATCACCTGGTAAATACTTTTATTTTATTTTTTGGGTGCGTGCATGTATGACTGAAAGTGTATTTGGGTGAGTGTGCTGTGAAAAGGTGTATGTATTTGCTCGGTGAATGGTAGGTGTATGTGTGCGCTTGTGAATGAATGTGTGTGAGTGAGTGTGCATGTGGATGAGAATGAGTATGTTTGTGTTTATGTGTGGCAACCCCACCACTACCTCACATTATGGGGTGCCGCTGTCCTCACTCTCCTTATAGCAACAGAGGAGTGAGGGCACAGGGCCTGTTGGCTGAGTCAAGACAAGTCCCTGTAGGCCCCAGCTGGGCAACTGTGATAGAAAGCGGTTTGCTCTCCTGTGGTCCTCTAGTAAGGTGAAACTGTGAGGCACTGTCAAAACACAGTCCCTGGGGAGGTTCAGGTCCTGGCATTGGCTCAACATCTAGTGATTCTGTGTAAATAACGTAGTCTACCCGTGTCTTCAAAAAACATAACAAATAAAGAAAGTGAATCTGACCCTGTGTAATGTAAAGCGCTTTAGTGCAAAGATCGCCCTTTACAAAACTTTAAAAAGAACTTGATCCCATACCTAGATCAGCCTGTGTGGCACAGAGGAACGGAAAAGCCAGCATTGTGACTGGAAATCTAGAAGGAGGCCGACCAATGGACAGGACCATGTGAACTTATGGCACCCCATCCACAGAAACAAGGGCGGAGCTTCCATTGGTACTGCAGGTGCAGTGGCACCGCGGCCCAGAGGCCTGTGGGGGCCTACTGAAGCCATTTCCTTTCTTGCACTAGGGCCCATGACACACTGGCTATGCTACTCACTTAATCAGAAAGTACAATTAAAAAAAATGAACATTTGTTCGAGGCCATTCAGAGACCGTCTACCTGGGCCTGATCTAAGCAGTTATATGGAATTGTCTTGCTGTACCATCAGCACTGCCTCTGGGCTTCCACATGATTTATCGCTCTTGCTTCTCCTTTTTATTAATATTTATCTACATGCATATGACTAAGTGATATGTAAATACCTAGTCCGTATCACTCCTAGACACACGGGCAGGGTTTATCCTGTCTGTGTTTTCAGAACAATTTTTAGCCTTCAAATAAAGTCTTCAGCTTGTCTAATGAGGAGGCCGAAGGAAAAACAAGCATTGGCAAAGCCAATAGGTCTCGCCTACGCACGAGCCATCTGCTTTTCCAATGTGTTTTAGCCAAGTTGTACACCAGCATGGCTATTGTTCAGCATGGCTAAAAGTTAATACCATAAAGGAGAGTGGTGTGGTATGGAGTGGCATGGCGTAGAGTGGCGTGGGCTAGAGTGGCGTAGAGTGGCGTGGCATAGAGTGGCATGGCGTAGAGTGGCATGGCATAATGTGGCATAGATTGCAGTAGCGTGGAGTGTCATGGAGGGTGTAGAGTGTCGATGAGTGGATGGGTGTAGTGTGGAAGAGAGTGTCGTAGAGTGGAGTGGCATAGAATGTCCTAGAGTAGAGCGGCACAAAGCAAAGTGGAGTAAAGTAAGGTGGATTGGCATAGATGAAGTTGCGTAGAGTGGAGTAGATTGTCGTAGAATGCAGTGGCACAGAGTGGAGTAGTAGAGTAGAATGGAATAGCATTATCGCATTAATCCTTTCACGAATTGACTATTGTAATGCCCTTTTCTTAGGCATAAACAAGCACCAACTGTCAAAACTTCAATCCCTCTAGAATGCTGCAGCTAGAATCTTGCTTAACATTCCAAAATACCACCACATTTCCAGCAGCATTAGAAAACTTCATTGGATGCCTGTTCAGCAGCGCATTGAATTCAAAGCATTATGCCTGGTGCATAAAGCTCTGCTTGGTGGTGGAGCAGTGGATCTACAACAACTCTTCCGCTGGTATTCCCCACAGCGTAATCTTAGATCTGCCAATAAAGGTCTAGTCCAGGTACCCAGAATACAAAAGGCGAGATGGGGAGGCAGAAGCCTGAACTATCGAGCATCCAAGCTCTTGAATGAATTACCAGACGTCATCAAGGCCAGACCCCTGTTTAGGAAAATGCTTAAGACCTGGCTATTCCCCTTACAGGAATAAGGCACTCACCCTTCTCTAACTCGTTTCCTGCTACAGCGCCAAGACGCCTCGGCATTCGTGCGCTTTATAAGCTCCTTACTTACTTGCATAGAGTGGAGTAGAGTGTCGTAGAGTGGAGTGGCATAGAGTGTTGTGGAATGGCATAGAATGGAGTGGCATAGAGTTGAGTAGTGGAGTGGAGGAGAGTGGACTAGTGTGTCGTAGTACAGAGTGGAGTAAAGTGGCATAGAGTTTAATGGAGTATAGTGTCATAGAATGGAGTATCATGGAGTGTAATGTCACAGAGTGGAGTGTCGTAGAGTAGAGTAGAATGCCTAGAGTGAAGTGGCATAGAGTACAGTGGTGCAGAATAGATTGATGTAGAGTGCATTAGTTTTGAGTAAAGTGGTGTAGAGTTTATTGGCGTAGAGTGCAGTTACATAGAGTGCAATGGTTTAGAGTACAGGAGTGTAGAGTGGTAAAGAGTAGATTGGCAGAGCATAGATTGCAGTGCCACAGAATGCAGTAGTGCAGAGTGCAGTGGTGTAGAGTGCAGTGGTGTAGAGTGCAGTGGCATAGAGTGCAGTGGCATAGAGTTCAGGGTAGAGCAACGTGGCATAGAGTGTTGTGACAGAGTGCAGTGGCATAGAGTGCAGTAGTGTAGATTAGAGTGGCGTAGAGCAGATTGGCATAGAGTGCAGTGGTGTAGAGTGGAGTGATGTTGAGTAGAGTGGCGCACAGTGTAGTGGCGTAGAGTGCTTTGGTGTAAAGTGGAGTAGGGTGGTGTAGAGTTGAGTGCTGCAGAGTAGAGTGCAGTGGTGCAGAGTAGAGTGGCATAGAGTTGAGTAGCAGAGAGTGCAGTATGATGCAGAATAGAGTGGTGTAGAGTTCAGTAGCAGAGAGTGCAGTGTTGCAGAGTAGAGTGTCGTAGAGTGCAGCGGTGTAGAGTAGCGTAGAGTGCAGTGGCATAGAGTGGTTCAGAGTAGAGTGGCATAGAGAACAGTGGCGTAGAGTACAGTGGTGCAAAGTGGAATAGAGTGGCGTAGAGTGCAGTAGGGTAGAGTTCAGTGGCGCAGAGTGCAATGTTGCCCAGTAGAGGGTCGTGGAGTGCAGTGGCATAGAGTGCAGTGGTGCAGAGTAGAATAGAGTAGTGCAGAGTGCAGTGGGGTAGAATGTTGCAGAGTAGAGTACAATGGCGTAGAGTGCAGTGGTGTAGAGTAGATTGGCCTAGAGTGCAGTGCCGTAGAGTGTTGCAGAGTACAAAGGTAGAAATGAATGTTTCACCAGACCACTTCAAGATACCAACATGTTTCGACCTAACAAAATGCCAAAGCTGGTCATAGGTCTTCTTCAGGGACAAATAACTCCCTACTCATTCAATACATGCATTCCATGCTTATCCGTTCTCATTCAGTACATAATCCCAATTTTGGGATAAATTCAGGCTTCATGGTTCAGAATGGGAGGCATCTCCTCTGTAGTCACACTTTCATCAAGAGGTAAATGCTGGCCTTTACACCTAGAGTACCCCTATGCTGCCGTATACTGGAAGCTTTGGCCCTCAAGAGGACCTTTGACCAGCTTTGGCACTTTGTTAGGTTGCCTGTGATGAAGCATGCCATGATACGTTATGGGTGAGGCAACCCCTCAAATATCGTAAGATGAGTCTGTAGCTCAAGACCGGTTTTTATATCGCAGAACAGGACATGATTTACACATATCTCTTCCAGTACTTAAGTGCCTTGTGTGGTAGGATGCAGTGTGAATGGAGCTTGTGTGCAGGAGTAGGGCTCTGTGTGTGATTGCATCTAAGTACTGAAACCAGTAGGATCCATTTTGGATGTCCCTTGCTTGACATAAGATGGTGGAGGAGGGAAGCTTTCTCATGCAGTGCAAGTGTATTGCCTTCCTTCCTGTGGCAGTAGGGTAGAGACCCAGACACTGATGTGTAGAAGCCAGATACAGAGCTACCTTTTAGAGCTTCATGAGGAAATATGTTAGCAAGGGGCTGCTGATTAGTTCTTTCTGAGCACTTCTATTTGGTTTGTGGTATTGTGAGGAGAGAGACTGTCGATTCTGTTGTGGTAGGTGAGGAAGTTTCTACGTCAGGCCTTCCTCTATATCTATCCCTCATTGCTACTTTAGAGAAGCGGATGACAGCCAGATGCATAAACCCACACTTCATTGTGCCTCTGTTGTGGATGCTTCTGTCTGGAGACAACCCAAGTGGTCCCTGCTGTGAGAAATATCACTCTACACAAATGAAGTGTCTGCAGAGCAGCCTGAGAAGGACTCTTGAATGAAAACAACATCTCAAATCAGTGCTGAAGTTTGAAACAGTGGATCCACTTCCCTAATCTAGAAGTTGAGTATAAAATTGGGCCACAAACCACCCCAGTTTGTTCCAGTTCCAAGTCCTTCTTGACCATGCAAAGGAGTGCTCGAAGGACGGTATGTGACTAGGGCTAGTAATTTGCCTGACCAATCTCCCAGAGATGAGGGGACATCGCCAGAAATCTGTATTTAATTGTTGAGGAGCTGAGAATCAGCCCTAAGTGCCTAGAGCCCCTCTGATGCGCCTGCTGATAGAGAGAAGGAGTCTGCCTGGCCCTGCAGAAGTCAAGTCTGTCCAGTAGGAGAGAGGCCTAGCGCATCCTATGGACTGCAGGACATTCACTAAGAACTGATTAGGTGAGAGCTACCATAAAGCAGCCTGTGCTGCACATAGTCTGGATGTGGATGCGCTCTCACAACTGGCTCTTGGCAGAAACCAATTAACATATCTGTGCCTATCATCTTGATTAGGGCTGCATCAGCTGTGGTTACTGCGTGGCCTGATCGGGCTGCAACCTCCTATAGGGCTGGCAGGGCTGCATGTGCCATGGTTACTGTGCCGGCACAATTGGGGCTGCAACTCCCTACCGGCTGTGTCAGACCAGCATCTGCTGTGATTCCTGAGCCAGCCCGATCATCTGCCACTGCCTGCATGAGCCCTTGGTGATGCCAAAATTCAACCCACTGCAGCTTTGCCTGCAACTGTATTCAGGCACCAGAGCCATTGCACTGAGGAACTAGGCCAGGGTCTCATGCATACAGAGACAGAACCCACACCTGGCCAACTCACCTGATCCTGGGACTATCTTCATTTGCAGCAGCCACCACCTACAGGAGTGTGGCAGGACTGTCAGATCTGTATTGAAGGATCAAGTAAAAGACTACTGCATACCCACTTCAAGAACTGAAACTGTAAGAATTGAATTGAACTGTCAACTGAGTACGCATTTCACTTGTGGGGGGAATTGAGACTGCACCTGAGCTAGAGTCATGCTTTTACCCAACTACTGGGGGAGATCAGCCATCAGGAGTTGCCCTGGGTGCGATTAGCTCAAGAGAACTTGGGGTGTGTAAAACCAGAAGAGGGAGCCATACCCAGGGTTGCTGCCCGGTATACTAAGTTGGATTGTGTATTATTTAGTACTGCTGTGTTTTTAAAAAGTACTTTCTTTTTCTTAAAAGACAAGCACTGGGGTTGACACTGAAAGTATTGTCTCTGTTGGTGATTGTTGAGTGCTGAGCTCAAGCAACCCACATTACCGCCTTGAAAAGCCTGAGACTACTTGCCCTTGCTAACCTGAGAGTTGAGTGCAGAAAGGATTGGACCCGGCCAAGCTTGCAGAGTCATAGCAGGACAGACCCTAGAACACCAGTGGCAAATTACTTCAATCACTACAATTGAGGTTCAGTACACCCTGCATGCCCTACGGCCCCCAAACAGTGTCTCACCCTCTCACTCACCACCATACTTTCATTCAATCTCGCTCACTCTTTCTCTCACGCACTCTCTAACTCTCCTCTCACTCCCTCACTTTGACTCACTCTCGCTGTTTCACTCTCTCACTCACCCTCTTTTTCACTCACTTTCTGGCTCTCCCTCACTCCACTATGGTCCTCACTCACCCACTCACCCCTCTCACTCACTGCATCACTTTTATTTACTCTCCCACATATTTATTCACCCATTCACTCACTCACACACTCTCTCTCACTATTTCAGTCTTCATCTCTTTATATCCGTCACTATTTTTGTCTTCTCTGGTCCCGCTTTATCTCTTTGCCACTCTAGGTCTCTCTCTCCCGCTTTCTCTGTCTCTTTCTTGCTATTTCGTTATATATATATATATATATTTCAACCAAAGTGCCCTTGAGCATTGGGAGGTCACTCACAGAGCTTCGCCATACAGCTTAAAGATGCAGCCTGCTTTAATGTTCCTTTGCGTAATTGTGCTTGCCAACGCGTTTCAAGGTTGAAAACCTCTTCTTCCTGGGCTGCCACAAAAGACATCTGAGCCTCGCATTCATTTTAAATTGCAGCTTTATTGACATCACTGTTACTCAGTGGGCGTGTGCTCAGTGCACATACCTGGTGCATGCTGGAACAGAAAGTTCATGATGCGAGTGTCATTGTTCACTTGTGGTAAGTTCAAATGTTCTTTTGCTGAATTAAGGCTTATTTTTATCCTATAGTAGGTTGCAGAGCATTAGGCAGACTTAATTAGCATTTGAAGCGCTGTGCTGGAAAACGTCTTGAAAGTGCAAAACAACAGCCTCACCTTGCTGGAATCTGTATTTCTTTTCCAGCCGGTAATGGTGCCCCTCCCCACGGCTGGGCTGCCGTGTCAAAGTATTTCAACCAAAGTGCCCTTGAGCATTGGGAGGTCACTCACAGAGCTTCGCCATACAGCTTAAAGATGCAGCCTGCTTTAATGTTCCTTTGCGTAATTGTGCTTGCCAACGCGTTTCAAGGTTGAAAACCTCTTCTTCCTGGGCTGCCACAAAAGACATCTGAGCCTCGCATTCATTTTAAATTGCAGCTTTATTGACATCACTGTTACTCAGTGGGCGTGTGCTCAGTGCACATACCTGGTGCATGCTGGAACAGAAAGTTCATGATGCGAGTGTCATTGTTCACTTGTGGTAAGTTCAAATGTTCTTTTGCTGAATTAAGGCTTATTTTTATCCTATAGTAGGTTGCAGAGCATTAGGCAGACTTAATTAGCATTTGAAGCGCTGTGCTGGAAAACGTCTTGAAAGTGCAAAACAACAGCCTCACCTTGCTGGAATCTGTATTTCTTTTCCAGCCGGTAATGGTGCCCCTCCCCACGGCTGGGCTGCCGTGTCAAAGTATTTCAACCAAAGTGCCCTTGAGCATTGGGAGGTCACTCACAGAGCTTCGCCATACAGCTTAAAGATGCAGCCTGCTTTAATGTTCCTTTGCGTAATTGTGCTTGCCAACGCGTTTCAAGGTTGAAAACCTCTTCTTCCTGGGCTGCCACAAAAGACATCTGAGCCTCGCATTCATTTTAAATTGCAGCTTTATTGACATCACTGTTACTCAGTGGGCGTGTGCTCAGTGCACATACCTGGTGCATGCTGGAACAGAAAGTTCATGATGCGAGTGTCATTGTTCACTTGTGGTAAGTTCAAATGTTCTTTTGCTGAATTAAGGCTTATTTTTATCCTATAGTAGGTTGCAGAGCATTAGGCAGACTTAATTAGCATTTGAAGCGCTGTGCTGGAAAACGTCTTGAAAGTGCAAAACAACAGCCTCACCTTGCTGGAATCTGTATTTCTTTTCCAGCCGGTAATGGTGCCCCTCCCCACGGCTGGGCTGCCGTGTCAAAGTATTTCAACCAAAGTGCCCTTGAGCATTGGGAGGTCACTCACAGAGCTTCGCCATACAGCTTAAAGATGCAGCCTGCTTTAATGTTCCTTTGCGTAATTGTGCTTGCCAACGCGTTTCAAGGTTGAAAACCTCTTCTTCCTGGGCTGCCACAAAAGACATCTGAGCCTCGCATTCATTTTAAATTGCAGCTTTATTGACATCACTGTTACTCAGTGGGCGTGTGCTCAGTGCACATACCTGGTGCATGCTGGAACAGAAAGTTCATGATGCGAGTGTCATTGTTCACTTGTGGTAAGTTCAAATGTTCTTTTGCTGAATTAAGGCTTATTTTTATCCTATAGTAGGTTGCAGAGCATTAGGCAGACTTAATTAGCATTTGAAGCGCTGTGCTGGAAAACGTCTTGAAAGTGCAAAACAACAGCCTCACCTTGCTGGAATCTGTATTTCTTTTCCAGCCGGTAATGGTGCCCCTCCCCACGGCTGGGCTGCCGTGTCAAAGTATTTCAACCAAAGTGCCCTTGAGCATTGGGAGGTCACTCACAGAGCTTCGCCATACAGCTTAAAGATGCAGCCTGCTTTAATGTTCCTTTGCGTAATTGTGCTTGCCAACGCGTTTCAAGGTTGAAAACCTCTTCTTCCTGGGCTGCCACAAAAGACATCTGAGCCTCGCATTCATTTTAAATTGCAGCTTTATTGACATCACTGTTACTCAGTGGGCGTGTGCTCAGTGCACATACCTGGTGCATGCTGGAACAGAAAGTTCATGATGCGAGTGTCATTGTTCACTTGTGGTAAGTTCAAATGTTCTTTTGCTGAATTAAGGCTTATTTTTATCCTATAGTAGGTTGCAGAGCATTAGGCAGACTTAATTAGCATTTGAAGCGCTGTGCTGGAAATCCTTCATGCAATGCCGATGCTTGTTTTCGATTTGAATAAACCGGATGGTTCCTTCAGCGGTTGAGTGCGTCCTCGTTGCTTTGGGGCATTTTGTTTGGAATAAATTACACGGCAGTCCTGCCGTGGAGGATCGCACCATCTACAAAATTGATAAGAGGCTGAGAGCGAGGAACTGCGCCTACGTTTTTACAGCACTGCAGAAGGGGAGAAATATAAACTTGCTCGGCAACATGGCCCACTGAGGGCAATAAAGAGAAACACTTTCATTTACAAAGCGGAGCCCACTAATGGCAAAATAATAAAGGACTCTGAAACGGACTACAAGTCCTAGCGTGCAATTACAATTACGTAGGCATTAAGCACGGCCCACCAAGGGTATGTAAATGAGGCATGCTAAAAACAATCAGAGACATCTGCGGAGTGAATGTTCATTTACCTATGACTAAGAGGCAGGAGCCTCGAAACGCGTAAGGTTGGAGAATCCTTCATGCAATGCCGATGCTTGTTTTCGATTTGAATAAACCGGATGGTTCCTTCAGCGGTTGAGTGCGTCCTCGTTGCTTTGGGGCATTTTGTTTGGAATAAATTACACGGCAGTCCTGCCGTGGAGGATCGCACCATCTACAAAATTGATAAGAGGCTGAGAGCGAGGAACTGCGCCTACGTTTTTACAGCACTGCAGAAGGGGAGAAATATAAACTTGCTCGGCAACATGGCCCACTGAGGGCAATAAAGAGAAACACTTTCATTTACAAAGCGGAGCCCACTAATGGCAAAATAATAAAGGACTCTGAAACGGACTACAAGTCCTAGCGTGCAATTACAATTACGTAGGCATTAAGCACGGCCCACCAAGGGTATGTAAATGAGGCATGCTAAAAACAATCAGAGACATCTGCGGAGTGAATGTTCATTTACCTATGACTAAGAGGCAGGAGCCTCGAAACGCGTAAGGTTGGAGAATCCTTCATGCAATGCCGATGCTTGTTTTCGATTTGAATAAACCGGATGGTTCCTTCAGCGGTTGAGTGCGTCCTCGTTGCTTTGGGGCATTTTGTTTGGAATAAATTACACGGCAGTCCTGCCGTGGAGGATCGCACCATCTACAAAATTGATAAGAGGCTGAGAGCGAGGAACTGCGCCTACGTTTTTACAGCACTGCAGAAGGGGAGAAATATAAACTTGCTCGGCAACATGGCCCACTGAGGGCAATAAAGAGAAACACTTTCATTTACAAAGCGGAGCCCACTAATGGCAAAATAATAAAGGACTCTGAAACGGACTACAAGTCCTAGCGTGCAATTACAATTACGTAGGCATTAAGCACGGCCCACCAAGGGTATGTAAATGAGGCATGCTAAAAACAATCAGAGACATCTGCGGAGTGAATGTTCATTTACCTATGACTAAGAGGCAGGAGCCTCGAAATGCGTAAGGTTGGAGAATCCTTCATGCAATGCCGATGCTTGTTTTCGATTTGAATAAACCGGATGGTTCCTTCAGCGGTTGAGTGCGTCCTCGTTGCTTTGGGGCATTTTGTTTGGAATATATATATATATATATATATATATATATATATATTCACTGAAAAAACCAGAGGTTTTAGGGACAGTTATAGTTAGTTGGACATTGCACTCGTACAAAACCCGTGAAATTCCCCCGTTATAGTTAGTTCAGCTAACTATAACTCGCGCCCCGCAATGCACTGCTGATGACGTCACATATTACATCACTCATGACATGGTCAGTGACATCACTGATGACATCACTGATGACATCTCAAATGACATCACTGATGACATCATCCAGTGACTGTGTGTTTCTGTAAAGTTTAAATATGTTTAATATATATAGGGAAAGGCGTATTGAAGAATGAGTGGGTGTATAAGTGTCTGAATGGATGATTTAGTACGTGCGTGACTGACTCTACAAGTGAGTGATTAAACGTATCTTACTGAATGCATGGGTTAGTGACTAAACTGTGTGAATGTCTGTATCCGTCTGTTGGTGTGTAAGTGGATGCATGGATTTGCGAATAGCTACATGAGTGTCTATATGGGTTATTTATTGGTTCTATGAGTATCTGTATGGGTGCCTGAGTGTTTGTGTGGATGGGTGTGTGCGACTGTGCATAGATCTGTGAGTGGGTGATTCACTGGGTGGATGGTTTCAAGAGTGCATCTGTGATAGACTGTATGGGTGGGTAAGTGTGTGTAAGAGTGTGTTAGTGAGTGAATGTATGTCCCAGTGGTACATGTGTGAGTAACTAAATATGTGAAAGGCAGTATATATGTGTATTGGAGTATATAAATAGCTATAAGCGAGAGTGAGTGATTGTGATAGTGGCTGTATGGATGAGTGTGTGCTTGTATCAGTGATTGTATAAGAGCGTAACAATGTGCTAGTATTTGTATGATTAAGTGAGCTGGTGTGTGTATAACTGTATAGGTGAGTAAATGGCAGTGTGTTTAATTATTTGCATGACTGACTAGGTGTGTGAGTACCTCTATGGATGAGTGGCGGTGTTTGAGTGTCTATATAGGAGTAAGAGTGCATATGATAGTCCTGTACTGAGTGACCATAAGTATGAGTGACTGTACGGGTGAGTGAGTGGATGTGTGTGTGTAGACCTAAGAATCAGTGAGTGGGTATGTAGTTATTGGTGTTGGAGTGTCTATGGTTTTGCGAATGGCACTCTGTAATTTAGATTGGGTGTATCAAAGGTTATATTAGGGTGTGAGGAGCTGCATCAGATTATCACGTGGATGATGTCATCAGTGATGTCATTTGAGATGTCATCAGTGATGTCATCAGTGATGTCACTGACCATGTCATGAGTGATGTAATATGTGACGTCATCAGCAGTGCATTGCGGGGCGCGAGTTATAGTTAGCTGAACTAACTATAACGGGGGAATTTCACGGGTTTTGTACGAGTGCAATGTCCAACTAACTATAACTGTCCCTAAAACCTCTGGTTTTTTCAGTGAATTTCAAAGGTTTTTTAAATGCTAATTTCTAACTATAACGTGTCTGAAACCTATGGTTTTTTCAGTGAATTTCAAAGGTTTTTAAAATGCTAATTTGTAACTATAACGTGCCTGAAACCTACGGTTTTTTCAGTGAATTTCAAAGGTTTTTTAAATGACAATTTTTAAATGTATTAATTTTTATATTAATTTTTTTCATACTGATTTACTACATTTTTAGAAACAATTTCTTTTACATATTTTATTTTTTAAATTACATTGTAATTACATTATACATTACATTACAAAAAATACTTTCTCAGAATGAATTACTTTAGTTTAAATACTTTGCACATAGGCAATAGACTTTTAAGTACAGTAGTTACAGTTGTTGCAATGGGCAACACATTTTCAAACACAATGCAACATTCAGCTCAATGTGAATTTCTAGTTAAATGCAATTAGTTACTTTATGGATTACTTTTCTAACCACAGGACTGGATCCTAGATTCAGTCCTGGTACATCTCCTGTAAACAGTTGAGTAAAAGCGTTTTGGTTACAGTCGTGATTTTTAAGGAATATTATTGTATTTTAAAAGTTGACACTTAGAAACTTTTTCTCATAGAATCACCAATGTTATCCTATGGAAGGAAATTCACTTAGCAGGTAAAAACTGTTATCGTTACTTTTTCTTACTCAGTGTTGGATCTTGGATCCAGCACTGGTGCATCTCCTGTAAACAGTTGAAAGAATGCGTTTAAGTCATACAGGCGATTTTTAAGGAATATTTGTAGTTTGTGAAAATCGACACTTTGAAACTTTTCTGCTGAAAACCAGACAATGGATTCCTATGGAAGAAAATATAAGTTACTGGTAAGTACGGTTAAAATGACTTTTCAGGACCAGTACTGGGCTGAAAGATACAGCACTGAGGTCTCTCCTTATAACAGGTGAGTAAATCGGAATTACGTATTTCGGCTGATTTTAGAGGAATATTTGTATGTTTCAAAAATCAACACTTAGAAACTTTTTCAGCAAAAAGCAGGCAATGATATCCTATGGAAGGAAATTCAAGTTACTGGTAAGTACGGTTAAAATTACTTTTGAGGATCAGTACTGGGCTGAAAGATGCAGCACTGAGGTCTCTCCTGATAACAGATGAGTAAATCGGAATTCGTATTTCGGCTGATTTTAGATGAATATTTTAAAGTTCCAAAACTCCACACTTAGAAGAATTTCCAAGTGAAACCAGTCAATGTTAGCCTATGGAAGGAAATTCAAGTTACTGGTAAGTACGGTTAAAATTACTTTTCAGGACCAGTGCTGGGCTGAAAGATGCAGCACTGAGGTCTCTCCTGATAACAGGTGAGTAAATCGGAATTCGGATTTCGGCTGATTTTAGAGGAATATTTGTATGTTTCAAAAATCAACACTTAGAAACTTTTTCAGCAAAAAGCAGGCAATGATATCCTATGGAAGGAAATTCAAGTTACTGGTAAGTACGGTTAAAATTACTTTTGAGGATCAGTACTGGGCTGAAAGATGCAGCACTGAGGTCTCTCCTGATAACAGGTGAGTAAATCGGAATTCGTATTTCGGCTGATTTTAGAGGAATATTTTAAAGTTCCAAAACTCCACACTTAGAAGAATTTCCAAGTGAAACCAGTCAATGTTAGCCTATGAAGGAAATTCAAGTTACCGGTAAGTACGGTTAAAATTACTTTTCAGGACCAGTACTGGGCTGAAAGATGCAGCACTGAGGTCTCTCCTGATAGCAGGTGAATAAATCGGAATTCGTATTTCGGCTGATTTTAGAGGAATATTTTAAAGTTCCAAAACTCCACACTTAGAAGAATTTCCAAGTGAAACCAGTCAATGTTAGCCTATGTAAGGAAATTCAAGTTACTGGTAAGTACGGTTAAAATTACTTTTCAGGACCAGTACTGGGCTGAAAGATGCAGCACTGAGGTCTCTCCTGATAACAGGTGAGTAAATCAGAATTCGGATTTCGGCTGATTTTAGAGGAATATTTGTATGTTTCAAAAATCAACACTTAGAAGAATTTCCAAGTGAAACCAGTCAATGTTAGCCTAGGAAAGAAATTCAAGTTACCGGTAAGTACGGTTAAAATTACTTTTCAGGATCAGTACTGGGCTGAAAGATGCAGCACTGAGGTCTCTCCTGATAACAGGTGAGTAAATCGGAATTCGTATTTCGGCTGATTTTAGAGGAATATTTTAAAGTTCCAAAACTCCACACTTAGAAGAATTTCCAAGTGAAACCAGTCAATGTTAGCCTATGAAGGAAATTCAAGTTACCGGTAAGTACGGTTAAAATTACTTTTGAGGATCAGTACTGGGCTGAAAGATGCAGCACTGAGGTCTCTCCTGATAACAGGTGAGTAAATCGGAATTCGGATTTCGGCTGATTTTAGAGGAATATTTGCACAATGGTGAAGGGAGGGGGCGGGGCCTGAGGTGACATCTGTGCAAACGCGCCCCGTGGTGCGTTTTAAGTTGGGGGATTAAGTCCCCTTGAATCATGAGGGTCCCTACGGGCCAACTAGCCCACCAGGAACCTCCAGTATGCGCCAGGGGCTGCGTTGCAGAGACATGTACAGAGGCCACACCCCTTTTACACCTCTCTGCAACGCAGCTCTGTGGCGCTTTCTGGACGTACCTGTTGGGCTAGTTGGCCCCCAGGGACCCTCAGGATTGAAGAGGATTTAATTCCCCATCTTAAAACGCGCCACGGGGCCTGTTTGCACACATGTCACCTGAAGCTCCGCTCCTCCCTTCACCACTGTGCAAACGCGCCCGTGGCGCGTTTTAAGTCGGGGATTAACTCCCCTTGAATCCTGAGGGTCCCTGGGGTGCAACTAGCCCACCATATACCTCCAAAAGCGCCATAGAGCTGCGTTGCAGAGAGGTGTAAAAGGGGCGTGGCCTCTGTACACCTCTCTGCAAGGCAGCCCCCTGGCGCATACTGGAGGTTCCTGGTGGGCTAGTTGGCCCCCAGGGACCCCAGTATTCAAGGGGAATTCGTCCCTCTCTGCAAACGCGCCAGGGGGCGCGTTTGCACAGTGGTGAAGGAAGGGGCGGGGCCTGCGGGCCCGATCGTTTTTAAAAAAATGGTGGGGGGAGGGGGCCGCGTGGCCCCCCTCCCGAGCCACTACTTGCCCCGGGGACCCCATCCCCAGGGGCTGGCCCTCTCGTTGGGGACTGTGGGGGGGTCCCCAATGCCCCCACAGTCCCGCCGGCTCCCCGTGTCCTTCGGGAGCCGGCATTGCTTTTACACATGGGGAGCAGCTAACATGCTGCTCCCCATGTGGAAAGCAATCAGCTTTGGATATTGGAAGAGAGAGCAGGTTTCCTGCTCTCTTCCAATATCCAAAGCAGTTTGCAATGACAGGACGGGAGCCGCGAGGCTCCCGTCCTGTCATTGCAAACAGCAGTGTCCCGGGGTAGGCACCCCGGGACACTGCAGGAGCCGGCCCTGGGGGTGGTGGTCCCCAGGGCCATCAAGGGCTCCAGGAGGGGGCCGCGCGGCCCCCTCCCATTCAGTGCACAGCCCCGGGGAGGTGGTGGTCCCCGGGGCTCTGGGGGTCCAAAACGGACCCCCATTGTAATTTTTCTTAGTGCCCCGGGGAGGTGGTGGTCCCCGGGGCATGTGGGGGCTGGAGCCCCCACACAGGTTTTTAATAAAAAAAGAAGCCCCGGGGAGGTGGTGGTCCTCGGGGCTGCGGGAGGGCTCAGAGCCCTCCCGCACCATTCTACATAAAGCCCCAGGGGGTGGTGGTCCCCAGGGCTTGGGGGGCCCTTAGAGGCCCCCCACACATAAAATTAACCCCCCCCCAGCATGCCCCCGGGACTTGGCCCACCCGGGGGCCAATTAACATCCGGCAGGGTTCGCGCTCCCTGAGCGCATCCTGCCGATTTAAAAAAAAAAAAAAAAAAAAAAAAAAATTTTGCCCAGGGGGTTTTTGTGGGACCCCCTGAGCAGACCTAGGGGGTCAGGGTGTTTCTACCCTGCCCCCTTTGTGCGCTTTGCGCACTTGTTCTACCGAGGGACAAAATGGCTGCCAACACTTCCTGATTTGGAGTGTTGACAGCCAATTAACATAAAGCTCGTGCTCGGGAGGATCCGCGGCCCTAGATATATCTATCTTTTTTACTTTTCATTTTCTCAGCAACTACTGAACGGATTTACACCATTTAACAAAAAGGGTTCTTTCTGAACCAAGAACTACCTCTTTGCCAAATTTGGTGTAATTCCGTTCAGCAGTTCGGGCTGTAGCCGTGTCTAAAGTTTCCTATGGAAAATTGCATGGGGAAAACGCGTTTTGGGACCCCCTTTTTCTCGGCCCCCGCTTGACGAATCCCCCGAGACTTTCAGGGTAGGAGCGGACCAGAGCGGGCCACAAAGTTTGAAAATTTTGCGAAGATACGTCAACCGGCAAGAGAGTTATTTCAAATAGAATGTCGCGGATTTCCTATGGATAATAGGTTGTAACTATAACTATCTACTGGCGACCGCCAGTAGATAATATATATATATATATATATATATATATATATATATATATATATATATATATATATATATATATGAACTCCAACTCCAGTTAAAGGACTATGAAATGGGCAGAGTTTTTACCTTTGCGAAGAAGTTCGATACTGTTAAGAGGCAAGCGTTGGCTATTAAAACCTCTGCCACAGTCGCACCGGCAAAATTAGGTTTGGAATCATCTTGCACTGATATTAGCTCTGCCGGTAGCAGCAGTGATTCTGACAACAGCAGAGACAGTAACTTGCAGGCACAACTGCCCACAAATTTCATGCCAGGAGAAGAATTGGGTTTTTTATTGGAAGACCGACGCCAAACACTGAGGCCTCGCAATCCTGTGAAGAGAACAGGAGAAGGAGAAACAAATGCAGGAAACAGAGGCGCAAACTCAGGAGGCGGCAACAGAGGCAGAGGGGCGAGAGCAAGAAGTGTTCCCAGAAACAACAACAACAACAATAAATAATCCTGATAACACTGTCATCAATCTCTCAGACACTGAGCTAACAACAGCAGAAATACAATTGCTTACACTTGGACTGTCTTTTTGTCCTACAAATAGTTTTAAATATGTGCAATCCAGAGTGGATGTGTTTAAATTTATCCGCAAACTTAAGCTCCTCAAGCATTTCAAATTGAACAAAGCAACAGAGGCTGCCTCCCGTATTACACAACCTGGCATGTCTCGCTCCACCCTCCAGGTATCGGACATCAATGTACTCAGATCAATGCATTCTTTGGACCAAAACGATGACAACACTATAAGCACCACACAAGAGGAGTTACAAGAACTGGGTATCAAGTGCAACAGTCCATCTGTTAACCCCTTTCGTCTGCCTTCAACTTTTATTCCGATCATGCCTAAAGATGCAATTGACATATTCAGTGACTGTGTCATTGAGGACCTCAAGAAACTGAATGTAAGTGTCTTGCATAAACAGAAGCAAAGGAGGCATTTGGATGTGCAATATTCGATTCTTACGCGCAAGCTACAAAATAACTGCAATGTGATCATTAATAAGGCGGACAAAGGGGGCAATATAGTGTTGTGGACAAAAGTCCTTTACATGGAGGAAGCTTCACGTCACCTCAACGATGCTGCTTGCTATAAAAAAGCTACATTTAATAATCTCCGGGAAGTCAAAGACACTGTGTTTAAAGATCTTGCTCAATGGAAGCATATGGGCCTGTTAAGCAAAAATGAACATTGCTTTTTAAAGAATGATCATCCGACAACACCGGTACTGTATTTCATCCCAAAAGTTCACAAAAATAGTACACCAGTACCAGGGAGACCAATAATATTGGCTCAGAAAAGTCTCTTAGAGCCCTGTCTAAATATGTTGACTATTTTTTACATGACTTTGTTGCACATCTCCCATCTTTTATTAAAGACACTGGCCATTTCCTTTCCAAACTGCAAACCATCAAATGGGAGGAGGATTGTTTATTTATTGTAATGGACATTTGCTCCTTGTACACAAGCATTCACCATTTAGATGGTCTTGAAGCGGTTAAGCATTTCTTATCTAAACGCAGTATTCATTTTTATCAACACAATGTTATGATTTTAAAAATGATAGAGACATGCCTTATGAATAACTATTTTCTGTTCAACAAAGAGATCTATCAACAGCTACGTGGGGTGGCGATGGGGGCATGCTTCTCTCCCAGCTATGCGTGTCTTCACGTTGGCTGGTGGGAGGAGCATGTCCTCAGGAGTACTCACAAGACAATGTATGATACACATGTACTCCATTGGTGGCGATATATAGACGATGTCTGTGTAATTTGGAAAGGATCTATAGAATCTGCCAACCATTTTGTTGAAACCATCAACACCAATTTGCTAAATTTGAATTTCACCGCCCACATCAGCGATAAATGTGTACAGTTTTTGGATGTGGAGTTATATATACACACTAAGCTCCACAGGAAAAGTACAGCTGGAAACTCTGTACTTCATGCCAGCAGCTCCCACCCTAACCATCTGATCAGGAGCATTCCCTATGGCGAGTTTTTGAGAATTAGGAGAATCTGCAGTTCTGATGCTGATCTCAAACTCTGTCAGTTGGAAGCTTTACAACGTTTTAGGGCTCGGGGCTATAAAATCAAAGATTTGAAAGCATCTATGTCCAGGGCCAACAGTCATAGTAGAGAGGTATGTTTACAGAACACCACTCCTAAGACCATTTCGAAAATTTCTGAGACTTTCAATAGTCAATCTGAACCTATTGACTCAGTCGGACTGATAACCACCTATAGTTGCCAGGAAAAGCAAATAAGGAAGAATATCTATAAAAATTGGCCTATAGTGTTGACAGATCTAACATTGTCTCAAATTGTGCCAGATCTTCCTTCCCTAACCTTTAGACGTGCACCCTCTATGAGGGATGCACTTGTGAAAACTAGTCCAGAGGTTAGTGTTTCAAGCACTTGGCTATCTAATAGGACAGGTTTCTTTAAATGCAGCTTGTGCCGTGCCTGCAAATTCGGCATAAATACTACACAATATAGTACGGCATTTGAGTCAAAACTAACCAAAATCCAGGGACATTTTACGTGTAGAACGGATTTTGCAGTTTACGTACTAGAATGTACATGCCATCTTCAATACATCGGCAGTACAAAATTGCAGGTGTTTAATCGGATCCTCCAACACCTCCGAGCTATAGTTAATTCTGATCCGAGTTATCCTGTCGCTCGTCATTTTGAATTAGTACATAACAACAATCTTAATGATTTGAGCTATTTTGTGATAGGTTCAGTGCCCAAGTCAATTAGAGGTGGCAACAGAGAGAAAAACTCCGTCAGTTAGAATCACATTTTATCCTGTTATTAGACACTAAGATGCCCAATGGCCTTAATACAGAAGAAGAAGATCTGCACAACTTTTTATAAATTGTTGTCAATATGATTCTATGATATTAGTTGGTGTTCTGTATGTTCCTGATCTGAACAGGTCCTGGTAATTCAGTTTTTTAGCTCATTTTTTAACTTGGTTTTAACCTGGTTTTAGATGGGTTTTAATCAATTCTTTTTTAGGCCCCTTCTGATTTCTGATTTTTGTTATTGTATTGTACCTGTTAATATTTTCCATGATGAGCAGCATTGACATTTACTGATTTGCACTAGTGATATGTTTCAGTATTGCATTTGCACTTTATTTGTATATATATCATACTGGTTGCATTATCTAGTTAGGTATTATAGTATCTGCCATGAGTTTGCACTTTGTCATATGTTTACAGTCTACTTGCACTTTACTTTCATATAAAATAGGCATGCCTTTGGCTTCGGCTATTTTCTGGTTACCAACTATGATGGACAATAGTTGGTAATATTTCATGAATTGTACTATCTTGCACTTGCACTTGACTTTTTAGCACTTCCCTCATGAGCTAACAATTAAGACATCGACATGGGCATATGAACTTTATATGTGGTTGTATCATCTCAACATTAACTTATCACATAGTCTGCTTAAGATGGAACCTCAATTACCACTGGGTTATATATAGTATACATTGTTTTTACAGGTATATATATAATTATTTGTTGGTTTTATCCTAATATTATGACTATGTTGAATTGTTTTACTAATTTTAATACATTAGAGAAATTTTGAGGCTGAAATACTTTCTTTTAATGCTTAAGAATATCTATAGAAACAGATTGCTCAGTATGTCTTTTAGCTCTATGATTCCTCAGGGGGTGGTCGATTTATTTTCACTTTTGTCACTATTTAAGGGTTTCTATTGGTCCAGCGCGTCATGTGATCAAGACCGTGGTAACGCGGTCGAAACGCGTCATGCTGGGCACTTGCTGATATATCTGATGCTAAGGATTTCTGCAATAAAGCACTAAATTTTGGAAATACTACGCTGTGGTCCGTACCTGTGTATCGCCGTTGGTGAATCAGGATAGTGACTTTTCGACTTTTCATATATATATATAAATATATATATATATATATATATTCACTGAAAAAACCATAGGTTTTAGGGACAGTTATAGTTAGTTGGACATTGCACTCGTACAAAACCCGTGAAATTCCCTGTTATAGTTAGTTCAGCTAACTATAACTCGCGCCCGCAATGCACTGCTGATGACGTCACATATTACATCACTCATGACATGGTCAGTGACATCACTGATGACATCACTGATGACATCTCAAATGACATCACTGATGACATCACTGATGACATCATCCAGTGACTGTGTGTTTCTGTAAAGTTTAAATATGTTTAATATATATAGGGAAAGGCGTATTGAAGAATGAGTGGGTGTATAAGTGTCTGAATGGATGATTTAGTACGTGAGTGACTGACTCTACAAGTGAGTGATTAAACGTATCTTACTGAATGCATGGGTTAGTGACTAAACTGTGTGAATGTCTGTATCCGTCTGTTTGTTGGTGTGTAAGTGGATGCATGGATTTGCGAATAGCTACATGAGTGTCTATATGGGTTATTGATTGGTTCTCTGAGTATCTGTATGGCTGCCTGAGTGTTTGTGTGGGTGGGGTGTGTGTGACTCTATACATAGATGTGTGAGTGGGTGATTCACTGGGTGCATGATTTCAAGAGTGCATCTGTGATGGACTGCTTGGGTGGGTGAGTGTGTGTATGGGTGTGTTAGTGAGTGAATGTATATCTCAGTGGTACATGTGCAAGTAACTACATATGTAAAAGGCAGTATATATGTGTGTTAGAGTATTTAAATGGCTATAAGTGAGAGTGTGTTATTGTGAGAGTGGCTGTATGGATGCGTGTGTGCTTGTATCAGTTATTGTATAAGAGCGTAAGAATGTGCTAGTATTTGTATGAGTAAGTGAGCTGGTGTGTGTATAACTGTATAGGTGAGTAAATGGGTGTGTGATTAATTTTTTGCATGACTGACTAGGTGTGTGAGTACCTCTATGGATGAGTGGCGGTGTGTGAGTGTTTATATAGGTGTATGAGTGCATATGATAGTCCTGTACTGAGTGACTGTAAGTATGAGTGACTGTACAGGTGAGTGAGTGGATGTGTGTGTAGACCTAAGAATCAGTGAGTGGGTATGTAGTTTTTGGTGTTGGAGTGTCTATGGTTTTGAGAATGGCAGTCTGTAATTTAGAGTGGGTGTATCAAAAGTTATATTAGGGTGTGAAAAGATGCATGAAATTATCACATGGATGATGTCATCAGTGATGTCATTTGAGATGTCATCAGTGATGTCATCAGTGATGTCACTGACCATGTCATGAGTGATGTAATATGTGACGTCATCAGCAGTGCATTGCTGGGCGCGAGTTATAGTTAGCTGAACTAACTATAACAGGGGAATTTCACGGGTTTTGTACGAGTGCAATGTCCAACTAACTATAACTGTCCCTAAAACCTATGGTTTTTTCAGTGAATTTCAAAGGTTTTTTAAATGCTAATTTCTAACTATAACGTGTCTGAAACCTATGGTTTTTTCAGTGAATTTCAAAGGTTTTTTAAATGCTAATTTCTAACTATAACGTGCCTGAAACCTATGGTTTTTTCAGTGAATTTCAAAGGTTTTTTAAATGCTAATTTCTAACTATAACGTGCCTGAAACCTATGGTTTTTTCAGTGAATTTCAAAGGTTTTTTAAATGCTAATTTCTAACTATAACGTGCCTGAAACCTATGATTTTTTAAGTGAATTTCAAAGGTTTTTTAAATGCTAGTTTCTAACTATGCCAACAGAGGTAGGACATGTGAAGAAAGAAGAAAAACGCACAGAAAGAAGCAAAAGATGTGCAGAAAGAACCAACAGAGGAGCAGAAAGAGGCCTTGTTGCAAAATCATCCTGTGCCCACAACTTTTTCAGACGGGTACTGGTGGTAACTGAATCTGACTAACCAGAGCCAGTGCGCGTTTGCACAGTGGTGAAGGGAGGGGGCCTGAGGTGACATGTGTGCAAACGCGCCTCATGGCGCGTTTTAAGTTGCGGGATTAAGTCCCCTTGAATCCTGAGGTCCCTGGGGCCCAACTAGCCCCCAGGTACCTACAGTTAGGACCACAGAGCTGAGTTGCAGAGAGGCGTTCCGAGGCCACGCACCTTTTTCACCTCTCTGCAACGTAACTCTGTTGTGCTTACTGAAGGTACCTGGTGGGCTAGTTGGCCCCAGGATTCAAAGGGAATTAACTCCCCAACTTAAAACGCACCACAGGGCGTGTTTGCGCACATGTCACCTGAGGCCCCGCCCCCTCCCTTCACCACTGTGCAAACGCGCCCCGTGGCGCGTTTTAAGTTGGGGGATTAGGTCACCTTGAATCCTGAGAGTCCCTGGGGCCCAACCAGCCCACCAGGTACTTCCAGTAAGCACCACAGGCCTGCGTTGCAACGCCTGTAACAAATTGTGCAGTTGTGTTTAGGTAGTGAAGAGGGTCGTGCTGGGGGTAGTGTTTTAGGGTTTAGGGTAGTGCAGTGGTGTTTGTGTAGTGTAGGGGGTCATGCTGGGGTTAGATTTAGGGTTTAGGGTAGTGCAGTGGTGTCTGTGTAGTGTAGGGGGTCATGCTGGGGGTAGATTTAGGGTTTAGGGTAGTGCAGTGGTGTTTGTGTAGTGTAGGGGGTCATGCTGGGGGTAGATTTAGGGTTTAGGGTAGTGCAGTGGTGTTTGGGTAGTGTAGGGAGTCGTCCTGGGGGAGTGTTTTAGGGTTTAGGGTAGTACAGTGGTGTTTGGGTAGTGTAGGGGGTCGTGCTGGGGTTAGTGTTTTAGGGTTTAGGGTAGTGCAGTGGTGTTTGGGTAGTGTAGGGGGTCGTGCTGGGGGAGTGTTTTAGGGTTTAGGGCAGTGCAGTGGTGTTCGGGTAGTGTAGGGGGTCATGCAGGGGTGGTGTTTTAGGGTTTAGGGCAGTGGTGTTCGGGCAGTGTAGGGGGTCATGCTGGGGGTGGTGTTTCAGGGTTTGGGGCAGTGCAGTGGTGTTCGAGCAGTAAAGGGGGTCATGCTGGGGGTGGTGTTTCAGGGTTTAGGGCAGTGCAGTGGTGTTCGGGCAGTGTAGGGGTGGTGCAGGGGGTGGTGTTTCAGGGTTTAGGGCAGTGCAGTGGTGTTCGGGCAGTGTAGGGGGTCGTGCAGGGGGTGGTGTTTCAGGGTTTAGGGCAGTGCAGTGGTGTTCGGGCAGTGTAGGGGGCGGTGCAGGGGTGGTGTTTCAGGGTTTAGGGCAGTACAGTGGTGTTCGGGCATTGTAGGGGTGGTGCTGGGGCTGGTGTTTCAGGGTTTAGGGCAGTGCAGTGGTGTTCGGGCAGTGTAGGGGGTGGTGCTGGGGCTGGTGTTTCAGGGTTTAGGGCAGTGCAGTGGTGTTCGGGCAGTGTAGGGGGTCGTGCTGGGGCTGGTGTTTCAGGGTTTAGGGCAGTGCAGTGGTGTTCGGGCAGTGTAGGGGGTCTTGCTGGGGCTGGTGTTTCAGAGTCTAGGGCAATGCAGTGGTGTTCGGGCAGTGTAGGGGGTCTTGCTGGGGCTGGTGTTTCAGGGTTTAGGGCAGTGCAGTGGTGTTCGGGCAGTGTAGGGGGTCGTGCTGGGGCTGGTGTTTCAGGGTTTAGGGCAGAGCAATGGTGCTCAGGCAGTGTAGGGGGTTGTGCTGGGGGTGATGTTTCAGGGTTTAGGGCAGTGCAGTGGTGTTCGGGCAGTGTAGGGGGTCGTGAAGGGGGTGGTGTTTCAGGGTTTAGGGCAGTGCAGTGGTGTTCGGGCAGTGTAGGGGGTTGTGCTGGGGGTGATGTTTCAGGGTTTAGGGCAGTGCAGTGGTGTTCGGGCAGTGTAGGGGGTCGTGAAGGGGTGGTGTTTCAGGGTTTAGGGCAGTGCAGTGGTGTTCGGGCAGTGTAGGGGTCGTGCTGGGGGTAGTGTTTTAGGGTTTAGGGTAGTGCAGTGGTGCTTGTGTAGTGTAGGGGGTCGTGCTGGGGGTAGTGTTTTAGTGTTTAGGGTAGTGCAGTGGTGTTTGTGTAGTGTAGGGGTCATGTTTTAGGGTAGTGCAGTGGTGTTTGGGTAGTGTAGGGGGTCATGCTGGGGGTAGTGTTTTAGGATTTAGGTTAGTGCAGTGGTGTTTGGGTAGTGTAGAGGGTCGTGCTGGGGGTAGTGTTTTAGGGTTTAGGGTAGTGCAGTGGTGTTTGTGTAGTGTAGGGGGTTGTGCTGGGGGTAGTGTTTTAGGGTTTAGGGTAGTGCAGTGGTGCTTGTGTAGTGTAGGGGTCGTGCTGGGGGTAGTGTTTTAGGGTTTAGGGTAGTGCAGTGGTGTTTGTGTAGTGTAGGGGTCATGTTTTAGGGTAGTGCAGTGGTGTTTGGATAGTGTAGGGGTCATGCTGGGGGTAGTGTTTTAGGATTTAGGTTAGTGCAGTGGTGTTTGGGTAGTGTAGGGGTCGTGCTGGGGGTAGTGTTTTAGGGTTTAGGGTAGTGCAGTGGTGTTTGTGTAGTGTAGGGGTCGTGCTGGGGGTAGTGTTTTAGGGTTTAGGGTAGTGCAGTGGTGCTTGTGTAGTGTAGGGGGTCATGCTGGGGGTAGTGTTTTAGGGTTTAAGGTAGTGCAGTGGTGTTTGTGTAGTGTAGGGGGTCATGTTTTAGGGTAGTGCAGTGGTGTTTGGGTAGTGTAGTGGGTCGTGCTGGTGGTAGTGTTTTAGGATTTAGGTTAGTGCAGTGGTGTTTGGGTAGTGTAGGGGTCGTGCTGGGGGTAGTGTTTTAGGGTTTAGGATAGTGCAGTGGTGTTTTTGTAGTGTAGGGGGTCATGTTTTAAGATGCAATGCTCCAATACCTGACCAGTCTGCACTACATAAAACTGCAAAAAAACTAAAAATAAAAAGTGTTTTGCACACTTTTGTCATTGGGCTATATGTGGGCTACATCTGGGTAATATTTGTGCTACATTTGGGCTCTTTTTCACTGGTGGCCATCTTGGAAGACTTCTTTGTTATGAAGTTTCCTAATTTCTTCATTTACTGCAGTCTCCTCAGTAGGAAATGCTTTCAGTTTTTTACTTTGATTCCATCAAGAAGGCATTCAGATGTGTCTCACATCTGCCATAAATTCAGAATGTTAGCACTCTAGTTGCTCATTAGATCACTGGAGTAAAGCTACTGCTCACCAGGGAGTTAACTGGTAGTCTGCTGCTGGTATTGAAAGTGATTGTTTCAGTCTGCATGTCAGAATTTTCTAATGAAATAGAAGAGGATTTGAGATCTCACTTAAAACATGCCCTAATTTTTCTTTCTGCAGCACTAACCATAATTTCTATTTAAAAAAGAACCCCTCATTTTGTTCCTTTTTAAATTAAATGTTTTAAGTGTTACCGGTTTATTCCAATCAAGATGGCTTCAGGTGTGCCATACTTTTGTCATAAGTAAGGCTGTTAGCGCTCTAGTTGTTCTTTAGAACACTCTGGGAAGCTGCAGTAGAACACAAAGGCATCAACTGGCAGGCTGCTCCTGTTGAAATATAACAGGAAGATATTTGAGATCACACTTGAAATATGTCCTAATTTTTCTTTCTACAGCACTAACCATAATTTCTATGACAAAATGAACCCCATCATTTTGTTCCTTTTTAAATTAAATGTTTTAAGTGTTACCAGTTTATTCCAATCAAGATGGCTTCAGGTGTGCCATACTTTTGTCATAAGTAAGGCTGTTAGCACTCTAGTTGTTCTTTAGAACACTCTGGGAAGCTGCAGTAGAACACAAAGGCATCAACTGGCAGGCTGCTCCTGTTGAAATATAACAGGAAGATATTTGAGATCACACTTGAAACATGTCCTAATTTTTCTTTCTACAGCACTAACCATAATTTCTATGACAAAATGAACCCCATCATTTTGTTCCTATTAAATTAAATGTTTTAAGTGTTACCAGTTTATTCCAATCAAGATGGCTTCAGGTGTGCCATACTTTTGTCATAAGTAAGGCTGTTAGCACTCTAGTTGTTCTTTAGAACACTCTGGGAAGCTGCAGTAGAACACAAAGGAATCAACTGACAGTCTCTGCCCTTGTTGGATGTACAAGTTTTACTGAGAATGTCAGACTTCATTCTCACATGAGTGAGAAAGATAATGTGAATTTACAGAAAATATGCTCTCATTTTAGCTTCTGGAGCACCTTCCAAACCTCCATGGGACAAGCATGAGAAAATAGTGTTCTCTCAAACATGATTCATGATATCCCAGCAGAAGGTTTTTCACATGGTAAAATCACCTTGGAATACACCACAATTCCTAAAATTAGTATGGTACCGTCAACAAATAAATTCTAATGTAACTAAAGCCTGTTATCACCCTTTATAGTTCTCCTTTTGGTGACCCTCAAAATCTTCTATTCACTACAATGCATTTCAATGAGGTACTATCATTTATATTGGTCCCAAGATGGCTGCCAGAAATTCCAGGATGAAGTGCTGACAGCCAATCAGATCTCACGATGACATGTGTGGTTAGGCTCCGCCCAGATATATATGTGACTTTACTTTTGATTTTCTCAGGAACTACTGAACGGATTTACACCATTTAAGCAAAAGGCACGACACTGAACCAAGGGCTACCTCTTTGCCAAATTTGGTGTAATTCCGTTCAGCAGTTCGGGCTGTAGCTGCGACTAAAGGTTCCTATGGAAAACTGAATGGGGAAAACACGTTTTGGGACCCCCTTTTTCTCGGCCCCCGCTTGACGTATCACCCCGAGACTTTCAGGATAGGAGCGGACCGGAGCGCCCCAACAAGTTGGAAACTTTCGCGAAGATTCGTTAACCGGCGCCAACGTTATTTCAAATAGAATGTCGCGGATTTCCTATGGATAATAGGTTTTAACTATAACTATCTACTGGCGACCGCCAGTAGATAATATATATATATATATATATATGAACAGTTTGTCATCGATGCCTTTCCTCCTCCTCTCGACGTCGGTGCCAGCAGCGGTAATGACACCCGCTAAAATTATCACACAACGAAATATCCGGGAAGTCCTGAATAAATCAAGCGGCACACCACAAGGACAGCACAAGAGTTTATTGTGCATACAACGACGCGTTTCGGCGAAGCCTTTTCTAGTTGTGTGACCTGCGCCCAATTACCCATAAAAATACGGGTTGCAGTGCATAAACATAGAAAAAATATTCATTACAATTTCTAATGTGATGGAAAACGAACATTATTAATTCATAGTACTGTGCAAAGCGATGCAAAACTACAATTAAATTTAAATTTAAATAAAACATACAAGGCATGCTGATGACTACCGATTTAAAAATAGAGTTTTGCCCGCTCTCTCAATGTTTACCAGACATAGAGGACAGACTATACTGTCAGCATCTCTTGTCGGTGTTGCCTTCTATTCTTTAAAATGAAGGCAGATAAACTGCAAATAAGCGTTGCCCATCCTGCGCAATTCATATCATATTTACCCACATAAAGACATGCATATCCTTGTGATTGGTACGCATGGGGCAGCTGTTTCCTGGGTAATGTACCCTAATACAACATTCTATCATACAGGCAAAAATAAAACAATCACATTACGACTGATGTACTCCTAACAGATGCATTTCATTAGAAAATCAGAGCCCCCATTCTATCCGAGCCTAATTAATCCAACCAAATCACGGGTACTGTACCCCACAAAATTTCATCTCATAAGTGAACAAGTACGGGCATTATTAAAATAGTCACATTGTGGCCGATGTCCTGTTAACAGATACATTTATGAAAAAGCCCCCATACCATCCAATGAGCAAAATCAGTTCAACCACATCATGGGAAATGTAACCCAAGGAATTACATCCCATGAGTGAGCAAGGCCTAATAGTCATAATCAATTCGGCAAATGCCGAGCATGCGTTTATGTTCATAAATAAACATAATTATGCAAATCGCACAAGAAATTTTCGCACAAGAAATTTTCTAAATTTGACAATCCAAATAATTACTCTCTCATCATAATTATTCCTAAACTATGCAACAGGCAATGGGCAGGTACTAAGTAAATGTGATACACCTAAGTGAACAAAAAATAAATAGGTGAATCCAAAACCTGGAACAGGAATTCTACTGGCAGGGGCAGAGACAACATTCAATACTAAGGGAATCAGGTTACCGTGCCCAATCTAGCCTAACCGAACCCACCATGGGGACAAGATAGGCCAATGCCAATATATCATATCCGAAAATTGCCAAGGCTGTATTCCCTACTAAGAATGTTGCAACATCCCTCCCATATTAAAAGTGAAGTATAATTAAAATCAGACAAAGCTGAACAGAGTCATACAAGTGCATAGTCAGAAAGGGATATAAGACCACCCCCTCATCTATATCCAATATGGGTTGCTAGCTCTTCTCCTGAATTGAGCCCATTAGGCCACTTCGTATTGAGCTCAATAATATACTTCGATTCTGTCACTCTTAGAAGTTTTTCACGATCACCTCCCCTGGGATGTGGCAGAACTCTGTCAATACCAAAACACTCCAAAAGATTGCAATTGCTTTGATGTTTCGCTTGGAAATGTCTGGCCACCGGATAGCTCAAATCGACATTAGTGACAGCTCTCATATGCTGTAAAACCCGCGTTTTTAATTGCAACTTTGTGCTTCCAATATACTTCAGGCCGCATGGGCACTGTAAAGCATAAATAACAAAGTCACTCGTGCAGGTAATGAGCTTTGTGATTTTCTTGGTTTTACCTTTACCTGACATATAGCTGTCTTTGTTGTGGCTAAATTTACAGGCTTTACAGGAGTTGCATTTCCTGAATCCCTTCAGCGTTCCTAGCCAAGTAGAAGGGCTGGATGTGCCTTGGTAACTATGAACAAGGTGGTCCTTTAGTGATTTTGATTTTCTGTAAGTCACTAAAGGTGTGGTGCCCACAGACGATCCTATTACGGGATCAGTTAATACCAGACCCCAATGGCGTTTCATAGCTTGCTTCAAATTGTTGGATTGAGTGTTATAGGTGGTAATTAATCTAGGCGCCTCTGTTGTATTCTTGTTATACCTAGCTCTTCTCTTTTCGATTGAAAAAAGAGCTTCATTTTGTGTGACACTACTGGCTCTATTGCTAGCTGCTGTGATAACCTTGTTCTTATATCCACGCTGAAGGAACCTCTCGGTCATAACCTGTCGTTCCTTCTTAAAGGCCTCTTCTGTATTACAATTCCTGCGAGCCCGCAGGAATTCGCCATACGGGATGCTATTACGTAAAGGGACAGGATGGCTACTGTTTGCGTGGAGCAAAGTGTTGCCAGCAGTGTCTTTTCGAAAAAGGCTAGTCACAATCTGTCCATTTTCTATGGTAACTGCTACATCCAAAAACTCGCAATAGGTGGAACTAATCTTGTGGGTAAATTTTAGATTCAGCTCATTCCTACCCAACTCCATGATGAATTCCTGTGCTAGGTCCACCGGCCCATCCCATATCAGGAACAGGTCATCAATGTACATGATCCAGATAGGGATGTGTTCGGTGAACCTCTCATTGGTGTCAGTCCAAACCACCTGTTCCTCCCACCAGCCCAGGAAAAGATTAGCCAGGCTGGGGGCGAAACAGGTGCCCATTGCGGTGCCAGATTTTTGTCGGTATAGAGTCTTTTCGTAGAGAAATATATTCTCCCTCAAGCAATACAGCATCATGCTCCTCAGCATCTGTGTGTGGTCAAAGAATGAAATGTGTTGTTCACGAAAAAAATACATACATGCATCTACCCCTTGCTGCTGGTCTATGGATGTATATAGCGAACACACATCTAACGTTATCATGTTGTAGGATTCCTCCCACATAACATCGTGTATACGTCTAAGGAAATCAGAGCTATCTCTGCAATAGGACCGTAATTTCACAACAAAAGGTGCTAAAAACAGATCAAGAAAGATTGACGTGTTCTCCAAGAGGCCTCCATTAGAGGAAACTATGGGCCTACCTGGCGGTCTCGTTAAGTGTTTGTGCACTTTAGGCAATAAATAAAAACAGGGTATACGTGGGTTATCTGTTTTCAAAAATAGGTACTCATCCCTGTCCAAAAGACCCTCAGCCCACCAGTCTCTCAATAAATCATGATATCTTGTAACGGATAAGGTGTAGGCATCCCTTCCAATCTCTTCATAACATTTCGTGTCCTGTAATTGTCTTCTGACCTCTTGATTGTACTGTTGGACATCCATAACCACAATATTACCACCCTTGTCCGATGGTTTCACGATTATACTTTGATCTTCAGATAATCCCTTGAGAGCTACTCGTTGTGATTTGGTTAAGTTATCTCGTCTTGGTTCCGGAGGTTTATCCTTTAGTTTGTTTATTTCATGGATCATAATGGCATTAAAGGCTTCGATGTTATCATATGGGACATTGGGATTAAAATTAGATTTCGGTTTGAATCCACTTTTACAGGAAGCATCAGGTCTAAATCCCAATTCGATAAGCATTTTTCTTTTTCATTTTCAGTTAGATCTGCCAAATTTTCCTCCATTTTACTTAAATCTAAGAGTAAATCCACATCTCCGATTCACAGATCCGATGTCTCATCTAGTCCAGTATAATTAGACCTTGTATTTTTTGATCCATTGGCCATTTTGAAAATCTTCATCAATTTTAATTTCCGAATATACAGGAAAAGGTCGATACGTGTGGTGACAAAATCCATATTATGTGAAGGGCAAAAGGATAGACCTAATTGTAGCAGGGACTCCTCCTCCTCTGTGAGGGATCTAGATGATAGATTCAGTACTGATTTCTTAGAAATAATGGCGACCGAAGTTGGATGAGTGGGGGGGATAGTCCTTCCACCTCGTCTATTCTTCACTCTGAATCTTTGTTTGTTCTTGCGCCTCTTCCTCTTTTGGGACCTTTTCCTCTTGTTTTCTCCTGTGGTTTCTCCTCTTGATCCTTTTTCTGTTTTAGGATCTGGAATTCGTGGAGGAAAGTCAGTGGACGTACTCCTAAAGGGACACTTCTCGCTTCAGTGTCAGAGCTGAGGTCGGAGCTTGAACCCGTAGATATGGATTCCTGTTGTTTTTGTCTTTGGATATGATGGAAGTTTCTTTGCGCCCAATCAAAACGTTTTGCGTAGGTTAGAATCCGACCTTCGGCATAGTCTTTTTTGTCACGTAAAAACTTCCGCTGTTTCTTTGCTTTAATGGCCTCTTCGTAGTTTTTCAATTTTAATTCAAGTTGTTTACCAAAATCAATCACCGCCTTATCTGTTTTAAATTTCTCCAATTCTTGTCTTAATTCCGCTAGTTCCTTGCGTGTAGTATCCAAATCAATTTTCGCATACTTGATCAGCATTTCTATCATGCCCTGGCATGTCTTCGCCATAAATGTAGACCACTCTGTAAGCAACTCTGGATTCGGATTTTCATACGTTGGAATGATCGATATTCTGAGTCCTCTGGCACTCTATTGACTTCAATATAGTTGGTCAAAGAGGTCACTTCCCACCATTTATTAAGTTCTCATTTGGTTAGTTTTTCAAGAAGAGCAAGCTTCTGTTTCAATGATGGCTCTGTCGTGTTACCACTTATGCCTGGTACAGATGGAATGCTTTCAGAATCTAATTGTTCGTCAAATAGCGAGATGCCTGCAGCCTTCCTGACGGTTTCCCATTCGCTCATAGTTAAAAGAAGTTCAGTGTACAAGTAACGTGTCCTCGGACGCCCAGCACAATACAGGCACAGGCGTTACGTCTGCTCCAAATTCAACAGATCGTGGGCTTCGCAAGTGCTTTACGTGAAAGGATGAATGAGGCTGACATTAACCCCCCGCCCTCCGGCACAAGATTAATGCAACTCTCACAACATCACCACCACGCTCGCTTACCCACAATAGATCAGTCAATTCCAGGGAACAGCGGGAACGGCTTTGAAAAGTAATGAACAGTTTGTCATCGATGCCTTTCCTCCTCCTCTCGACGTCGGTGCCAGCAGCGGTAATGACACCCGCTAAAATTATCACACAACGAAATATCCGGGAAGTCCTGAATAAATCAAGCGGCACACCACAAGGACAGGACAAGAGTTTATTGTGCATACAACGACGCGTTTCGGCGAAGCCTTTTCCTAGTTGTGTGACCTGCGCCCAATTACCCATAGAAATACGGGTTGCAGTGTATAAACATAGAAAAAATATTCATTACAATTTCTAATGTGATGGAAAACGAACATTATTAATTCATAGTACTGTGCAAAGCGATGCAAAACTACAATTAAATTTAAATTTAAATAAAACATACAAGGCATGCTGATGACTACCGATTTAAAAATAGAGTTTTGCCCGCTCTCTCAATGTTTACCAGACATAGAGGACAGACTATACTGTCAGCATCTCTTGTCGGTGTTGCCTTCTATTCTTTAAAATGAAGGCAGATAAACTGCAAATAAGCGTTGCCCATCCTGCACAATTCATATCATAATTACCCACATAAAGACATGCATATCCTTGTGATTGGTACGCATGGGGCAGCTGTTTCCTGGGTAATGTACCCTAATACAACATTCTATCATACAGGCAAAAATAAAACAATCACATTACGACTGATGTACTCCTAACAGATACATTTCATTAGAAAATCAGAGCCCCCATTCTATCCGAGCCTAATTAATCCAACCAAATCACGGGTACTGTACCCCACAAAATTTCATCTCATAAGTGAACAAGAACGGGCATTATTAAAATAGTCACATTGTGGCCGATGTCCTGTTAACAGATACATTTATGAAAAAGCCCCCATACCATCCAATGAGCAAAATCAGTTCAACCACATCATGGGAAATGTAACCCAAGGAATTACATCCCATGAGTGAGCAAGGCCTAATAGTCCTAATCAATTCGGCAAATGCCGAGCATGCGTTTATGTTCATAAATAAACATAATTATGCAAATCGCACAAGAAATTTTCGCACAAGAAATTTTCTAAATTTGACAATCCAAATAATTACTCTCTCATCATAATTATTCCTAAACTATGCAACAGGCAATGGGCAGGTACTAAGTAAATGTGATACAACTAAGTGAACAAAAAATAAATAGGTGAATCCAAAACCTGGAACAGGAATTCTACTGGCAGGGGCAGAGACAACATTCAATACTAAGGGAATCAGGTTACCGTGCCCAATCTAGCCTAACCGAACCCACCATGGGGACAAGATAGGCCAATGCCAATATATCATATCCGAAAATTGCCAAGGCTGTATTCCCTACTAAGAATGTTGCAACATCCCTCCCATATTAAAAGTGAAGTATAATTAAAATCAGACAAAGCTGAACAGAGTCATACAAGTGCATAGTCAGAAAGGGATATAAGACCACCCCCTCATCTATATCCAATACGGGTTGCTAGCTCTTCTCCTGAATTGAGCCCATTAGGCCACTTCGTATTGAGCTCAATAATATACTTCGATTCTGTCACTCTTAGAAGTTTTTCACGATCACCTCCCCTGGGATGTGGCAGAACTCTGTCAATACCAAAAAACTCCAAAAGATTGCAATTGCTTTGATGTTTCGCTTGGAAATGTCTGGCCACCGGATAGCTCAAATCGACTTTAGTGACAGCTCTCATATGCTGTAAAACCCGCGTTTTTAATTGCAACTTTGTGCTTCCAATATACTTCAGGCCGCATGGGCACTGTAAAGCATAAATAACAAAGTCACTCGTGCAGGTAATGAGCTTTGTGATTTTCTTGGTTTTACCTTTACCTGACATATAGCTGTCTTTGTTGTGGCTAAATTTACAGGCTTTACAGGAGTTGCATTTCCTGGATCCCTTCAGCATTCCTAGCCAAGTAGAAGGGCTGGATGTGCCTTGGTAACTATGAACAAGGTGGTCCTTTAGTGATTTTGATTTTCTGTAAGTCACTAAAGGTGTGGTGCCCACAGACGATCCTATTACGGGATCAGTTAATACCAGACCCCAATGGCGTTTCCTAGCTTGCTTCAAATTGTTGGATTGAGTGTTATAGGTGGTAATTAATCTAGGCGCCTCTGTTGTATTCTTGTTATACCTAGCTCTTCTCTTTTCTATTGAAAAAAGAGCTTCATTTTGTGTGACACTACTGGCTCCATTGCTAGCTGCTGTGATAACCTTGTTCTTATATCCACGCTGAAGGAACCTCTCGGTCATAACCTGTCGTTCCTTCTTAAAGGCCTCTTCTGTATTACAATTCCTGCGAGCCCGCAGGAATTCGCCATACGGGATGCTATTACGTAAAGGGACAGGATGGTTACTGTTTGCATGGAGCAACGTGTTGCCAGCAGTGTCTTTTCGAAAAAGGCTAGTCACAATCTGTCCATTTTCTATGGTAACTGCTACATCCAAAAACTCGCAATAGGTGGAACTAATCTTGTGGGTAAATTGTAGATTCAGCTCATTCCTACTCAACTCCATGATGAATTCCTGTGCTAGGTCCACCGGCCCATCCCATATCAGGAACAGGTCATCAATGTACCTGATCCAGATAGGGATGTGTTCGGTGAACCTCTCATTGGTGTCAGTCCAAACCACCTGTTCCTCCCACCAGCCCAGGAAAAGATTAGCCAGGCTGGGGGCGAAACAGGTGCCCATTGCGGTGCCAGATTTTTGTCGGTATAGAGTCTTTTCGTAGAGAAATATATTCTCCCTCAAGCAATACAGCATCATGCTCCTCAGCATCTGTGTGTGGTCAAAGAATGAAATGTGTTGTTCACGAAAAAAATACATACATGCATCTACCCCTTGCTGCTGGTCTATGGATGTATATAGCGAACACACATCTAACGTTATCATGTTGTAGGATTCCTCCCACATAACATCGTGTATACGTCTAAGGAAATCAGAGCTATCTCTGCAATAGGACCGTAATTTCACAACAAAAGGTGCTAAAAACAGATCAAGAAAGATTGACGTGTTCTCCAAGAGGCCTCCATTAGAGGAAACTATGGGCCTACCTGGCGGTCTCGTTAAGTGTTTGTGCACTTTAGGCAATAAATAAAAACAGGGTATACGTGGGTTATCTGTTTTCAAAAATAGGTACTCATCCCTGTCCAAAGACCCTCAGCCCACCAGTCTCTCAATAAATCATGATATCTTGTAACGGATAAGGTGTAGGCATCCCTTCCAATCTCTTCATAACATTTCGTGTCCTGTAATTGTCTTCTGACCTCTTGATCGTACTGTTGGACATCCATAACCACAATATTACCACCCTTGTCCGATGGTTTCACGATTATACTTTGATCTTCAGATAATCCCTTGAGAGCTACTCGTTGTGATTTGGTTAAGTTATCTCGTCTTGGTTCCGGAGGTTTATCCTTTAGTTTGTTTATTTCATGGATCATAATGGCATTAAAGGCTTCGATGTTATCATATGGGACATTGGGATTAAAATTAGATTTCGGTTTGAATCCACTTTTACAGGAAGCATCAGGTCTAAATCCCAATTCGATAAGCATTTTTCTTTTTTCATTTTCAGTTAGATCTGCCAAATTTTCCTCCATTTTACTTAAATCTAAGAGTAAATCCACATCTCCGATACACAGATCCGATGTCTCATCTAGTCCAGTATAATTAGACCTTGTATTTTTTGATCCATTGGCCATTTTGAAAATCTTCATCAATTTTAATTTCCGAATATACAGGAAAAGGTCGATACGTGTGGTGACAAAATCCATATTATGTGAAGGGCAAAAGGATAGACCTAATTGTAGCAGGGACTCCTCCTCCTCTGTGAGGGATCTAGATGATAGATTCAGTACTGATTTCTTAGAAATAATGGCGACCGAAGTTGGATGAGTGGGGGATAGTCCTTCCACCTCGTCTATTCTTCACTCTGAATCTTTGTTTGTTCTTGCGCCTCTTCCTCTTTTGGGACCTTTTCCTCTTCCTCTTGTTTTCTCCTGTGGTTTCTCCTCTTGATCCTTTTTCTGTTTTAGGATCTGGAATTCGTGGAGGAAAGTCAGTGGACGTACTCCTAAAGGGACACTTCTCGCTTCAGTGTCAGAGCTGAGGTCGGAGCTTGAACCTGTAGATATGGATTCCTGTTGTTTTTGTCTTTGGATATGATGGAAGTTTCTTTGCGCCCAATCAAAACGTTTTGCGTAGGTTAGAATCCGACCTTCGGCATAGTCTTTTTTGTCACGTAAAAACTTCCGCTGTTTCTTTGCTTTAATGGCCTCTTCGTAGTTTTTCAATTTTAATTCAAGTTGTTTACCAAAATCAATCACCGCCTTATCTGTTTTAAATTTCTCCAATTCTTGTCTTAATTCCGCTAGTTCCTTGCGTGTAGTATCCAAATCAATTTTCGCATACTTGATCAGCATTTCTATCATGCCCTGGCATGTCTTCGCCATAAATGTAGACCACTCTGTAAGCAACTCTGGATTCGGATTTTCATACGTTGGAATGATCGATATTCTGAGTCCTCTGGGCACTCTATTGACTTCAATATAGTTGGTCAAAGAGGTCACTTCCCACCATTTATTAAGTTCTCTTTTGGTTAGTTTTTCAAGAAGAGCAACTTCTGTTTCAATGATGGCTCTGTCGTGTTACCACTTATGCCTGGTACAGATGGAATTGAGCTCAATACGAAGTGGCCTAATGGGCTCAATTCAGGAGAAGAGCTAGCAACCCATATTGGATATAGATGAGGGGGTGGTCTTATATCCCTTTCTGACTATGCACTTGTATGACTCTGTTCAGCTTTGTCTGATTTTAATTATACTTCACTTTTAATATGGGAGGGATGTTGCAACATTCTTAGTAGGGAATACAGCCTTGGCAATTTTCGGATATGATATATTGGCATTGGCCTATCTTGTCCTCATGGTGGGTTCGGTTAGGCTAGATTGGGCACGGTAACCTGATTCCCTTAGTATTGAATGTTGTCTCTGCCCCTGCCAGTAGAATTCCTGTTCCAGGTTTTGGATTCACCTATTTATTTTTTGTTCACTTAGGTGTATCACATTTACTTAGTACCTGCCCATTGCCTGTTGCATAGTTTAGGAATAATTATGATGAGAGAGTAATTATTTGGATTGTCAAATTTAGAAAATTTCTTGTGCGAAAATTTCTTGTGCGAAAATTTCTTGTGCGATTTGCATAATTATGTTTATTTATGAACATAAACGCATGCTCGGCATTTGCCGAATTGATTATGACTATTAGGCCTTGCTCACTCATGGGATGTAATTCCTTGGGTTACATTTCCCATGATGTGGTTGAACTGATTTTGCTCATTGGATGGTATGGGGGCTTTTTCATAAATGTATCTGTTAACAGGACATCGGCCACAATGTGACTATTTTAATAATGCTCGTACTTGTTCACTTATGAGATAAAATTTTGTGGGGTACAGTACCCGTGATTTGGTTGGATTAATTAGGCTCGGATAGAATGGGGGCTCTGATTTTCTAATGAAATGTATCTGTTAGGAGTACATCAGTCGTAATGTGATTGTTTTATTTTTGCCTGTATGATAGAATGTTGTATTAGGGTACATTACCCAGGAAACAGCTGAACAATGAATTGCGCAGGATGGGCAACGCTTATTTGCAGTTTATCTGCCTTCATTTTAAAGAATAGAAGGCAACACCGACAAGAGATGCTGACAGTATAGTCTGTCCTCTATGTCTGGTAAACATTGAGAGAGCGGGCAAAACTCTATTTTTAAATCGGTAGTCATCAGCATGCCTTGTATGTTTTATTTAAATTTAAATTTAATTGTAGTTTTGCATCGCTTTGCACAGTACTATGAATTAATAATGTTCGTTTTCCATCACATTAGAAATTGTAATGAATATTTTTTCTATGTTTATGCACTGCAACCCGTATTTCTATGGGTAATTGGGGGCAGGTCACACAACTAGAAAAAGGCTTCGCCGAAACGTGTTGTTGTATGCACAATAAACTCTTGTGCTGTCCTTGTGGTGTGCCGCTTGATTTATTTAGGACTTCCCGGATATTTCGTTGTGTGATATATATATATATATATATATATATATATATATATATATATATGCACACATATTATATATTACCCACTATTGGTCGAGAATAGGCAGTTATAGTTAAGACCTACTTATTATAGGAAAAGCAATTTTTGTTTTGCAAATAACTTTGGCGCTGTTTGACAAATCGAACGAAAATTCCAAAACTAGTTTGCCACTCACTTTAGCCGCTGTTTTGAATGTTTCGGGGTGATTCATCAAGCGGGGGGCGAGAAAAAAGGGGTGTCCCAAAACACATTTTCCCCATGCAATTTCCTATAGGGATTTTGAACATGACTACAGCCTGAACCACTGAACGGAATTACAGTAAATTTGGCAGAAAGGCAGACCTTGGTCCAAAAAGAGCCCATTTTCTAATGTGGTATAAATCTGTTCAGTAGTTTTTGTTATATTAAAGAAAAAAGATTTATGCATATTGAGGGACTTGAATCCTCTGTGGACCTGACAGATCTCCTGGTGATATCTGATTGGCTGCCAACACTTCAACAAGGAAGTGTTGGCAGCCATCTTGGGGCTCGGGCTCAACCAAGTCCCAAGAAAAAAACAGAAGGGGGCAGGGTAGGAATACCCTGGCCACCTAGGCCTGGGGTTGGGTGCCACCGGGACCCAGGCGGGGGCCCAAAATGTTTGCCGCAAATCCATGGTAATTTTTTTTTAAAAACAAGCATGGTCTCCCATGCTTGTTTTTTAATTGCCCCACCCCTGGGTGAACCAGGTCCTGGAGGAAGTTTTTTTAATAACCTTGGGGGGGGCACATGCGGCCCCGGGGAGTGCCACCCAGTAGGGACAGTCCATCCCTCACTATATTGGGAGAGAGACATTCCCCCCCCTTTCGGGGCTGATTTTGGCTCCGGGAACTGCCACCCCCGGGCCCGCTCATAGCAAAAAATGGGTAAGGGGGTCTTTGCTGCACTCCTCCCCAGGCCACTTTCGGCTCCAGGGACCCTATCCCTGGGCCCGGCCGTAAAAAACAAAGGGGGAGGAGGCCAAGCTGCTTTCCTCCCAGGCCAATTTCGGCCTCGGGAACCCTATCCCACGGGGTCCGGCTTTAGTAAAAATGGGTAAAGGGGGCTGCCCAGCGCCCCTCCCCAGGCTGCGTTTGACCCCGGGGATCCCATCCCGCGAGGTTCGCTGTACATCTAACGGTGAGGGGGCCACCCACGGCACACCTCCTGGAGCCATTAATGGCACTGGGGATCCCGACCCCTAGGGCAGGCTCCAGCTATGGCAATGGGGGCCCCACCCCCGGGACAAAGTGTGTTTGCTCTTGCTTGGCGGGAACAATTTTAAAGCTCCTGCCAAGCGAGAGCAAACACTAAGTCCGCTCCCAGTGGGCGGGAGCATGAAACATGCTCCACCTGCTGGGAGCGGACTTTTCACTATTTCCCTGCCCGCTATGAAGCAGGCAGGGAATTTTTTTTTTAAATTGCTCCCATCCACAGGGATCAGCTAAAAATGCTGCTCCCTGCGGACGGGAGCAACTGGGGCATCCAGAAATAGGGGGTCTCTCTGCGGCCCCTGACAATGGTGAAGTGGGTGCCCTGGTGGGCTCTAGGGTACCCACTCTTTATTGGCCGGGCCCAGGGAATGGGGTCTCTGGGACCGAAATTGGCCCAAAAGGGAGGCCACGTGCCCCCCTCCTCTTCATACAGTGGCCTGGCCCCAGGTGATGGGATCCCCAGGGCCGTAATCGGCCCGGGGAGGGTAGCTACATGGCCCCCCTCCCCAATTATTAAAACATTAGGCCCTGGGGATGAGGTCCTCAGGGCCAATATTGGCCCGGGAGGGGGGGCAGCATGCCCATTCCTCCATTTAAATATCAAGTGGGTGCCTTGGGTAGGCTCCAGGGCACCCACCGTTTACTGGCCGGGCACCAGGTGATGGGGTTCCTGGGGCCAATATTGGCCCTGGGAGGGTGTTGCATGCCCCCCCTTTGTAATAAGGCCAGGCCCAGGGAGATGAGGCTGCGTGCCCCCCTCTCCCATAATTTAAGTAAGGGGCCCAAGGAATGGGGTTCTTGGGGACAAATCGGGCCCAAGGATGGGGGTCACGTACACCCCTCCCCTAAAAAAAGGTGACAGGCCATAGGGGATGGGGTCCCCTGGCCCAAATTGGTGCAGGATGAGGGCCTTACATCACTCATGACATCTTCTATGACAACATTGATAATATCAGTGCAACATTTGCTGTAAAATTATTGATAAAAAAACTGTGCATGGCAGGGGCACAAGTTATAGTTACTTTAGGGCACGAGTTATAGTTACTTAAGATAACTGCAACTATAACTGTTGAATATAATATATTCACTGAAAAAAACAAAGATTAAAGCAACTTTATAGTTAGGTGAAATGTTCAGTAACGATGTAACGTTTTAAACTCTAAAAAAAGACTAAAATTCACCAGTTATAGTTACAGTTATCTCAAGTAACCAGCAGCCCTCTCTCCATGCTAATTAACAATCCTCCAATGGGAGCGCTTATTGATGTGTTTAAATGAAACACTGTCATAAGGGTGTCTTTGTTATTGAAGCAAGCATTGAGGAAGGCTGACCGCCACAATGCGTTTGCTGGCTGAAATCAATTGGATTGGAATATTTGACCCCATGAGTGCCCGTTCTTTCCATCTGGAAAAGTTTGTTGGTATTGTTAGTGAGTCCATCCTCACTTGCGGAGCACCCACCGTGAAAAGAGTTCCGCGGCTTTGATGGAACTGGTGAAACATATATGTGTGTGTGTGTGTGTTATATATATATATATTCACTGAAAAAACCATAGGTTTTAGGGACAGTTATAGTTAGTTGGACATTTCACTCGTACAAAACCATAGAAATTCCCCGTTATAGTTAGTTCAGCTAACTATAACTCACGCCCGTAATGCACTGTTGATGACGTCACATATTACATCACTCATGACATGGTCAGTGACATCACTGATGACATCACTGATGACATCTCAAATGACATCACTGATGACATCATCCAGTGACTGTGTGTTTCTGTAAAGTTTAAATATGTTTAATATATATAGGGAAAGGCGTATTGAAGAATGAGTGGGTGTATAAGTGTCTGAATGGATGATTTAGTACGTGAGTGACTGACTCTACAAGTGAGTGATTAAATGTATCTTACTGAATGCATGGGTTAGTGACTAAACTGTGTGAATGTCTGTATCCGTCTGTCTGTTGGTTTGTAAGCGGCTGCATGGCTTTCTGAATAGCTACATGAGTGTCTACATGGGTTATTGATTGATTGTCTGAGCATCTGTATGGGTGCCTGAGTGTTTGTGTGGGTGGGGTGTGTGTGACTCTGTGCATAGATGTGTGAGTTGGTGATTCACTGGGTGCATGGTTTCAAGAGTGCATCTGTGATGGACTGTATGGGTGGGTGAGTGTGTGTATGGGTGTGTTAGTAATTGAATGTATATCTCAGTGGTACATGTGTGAGTAACTACATATGGGAAAGGCAGTATATATGTGTGTTGGAGTATATAAATGGCTATAAGTGAGAGTGTGTGATTGCGAGAGTGGCTGTATGGATGAGTGTGTACTTGTATCAGTGATTATATAAGAGTGTAAGAATGTGCTAGTATTTGTATGAGTAAGTGAGCTGGTGTGTGTATAACTGTATAGGTGAGTAAATGGGTGTGTGATTAAGTTTTTTGCATGACTGACTAGGTGTGTGAGTACCTCTATGGATGAGTGGTGGTGTGTGAGTGTTTATATAGGTGTATGAGTGCATATGATAGTCCTGTACTGAGTGACTAAGTATGAGTGACTGTACGGGTGAGTGAGTGGATGTGTGTGTAGACCTAATAATCAGTGAGTGGGTATGTAGTTTTTGGTGTTGGAGTGTCTATGGTTTTGAGAATGGCAGTCTGTAATTTAGAGTGGGTGTATCAAAAGTTATATTAGGGTGTGAGAAGATGCATGAAATTATCACATGGATGATGTCATCAGTGATGTCATTTGAGATGTCATCAGTGATGTCATCAGTGATGTCACTGACCATGTCATGAGTGATGTAATATGTGACGTCATCAGCAGTGCATTGCGGGGCGCGAGTTATAGTTAGCTGAACTAACTATAACGGGGAATTTCTATGGTTTTGTACGAGTGAAATGTCCAACTAACTATAACTGTCCCTAAAACCTATGGTTTTTCAGTGAATTTCAAAGGTTTTTTAAATGCTAATTTCTAACTATAACGTGTCTGAAACCTATGGTTTTTTCAGTGAATTTCAAAGGTTTTTTAAATGCTAATTTCTAACTATAACGTGCCTGAAACCTATGATTTTTAAGTGAATTTCAAAGGTTTTTTTAAATGCTAGTTTCTAACTATGCCTACAGAGGTAGGACATGTGAAGAAAGAAGAAAAAACGCACAGAAAGAAGCAAAAGATGTGCAGAAAGAACCAACAGAGGAGCAGAAAGAGACCTTGTTGCAAAATCATCCTGTGCCCACAACTTTTTCAGACGGGTACTGGTGGTAACTGACTCTGACTAACCAGAGCCAGTGCTATGCTAAAAGACACTTAGAATACAGTGAAAACACCTACATACACTAGGGAACACTATGCGTTGGGGTACCCCTCTGATTAGCATGACCTCCTCTGCAAGTCCCTAGTACATAATAGGGCAGGGGATTAAAACTACCTCTTAAAACGCGCTACAGGGCGCGTTTGCACAGTGGTGTAGGGAGGGGGCCTGAGGTGACATGTGTGCAAACACACCCGTGGCGCGTTTTAAGTTGCGGGATTAAGTCCCCTTGAATTCTGAGGGTCCCTGGGGCCCAACTAGCCCCCCAGGTACCTACAGTTAGGACCACAGAGCTGAGTTGCAGAGAGGCGTTCCGAGGCCACGCACCTTTTTCACCTCTCTGCAACGCAACTCTGTTGTGCTTACTGAAGGTACCTGGTGGGCTAGTTGGCCCCAGGGTCCCTCAGGATTCAAAGGGAATTAATTCCCCAACTTAAAACGCACCACAGGGCGTGTTTGCGCACATGTCACCTGAGGCCCCGCCCCTCCCTTCACCACTGTGCAAACGCGGCCCGTGGTGCGTTTTAAGTTGGGGGATTAGGTCACCTTGAATCCTGAGGGTCCCTGGGGCCCAACTAGCCCACTAGGTACTTCCAGTAAGCACCACAGGCCTGCGTTGCAACGCCTGTAACAAATTGTGCAGTTGTGTTTAGGTAGTGAAGAAGGTCGTGCTGGGGGTAGTGTTTTAGGGTTTAGGGTAGTGCAGTGGTGTTTGTGTAGTGTAGGGGGTCATGCTGGGGGTAGATTTAGGGTTTAGGGTAGTGCAGTGGTGTTTGGGTAGTGTAGGGAGTCGTGCTGGGGGAGTGTTTTAGGGTTTAGGGTAGTGCAGTGGTGTTTGGGTAGTGTAGGGGGTCGTGCTGGGAGTAGTGTTTTAGGGTTTAGGGTAGTGCAGTGGTGTTTGGGTAGTGTAGGGGGTCATGCTGGGGGTAGTGATTTAGGGTAGTGCAGTGGTGTTTGGGTAGTGTAGGGGTACTACTGGGGGTAGTGTTTTAGGGTTTAGGTTAGTGCAGTGGTGTTTGGGTAGTGTAGGGGTACTGCTGGGGGTAGTGTTTTAGGGTTTAGGGTAGTGCAGTGGTGTTTGTGTAGTGTAGGGGGTAGTGTTTTAGGGTTTAGGGTAGTGCAGTGGTGTTTGTGTAGTGTAGGAGGACGTGTTTTAGGGTTTAGGGTAGTGCAGTGGTCTTTGGGTAGTGTAGGGAGTCGTGCGGGGGTAGTGTTTTAGGGTTTAGGGTAGTGTAGGGGGTCATGCAGGGGGTAGTGTTTTAGGGTTTAGGGCAGTGCAGTGGTGTTTGGGTAGTGTAGGGGGTCGTGCTGGGGGAGTGTTTTAGGGCTTAGGGCAGTGCAGTGGTGTTCGGGTAGTGTATGGGGTCGTGCTGGGGGGAGTGTTTTAGGGTTTAGGGCAGTGCAGTGGTGTTCGGGTAGTGTAGGGGGTCGTGCTGGGGGAGTGTTTGAGGGTTTAGGGCAGTGCAGTCGTGTTCGGGTAGTGTAGGGGGTTGTACTGGGGGTATTTTAGGGTTTAGGGTAGTGCAGTGGTGTTCGGGTAGTGTAGGGGGTCGTGCTGGGGGTAGTGTTCTAGGGTTTAGGGCAGTGCAGTGGTGTTTGGGCAGTGTAGGGGGTAATGCTGGGGGTGGTGTTTTAGGGTTTAGGGCAGTGCAGTGGTGTTCGGGCAGTGTAGGGGGTCGTGCTGGGGGTGGTGTTTCAGGGTTTAGGGCAGTGCAGTGGTGTTCGGGCGGTGTAGGGGTGGTGTTTCAGGGTTTAGGGCAGTGCAGTGGTGTTCGGGCAGTGTAGGGGGTCGTGCAGGGGGTGGTGTTTCAGGGTTTAGGGCAGTGGTGTTCGGGCAGTGTAAAGGGGGTCGTGCTGGGGTGGTGTTTCAGGGTTTAGGGCAGTGCAGTGGTTTCGGGCAGTGTAGGGGCGGTGCAGGGGGTGGTGTTTCAGGGTTTAGAGCAGTGCAGGGGTGTTCGGGCAGTGTAGGGGTGCTGCAGGGGGTGGTGTTTCAGGGTTTAGGGCAGTGCAGTGGTGTTCGGGCAGTGTAGGGGGTCATGCAGGGGTGGTGTTTCAGGGTTTAGGGCAGTGCAGTGGTGTTCGGGCAGTGTAGGGGGTCGTGCTGGGGCTGGTGTTTCAGGGTTTAGGGCAGTACAGTGGTGTTCGGGCAGTGTAGGGGGTCATGCTGGGGCTGGTGTTTCAGGGTTTAGGGCAGTGCAGTGGTGGTCGGGCAGTGTAGGGGGTCGTGCTGGGGCTGGTGTTTCAGGGTTTAGGGCAGTGCAGTGGTGTTCGGGCAGTGTAGGTGGTCGTGCTGGGGCTGGTGTTTCAGGGTTTAGGGCAGTGCAGTGGTGTTCGGGCAGTGTAGGGGGTCATGCTGGGGCTGGTGTTTCAGGGTTTAGGGCAGTGCAGTGGTGTTCGGGCAGTGTAGGGGGTCTTGCTGGGGCTGGTGTTTCAGAGTCTAGGGCAGTGCAGTGGTGTTTGGGCATTGTAGGGGGTCGTGCTGGGGGTGGTGTTTCAGGGTTTAGGGCAGTGCAGTGGTGTTCGTTCAGTGTAGGGTGTCGTGCTGAGGGGTGGTGTTTCAGGGTTTAGGGCAGTGCAGTGGTGTTCGGGCAGTGTAGGGGTCGTGCAGGGGGTGGTGTTTCAGGGTTTAGGGCAGTGGTGTTCGGGCAGTGTAGGGGGTCGTGCTGGGGGTGGTGTTTCAGGGTTTGGGGCAGTGCAGTGGTGTTCGAGCAGTAAAGGGGTCGTGCTGGGGGTGGTGTTTCAGGGTTTAGGGCAGTGCAGTGGTTTCGGGCAGTGTAGGGGCGGTGCAGGGGGTGGTGTTTCAGGGTTTAGAGCAGTGCAGGGGTGTTCGGGCAGTGTAGGGGTGCTGCAGGGGGTGGTGTTTCAGGGTTTAGGGCAGTGCAGTGGTGTTCGGGCAGTGTAGGGGGTCATGCAGGGGGTGGTGTTTCAGGGTTTAGGGCAGTGCAGTGGTGTTCGGGCAGTGTAGGGGGTCGTGCTGGGGCTGGTGTTTCAGGGTTTAGGGCAGTACAGTGGTGTTCGGGCAGTGTAGGGGTCGTGCTGGGGCTGGTGTTTCAGGGTTTAGGGCAGTGCAGTGGTGTTCGGGCAGTGTAGGGGGTCATGCTGGGGCTGGTGTTTCAGGGTTTAGGGCAGTGCAGTGGTGTTCGGGCAGTGTAGGTGGTCGTGCTGGGGCTGGTGTTTCAGGGTTTAGGGCAGTGCAGTGGTGTTCGGGCAGTGTAGGGGTCATGCTGGGGCTGGTGTTTCAGGGTTTAGGGCAGTGCAGTGGTGTTCGGGCAGTGTAGGGGGTCTTGCTGGGGCTGGTGTTTCAGAGTCTAGGGCAGTGCAGTGGTGTTCGGGCAGTGTAGGGGTCTTGCTGGGGCTGGTGTTTCAGGGTTTAGGGAAGTGCAGTGGTGTTCGGGCAGTGTAGGGGGTCGTGCTGGGGGTGGTGTTTCAGGGTTTAGGGCAGTGCAGTGGTGTTTGGGCAGTGTAGGGGGTCATGCTGGGGCTAGTGTTTCAGGATTTAGGGCAGAGCAATGGTGTTCAGGCAGTGTAGGGGTTTTGCTGGAGGTGGTGTTTCAGGATTTAGGGCAGTGCAGTGGTGTTCGTGCAGTGTAGGGGGTGGTGTTTCAGGGTTTAGGGCAGTGGTGTTCAGGCAGTGTAGGGGGTCTTGCTGGGGTTGATGTTTCAGGGTTTAGGGCAGTGCAGTGGTGTTCGGGCAGTGTAGGGGGTCGTGCTGGGGGTGGTGTTTCAGGGTTTAGGGCAGTGCAGTGGTGTTCCGGCAGTGTAGGAGGTCGTGCAGGGGTGGTGTTTCAGGGTTTAGGGCAGTGCAGTGGTGTTCGGGCATTGTCGGGGGTCGTGCTGGGGGTGGTGTTTCAGGGTTTAGGGCAGTGCAGTGGTGTTCGTTCAGTGTAGGGTGTCGTGCTGAGGGGTGGTGTTTCAGGGTTTAGGGCAGTGCAGTGGTGTTCGGGCAGTGTAGGGGGTCGTGCAGGGGGTGGTGTTTCAGGGTTTATGGCAGTGCAGTGGTGTTCGGGCAGTGTAGGGGGTCGTGCAGGGGGTGGTGTTTCAGGGTTTAGGGCAGTGCAGTGGTGTTCGGCCAGTGTAGGTGGTCTTGCTGGGGGTGGTGTTTCAGGCTTTAGTGCAGTGGTGTTCGGGCAGTGTAGGGGGTCTTGCTGGGGGTGGTGTTTCAGGGTTTAGGGCAGTGCAGTGGTGTTCGGGCAGTGTAGGGGGTCTTGCTGGGGCTGGTGTTTCAGGGTTTAGGGCAGTGCAGTGGTGTTCGGGCAGTGTAGGGGGTCGTGCTGGGGCTGGTGTTTGAGGGTTTAGGGTAGTGCAGTGGTGTTCGGGCAGTGTAGGGGGTCGTGCTGGGGCTGGTGTTTCAGGGTTTAGGGCAGTGCAGTGGTTTTCGGGCAGTGTAGGCGGTCGTGCTGGGTCTGGTGTTTCAGGGTTTAGGGCAGTGCAGTGGTGTTCGGGCAGTGTAGGGGGTCGTGCTGGGAGTGGTGTTTCAGGGTTTAGGGCAGTGCAGTGGTGTGCGGGCAGTGTAGGGGGTCGTGCTGGGGGTGGTGTTTCAGGGTTTAGGGCAGTGCAGTGGTGTTCGAGCAGTGTAGGGGGTCGTGCTGGGGCTGGTGTTTCATGGTTTAAGGCAGTGCAGTGGTGTTCGGGCAGTGTAGGGGGTCGTGCTGGGGGTGGTGTTTCAGGGTTTAGGGCAGTGCAGTGGTGTTTGGGCAGTGTAGGGGGTCATGCTGGGGGTGGTGTTTCAGGGTTTAGGGCAGTGCAGTGGTGTACGGGCAGTGTAGGGGTCTTGCTGGGGGTGGTGTTTCAGGGTTTAGGGCAGTGGTGTTCGGGCAGTGTAGGGGGTCTTGCTGGGGGTAGTGTTTCGGGGTTTAGGGCAGTGCAGTGGTGTTCGTGCAGTGTAGGGGGTCGTGCTGGGGGTGGTGTTTCAGGGTTTAGGGCAGTGCAGTAGTGTTCGGGCAGTGTAGGGGATCGTGCAGGGGTGGTGTTTCAGGGTTTAGGGCAGTGCAGTGGTGTTCGGGCAGTGTAGGGGGTCATGCTGGGGGTGGTGTTTCAGGGTTTAGGGCAGTGCAGTGGTGTTCGGGCAGTGTAGGGGGTCATGCAGGGGTGGTGTTTCAGGGTTTAGGGCAGTGCAGTGGTCTTCGGGCAGTGTAGGGGTCGTGCTGGGGCTGGTGTTTCAGGGTTTAGGGCAGTGCAGTGGTGTTCGGGCAGTGTAGGGGGTCTTGCTGGTGGTGGTGTTTCAGGGTTTAGGGCAGTGGTGTTCGGGCAGTGTAGGGGGTCTTGCTGGGGGTGGTGTTTCAGGGTTTATTGCAGTGCAGTGGTGTTCGGGCAGAGTAGGGGGTCTTGCTGGGGGTAGTGTTTCAGGGTTTAGGGCAGTGCAGTGGTGTTCGTGCAGTGTAGGGGGTCGTGCTGGGGATGGTGTTTCAGGGTTTAGGGCAGTGCAGTAGTGTTCGGGCAGTGTAGGGGGTCGTGCAGGGGGTGGTGTTGCAGGGTTTAGGGCAGTGCAGTGGTGTTCGGGCAGTGTAGGGGGTCGTGCTGGGGTGGTGTTTCAGGGTTTATGGCAGTGCAGTGGTGTTCAGGCAGTGTAGGGGGTCGTGCTGGGGGTGGTGTTTCAGGGTTTAGGGCAGTGGTGTTCGGGCAGTGTAGGGGGTCTCGCTGGGTGTGATGTTTCAGGGTTTAGGGCAGTGCAGTGGTGTTCGGGCAGTGTAGGAGGTCTTGCTGGGGGTAGTGTTTCAGGGTTTAGGGCAGTGCAGTGGTGTTCGGGCAGTGTAGGGGTCATGCTGGGGGTGGTGTTTCAGGGTTTAGGGCAGTGCAGTGGTGTTCGGGCAGTGTAGGGGGTCATGCTGGGGGTGGTGTTTCAGGGTTTAGGGCAGTGCAGTGGTGTTCGGGCAGTGTAGGGGTCGTGCTAGGGTATGTGTTTCAGGGTTTAGGGCAGTGCAGTGGTGTTCGGGCAGTGTAGGGGGTCGTGCAGGGGCTGGTGTTTCAGGGATTAGGGCAGTGCAGTGGTGTTCGGGCAGTGTAGGGGGTCGTGCTGGGGGTAGTGTTTTAGGGTTTAGGGTAGTGCAGTGGTGCTTGTATAGTGTAGGGGGTCGTGCTGGGGGTAGTGTTTTAGGGTTTAGGGTAGTGCAGTGGTGTTTGGGTAGTGTAGGGGGTCGTGCTGGGGGTAGTGTTTTAGGATTTAGGTTAGTGCAGTGGTGTTTGGGTAGTGTAGGGGGTCGTGCTGGGGGTAGTGTTTTAGGGTTTAAGGTAGTGCAGTGGTGTTTGTGTAGTGTAGGGGGTCGTGCTGGGGGTAGTGTTTTAGGGTTTAGGGTAGTGCAGTGGTGCTTGTGTAGTGTAGGGGGTCGTGCTGGGGGTAGTGTTTTAGGGTTTAGGGTAGTGCAGTGGTGTTTGTGTAGTGTAGGGGTCATGTTTTAGGGTAGTGCAGTGGTGTTTGGGTAGTGTAGGGGGTCGTGCTGGGGGTAGTGTTTTAGGATTTAGGTTAGTGCAGTGGTGTTGGGGTAGTGTTTTAGGGTTTAGGGTAGTGCAGTGGTGTTTGGGTAGTGTAGGAGGTCGTGCTGGGGGTAGTGTTTTAGGATTTAGGTTAGTGCAGTGGTGTTGGGGTAGTGTTTTAGGGTTTAGGGTAGTGCAGTGGTGTTTGTGTAGTGTAGGGGTCATGCTGGGGGTAGTGTTTTAGGGTTTAGGGTAGTGCAGTGGTGTTTTTGTAGTGTAGGGGGTCATGTTTTAAGATGCAACGCTCCAATACCTGACCATTCTGCACTACATAAAACTGCAAAAAAACTAAAAATAAAAAGTGTTTTGCACACTTTTGTCATTGGGCTATATGTGGGCTACATCTGGGTAATATTTGTGCTACATTTGGGCTCTTTTTTCACTGGTGGCCATCTTGGAAGACTTCTTTGTTATGAAGTTTCCTAATTTCCTCATTTACTGCAGTCTCCTCAGTAGGAAATGCTTTCAGTTTTTTACTTTGATTCCATCAAGAAGGCATTCAGATGTGTCACACATTTGCCATAAATTCAGAATGTTATTACTCTAGTTGTTCATTAGATCACTGTAGTAAAGCTACTGCTCACCAAGGAGTTAACTGGAAGTCTACTGCTGGTATTGAAAGTGATTGTTTCAGTCTGCATGTCAGAATTTTCTAATGAAATAGAAGAGGATTTGAGATCTCACTTAAAACATGCACTAAATTTTCTTTTTGCAGCACTAACCATAATTTCTATGGCAAAATGAACCCCCTCATTTTGTTCCTTTTTAAATTAAATGTTTTAAGTGTTACCAGTTTATTCCAATCAAGATGGCTTCAGGTGTGCCATACTTTTGTCATAAGTAAGGCTGTTAGCACTCTAGTTGTTCTTTAGAACACTCTGGGAAGCTGCAGTAGAACACAAAGGCATCAACTGACAGGCTGCTCCTGTTGAAATATAACAGGAAGATATTTGAGATCTCACTTAAAACATGTCCTAATTTTTCTTTCTACAGCACTAACCATAATTTCTATGGCAAAATGAACCCCCTCATTTTGTTCCTTTTTAAATTAAATGTTTTAAGTGTTACCAGTTTATTCCAATCAAGATGGCTTCAGGTGTGCCATACTTTTGTCATAAGTAAGACTGTTAGCGCTCTAGTTGTTCTTTAGAACACTCTGGGAAGCTGCAGTAGAACACAAAGGCATCAACTGACAGGCTGCTCCTGTTGAAATATAACAGGAAGATATTTGAGATCACACTTGAAACATGTCCTAATTTTTCTTTCTACAGCACTAACCATAATTTCTATGACAAAATGAACCCCATCATTTTGTTCCTTTTTAAATTAAATGTTTTAAGTGTTACCAGTTTATTCCAATCAAGATGGCTTCAGGTGTGCCATACTTTTGTCATAAGTAAGACTGTTAGCGCTCTAGTTGTTCTTTAGAACACTCTGGGAAGCTGCAGTAGAACACAAAGGCATCAACTGACAGGCTGCTCCTGTTGAAATATAACAGGAAGATATTTGAGATCACACTTGAAACATGTCCTAATTTTTCTTTCCAGAGCACTAACCATAATTTCTATGACAAGATGAACCCCATCATTTTGTTCCTTTTTAAATTAAATGTTTTAAGTGTTACCAGTTTATTCCAATCAAGATGGCTTCAGGTGTGCCATACTTTTGTCATAAGTAAGGCTGTTAGCACTCTAGTTGTTCTTTAGAACACTCTGGGAAGCTGCAGTAGAACACAAAGGAATCAACTGACAGTCTCTGCCCTTGTTGGATGTACATGTTTTACTGAGAATGTCAGACTTCATTCTCACATGACTGAGAAAGATAATGTGAATTTACAGAAAACATGCTCTCATTTTAGCTTCTGGGGCACCTTCCAAAACTGTATGGGACAAGCATGTGAAAATAGTTTTCTCTCAAACATGATTCATGATATCCCAGCAGAAGGTTTTTCACAGGGTAAAATCACCTTAGAACACACCACAATTCCTGAAATTAGTATGGTACCATCAACAAATGAATTCTAATGTAACTAAAGTCTGTTATCACCCTTTATAGTTCTCCTTTTGGTAACCCTCAAAATCTTCGATTCACTACAATGCATTTCAAAGGGGTACTATCATTTATATTGGTCCCAAGATGGCTGCCAGCAATTCCAGGATGAAGTGCTGACAGCCAATCAGATCTCACGATGACATGTGTGGTTAGGCTCCGCCCAGATATATATGTGTTTTTACTTTTGATTTTCTCAGCAACTACTGAACGGATTTACACCATTTAACAAAAAGGGTTCTTTTTGAACCAAGAACTACCTCTTTGCCAAATTTGGTGTAATTCCGTTCAGCAGTTCGGGCTGTAGCCTTGCATAAAGTTTCCTATGGGAAATTGATTTTTGACTCTTATTTTTTAATTTCTCCGCAACTACTGAACGGATTTACACCATTTAACAAAAAGGGTTCTTTCTGAACCAAGAACTACCTCTTTGCCAAATTTGGTGTAATTCCGTTCAGCAGTTCGGGCTGTAGCCGTGTCTAAAGTTTCCTATGGGAAAATGAATGGGGAAAACACGTTTTGGGACCCCCCTTTTTTCTAGGCCCCCGCTTTACGAATCACCCTGAGACTTTCAGGGTAGGAGCGGACCGGAGCGGGCCATAAAGTTTGAAAATTTCGCGAAGATTCGTCAACCGACGCAAGAGTTATTTCAAATAGAATGTCGCGGATTTCCTATGGAAAATAGGTCCTAACTATAACTATCTACTGGCGACCGCCAGTAGATAATATATATATATATACATATATATACATATACATAAATGTACCAATCTGTGTTGTTTTCTTTTTCTCTGTCCCATCTCTTTCTTTCTCTCTCTTTCTACTTTAGCTCTTTATCCTCTCTCTGGTCCTCTCCCTTTCTCTCGCCTCCTCTTGTAAATAAGTTGCACCCGAAGGCTTTGACTTGTAAAAAAAAAAAAAACACTTTCCTGCACAGTGGCTACATCCTTTAGCACAGCAACACAAGAAAAGCTGTGGCTTACACAGGAGAGGCAATGCCTGTAATGAATTGCATCGTCCTGTGTTAGACAACACAAACTTCCAGATTTTGTTAGATGCCTGCAGTACTGAGGGGTCCCCTTGGGTGCAGCAGAGGAGGCGTTTTCCAAAGCTGGTGACTTTTCGCATTTTGAGAGCCCCATAATCAAAATGTAAATAGCCCATTTCACTGATCAGCCCCTCCACTACTGCACCCAGGGGGCTTGAAGAATAGTGACAAAGACTGCTAGAGGGAAGGAAGGCAGCAGAAGGCTCCGCTCATTTTAGCTCAAAACTCATAGGGGATCTTGACAGAGTCAAAGCCAGGCGTGCCTACTTCTACAAAACAGTATAACAAACAGTAATTACTAAGATAGTTGTTACAGTGTCTTAAACTCCCTCCCCAAGAGGGCCTTACAGGTAATCAGTGAAAGTTATGCCTACAGACACGTGTTTGCACACTGTTTTTTCCACTCCGGCCCCAGGGTTTGGCTCCAGCCAAGTGTCCCCCTCAAGAAAGCACGCCTTTCCATAGTGAGCTGGTCTCATATCTCAAGACAGATTGGCACCCTTATCAGGTTAACGACCCAAGGGGCATATTTACAAGCCCCTATCGCCACCATAACGTCACTTCTTTTGACGTTGTGGTGGCGATACGGGCTTCGCATTATTTACAAGGCAGTGTTAAGCCACTTAACTTGGCTTAACGCCGCCTTGTAAATAAGGCCACTTTTCACGCAGCACTTAGCATGAAAGGGGTGGGCAATGGGTGTTGTGGTGGCCTTCCGCCACAACACCCATTGATTTTGACGCTACCCCATATTTACAAGGGTGGCGTATATATGGGGCTGCGCCAAAATTAAACACAACGAGGAGAAATGCATTATTTCTCCTTGTTTTTGCTGTTTTTATGTGCGCTGCATTGTGCAGCACACATAGAAACAGCAAAATGCCACGAATTATTGTTTATGTACAGGAAGGTGTCTCTTCCTGAACATAAACAATCCTTTTAAAAATGACGAGTTGCAACTTCTATGTGTGCTGCACAAAGCAGCACACATAGAAGTTTCAAAACGCCATTTAAGATTGTTTATGTGCAGGAAGGGACACCTTCCTGCACATAAACAATCATTCCCCACAACGCAGGCACCCTTGCACTATGGTGCAAGGGTGCCTGCGTTGGCGCCAGGCAGCTAAATTTAGTACCAGTGCAGAGGGAAATGCAAGGCTGGACCGTATTGTTGTAAATCCGGTGCAGCCCTGCGTTTCAGGAGTGGCGGAGTGCGGCGTTGAGCCAAGAAGGCTAACCCACGCTCCATCACTTCCTTGTACATATGCCTCCCAGCCTGTTGCACAGCTCCTTCGTCACAGGCAGCGTGGCTTTTGATTCCACAAGCAAGTTTCTCCTCTGGGGGATGTAGTGCAACAATATCCTTTCTCCAGGAGGCAGTTGCTACTTTTCTCCAGGAAGCCTACAGCTAACTTCTCTGTGTTGTTCCCACCTGGGAGGAAGCCTGTATTCAGAGATCCTGGAAGTGGTGCTCAAATAAATCCCATCCGACCTGCTGGGCGGATCACGTCACTGATGCATGAGAATACTGGCCCAGTGACCTGGATTTTACCCTGTTTTAACTGGTTTTTGCACACAAAAATCTATATTCCACTGGCCTACCTCTAGGACCGTTTTCAGGCATTTCCTGACGCTTTGTATATAACTTCCAGGCTGGTCAAGCCACAGTCTTTGTCCTCTAGTTTTCAGTCAACAATGGGTGGGGCTGCACCTCACTGTAATGTAAACCAAAACACAGGAACAAAAGAGGGCGAGCCTCAGCTCCTTCTCAACGTGTGGGGTGTAGCACCTATAGGTAAATAATGAAGCAGGAAGGGGACACGGGCTGTATTTGTACTTCACAAGTGCGTCTCTCTACCTCCTTCCTTTCAAAGAAGCCTGGTCCACTTCAAAGAACATGAGGGATCTTCTTACAATTTACATGTCTATCTTACAGGCTCTCTCCATCCTCCATCTTCTGTACCACATACACAAAGGGGGTCCAAAATGGATTCCTGTCCCCACACAGTAAAGCACTATAGATGCACTTCATGCCGAATATAGTCCATGCAACATCCATCCATGTAACATGTGCAGTCCGCACACACTTTCCATACATGGCCCATGCATCCTCCCAGAAACCCCCTAAGGGGTAAGGCTAGCCCTCCACACCCAGCTGAACTTATTTTAAAAGGTTGATTCTACAGGTTTCAGCTAAAAATTCAATCTAAACAGCATACAGGTGGGCTCACCATACAGCAGTGGTTTGTTTAGGTGTGTTCAGAAAGCAAAGACCTGGAAGTTTTCAAGGGTTAGAACCGATTCTCCTGAAAGTCCACAATCCCCATTGACATCTTCCTTTGCAAGGGAGACAAACAAGCGCCCATTGCTTGTGAAAATACCTGTACAAGAGTTATAATAGCCCTGGTCTTTAAGGACACCAGGGTGGTCAATTAGAATGAGGGGTGTCTGCAGTGTACAGTTGACTTCCTTGGGGTGTGCAGGATGCAAACATAGATTAATTCACGGAGTTTCCCTATTATTCTGTGGTTCATGTTCAGTGGCAGCTTGGGACTCAAAAATGGTGAGACATTTATAGAGTACTTTCTGCTACATTAACATTGTTTGATTTTGATTTTTTTTTGCAGTTTTTACATAGCTCGAACCCAACCAACAGTATTGAAGAGCTTTGCATGAGTACCATTACATTACAAAAGACCCAAGATGTAATATACTATATAAACAATCAACTTACCTCGGCAGTCAATCTTCTTCTTTGCACACCTGGGGGCCGACTCTTTGAAATCCACCCTCACCGTGCTGTCTGGCTGAAATGAAGACGAGCAATACATGCTGGGCGGGAAAAGTGAAACTAAGCACCGCTCTCATGCTATTCATAACAGTAAACAGTATAAGAGCAGTGCGAGGATTGGTTGGGGCAGGCGACCACAGCGCTCCAACTGAGACTGATTGGGCTGTGTCTTTGCTTGCCCAGCTCCCTGACAGCGATGACTTGGGAAGCTTGAACTGCGCATGTCGGGCTGGCCATAAGAAAAATACTGGACATGTGCAATTTAGTTAAACAGTCGTAGCTGGTCACCAATAAACCACGCCTACCAGTAAGAACAGTATGTCTACTGTCTGCCGGGAGATACTGGTCCCTGGTGGCATAAATATTGCATATGTGGACGTAATGGCTCGCAGTCAGGGGCTTAACGCCCCTATGGAGAAACCACCCCATTCGCATTTGTCACAAAAAGAGTGGACAGTGATGCACTATTTCGGGTGTCTGTTCCCTCAAAAATTGAGCATGTGGAAAGCATCCAGTTCAGTGTATGCTATCCCCAAAACTCATTGAAAATCTATCCAAGCCAGGTATCCTCCTAAGTAGAACACCCTTCTAAATACTAATGTGCCAGAATCTTCGCTCCAGTCATGCTCCTTCATGAAGGAGGGTGAAGAAAAAGGTCATCCTTTGAAACATTCTGCAGAAATTGTGAAAACCGTCACATTTGGGGCACCTACTGGCCAGCCAATGAAGACGAGGAAGGTCCCAGGTAGCTTATTCGTAGGTTTCTTATGGTATGCATATGTTGTAAGCATGTGTATACAGCCACGGGATGATAGCTATGTCTGCTTCAGTGCCTTCTCCAATTGCTCTCTATCACTTCATCAAATGAGTCCCTATGTGCATTGCAAACATATACATTTATGGTATCTCCACTCCCAGGGGATCCAGGACCGCTTATTATGCATCAATTTGGATTACAACAGGACTCCTCAGTGGACTTGGGATGTTCTTTTGGGATGGGGGTTTCACCCTAACTTAAAACAATAGTACTGCCATCAGATCCAAGTGCAAAATGTTATTGCACTCATGATGGGGCAGCTTTTGTGCACACTACAGATGAGTCACCCTCTCCATCGCTTTGGCCCACATTGCATTCATGTCCATGAGAGGTGATATGTTTTCATCATCCTTAGAGAATCCTTTACTAATTGATGACTTATTAGATGAGTAACAAGAAAAGCTAAAACTAATCTGGAAAGACACAGGAAGTCATGCAGCCAAACGTTAATACTCCAAAGGAGCAAAAACAAAAAAGGGTGCCCTAAGAGTATAACACACGGATTTAGGCACTATCAGCAATAGTGTAGCAGACGCAGTGCATCCGCGAGTGTATTGCAAAGGTGGGTTGCAACACTGCTTATTACGTGTGCCATCAATTTCACCATGAGTGGTCAACCATCCCCTTTTCTGCTGCTTTGTCCCACTTTTGAGTGGTCTGTCCCACTGCCCACTCCGAGCTGCTGCGGGACACTAAGTGTTCTGCTTTATCCCACTCAGAGGACAATCAAGGAAACATTCATCAGGAAGATTTAAGCGGACAAGGTGTTCAACTCTTAGAGCCGGACTTTTAGTTTGGTGCAAAAACGTGATGGATATCCTGTCCACTTTATTATAAGTGCAATAGAATATGATGCACTTGTAATAATAGGTAGGAGAAATCATTATGGTGTTGATGGAGTACCAGTCAACCAAACTCTAAATCAGGCCCTTAGACTTTCGATCATGTATGAGCTGTAAAAGAGGTGCCTGTCGTGTCTGCAAGTTAGAAACTCCAGCACAGTAGGATCCCTGCGTAATACAGCTTCAGGTACATCGTCAGCTTTAGAGCTGTAAATACAGAATTCAGACACCTGACATAAAACACCTCTGAATGTGTGAATGAAAATCAGGCTTGGGTCCCTTACTTGGAGTATGCCCTTGGTGTTTAAGTCTTCCATTGAACCTGTTTCAAAGTACTCATAATCATCTGATTAGTAATCAAAGGCACAGAGGGCGTATGATTTGCCCAAGGTCAAACAGTTTGTTAAAGTAGGAAACCCAAATGTATAGCACAGCCCTACTTGCTGAAAAGGCTATTGCTTTACCATCATATTACAGTTGATGGACCTAGGAGCAATTTCCAAGCGGGTGCATCCTGGTCAAAGATTATACCTTATGACTTAATCTTATTTATAGAGCTCAAAATCCTCCAGCAGGGCAATCCTAAAACTGTATCCAAAGAAGGTGCATTGAAATCGGACACCTTGCCATGAGGTCCTGCTGATGGCAATAGAGACCTTTGAAGTCTAAATATTTTTTACGTTTCAGCTTTTCTGGTGCGGCTTCTCTAGTTCACTTCAAAGACTCTCAGAACCTTAGGACAGCACTTAGCGACCAGGGCTCACTCCAGTAGAGGCCACCAGCAAGGTCCAGTCCAGTTCCAGATGGTACTTGTCAATTTATCACTTCAGGAAAATGGCTTCATGCAGCTTGATGTGTCCCTGTAGCCAAACAGGACTTCTGCGACCTACCCACTGGATTCCACTTCTTTGTCCTGGGTACAAGATGAGCAGGTCCAGTCCTTCAGTGCTCCTCTCAGGTCACAGACAGTAGGTCCAGCCCTCTTCTGATCAACTGCAGGTCCAGAATGTGTTCTGAGGAAGGTGCCTTGGGATTCCAATTTTTTGTTGGCATTAGCTAGTGATGGGAGTGACTCCTGGCTCCTACATGACCGATGCAGGTAAAAGTTCCCAGGAGCAAATCTACCCATTTTATCATCACTTTCTGTTTGCCAAACTGCAAAACAATCCCACAGCGCCTCTCTTTCTTAAAATCCAAGAGGGGGAAAACCGTTCTCCCTTGTGCAGTGCTCATGTCCACCCAGAAGTATGGCCAGGGTAACAAGCAGTGCCCTTCCCCGTGTGCTCTCCAAACCAGTTTTGCTGGTAGCTTTCCTCCAACTGGGTTTGGAGCCAATCTGGCTAGTGTGGGCCGTGGGGACTATGGCTTTCCCTTTTTCAGGTCTCTCCTTACACTAAACTATGAATGGAAACACCTCACCTTTGTCCCTTTCAAGTTAATGAAGTTGCTGAGTCCATCCTAACTGTCATTACTAGGCTGATATAATCACATGCTTCATTCATAGTCCATCCTATCACCAGGCCTAAGCCATTGGTCTGCTCTGGGAGCAGTTTTCACACATCATTAAGGTCGAGCACTTATGGGCAGCTACTGCCAGGCTAATGGAAATTGGCCACCAGGAGCTTCCAGGCAGGGAAAAGATAACTTACTAAAAATTACGTTTCCTAAACGTTTATTAAAAACCTAACTTCAGCAATGATTTAGACTTTTAATACATTTTTTTTAAAGTCTTTCAATGACAATTCTTGGTGTTTCCTGTCAAAGGTTACTGATTAAAATGTATAATGTGTTCATTGATATTTAGTAGGATCCGGCTATAGCCCTGCAAATGAAAATAACTTTTGAGGTCCAGTTACTGGAGGAACACAGCAACTTTAATTTTGCACATGTTCCACTTTTAAATATCAGACACCCTGCTGTGTGGGTGATAAGGTATACTTAAGGGTGAGTTCTTAATACTTAAAAGCAGTGTTTCCCGCCTGTCAAATAGGGTTATTTTGAAGGGTTTGACCGAAGGTTTTTTGGTTGCTACAGTCAGGCTAAACATGGTAGGCCTGAAGCCATGTTTTATAAGCCAACCCTATGGATGGCAACATAAGTGCTACAGTCCACAGGCAGCCTTTAACTTCCAGGCCCTGGATGTATTTTCTACACAACATACTAGGGATTTATAGGCACGTTTTACATGTTAATCAGGGATAAGCCAATTTAACCATGTTTAAAGCAAGCACATAGGCACATTACTCCTGTTTGGCAGCGCTAGGGGTAAAGTGCACGGAGTTCAAAAACCATCACAAATAGTGTCCAGAAAAAGGCTAAAAATCTATGGTGATCATGCCGAAAATTCTGATTTGTTACAGTGTTTAGACTATGGGATTTGGGCATTGCCTATCATCCTGGTCTCCTGTCCCAATGTAATACCCAGTCTAGTTTTTTAACCACAAATTCATCAGCAGCTTTTAGATGTATTCTAAATACTCCTAATCTTGCCAAAAAAGGAAGCAAAGAATATGTTCAAAAAGTGATTGCCCAAGAGCACACAACTTGGCTGGATGGGGATGCTGAGACTGAAAACCATGTTCCTGGTCCAACAGTTTCCAGCTAGCCCACTACAGCACAACTGAGGTGGCAGTGATTCTGTTGGCAAGTCCAAGAGAATACCCTTCCGAGATTTATATCTGCAAAGATGGCAACAGTGAGCAGCTGAAGCTAACTCCAGGAGGTGGAATAGGGAATGAAACTCAAATACAGTTTATCACAATAATCACATTAAATAGGCTCAATAGCTGGCCAAGATATATCTTTTCAAATTGCTTAAAAACAGGCAATTATTGCAGGGATGTCTTTAGAAATTATTTGCAAAGGCTGCACAGATAAAAACTATTTCACTTTTTATTTCTTTTTTTCTGTTGTTTCTTCTTCTATTCTTTCCTCTCCTCATTTTACAATAACATCTACATTTTTTTACATCTTGTGCTTTCTTTCAGTTACTTCCCCTGAAGGCCTGACTTCTCCTGTAGGGTGAGCTAAAATGCTTGACTCCGAGCTTTCCTTTTTCTGGTAAAGTGTTTTTCACTTTGCTTACAGACATAGTGATGGGGCACGGAGCAAGCAGCGGAAGAAGTATTATGGGTGGGGAATGGGCCCCAGCTGGCCCCGCCCTGGTGACACCCCTGGTATTGAATGAAATCTCAAAAATGTGCTCCATGATTTTGGTGCATTTCCCCACTACTCAATGCCCCTGCTCCTCAACATATGTCTTTGCATTTTTAGGTCGAGCCTAGAGTCAGCGTGCAAGCGCTGCTCTGGTGAAGATCTGCTGTAGTTCAGTACGTAAGGGAAGGCCCGCCCACTCCCCCGCCCATATTTTTCATTGGCTTATGTCTTTGCCCTTCGTAAATGCTGCCTTCGGATTTGTTTATAGGCTTGTTAATCCCTCCTTATTACGGCCATGTCGTCATTTGTATCCTAATGAATCTGATACAGTTTCCTGTAGCAGTCCCAGGAAGCACTCTCCGAAGTTAGATGAAAAATCATCGTAGACCTAAATTCATCCAATTTAAACCATTTTCTTTTTATTAATTCTCTTTGCGTTGTATGATAGATGAACAGCAAATCCCAATATTCAAGTGCTTGTATAATGCCAATCCAGGCCTTTTTACAGCATGTTAAGATTATCCATTCATTAAACCACATGAAGTTTTGTAACCCAATGCATTTCGGGCATTTAGCCCTTCTTCAGGGGTAACTGTAAATATGAGGCAAAAAACGCCCATCAGAAACATCATTGTCAATGTAAAAAATTACAAATTGAAAAGCACATTACGCCTGTTAAAATATAAAACGTGAATTATGCATCAATCTGGTGCTAGATGCGTCTGTTCCTGTAATTACCACTCGCATGTCTCCTATCGTGTTACTCTTTGAACCCAAAAAGTGAAATATAAACATGCTCATTTAGATCGGGCCTCCAATTCAAACCTCATGACCCTCGTGTTCAAACATGCGTTCAAGCCCTTGATTTTCTCCTACCTTCAGTGTTCAAGCTAGTCACTTGGAACCACCTCCAAATTAGTCCACCGTACGTGAACCAACAAGTCACCTCCCTTTATAACGTAAAGCGTAAGACCGCATTTAAAACACGTGATTACTCACTGAAGTGTAGATATAATACTAAACCCAATGTAAAAGTGAAATGCAAATATGTTCTTCCTGGGACTGCTACAGGAAACTGTATCAGCTTCATGAGGTATATATCTTGGTGCTACGGGATGGTTCACACACCAGGATAGCACCCCGAAATGAATAAACTTTGTGAAGAACTTTTCAAGAAAGGAGTGCAGGTTACCAACTTACATTAATAGTAGTCATTTGTATCCTCCCATGGCTACTGGCCCCTTTACTTTGAGTGTTACATGGTACGTGTTATTTAGACTGTGAGCACTATTTACTTTAATGAGGTTCTCCTACTGCCTTCTCTTCTCCCCCCTCCCTCCCGTTGTCCGTGCCTTCTCACCCCCTCCCCCTGCTCGCACCCCCGTTGTCCGTGCCTTCTCCCCCCTGCCCTTGCCCACACTCCCGTTGTCCGTGCCTTCTCCCCCTCACTCCCGTTGTCCGTGCCTCCCCCCCTCCCGTTGTCCGTGATGACTACCGTTTGCAATGCAATAGGTCTCGCGTAAATGCGAGTCCTATTGCATTGCAAATGCTTGTTGGATTTGCCACTGCTTGGTAACTCTATGAGACCTCATTAACTAGTCTTTGATCTTTCTCTGTGTGCCTGCTTCACGCATACTCTCACAGTGTTGTCTGTTATCCATTTTGATTGCATGTCTTCCTCTCCTTGTTGTTGTTGTCCGTCTTTTCTGTCCATAGGCTTTCCTCTGCCTCTCCCTGTTCCGCTCCTTGTGTTTGGCTCTCTGGCAGGAAGTGGTGTTGGCTCGATCTAAGCTTGCGCCTTCTCTATCCTTGGATGGATCCCTTTGTAGCATACATAGGCAGAAGGCTACGGCTTCCATGATGGAGGAGAGAGCGGCTTTCCGGGCCGTGCCTAACCGGGGGACAGCAGCTCCAGAGCCTGGAGGACGGCTGGAATTTAGCGTGCCTGGCATCCTGCACTACATCCAGCATGAGTGGGCCTGCTTTGAGGCTGAGAAATGCCGTTGAGAGGCGGAACGGGACGAGTTTCAGGTAAGAGTGGGGCAGGTTTAGCTTGGGGGAGGGGTGGTTGACCCGAAACCTTCCCTGTAAACTACATTTATGGGTGCGATGGATTGGGAGTAGGATCGCCGTTTTCCCCATGCAGGGTATGCGTTGGCAGATGCTGGCCGACCGCAGAGCCGGGATAGAGCAGCTGGCACCTCCCACAGTTATATGCAGCCAATGTGTTACTTTAGCAAGTTGGCATGGAGATTTGGAGGCCCTTGGGTCTTGCTTTACAGAGTCCTTGCGTTGACACCTTAAGGTATGGAAGAGAGGGAATAGGATCTCATCCATCCAAGTAGAAGTGGTGCCCCCCTCACCCTGCCCTCTCATAGCGAAACGGGGTTGACAGCACCCACGCCACCCACTCTCTGACTGCTTGTGTAGGGTTTTGGACAGCAGCAGACATACCCATCGCTGTCATTAAATATAGTGGTTGTCGTTACCAGGGATCAGAGCCTTATACCTCTCTTACTGTCAGAAAGGGAAGAGGCTGATGCGCTTTAGCATTGATGGATCGCAGCCTGCACATCCAAAGTAAGCTATGAGAGTGGAGTGGTACTTATATCTTGGTAAAATGTGAGCTAAAGTCCTCTAGCATAGAAAGATTGTGGTTCTTGCTTCATTCTCCAACATTAAGAGATACGAGATGTTGTGGAGGTATCCTTAAATGTAGTCCTGCATCCCCTGTAAACTAAATACTCAGTGCCATGCTGTGATATGTGGCGGCTGGCACCACCCAAATGTGGGGCATAGTAGGAGAAACTTCAGTCTGTTGTGTACATTCTTAGGGGTCTGAGAAGTGTATATGGATCTGAAAAACTCAAAGTTTTGTATGAGACTTGTACTCTCCCCTGCTCCCCCCAATAAAAAACATGTTGCCTGTAGCATCTCTTTGCAGGTAGTGCAGTCGTATGTGCATCCATTTTTCAGGTAGAGCAAAATATAAATGCATTGCACTCGAACATTTAGAGAAGTTCTCTGCTAGTCAGAATAATCATATTGTTGTCCTTATTCTCAAAAATGTTTTCTGTGATTCGGACGTAGGGTTGAATCGCTGCGTTTAATATCTACTGCTGGTGTTTAGGTCCACACAGGCATAAAGTTTGAAGTACAAATGTTACGTTAAAACAAGCGGTGATAGAATTATTGATAGATTGAGTCAAACTCATGGTATTCTGCTGATTTAATTTTTCAAAACGGTTTCTAAAAATAATATTTAATGTGTTTGTTTTTAATATGTTTTTTAATATTGAACTTGACAAAAAAATCATTATATCGGGTTAGAACTAGTACGGTTTTAGGGTCTGAGTAAAGGATGGTGTTTGGATTAGTATTGTGGTTAGGACTGAAGTTCGGGTCGCAGTTTATGATAATGTTTAAAATGTGACCATGAGCCACAGAAGGTAAATTTCGCCTCTTTTATCTCTGTGTGTTTATTTCTGATTGTGAACAGTGTAATTCACAACAATGTTTAAACGAACGCAAATCCAAAGCTTTCATCAATCAAGTCTTCTGGCAATCGGCTTTGTCTAACACGTTGGGGCTTATTTACAAGCCACGTGTGCTGCCGGTGCGTCACTTTAATATGGGCAAAAGTGACGTACCGGCGGCGCAAGCAGCTTGTAAATAAAGCCCCTTGTTTTTAGGTCGAGCATTCGAGACCTCTTGTATATACTTTAGTTTATACTTATATGTGTATGTACTTTGTGGGCTCTGGAGATCAGCCCTAGGACTTGTCTGCTTCTGCTTAGGGGCTTTTTTTTCTGTTCAACTGCCTCTATTTAACTGTCTTCATGGAAAACAACCAGTAGAGGTCAGTAAAATACCAGAATTGCTTTCTGCTTGTTCAACTGCTTCTATTTAACTGTCTTGATAGAAATAGACAGTAAAGGTCAGTAAAATACCAGAATTGCTTTCTGCTGAGGGACTTTCTTTTTTTTATTTTTCTGGCAACTGCCTCTATTTAACTTTCTTGATAGAAAACGACCAGCAGAGGTCAGTACAATACCAGAATCACCTTAGCATTCTCTAGATTCCAGTCCATAGAAATCGTCTTCCACGAGCACCCGTAGACAATAATATATTTTTCAAATCTTGTATTTTCAGTGATATGACCACCGAAGGCCCTGATTTTATATTAAAAACAGAGCTTTGGACTATACCATTTCCCGCTGAAAGGCAATATTTCTCTCCATGTGTTCCCATACCTGGCGTGTCACACAGTTTGGTGCTTACTTTCCCTCCATGTTGAAGAACAGTAGATGTTTCAGCACCCAGGCTAATGTGCTGCATAGCTATATACATATAAGGTCCCAAAGGCGAGACCGATTGCATTGCAAATGCTTGTTTAGGTTTCATTCAATATCAGTAGAGTCGCCACGGTGAGGCCACTGTTAACCCATCCCTGGTGACGCCACTGATATTGAATGAAGCTATGCCTGGGAGTAATCTTAATTACACTGTAGTAAACTGGAGTAACTTTGTTAATTCATGTTAGTCTTTACCACGGAATTACTCTTCCTGCATAATGCAGCATAATCTTGCAGAATTTTTAGGTAATTTCACATGATTACGCTACATGGGACTACATAAATTACGCCCACCCCTAAATAAAACCTCACAAATTCACTCCACAGTTTTTGTGGAGTTCCCTCTCTCCTGCCCTACTCCATAACCCGCTCCTCAATAGATGTCTTCTGATGTCTCTACATGCACAAAGTGTCTCCACACACGAGAAGTGACCTGTGACTTGATAATGGAAAGCTGGCCACCCTGCTCCACCTACTTAGTGCATGTGTATAGGAACTCCTGCTAATCGTTTTGCTAATCTCATTTTTTGAAGAATAAAAATGTGCAAGCGATCAATCTATTTGGGATTATACAATGGTTGGTGCCTGTTCCACAAAAAAACATTTTCGTGCACATCTATTTTTGTCACATATTTTGTCCGCATTTTGAAGAGTGTTTTAACTTGCTAAAATGGAAAAAAACACTTTGCTGTTAGTGTAAAAGAGGAAAAGCCGGTAAAACCACAATTTAACAAAAGGCTGTTATGAGAATTCGGCAAAACTCTGAAATCGAAAGAAAATATTGAACACACAGTACAAAGAAGGAGTCTCCTTCCTTTAAACGCTACTTTCAGTGGCATTGAACTTAACCCGCACATAAATGACCCTTAATCGTTCACGCCCAGGGCACAAGTTGGGGTGGCGGGTGTACGGAGTACCCACACTATTTTGAATAGATAAACTCCGTTCCCCGTACTCAAGCCGACAGGAGGCTGAGAGGTGTCAGGTCGTGCTGGCCCAGCACTGCAGCTGCTTGTATTTACAAACACTGCATGCCTGTAACCTGGTCTCTCGTCTCGAGGTGTTTCAAACATCACCCAAGGCCGCATTCCCTTTATTTATGAGTAATATTTGATTCTCTTTTCTGAGAAGTAACAGAGAACACCATTAACCCTTCTATCACCTAAGGTACTGCAAATATGCAGAGTTTTGTGCTTTGAAACTGGATAAAGAACACCAGCAGAAAATAAACAAACATCAACACAAAATGCTGCTGTTCAAAAAATACACCCACCACATTTTATTTACAGTCCAACCGCAGTTTAAAGAGGTTATACTAAGTTCCACTCGTCTGTTAAAAAATAGTGTCCCTTCCACCGATATCTGAGCTCCACTACATATTAATATGCAGAAAACCTACATGTGACTTTTAAAAAGTAAAACAAACCAAAACATGATTTCCTATTTCTGTATGATTATGTTAGAATGTTGATTTTGTAAAATAGGCCTGGTCAGTTTTGTGAGGACTATTATGACCTTACTTGTTATTGTGACATCACTTCCTGTGAAATCATTGTGAATTACATACGCTCCCCCACTATTTTTCTTAGGCATTGCACCCTGTTCACGACGCTGATTACTAGACCATTCAATTAATGTTTTCATGACACTATTAACCAGGCATCCCACACAGCAGTATTTTAAATGGACAGGTGCTGTCCGGTACTGAGTACCTGCACTTCTTTAATATGAAAGGGAGAGTACCTGCACTTGTTAGGTTTGCTGCAATACGTTTAATAGGAGAGTACTGGCACTTCTCAGGAGCAAACAGGTACTCGAAACAGTGATTAGCAGCACTTCTGAAGTTGCATGTAAAACACTGCCACACAGAGCATTTGGGATAGCTCACAAAGACAGACGTTTTGACGTAATTAAATCTGTATTTGCTAATAAACATCGACTGGGAATCTCTAACCCCGGCTGGCACGCGCAAGCAAATATCTCTGAACGATTGTAAATGCACGTTTGTATAAAAATAAAAAATAAATCTTTAGCCCCTCAGTCTGCTGCGAAACACTAACAGGTGTTTATTGTGCAGATCGAATAGCCGTGTTGCCACAATAGCCGCGTGCTCAGCCACGTTCCTCGGCGAGGCGCCCAACGGAATCTGCGTTTTGCGAAATACTGGTGAAATACCTGTTGGCCTCAGAACAAACCAATGAAATACTAGTCTCTTCGGCGCTATTTTGTGGCGGGCTGGATAAGTCTATTTACATAGCAAACGTCTGTTTTCTTGTCAAGCGCGAGCTTGCCACTCCTATGTGTGGGAGGGAATAGCGCGTGCAGTTTGCCTGTCTATTTCCACTGAAGTTGCCAGGACAAACAATATCAGGAAAAGGAGGAAGACGCCCCGGGGGGTCATGGGACTTGTAGTTTACTTTAAAACACACCAGTCGTTGTAGTCAACAGAGAAAGATGTAGATTAGCTTTAGGCTCATCACATGTGGCGGATGATTAGCCAAGCCACGGAAAAAAATGTGCATTTTCAGAATCATCACAGTCATATTAATCCTGCCTTGAAGAGTTTTTAAGTTGCATCTCTGCCATTCCTAGGCACTGTCAATTTACAAACATTACTATTTTACCACCCTTGGAAAGATGGCGGGCTGAGTCAGTTTTGTTTAGATTAGAACTCGTGTCAACCGCGAGCGTTTACTTTTCCGAGCTTCCTTCCCGGAAACTGGTTATTTGAATCAATATTGCAAGGTCGAAACTCCAACACCAGGCTCCAAAAGACGGAATTAAAGACAGCTTTTTAACATATGCACAAGGGATATATTAAACTTACAATCAAAAAGTCTAAAAGGGGACCATTTGTAAAGCTGGTGTTTTGCTTGGACTCCTGGAATGGCTGTAGCTCGCAGCCGTGCTAGCCTTTTCACTTCAGTTTCTTATAATGGATTAGAAGTCGAGCCTATTGCAGCCTGTCGTTTTCAAGTTTGCATTCCTCATCCTGATAGACACACAGCCAAGTCTACACTTTTGTACCATTTTATTGCATAGTTCTTACGTTTGCCAAGTCTATGTTTGAGTAGGCCAGCCATTCTGTGTATCTGCAGGCTCCTTTATCCATGTCTAAAATCAGAACTACATGTACCAGAATGCAAAGCAAAAACCTTGGTTGGGTGAGGCACTTATCTGGGACACATAAGAGTTCTGTTACTGACAAAGTCCGCCCACGAATTGAGGCACACGCAGAATAATACACCGTTTCAGAGCTCTCGTTGCATTCAGCTACTTGTGGTCCTGTTTGCACCGTCATATTTTCCGGGCCGTAAGTACCAGAATACCATGACAAAATCTGGATTGTGCCACTTAAATATCAATGCGGGAAGCTGGACTCTGCTGAAAGTGGTACTCATTTTATCGGCCGTGTTGAAAAAGGATGAAAGGAGGAGGCAATCTGAAGATCACCGCAACGTTTCAGCAGTACACGCTTAACTCACTCAGACTCTTTCCAGATGTGGCATGCACTTTCTAACAGAGGAGTGCTATATTTTTTAGCTTCAGTGATCTGAAGCAAACACTCAGACGCCATGATACAACAGCAGTGTCTCTTTAACAAATTTCTGTTCCACAAAATACAGCCAGCTAAAGTCATAAATGAAGAGGGGAAGGAAGCAGGCGCTTCCCCTTTTCTTGCTCACGGTCGTTTATGCAAATAGTACTGCAGGTGTTTCAGGTCTGCTGTGGTTGTGTGTCCCCGTGCAGCATTCTGCGGGCCCTCCAGACGTTATTGGCGGGCGTCTGCAGCAGGATGGTATGTAAACAAACGTGCAGCCGAGGCTAACTCTGCTTTGCATGCAGTGGGCGGAGTTTATTGCAATAGAGGGAGAGAAGTTTGTGCTTAGAGGCTCGCTCTAATAAGGTGTGTTCATGCTACATTCTGTAATGGCAGATTTCCCAATAGACGACATGGTTTTAACAGGTTCCAGAGTCCAGGGGTGCCTCCAGAGTCCTCCAGAATATTGTGATTATACCATAGCACGCTTACAGCCCTTTATATTTCTGTGAGGAAATGCCTCTTTTTGTATGGTCACCCCCAAGTTTTTCGAATGATGCTTCTGGTTTTTCGACTCTAAGAGTGCACTGACCCATGCTAACCAGACCTCAGTCCCAGCGCCCTAACCCTAAAGTGTATGTCGATTTGGCTGTACCCGATTGGAAATAGCTAACTTTCCAGTAAGTCCCTTGTCTAAGGTACCCAGGATATGTAAGTTAGAGGGGTACCCCAGGGCTTGCAGTACTGGTTGTGCCATCCTGGAGGTCCCCAAAGTAAAACAAGTCCCCCAGTCCGCCACTGCAGACTGGCAGAGCTGTCCTGCACTGCGAGCCCGACTTTGCCATTGAAAGCAATGGCAAAGTCACTACTTCCCCTGTATATCTGTGTAAGTCACCCCTTAGACAGGCCTACCCAGTCCTAAAGCAGGGTGCAACTTATAACACAGGCAGAACATGTACTTTACATGTCCTGATAGTAAATAAGCGAAACCACTGTTTTTACTGAGGAAAGACTTTGTCGCCCAATTGGCGAGTACTGGATTACAGGCTGACCCCTCAGGCTTGCTAACTCCTGAACTGTGCAACTAAAGTGGGCACTCCAAGGTATCATTACTTTAGATTAAGCCCAGTGCTTAATTTGAGCTGGTGGTTTCCGGTGCTTGGCACAGTCCTTAATTGGCAACACCAGCACTTCTAACAGTCTGCCACATGGTGGTGCTGTTGGTCTAGTTTGGAGATTAGCACAACAACCATTATCAATTCAACATACATTAAAAAAATAATACCTGCTGCCAAAGACATTCTTATAGATTTGAGGGCCTAAAATAGCCAGAATTGTCACACTTGTAGGAGTGTGATGGTTAGTAGCTGTGCTGATACTGTAATTGTCAGCGGGGTGCAAGTGGAAGTGGACTCCTGACAAGGGCCCTAGCACTTCTATTTTTTTTTTTTACAAATTAAGCACTGATTAAGCCTGACTTGTATCTCAAGTCAAAATTAATGTAACTTGATGCAGTGTGCAGTTTTTGCAAAGCTGCCACCTTGTTGCCTTTAAAACTCCTATGCCTTCCCAGGCACACATGAAGCCTGTTTCACGAGACAGCTTTCTGCCCTCCTGGACAGACGTGCCAATGACTTACAGGAAGGAGAACAACGAGGGCTTGCAGACCAGGGAAGTGTTTCTTCCCTCCTGCAGGAAGCTGCTTGAGTGTTAGCCCCAAAAGGCAGGTTTCAAAGGAGACGCCGCTTTTGAAGGGCAGATGTGTCACACTAGGGAGGAGGGCTACTGAAGGAAGTGACCCGAATAGAGTCACCCGGGTCACTCGCGACCACCTCTCTGCCTTCCAAGAAATGAAGAGTCGGTGAGACAGTAGAGAATACAAACCAAGTTATTTATTAGTATTGCGCTGCAGCGGAGCCCAGTCTGACCTGCTTCATGAGATAGCTGCCGAGGGACTGACCTCAGCACCCTTGGTAACACATAATATGCATTTCCAACACCCCTAAACCCTGCCCACTCTGGAATTTTCCAGCTCAGGCATGGACGAACAAAGGAGGTACAGAGAGATGAGCTACCACCTGCGGAACGGGTACATCTTATCACATTCTCAAGGTTGCCTTGCTCGAGCTCGACGCTCTTCACTGTGGGAGTAAGGCTACGAGAGAGGAAAGGCATGCGATGGCAGAATAAACTATTTATTAGTACATTAGGATTCAACCTTTAATACGACACAGAGAAATAACTCGAAGCTGTCTTTTTGCCTATGCAGACAGTAAATGAGACACAAGCTTACTTTCGATCATGATACAAAATGGCAGCTAAAGACAAAATGGTGCCGCAAATGCTAACTTAACTCGCACAATGTTAGAAGGAGGCGGCTAGACGTATTTTCAGTTCAACAGACCCTCCTTTTAGCATTTGCTAACAATTTTCGTCTATTCTAGCATAACGAGAAAATCATTAGTTGAAAACAATACACATACATGTTAATATTCAAAAATGCCTTCATCGATGCTCATTAGATCATGGACAGCTTGCATCATCATAGCTGAGGGCTTAGTGTCATGCCCTAGGGCCTTAGGTGCAGGTGTTAATTTGCTAACACAATATGTACAGCAGGCAGGGAGACAATTAATGCACAGGTAACAAGTGAAGATGGCACCAGCAATGGCTACCAGGAAAAAGAGTATTTTCCAGCCCCAAGATGTTATCAAACCCCAGAACCAACCAGAAAGGGACCAGGTGCCATTCTCTTGGTGGATATCAGATGCAAGTCGGTGCAACTTCTGTATTGCTGCATAGACAGGCGGGGCATGATCCGGTATGTAGACACAGCAGCTACTACCGATGATGCGACAGGCCCCGCCCCGATCAGCAAGGATGACGTCTAAAACCATCCGATTTTGAAGAGCAACAAGTCTCGTAGCCTGAAGCTCGGCTGTGATGTTGGTCAGTATTCCAGCCGTAGTGTTAATAACTCCCTCCACAATTCTTGTGAGCCTGCGAATGTTAAGGCTATTAGACATGGGACCCCAGAAAGGCAGAATACCCTTCATAGCATCAGTAAACTGCTGCAGGGTAGTGTCTGTCTGATCTATGTCCTCCGCATTGATAACTCTCCTAACTCGGGGCAAGTATATGCTCCTACGCTGTAATCGATGGTCTCTGTGATAACTGGATGGTGCTATATATACTGGGGGTAGGAGGAAAGAGACATAGCATATACCAGACCACCCCCTGGGAAGCCATACATAAGCCTGGGATCCACAAACGAAGTACACATTATGGGGTGGAAGTAAAGGTGGGCTATTGGTCATGCTCAAGCTATAGGTATAGTTGCAAATACTCTCTCACCTTAACACTCCCAAAACCTTGGACACAGAAACTAGCTGTCGTGTTAACTATCGGTACTGGCATTGCCTCATCCTGAGTAATATTACACATCTGAAAGGCCCCAAAGTATTCTGTGACATTAAAATCCTGAAAATCCATCATTTCATTTTGGAGCCACGATACATTCTTTTTGACTTCATACATATTCATACAGGCATCTGGATGCAAAGTATCAGGGGCCCCTTGTTCTCCCGGAGTAAAACCCTGATGTACACTGATATATTTTAACACAATCGCATAGTCAGTATACGTCATGTTCATGGCTTCAGCATGGTAATGGATATACACCATGGTAAACAGTTGGAACCAGGCTTCGCAACTCCCCAATTAAGAGAAGGGTAAGGACATCAATAGATCATATTTATGCATCACAGACGGGAGTAAGCCGCAAACCCAACAATTAGTAACATTTGAGGTGTAATGTGCCTGATGGAGCATCTGCAGAAAAACATTATCAACGTACGTTTGTCTATGCTTCTCATTGTGAGGGGCCAAAGTAACAAATACATGCTCAGGGGAGACAGGAGTAGTACCAATCAAAGAATGCACAGGATATTTCTCTTCAAGGAACCACATAACTCCCAACGCAGTTATTAAAGAAATCAGAACAATTATCACAAAGACTGCCTTGCTTTTAGTTGACCAGCTAGACCAACCAGGACCATTTTGCTCAAAACGTGGGGCTGCTAAGGGCTGTTCTTTGTCCATAATGAGGTGACCAAATGGGTACATTTTTTACTATTCTTTTTCTTTTCCTTATATATCAGACTACCAGAGGAAGGGTCACACAATGGAGCCAACGATGGCAAAACAGAGGAGAGAGACACAAAACCACAGCATCCTTCCGAGCCTCGCTGGTAGACTCCTATTGTTCATCAACGGTGGTGCCATTGAGCCCTTCTCGGTGGGGCTACACAATTGCAGCCCTTTTCTTAAAGGAATCCGCTTCGCTCAGGATAGGGCACCCTCCCTCCTGGGAAGACACCCTCAACTTATCCTGTCCAGTGTCTCGGACAATGCACCAATCTCCCTTTTCCTAATCTATCGTTGGTACCACAGACAGGGTACATACACCCTATTCTTCATCCATGAAGTCCATCCCTACGAATCTGACTTTTCCTTTGGTGCACTGTCCCTCCGTCGGGGGCGCAAATTGTACCTAGCCACTCCTGGCACTGTGTCATCGTGGAAAAGGATCTGAAACTCAGAGGGGGTCAAGGGACTGAGACTTAAGCTCCTGTGGGCCAGATGGAGGTGAACCCCAGGCAGCCTTTGCTTCTGGGGGACTGCCTCATTCAAAACAGTGTCGTTCTCCTCCTCTGTTTGCGCCCATGTCAGTCGGGCGTCAGAAAAAGGAACAAAGCGTGGGACCCTCTCCGTCTCGTGGTCCCCTTTGCCATCGAGGACCCACTGGTCGTAGGGAAGAGGTAGAGGGACCTTCCGGCAATGAGACGAGTGGATCCAATGCTTCCGGCCATCCACCTTCACTGCCGTCTGGGTGGCAAGGAGGACCTGCAGAGGTCCTTTCCAACGTGACTCCAAATTCCCCCTCATTTGGTAGTTCTTTACCAATATGTAATCACCGGGTCGGATATCATGGCCTGGATCCTCAGGTGTTGGCGGTAGAGCATCGTGAATCTGTTGGTGAATAGAACGCAAATTTTGAGTCAACTCGCACAAATAGTCCACAAGCAAAGGGTATTCTATCTCGGAGAAGGGACGAGGCCGTGGAACGCCCCAGACATTTGCAGGACGGCCAAAAACGACCTCATATGGTGACAACTCTGTTCTAGAGTGGGCTGTCGCCCTTGTGGACAACAGGGATAGGGGTAACGCATCTGGCCATTGCAATCCTGTGCTTTCTTTGATCTTTGCCAACTTCAATTTGAGAGTACCATTGTACTTCTCAACTAACCCTACCGACTGTAGATGATTTGCTGTGTGAAACTTTTGCCTGATGTGCAACCATCGCACACCAACTGGATAACCTTTGAGTTGAAGTGACTTCTGTTGTCACTCCAAATCAAACGGGGCAAGCGGAAGCGCGGGAAGAACTCTTTTAAAAGGGCCTTCGCTGTTGCTATGGCTGTGTTCTCTTTCGTGAGGTAAGCCTCAATCCATCTACTGAACGCACAAACAAACACCAACACATATTTCAAATTATTGACTCATTCCATTTAGATGAAATCCATCTGGAGAACCTCGAAAGGGAAGGAAGGTGGTGCAAAGTTACCAGAAGGTGTAGGGGTACCTCTCCCAGGATTATGTACCATGGAGACCATACAGTACTTTACCAGGTGAGCAGCTACCTTAGGGATGTTATCGTTCTGCCATACAGGATCTAACAATTTACATATTCCCTTCGCACTAATGTGGGCTGGCCTGTGTGCCATGGTGACCACAGGGAGTACGTATGCATCTGGCAACATCCACCTCTGCTTCTCTGATTTGTCAGTCCAACACCCCTCATCATCTAAACGTCCTGTTCTTTCCTGCCATATTGCTAACTCCTCAATTGTTGCCTCGCTTTGAATTTCCTTCACATTCTACAATGTGTCTTCAAACATCGCATTATCGGGTACCCATCTAGCAGGACCCGCCACAAACATTCTTTTCATTTTAGATCGGGCTGTCTCCTTAGCTGTCTGATCTGCAAACGCATTTCCCCTTCCTACATCATCAGTAACTGCCTTGTGGGCACTGAACTTCACTATTGCCAACCTTTTGGGAAGTGTCAGAGCTGACAAAAGCCAGTGTATTAGCGGGCCATTCTGGATTTTCAATCCATGCGATGTCAAGAACCCACTCTCCGCCCAGAGTCGCCCAAAATTATGAGCGACCCCAAAGGCGTACTGGCTGTCAGTATAAATATTGACAGTCAGTCCCTCACTTAACTCGCATGCTCGAAGGAGAGCAACTAGCTCTGCAGCCTGGGCCGAGTGATAAGGCACACGTGATGTCTCGACTACAGTACGCATTGTAGTAACAGCGTATGCTGTGGAGGTGGTACCATCTGGTAATTTAAAACAAGAGCCATCGACATAGTTCCCCTTGTGCGTCAGATAGGGGAACATTAGTCAAGTCTACCCGTCCCTTCTTATCTTCCTCAGTGCGAAAGAGACAATCATGCATATCTCTGTCCTCACTTTCAGAAGGGGGGGGGTAGTAACGTGGCTGGGTTCAGAGTGGCACATCTTTTTATTGTGACGTGTGGTGCAAAGAGGGTCAATTCATAACCAGTCAGACGTGCACTGGTGAGGTGCTGTGTCTTTGTTTTGTTCAAAAGCGTGTCCATAGCATGAGGTACCATGACTGTGAGATCGGTATCAAGGACGAGCCCTGCCGATTGTCGGATAGAGACGGCCACGGCCGCGACCGCTCTTAGACAGCTCGGGAGGGCTCTCGCGACGTCGTCAAGCAGAGCAGAAAAATAAGCACACAGCCTCTGCTTACCTCCAAAGGCCTGTGTTAAAACAGAGAGCGCGCAGCCAGCCGTCTCGTGTACGTACAACACAAATGGCTTGGCGTAATCTGGAGTGCCAAGCACAGGTGCAGAGCAAAGCGCAACTTTTAACTGCTTAAAAGCTTGTTGACATTCAGGCGTCCAAGGCAAGGGTTCATGCACATCTTTAGTGGTTAGATGCAACAGCGGCTTTGTTAGTAAAGAGAAGTTAGGAATACAGTGACGACAGTATGAAGTAATGCCAATGAAGGCCCGCACATCCCTCTGAGTCTTAGGGATGGGCATTTTAGCAACAGCGCTAATACGCTCAGGTGTTAGTCTCCTTCCCTCCTTCGACAGTAGGTGACCTAAATAGGTGACCTCCTGTCGACAATATTGAAACTTTGAAAGGGACACTTTATGTCCGTGCTGTGCCAAATGTAGTAATAATTTAACCGTTGCATCTTTGCAACCTTCTTCAGTGTCAGAAGCTATTAAGAGGTCGTCTACATACTGTAGCAACATGTTACCTGAGGGAAGCGTGAGGAAATCCAATTGACTTTTCAAAGCTTGACTATATATGCTAGGACTTTCAGTATACCCCTGAGGGGTGCCACAGAATCGGAAACTTCTGCCGGCCAGAGTGAACCCAAAAAGGTGCCTGCTATCTGGGTGAATGGGAATGCTAAAGAAAGCGTTTTTCAAATCAATCACAGAAAAGAATTTTGCAGTGGAAGGGATCATCGTCAGAAGGGCGGTGATGTCAGGGACCGCTGGGAACTGAGGGACCGCTATTTTATTAACCTCACGCAATTCAATCACAAATCAATAGACATCAGGAGGAATATCAGAGGAATCCAAGGGCGCCTTCTTAAGAATGGGAAGAATAGGGCTGTTACACACATTCGCTGCTGTCTCTTCAACTACCCCTGACTTAATCAAATCCTGTATAATCTGCAATAGAGCTCTTTCCCCTGCCTGTGGTATTTTGTACTGAGGAATACGAGGCAACACAGCGTTGTTCCTCTGTGTAAGCCTTGCTGCTCAGTGCCACAGCTACCCAGGGTTGAGCTGAGGGGTTGACAGATGAAACCTAAGGGTTCTAAAGGTAAGTGTATTACACAGTGAGATTACAAAACCATACCATATAATATGCACCATTTCCTCACATTGAGGCTAGTAGTGGGATCCAGAACTTCTGTTTAGCAGTACCATACAATTGTTGAAGTCAAGACCTCTGAGAATCCGCACGAGCAGACACCTTGAAAATAAGTCTTTACTCCCAAAGAGTATTTCCTGTGGACAGAGTACTATCTCCACAGAGTTGACAAAGCTTTCCCAAAGTGTGCAGGAAATTTTGAAATGCTTGGCAAAGTTCAAGTGAAGGGGGAAAAGTTCTCCACAAAGTTTTAAACAGATCGCAGGAGCCACTTTTTTGACAGAGACATGGAGCTCAATTTGTCAAATCTTTCCTCTAACAAGAAGGATGTCCTGAGGGCATTTTGTACTGAGAGGTTGTCATGGGACCTGAAGCCAAGAAACCTGCTTTGATTAAGGACCGAGAGTTTGGGAGGAGGCTTGCATGGCACCTCCATGTATGGAGAAGGAATTACCCCCAAGGTAATCGGGATGAAGAGGAGGTGGAGGACAATCATGGCTTTTTGAGTGGAGCCTGTGGGGCAGCTAGGAGCCTCCTCCGCCTTGGGAAGCCCGGAGGGTTCCAAGGGCCCACAGTCTGGCTGGCTCTGAAACCAACCAGAGGTCCATACAGGAGAGCATGGCAGCCTTGGACTTGGAGGAAAGGGCCATAGCTCTGGCTGAGAGAAGGTTGGCCCTAGAGAACAGGAGGGCCAAGCTGGGCTTGGTGCCCAGAGAAGATGGTGGCAGCAGAATCGGAGGTGCTGATGAGGGTGCACCTGGTGTAAGGTTGCCCAAAGGAGCTGCCCCTAGTTATGTTCCAGGGGATGATTTTGACAAGTAGCAGGCCTCATATGAGAGCACTCTCAAGATGAGGAAGGTGAGGACACAACACTGGGGAACACTTCTGTGGAGTTAGTACCAGGAGTTCGGAGAGATAGGCTGCTCACACTAGAGGATGAGGCTGCTGTGTCTTACCCCCACATGAAAGCAGCCCTTGTTGAGCTCTTTGGATTAACTCCTGAAGAGTTTAGGAAAAAGTTTAGATCCCTTCAGAAAGTCAAAACACAAACATGGGTAGACTTTGTTGACACCTCAGTTAAGGCACTGGATGGTTGGATTAAAGGCAACAAAGTGGACACATTGGAAGGGATAAGTTAAGTTAAGTTGGTTAAGGAGCACATTGTAACAAATTGTCATTCAGAGAAATTGCACCTGCATCTGGTGGACTCTATGCTGTCTAGCCCCAGGGAACTGGGCAAGACAGCTAATGAGTGGGTAAGAACCAGGGTCCCCCAAAAGTCCGTGGGTGGTGACTCGAAGAAACGTGGCTTGGCCCCCTCTAAGGGGAAAGAGAGGGGGAGGATAAAAAGAAAAATAGCTTCAAATGGTCCTCAAAAGTACCCAAGGCGGGGGAGGGGGAGTCCCAAGCCACATCCCATTCACAGGGGAAGGTGTCCCAGGGAAAAAAGTTTGACCCATTGAAGGCAGGGATGTGCTTTGACTGTAACCAGCCAGGGCACAATGAGGGGGGGATGCAGTGTTCAACAAAAAGGCACTCACTGGTGACCAGTCCAAAGGATTGATTAGTGTAGGGATTGGATGGGAATTTGCCCCTAGAGATCCCAAAGGGTACACAGATGTCACCTTAGTGTCCCTGGGTGAGTCGAACAGTGAACATTTGTCCCACTGGCCTCCTAGCATGGAGAAGTATAGGCAGTGGCCAAAAATCATTGGGGTGGAGGTGAAGGCCCTAGGGATGCAGTTGCCTGTATAACCGTGATTATAGCTAAACTGGTTTCCCCAGACCAGATCCTGACTGAGGAGGTGCACAAGATTGTCAACGCTGGCAATGCCACACATTCATGGCTGTGGTTAACTTTGAGTAGGGAGGAGTTACTGGTCCAAAGAAGGTAGCTGTGCCCTCTGCTATCCCAGTTGAGTAGTTGCTGGGCAATGACTTAGAAACGTCTGCTTGGGCAGAAGCAGAGAGGAGGACCCATGAGGTCATGCTGGGTCTCCCTGAATGGGTGTGTTACTATCGGAGCAGAGAAAGCCCTTAGAGAAAGTCAAGGGATCCTGGAGCCTAAACCTATGGACCATGTCCCTAAAGCCAAGAGGAGGGGCAGGAAGGCTGGCCACTCAGCCTCCAAAGGCCCACAAGCCCAGAGGAGCCCATCCCCTAGGAGGAAGGCCAGGTGCTTTAAGAGGAACTGACTCCTGGAAACTTGCCAGACCTGGCAGACTCACTCAGAGGAGTAGGGGGGTCTATCTAGGGAAGACCTGAGCAATGGACAAAGGGCCTGTCCCACTCTAGAAGACCTGCAACAGTTGGCTGTCAAACAGTCACAAGGCGATACCAGTGGTACCCATATGGTATACTGAGAAGAGGGGCTCCTGTACAGTGAGCCAAGGGACCCCAAACTAGGGCCATTCAGGAGACTGGTGGTCCCTCAATAGTACAGGGAGTTCCTCCTTAGCATAGCTAGCCCATTATATCCCCTTGGCTGGGCACCTGGGGGAGGCCAAGACCTAGGAAAGGCAGTTCACCTACTGGCCCCAGATGTCTGAGAAGGTCAAGGAGTTTTGTTACTCCTGTATGACCTACCAAGCAAGTGGCAAGGCAGGAGGCAAAGCAAAGGCTCCCCTCATACCACTATCAATAGCGGGGACCCCATTTGAGAGGGTGGGCATAGATATTGTTGGTCCCTTAGACCCACCAACAGCTTCAGGGAACAGGTTTACCCTTCTGGTAGTGAACCATGCTACTATTTATTCTGAGACAATCCCACTTAGGACAGTCACTGCCCCTGCAATGGCTAAAGCCCTCCTTGGAATCTTCACCAAGAAGGTCATCTCAGACAGAGGCACAAATTTCATGTCCGCCTCTCTGAAGGCAATGTGGGATGAATGTGGTATGACTCACATGTTCACCACCTCATATCATCCCCAAGGACATGGTTTAGTTGAGAGGTTCTATAAAAGGCATGATCATGGGTGTGCCAGAAAAACTCAGGAGGAGACGGGATATTCTCTTCCCATGCCTGTAGTTCGCCTATTGGAGGTCCCTCAAAAAGGTGTTGACTTCCGTCCCTTCGAGCCACCCTGTGAGAGGACCACTGAGTTTGGCTAAGGAAGGGTCAGAGAACACCCTCAATACCTAAGCAGGACATAGTGGACTATGTGCAAGGTCTTTGCTCCAGAGTGGCTGAGTACATGAAGACGGCAAACAAGAATTTGGTGGCTATCCAGGAGCTTGTCAAGCACTGGTATGACCAAAAGTCCTCCATGGTGGAATACCAGCCAGGACAGTTGGAGTGGGTCTTAGAGTCTGCAGCACCCAGGGCCTTAAAGGCAGTGCTTAATTTGTGAAGCAAAAAGTGCAGGTGTCTGAAGCTCTGCTCAGAAGCCGGCAGCAGGAGTAATTAAACTTGGGCACGCCAAATACCAAGGCCGGTAGTCTTTTATGAACTACCAGACACACCCTGCCCTTTTTCTTGCTCTTACAAGTTCCTGCTTTCTGTTTGTGATGGTTTTGCTGTGTTTCTCTTCCCCCCATCTTCACAATCTGTGTGTTTTTCGCTTTCAGGAAATGGCTGACGGGGAAAAATAAGTGCCTGTCCCCAGAAATAAGTGCTGGTGCCCCCCACCGGCAATCACCTGCTCAAATTAAACCCTGATTACAGGACAAGTGGACTGGGCCCTACCCCATCTTAGAGAAGAAGGGGGAAGTCACCTACATGGTAGATTTTGGTTAGATTGGGTACTCCCAGGATCAGACAGGTTCAAACTACATCACTAGAGTGCAGAAAGCACCATGTTGATGGTAACAGTAGGGGCGAGGATGAAGAGAGCGACCCTCTCCCAGACCTCCTGTCTACTAATGCCCAAGATGGAAATGTGAACAGAGTAGTTCTCTCCCCACACTGACAGACCAGCAACAAAGGGATTGCTATCACCTGCTGAAGCAGTTTGCTGGGCTGTTTTCCCTGGCCCAGGTCTGATAGCATGATGTACCCATGATGTGGACACCGATGACAGCCTGCCTGTCAAAAGTAAAATGCATAGGTTGCCTGACCAGGTCAAGGGCAGCATTAAGGCTGAGGTTGACAAGATGTTGGAACTGGGGGTTATCAGGCCCTCCAGTAGTTTGTGGGCCAGCCAAGTCGTACTGGTCCCCAAACCCAATCCCTAAGGGAGAAAACCTGAGATGAGGTTCTGTGTAGACTACAGGGGCCTCAATTTTGTCACTAAGACTGATGTTCACCCCATTCCAAGAGCTAATATGCTCATCGAAAAGTTGGGGGCAGCTAAGTATCTGAGTACCTTTGACCTGACATCAGGTTAGTGGCAGATTGCCCTCACTCCAGAAGCCAAGGAGAGGTTCGCTTTCCCCACACCTAAGGGCCACTTTCAATTTACAGTGAAGCCCTTTGGGTTGAAAAATGCCCCTGCCACCTTCCATTGGTTGGTGAATCATCATTCACTGTCAGGAGTGGAGAGTTTCGGTACAGCTTATCTGGGTGATACAGCTGTATTTAGCTCCACCTGGGAGGATCACCTGGTCCACCTCAAGTAAGTAGGCTTTGCAGCAGCAGGCCTTACTATCAAGGCAAGTAAGTGCTAGATAGGGCAAGGCTCTGTTGTGTTGGCAGAGGTCATGCACAATCTCTCCAACTCAAGATCCAGACCATTCTGGCTTGGGAGCCTCCTAAGACCCAGACCCAGGCCAGAGCCTTCATAGGCCTGACTGGGTACTGCAGGAGATTTGTGAAGGGTTCTGGTACCATAGTGGCATCGCTAACTGACTTGACCTCCAAAAAGCAGCCCAGAAGAGTTATCTGGACTAAGCAGTATAAGAAGGCTTTTGACATTTTCAAGGAAGCACTGTGCTCAGCCCCTATTGTGAAGGCCTCCCATTTCAGAAAATTGTTTGTTGTACAGACGGATTCCTCTGAACATGGGATAGGTGCAGTGTTATCACAAGTGAATGATTTGGGCCAGGGTCAGCCAGTTGCCTTCATCAGAAGGGGACTCCTTCCTAGGGATCAGTGTTGGAGTGCCATTGAGAGGGAAGCCCTTGCTGTGTTTTGCGTTGTGAAGAAGCTAAGACTCTAGCTGTTTAGGACTCACTTCAAGGTTCAAACCGACCACAGACCCCTCAAATGTCTGATGCAGATGAGAGGAGAGAACCCCAAGTTATTGAGGCGGTCTATTTCCCTACAGGGTATGGACTTCACAGTGGAACACAGACCTGGGACTGACCATGCAATGCAGTTGACCTTTCCAGGTTCTTCCACTTAGATGATGAGAATCACCAGGAAAACGGTTAATTGCTCATCACCCTATGTCTGGGGGGCATGTAAGTAAAGGCCTCTTTTTGTGTGGTCATCCCAAAGTTTTTCAAATGATGCTGCTGGTTTTTTGGCTCTGAGAGTGCACTGAGGCCTGCAAACCAGACCTCAGTGCCAGTACCCTGACCCTAAAGTGTATGTCGAACTGGCTGTTCCAAATTGGAAATGGCTAACTTAACTGTAAGTCCCTAGTCTATGTTACCCTGGTACCCAGGATATGTAAGTTAGAAGGGTATCCCAGGGCTAGCAGCGCTGGTTGTGCCACCCTGGAGGTCCCCCAAGTAAAACAAGTTCCCCAGTATGCCACTGCAGACTGGCAAAGCTGTTGTGCACTGCTAACCCGACTTTGCTATTGAAAGCAATGGCAAAACTACTACTTTTCCTGTACAAATGTGTAAGTCACCCCTCCGGCAGGCCTACATAGTGCTAAGGCAGGGTGCAATATATGAAAGAGGCAGGACATGTCCAGTTAGTAAACATTTTCAGATGGTTAACACGCTGTACTGTGGAGGAGTGAGTGGTTGGTAGTGAGTTGTATTTGTTGTGATCCAATATGGGAAGCTTTTTGGTGTTGTGAGTGACCAGAGAGTATTGTATGCGAAATTGGAATGATGCGGGGATAGCACACACTGTTCATGACATACAGACCCAGAAGTAGAGGATGCAGACCCGGAAGTGGACGAGCTGTGCCGCGCCGCGGAGGAGCCACGCTGCGCCACCGCAGTTGCAGCCCCAGGCAATCCCCAGGGAAGGTTGGTGCCGCCATTGGCAAGGCAGGCGCTGCAGAAATTGAGCGCCGCACCGGGCCCGTGGAGAAGGGGCAGCAGCTCGGAAAGGCTTAAGGGGGCCGCTGCAGAGCGTGTGCCCCGGGAGGTCCTGCGGAGGTGGCTGGGCTGGAGCCTGGTGCAGCTCGTGGGTGTTCAAGGTGTGCACCGCTGACACCTACAAGAGGCACACGGTCTCCCCCCTCCAAGCTGCCTCTGCCTAAGCACTGCCTAAGCTTTTCTGCTGCAATTGTTCACCGCTCCCCCTTTTTGCTGCATAGATCAGGCAGTCGGGGAGACAGGAGAGGAGATCTCACACCAAACCTGACACGGATGTAGAGAGACTGCCAAGGTAGTGCAGGTTGGTGTCTTTTCCTTTCTTGTTTTGATTTGGTTCTTCGTGTCCTGCTGCTGGCCTGGCTGTGTTGCCATTCTTTCTGTTCTGCTGCCAGGATTCTTTGTAAGTCCCCTACTCTGAAGCCTTGCCCCTCCCTCCTTGGTGTGGGAATGGAGTAACGCAGTAACGAACTTCGTTTGCGGAGAATGGTTGAGCTTGGCATTCAGGTCATGCCCTAGGAGCCCGGGAGCCTAGAGTCAAATCAGCAGGAGATCCTTGTCATCGTTGTGAGCCCAGGACAGGACCAAGGCCGCAGGAGGATCTGGTGGTAGTGGCTGGGGTCCTAGTTATATGGCAGTTGACTGGAACTGCCGTGAGTTGCCAATTCCAGCCTAGGTCTGGGCTGTAAAGGTCGTGGGAAGAGCTAGCAGCAGCAGTTGGCGGTAGTGGGCGTATGTCGGTCATTTTGGAGCTACTGTCAACAGACAGGAGAGTGCTGTGGGTACCTGTGAGTTCCCGTGAGTACCCAGAACCGGAGTACTGGAGTATTGGTTACCGGCTAAACAGTTTTTTTGCAATTCCATCGGGGGCCCTGCCTCGTGTTGTTTCAGCCCAATTTTGCTGAGGCGAGTCTAGTCTCAGTTCTACCAAGTTCTACCAAGGATTAGCAGGAAGAGGTGAGGTAAGGAGCGGGGGGACTGAGCACAGTGGTGGTAGACACAGCGCGCAGAGTGCGAGCCCGGGCTCCCGCGGAAGTGACCCAGCTAGGGCTGGGTGTGGCTTGTGGGTAGCCTGGTGTGCTCCCGCTCGGTCCACTGTCCCACTGCCTCCTAATGCCTCAGAACCTGGACCCAGTAATATTTAATAGCTTTTTATAGTTACAGCTACAGCCTATAGCCACAGCCGTAGATTCACAATGTTAGCCTCAGTGGGGTGAGACTAAGTTTAAGAGTAGTCTGTATAGACGGAAGATGCCCGCTAGATGCTTACGATCTGGTCGGCTAATTACATCTGCTGGGCCAGGATCAGAGCCCATCTCTGGTTTGATTGGAAATACATCTGATCGCTCTAGTTCACCTAAATTATTTAAAACCATCAATCGAAAGAAGTACCAAAACCATCTGTCCCTTTTGAAATCTCATCCAACGGTATTTGCTATGTTCACCAAGGGTTTGAGGAGCAAAACATTACAGACTAACGAAGGGAAAGTATCCCTTGGAGAGGTTAATGCGGACGAGTTGGGCACGGATATGGTCATCTCACAATCGTTATTTCCGTACCAGAGTAAGCTGATTGCGCAGAACCTGGTGGACCCCTCTGTTTTAATTCAACCTATCGAGCCTAGTGAACATAGCCTGTCAAACATATTGGTTGAAGACATGGAAATGGACATGGAAAATGCTATGGTTACTTTTGAAAAATAAGACGCTGGTAAAAAGCCGTTATTTGAATCTGCGGTTTCACTGAAGTCATTGAGCTCGATGGTTATATCTGACTCTGTAAATGTGGTACAGTCAAAACCGGGACTGACTTCACTCAGAGATTTGTCTGAAATGCCCCAGAACAAACACTGTGGGGTTGAATGCAGCTTTGACCCCGGGGATTTAGAGGACATTACACTACCGGATATTGCTATACCCATTGGGAAAACAAAGTAATGGAGGCCAACTTAAAACCACCGACTGCTCAAGAATTAGCTGTGAGACTGTCAATGGACTGTCCTGCTAGTTGCCCACGAATGCCAGCTTTGTATAGCAGTACTCCTTCAAGTGTTTTTCTCTCTCGCTCATTGGGGCTATCGAATTCTGAGGCGTCCCTCAGTAAAGGGGCACATGATATATGGCATCTAATGAATGAGGGTGTAAATGAGAATGAGGATGTAAATGTGAACAGGGGAGGGAGGGACAATTCTGATATATTAAGTGCCTTAGAGAGGTTTCTCTCATCAATTTTAACTTTGTTAGAAAAATGTACTGTAAACTCTGACCATGTGTTGGATGTATTGTTCCCGATCTTGGTGGGTGTTCAGCTTTTCACTTCTGCCGGTACCCCCTTAGGACAGGCGGAAAAGGGTATTAATTTGAATACCCAGGCTACTCAGACTAATATAGTGGTAAGGATGTGGTCTCACGGCTAGACGGCCGACTTTGGAGCTGGGAAACTAAGGTTCGAGCCTCGGGGTGGACTCCACATCCTGTGATTCTGGGCAAATCACTTAATCTCCCCGTGCCTACAAAAAAAAAAATGAAAAATGAATGTGTCTTTGTGTAACGTAACTGGTGCTCATGTAAAGCGCTCCAATAGCTTCAGGTCGAGTTCGCGCTATATAAATCTGCACACAAAAAAAGGGGAAATGGCAGCCCTAGTGGGGTTTTCTGGCGACTCGGGACCTACCTCAACCAGGCATCCTGGGGATATTAAAGCATTAAACAATATGTGTTGTACTGCCCCCCAAAAGTTAGTCGTCTGTGGATAATTTCCCACCCAGTGCTGTAAGTGAAAATATCAAGGGTCCGGCACCTAAAAAATCCCTCATCTATCTATCCAATTTAAAAAAAAAGGAAACTCCAGTAGTTCGGGTGATCCAGCCTGTATAACTGTTCCCTCTTTTATTAAACAGTCTAAGGTTGAAACTGTCCTTGATCTCCCTGGGGAGAGTGCCTCTCAATCTGATCATAATGGGGTAAAAGCACAGAAGGTAAAGAAGAAAAAACATCAGCGTATTACAAAACGTAAACCAAACATAATTGAGGTTCTCTTAGGCCCCGGAAGAACTTGATAATGCAATTCTGTCCCAAAAATGAAAAGAGTTCCAGGCTTTCGGGCCCTATGGTGGTCAGGAATTGGACTGTCCGGATAAAAATCCTCTTCCTTCCTCCTCAACTATGAGAGAAGCGCCCATATTGGGGGGGTTAGGGCAAGAGGAGGGGTATAAGGATTTGAGGATAGCAGGCTATAATGAAGGGGGAGTATTTGGAGCTGAACAGGACATTCAAAAGCCAGGGTCGGACCAGGGTGTAAAGGAGAACATGGGAATAAAAACAAATGCCTAGTTAGAGGCAGGGTGGATGGTGGATAGTTCTCCCTCAAATCTTTCCCGCACAAGACTCTCCATGGATGGATAGTGCATAATCAAGGAAGGTTGCATGAAGAGGGGGGGGTTCTTCTTCCTTTTTCTCTTTTTCCTCTTCTTCTTCACCCTCTGAAAAGATAGTGAAGCTAGGGGTAGAGCAAAAGCATAGGGCTAAAGCACTAGTAAGGTGTAAGCCAGGACAAGTAAATACCCTGATCTTTGCTTCCCTGTTTGACAGAGAACTGGACCAACTTAATAGAAGTTGCCTACTGCAGTTACTATCTGAAATTGAGGACCTGAGATTAATAACAAGTGGAGATATTGAACGGGTTTTATTGGAGCATTGAAATGGGCTCCTGAACTCCAAAGTTACTTTTAGCTCTGGGATAATTTCAATGTTAGTCTTGGCGAATGTCGATCACTTTAGGAAAAATGGGATTAATGTATTTTTGCAAGAGGGGCCAGTAGCTTCTCAGACTGAATCTCCTAGAAGAGATCACCAGGCCTTATGTAGAGTGACAACAAATAGTAGGGGGTCCGTAAACTTGAAAGAGACTTAACACAATCTCTGTTGGTAGTAACACAGGGAAAAGGTGATTAATATTGCGGGACAAGAGGATTAAAGGGCTACCAAATCTAGTGGGAAAGCTGAATTGGCACAGTAGAGTTGGGTAGCTGGATCATTGCATGCTCCTAAAGGAAATAAAAAACTCCCCATGTTGCAGAGGTAGCCCCCGGGGAAAGATCCTGTCCTGGAATGTGGCAGGTGTAGGAAACCCAAGTTTTAAATTGAGTTTGCTAATGATTTATAATCCATGGATAATCTGCCTTCAGGAAACATGGAGCTGCTTAGATTTTAGTTTTGGGAATTTCTTTGTCTTCTGTTTTGCAGCAAAACCCTCAGTAAAAGGTCACAGAAGTGGGGGTTTAGCCATCCTGCTTAGTAACAGTATACATTGGAACCCATTGGTTTTTATTCACCCATCTAAACTCTGTATGTGTTTAAAACTGAGCTTGAGTATTGTCATACAAGGTCAGCACTCTACCTTCTTATTGGTAAACGTATACATTCCTCCAGGTAGGGCGTCCGATTCTCTTGTTGACTCCATCTTCTCTTTTGTGCATAGAATCAGTATCTCTGAAGATTGCACATTGATAATTGTGGTAGGTGATTTTAATTCCAAAATCTCAAATTGTTCTTCACTGGCCTTTAGCAACCGAGAATTGGAAGATGTCTGGTTTATTTCTGAAATAATATTGCCAGCTCATACTCGACCGGATAGGAGAGGGTTGAGTCTCTTGATTGTTTGAGAACCAATGACTTAGATATATTAAATGGGAGATTTCCAGATGACTCCCCTGCCTCGCTTACTTTCCGTGCTGCCCTGGGGCAGTCACTAATTGACTATATGATGGTATCATTCCAATTCTTTGGAGCATGTACCCAGTTTAAGATACTGAGGACGGAACTGAGTGACCACAGTATTTTATCAGTGGATGTTAATCTGGAATTTAAGATGCTTGATCGTTGGAATCCGAGAAATTAAACTGTTACATACAATAGAACAAATGGACGTACCTTTTGGTCGATTAAAAACCTGACATGCTTAGGGAGATATGTTAAAAATGCGTGCTCTGGTCCTGGTCAGGAAAATCCTATTAGTTGGTATGAGAAGTGCTTGGCTTAATTTAGATTATGTGGAAGTAAAAAACTACCCAATGGCATTGACCATCAGGTGGTTACATCGTGGAAGGTAAAAAAGCTATATCCAGAATTGAATACTTTAATAAGGGACCAATTTAAGCAGGCGTCATTGTCCAGGCAAAGGGAAATTAATAGGTTAAGGCGGGCAAGAACCAGACTTAAGATTCAAAATGGATCAAATTGAGAGAGGTCACACAGTCTGGTGACTCACGTAAATATTGGGCCCTTATTGCCGAATTCTGTGATAGTAGAACCAAGGCAGAAGCCATTTTAATATCTGATGGAGAATGGACCCAATATATTTCACAGCTATATGCACTAAATACTAGGAACAGTTTAAATTTGAAGCCAATGCCTAAGCCCTCCCTGGTGAATATCTATGGCCCTCCTTCCTGTAAGGAAATAGAGAGTTTACTAAAGGGGCAAAGTACTCTGGTGCGATGCGCCCGGACGATGTCCCAATAGCTATCATTAAACAAGACAGCCCGGCACGGGCTCATTTCCTTTACCCGGTGTTTTCTTACTGCTATGCTTACGGAATTATTCCGCCCTCTTGGAGAGGAAGCATAGTGGTTCCACTATATAAAAAAGGGCCCCAAGACTTCTCCTGCCAGCTTTAGGCAGATTTCCTTACTGGATGCAACCGGAAAACTGTTTGCCAAAAGCATACTCCTTCACCTCCAGGAATGGGCTTTTGGTAATGATCAAGTGCCCGTAGAACAAGCGGGATTCCGTGAGCATAGCGGCACTGTGGGTAAAATCTCTGTCTTACAAACCCTGATTGAAAAATATCCAATAGGTAGGGGAATGGCCTTATATCTTGCCTTTGTAGATTTCTCCACGGCCTTCGACCGGTTTGACCGGGGGACACTGTGGAGGAAGCTGCCCGCAATGGGGATCCCGGGGCATTTGTTAAGATTGATCATTGCATTGCATTCCTCTAAATGGACACAGGTGTTGATGGGAGGTAACGAAGGCCTGCCAAGCAAAGTGGTAACTCACAATAGGTTAAAGCAAGGGTGCCTATTAGCCCCTCTCCTCTTTTCCTTGTACATCAATGATCTGCCGAGCCGGGTTGGGCATTGTAAAGATGACTCGCCAAAATTAGGCCCCATGGAATTGAGTTGTCTGCTTTATGCGGATGGTGCTATCCTATTGGATTTAACTCCAATAGGCTTGCAAAGGTGACTTAATGAGCTAGGTAATTACTCTGATGATAACTTTTTAAAAATAAATATTTTAAAAAGCAAAGTCATGATTTTTAGGTCTCGGGGATGCAGGGTCAGAAAAAATATTCATTGTTTTTTAGGTAAAAACAAACTTGAGGTTGTGAAGCAGTACCCATATCTGGGAAGAATGTTTTCAAGTAAGTGCTCCAGCAATGATCACATTGACCAGCGCAGAAGTAAAGCTGTATCCCAGGCCTCGGCATTTGGTAGGCTATATAAATGCTGTGGGCAAAGATATTTTGCACGTTTTATCTGTCTACAAAATCAAAATCCCGCCATCATTGAGCTGAACATGTGAATCCGTGGATGCACAGCAGCGGGATTTATTTGAAAAGGTGGAAGGGCGCATTTGGCGCCAAATCTGCAATTTGAATTGTGCAGCAAGTATAGCGGCCCTTCGGCTTGAATTTGGGCTTCTCTCGACTTATGTTTTTGCTATGGCAGCCTGTTTAAGGTTGGGAAATGTTTTATTGGAAAATGATGCAAGTTCTATTCGGGCTGCGCTAAGACATGAAATTTTTGTCAGCTTGAAAGAGAAAAGCGTTGTTTTTAGAAATTATGAGAAACCTTTAGACCTATTTGAAATTGGGTGTAATGGTACATGTTCCCAACCAAAATCTGTATTGAAAATTTTAATAAAAAAAACATTTATAAAGTCAGTCACAATAGAGCTATATCTTTGTGTTCAGGGCACTCTAGAAACGACATAATAGTGGGGAGTTGTATGTATAAAAAAAAACAACCGTACGCTGTATGGAACCTCCCCCATGGAGTGAGTAGAACCATTTTGTTGTTAATGATGAATTTGCTCCTTTTGCAAATTATTACAGGGGCCTGGGAGGGATTACCCAGGGAGAATAGGCTTTGTGATCTTTTTGGAAATTGGGTGCAAGATTTAAATCATGTACTATTTGTTTGTCCCTTATTTCAACCTCTACGACGTCGGTTATTAAGACCAGTATTTTTAAAATATAACATTACTACCGCAGAGGAGGCTCAGAATTGTCTATTAGCCCCCCCTCCCCTCTGCATTAGTATGTGCAATTTTTTTAGAGAGGTGTATAATGTTGTGTTTAGATTTGGCATGCCAAATATGATCGCTGATGGGTAGCTTACTTTGCAGATTATAAACTGGAACCTAGGGCAGGGGGTAAAATCAAGTCTTATTTTGCCGCTCCTCACAATATGTTTAGTTTTGATAGGCAAAAATTGTCCCTTCTGCATAGCATATTTTATTACCATTGTAGATTGATTCTTAGGGTACTTGAATTGTATAAAGGAGGATGTTTGAATAATAAAAGGGACAAAGTATTATGTAGTTTTGCACAATTTTCAAAATCGGTTGTGAAAAGGTTTTAATATATGCGTACCTGCACTTTATACATTTGTGTGAATATATGGAGTCATGTCTGCTTTTAACCCTCACTTGCATAGTGAAACTATAATTGCTACGTCCCCGATTGTATTTTATTCTGTTATTAAGATTACTATGATATGATACATTGTAAATTTCTTTCGCTTTATTGTATTTTTTTATGTGGAACTCATTGGAGTTCCGAATCATAAATAAACTGAACTGAGTGACCAGAGAGGTACTCTTGTCCTGTCTTGGAGTGCAGCACCTAGTGTTGTGATGGAGGAGGACCTGTGAGCAATAGATGCAAATAATTGTCATTAGCTGGCTTTTATACCCAGGGCCACTGGAAGTGTGTGATTTTTCGGCCACTGCGTTTTTCACATAATTATGGATTTGACATGTTTGCCTCATGATCCATCATATGATGCATAATCTTCAGACTTTAGCACAAAACATTTGTTTCTAGCTCAAACGGATCAAAAACACAGAAACACTTGATTTTGTGCAGGGGAAATCCCTTTGTAAAGGTTGACTGGTCCCCCTTCTGTTGCTTATTGCTGTATTAAACAGGTACCAATGAGGTGACACATTTGCCCAAACAGCGTTAAACTGTATAAAAATGGTAAAATAAGGAAGAATACTATCACAAAATGTGCTGCATTATGCCACGTAATTTGCCTTTCTCGTGACGCATTTTTTAGTCAACTGTAGGAGGGCAGGGCGGATATAAGGACACAGAGGCTGCGTAGGTTTCTGAATTTTGAGATTTTATTCAGCATTCTGACATGTGAATGTTTCTTGGGGCTTCGGACGGTTTCTTGGGCAGGGTTTCTTTACTCGAAATGAAGCCGATAATCGTTTCAGTTTCTTTTCTTCCAGGTACTCCCCGCAAGGATGGAGCCACCAGAGTCCTCGGAAAACAAAGGAGCGGCAAGTATACGATTTTTACTGAGTTCTCTAGTGGTTTTATACCTTCACTTCACCAGTGACAACGAATATTATAGGGATAGCCTTATGTGACCCAACCCGTGCCTGGAAAACAGAGGCCCGATTCACAGAACTAACTTAGTACAAAATCCTAAACTTACTACCATTTTGGTATTCACAGAAGGCACTTACTCATTTTGGTATTCACAAAAGGCACTTACTTACTCATTTTGAGTAACTTACTCATTTTGTGTAACTTACTCATTTTGGTATTGATGAGTAAGTGCCTTCTGTGAATACCAAAATGAGTAAGTTACAGCAAATGAGTAAGTTACTCAAAATGAGTAAGTAAGTGCCTTCTGTGAATACCAAAATGAGTAAGTGCCTTCTGTGAATACCAAAATGGTAGTAAGTTTATGATTTTGTCTTAAGTTAGTTCTGTGAATCGGGCCCAGAGAGTGTTAAAGGATTACCCTTCCAAGGCTCCCTTGACTTTTACTTGCCTTTTTCTTACTAAGGCGTATGCAACAGCGGCTGATTCTCTCTCTCAGCTCACCTCAATCACCATAACAGCAGTAGTGCTTCATATGGGAATATACAATAAATAAACAATATGCTTGTTCTTTAGGGTTGGTCAAAATAACAAAAGTGGTGAGTGATCATAACATGCGTGCTGACTTAAAGAACAAGCATTTGCAATGCAATAGGTCTCGAATTTGCGCGAGTTTAAGTTATTGGCATTGTAAATGACAATGCCTTTTATTTATGTTTTAAAAACGATAACAAAAATAAAAGGCATTGTTATTTTCAATGTCAATAGCTCAAACTCGCGTAAATGCGAGACCTATTGCATTGCAAATGCTTGTTAGATTAGTGCAGAGGTCTTCAAACTTTTGGGTGCCGAGACCCCCCCTGTCAACATTTTCAGTCGTAAGGACCCCCTCCTGACAAACATTTCTAAACCTGTAGGCAGGGCTACTGGAATTATGAGGCAGGTGAGGACCAAATTACACGACAGGCTTGACTAAATTGTGTGGGAAGAAAATTTAAATAATGTTATGTGATGCCGCGTTATTTTGGGATAGAATTGCTTCATTATTTTGACATTTTTTGCACACAGTAACACTGAGGAAATATTTCACCCCATCAGAACCAGTTTATAACCAAAATACAGCAATTAACATCAGAAAGATGTCTAGTCAACCTCTGTGATGGGCCTTCCACTCAGCAGGAATACGTGCTGCCACATTAGAAGCTCACCTGGCCCTGGCTGGGAGCAGCCGGGGTCCCTTAAAACCCTGGCGGTCTTGTGCAGAGTTAAGCAATTTACCCATGCCGCTTTCCTCTCACCCCCTCCCGTCCATCCCTCTCTCCCTCTCCTCTCCTCTCCCAATCCCGGATCCCTCTCTCACTTTGCAGGCCATTTTCTTTCACCCCTTTTTACAACTTCTGAACTCTCTCCATTCAACTTCTCACTTCACCCTTAATCACCTCCTGCCATTCTGTCTTTTCACTGCCCTCATCTCTAACAGTCGCTCGCATTTATCTCATGGCCTCTCTGGCCCCATCACCTCCCGTGCCCATCTGCACTTCTCATTCACCTCAAGTCTCTCCATTCAAATTGTTGTCTATTTGTATCTTACACCTCTCCAGTCCCCCATTCATCTTTCACATCTCCCCTTTTTTCTTCCACACCTTCTTGAACCAATGTCCCTCTAACCCCGTTACCTCAGCACCAGTGCTTAATTTGAGCAGGTGGTTTCCGGTGCTCCGCACTGGCACCTAATTGTGCACACTGGCACTATGACCGTCTGCCACATGGTGGCTCTGTCTGTGTAATTTAGAGACGAGCAGAACAGCTGTTTATTAATTCAATATACATTAAAAACTATAAACTCCTGACATCCATGCCATTCTTATAGCTTTGGGGGCTTGAAATAGTCTGAACAGTCACACTTGTACAAGTGTTATGGTTGGTAGTTGCATAGGTATTGTCATTGGCCGCACAGGCAAGGAAATGGGTGGGTGGTTAAAGTTGCAGTGGCCTACTGGTGAGGTCCCTGGCACATGTTTTATTACAAATTAATCTGCTCAGCACCCACCCCAGTACTCCCTCTCTTCCCCTATCGCTGCTGTCCTCACCCATGTCGCATCAAATTACTTTTTAGGTCACAGATCATCTCTCAGCTATCTTCTCTCAGCTATCTTCTCTCACAGTTTAACAGTAGCCCTCCTCTGTGCCCTCAACTTTCCCTCACACTCACTTCTTGCGTGTCTGCACTTTCCTTCGGCACTTCACATTTCTCCTCATCCCTGACCTCTTCAATCGAATTCTCTCACTCCCTTGCTGTCCTTTCTCATCCTCTCATCTCTTCCTCACCGAGCACACAGGTTGGACCCGTATGCTCCTCTTGGCCTGTGCCACTCTGCTTATTGTTCCCTAATTCAGGAAGGCACGAATTGTCTGTCTAGCTGTTTTGGTGCAGGCCGCACAGTTATGGAACGTGCACCCTCTTTGCTTCGCTCCACCAAGAATCTATTATTCTTTAGGAAGATATAAAAACCTGGCTCTATGCTCTGTAGATTACCCCATTTGGCTGGTTCTCCTTCCACTTCTGTGTGTTTCTCATTTGCCTTCAGGCAGCAGATGGCTATTAGCCCCAGGACACCTTTTGGTAACAATAGCTGCTACAAATGTAAATAATAATAGTAATAGGCAGAAGCAGGGGAGCCACTAGACCCAAACTTTGCGGGGGCCTACACTCCCAGGCAGGGCTGGCCCTAGCACTGGGCACACACGGTGCAACAGTCTTTTTTGGTGCCCCTCCCCAGTTTCCTCCTTCTCCATAAATTCCCTCACTACCACTCACCAACAATGCACCTCATGTCTCTGTAGCACCTTTCTGACAAACATTTTTTTTTTTATAGCGCTACTCATAGTTTACTCACACTCAGGTGTGTGATCTGCATAGTACATGTTCTTTGTAGCAGGCACATTAACCCTCTGCACTGTGTGGGTGACAAGAGTGCCCATGTGAGTGCACGGTGAGCGATGCAACAGTGTGAGAGTAGGGAAAGAGGAGTGACTGCAGGGTGAGTGAGGTGACCATATGAATTTGGGTGCGGATGTAAGTGCAGAGTGGGACGAATGAATGCATGGTTAATTATGGGCTTGTTTGAGTGAGTTGCAAATTGAGCAGTGAGGGGGCAGGTGAATGAGGTGTCACATGAGTGCAGGATGAGTGCAGATGAGTAGTGTGACTGCAGGGTGAGGTACAGGGTGAACAGCGCAAGTGCATTGTGAGTGCCGAGTGATCACTGTGAGTGCAGGGTGAGAGGGTGAATGATGTGAGTGCATGGTGATCAGTGTGAGTGCATTGTGATCGCTGTGAGTGCAAGTTGAGCGTGAAAGTGAAGTGCGAGAATGAGGAGCGAGTTGTCTGAATGCAGGGTGCATTCCCAGACACTTGAAGTGACTCAGCATATTATTGATGGCGGCGTAGGGTTTAAGATATAAGTTAAACTATTGCTATTATGGCATTAATCAGGGATCGAGGATGGAGGAAATAAATGATATGCTAATCCTGCAACACACTTCCAGTCTTATGATTAGGGTTTCCTGCTCATTATTTTGATGTCCCAGACGGTCCAAAATAAGCAGTCACCTAAAGCTGTATATTTCAGCACTCATCTGTGCGTACTTGGAACAGCAAATATAAATAGAAAGCACTTTTAATTGTGTTCTAGGGCTGCCTCAATGATCCATGACTGATAATTAAAGGGAACAAAGACAGAAAAGTCACATTACGAATGAATGCATATGATTTTATTTACAATCCTATTTAGTGTCAAGAGGAGGCCTTTGCAGGCTCTTTAAACATCAAATGGCTGGTATTTTTCTTTTGGCAACCCTACTTTATATTTCTTTTCATGAAATGCATTCTCACACTACTGCAGTAAATGTAAAATACAAATGTAAGGAATAGGCAGAGTGGGGGCCCAGGGGGTACTGGAACTAGAAAAAGAAACTAAGCTCCTCAGTAACCAGTTTACAAAAGGTATGTAAACATGCAAATGGTCTTTAAAGACCTGTGAAAAACTCAGGCGTGCCGTGCTGTGCTGGAGATAAGACTGCAGACACAGCCCAGCGGAGGCCACAGCAGCTCGAGCTGAGACACACTATGGGGGAGGAGGGGGGCTGAATCCCTTGAAGTCCTATGGGCCTGGGCAGAAGTGTGACCGGGAATGCGCGACCCCCTTTCCATCACTCCACGGCCCCCCTGGGGGTCGCGCCCCACACTTTGAAGACCCCTGGATTAGTGAGTAGAAACGCTCACTTTCGGCCCGTGCAGCAAATTAATTAAATAAACAAGCGCGGCCGCTAAAGTGAAAGCGGACCGCGCTGCAAATAAAACAAAAATAGTGCTTACCGACTTATGAAGGAGACCGTGTAACGCCACAAGTAAAAGATCCAGTCCTCATGGGAGGTAACAAATGGCGACAGGGCGGTAACAAGGAGTGACTAACAAGCCTCATTATCAATCGGATGCCAGCATTTACCAAGGACAATGACACCAGCCAATCAAAAATATGGGCGGAGAGAAGGCGAGGCTTCCAGAGCATACTCCACTACTGCATGCCTCGCAGAGCGAGCAGTGCCTGCGTGCTGCCGCTAGGCTCGCCCTAAAAACGAACCCCGTTCAATTCAGGGCATGTGGGCATTCCGACAAGGTACATTTAGGCAGACCAGCATTGACATGCAATCAGCTCGAGCCTTACCCCCTTTGCTGCCTCTCGCTTCCTTCTCTGAATCACTCATCGCCACTCTCCTGAGTTGCAGCGGGCTACACAACATCCTCCCGTAGCGGCGTCCAACAGTCTTCGGTCCAAATATCCTTGTCGGGACAGGTGGCATTGTCGTCTTTGGTTTGAACTTCTGTCTCTCTTCCCCTCGTCTCGGCGCAGGATTCCCTTCTGCCATCCGCCCTCTCGCCGTCGTCTTCCTTCTCCTCGCTCCTGATCTCAGCATCTTTTTCTCCTCCTCTGCGTCCTCTTAATTGGCCCATTTGGATGAGGGGCCCTGCCCACCTGAGTTAAAATGGAGTCCGTCGCTACTGTCTGTGTTTTTTGGCACATCTGACCCAGTGGCAGCCGGCAGGGATCGGGGATGGCGGGGCACTGGAATGTAAAAATAAATAAATAAAAAAACATACCTGGGCGCCGCGTCTCTTTAGTCTCTTCTTCACGTCAGACTTGGGCCAGAACAGGAAGCACCCAGGAAGCACCCAGGCTCCCCTGACTAATCACAACGTTGCAAAGCAGCATTGTGATTGGTCTGAGCGCTGTGGTTCGGCGCTCAGATGAGGACTGGGGGCCTGGGCATGTTCTCCACCCAGGCTGTAATGCAGCCTGGGTGGAGAACATGCAAAGTGCGCATGAATGCTTGGCCGGCCTGAGAGGGCCAGCCAAACATTCATGCGCACTTCGAGTGGGCAAACCACTCCTCCCCTGCCCTGCTCTGAGAGCAGAGCAGCCCTGCCTGCCCCGGCCGCAAAGCAGCAGGACCAAATAAAATGGTAATAAGATTGAGTTATTATAATTTTATTTTTCCTTTAGTTACACTGCTTAAAAGCAGTGGGGCGACGCTCCTCCGCCTTAGCGGAGGAGCCGCCACTGATCTGACCCCTCGTAACCCTGCGTCTCTTTCTTTCATCGTAGGCACATCAGGGAAGGGGAGCCATGGAACACCGGACTTCAGGATTATATGCAGGTCAGACCCGGGGTTTACGGAGCGTTTCCTCACATCAATCCTGCTGCATAATTTGGTCCTCCACTGGCTCAAATGATGCTGGTTATAATGTACGCTCCAGGTCATGTGTTATGTTTCATGGTTTCTACTACACTAGATGTAGAGAAAGAAGAAGGGTTTTGCCTGGGTGGTCTATGTTATAGATAGTCCAGTTGTGGATTGAAAGGGGCTAAAACATATAGGCAGCTACACAGCAACAGCCTAGTCAGAGACCAGCAGGTGTTGTGTGTTTGTGTGTATACCCGAAAAAAGGAGAGGTAAACAGTGAAGGCCCAATCATCCATTTGGCAGTGTGGGTATAGCGAAGATTGTATCAGATGAATGCAGTTATATCATATGAATGAGAATGTAAGCTAGTCACATGAGCAATAGTCAAACATCGTTTTCAAGGTGTGCAGAAATGCTGCCAACTGCTGTGCAAATACATGAGAACAGAAGTGGAAGAGAAATTAAGCTTGGCAACAAGAGCAACAAGCATTGGCATAGCCAATAGGTCTCGCCTTTGGGGCCTTATAAGTGTTTAGCCAGAGCTATTGACTTTGCCAATGTCTTCAAGCTGTGCTGTAGAGAAGTGTGGCTGCTGTGCGGCATGCTGAAAAGTTATAATAAAAAAGTGTCAGAAGCATTTTTGTTACTTTATATATGACCAAGAAGGCATTATGTAAAACTGAACGACCATATTAAAAAGTATTTACAATAAAAAATTTCCTCAGTTTTCTTTTGTTCTTGCAATGCTGGCAACTTGTTTCTGCCTATTGCAATGGTTGTTTGTTAAAGCTTTTTTTTGAGGGGGCATAAACAATCGGAGGGTGAAGGTTGGGAACTAGTACCTGTATTATAACACTAGCAGCGGCCAGACGCTAGGGGAGAATCAACAGATGCCAGATTCCGAGAGCAGGCTGAGGTGGTGCTGAGTGATGCTGAGGTGGTAGTGGTGGTGGTGACTGTTGCGGAGACGATGTTGAGGTGATGCTGAATGATACTCAGGTGTTGCTGAGTGATACTGCTGTGGTGCTGAGTGATGCTGTGGTGGTGCTGAGTGATATTGTCTTGGCGCTGAGTGATGCTGTGGTGGTGCTGAGTGATATTGTCTTGGCGCTGAGTGATGCTGTGGCGGCGCTGAGTGATGCTGTGGTGGCGCTGAGTGATGCTGTGGTGGTGGTGAGCGATGCAGTGGCGGTGCTGAGTGATGCTGTGGCGGTGCTGAGCGATGCTGTGGTGTCGCTGAGCGATGCTGTGGTGGCGCTGAGTGATGCTGTGGTGGCGCTGAGTGATGCTGTGGTGGCGCTGAGTGATGCTGTGGTCGCGCTGAGTGATGCTGTGGTGGCGCTGAGTGATGCTGTGGTGGCGCTGAGTGATGCTGTGGTGGCGCTGAGCGATACTGTGGTCGCGCTGAGCGATGCTGTGGTGGTGCTGAGTGATGCTGTGGTGGTGTTGAGTGATGCTGTGGTGGTGCTGAGTCATCCTGTGGTGGTGCTGAGTCATCCTGTGGTGGTGCTGAGTCATCCTGTGGTGGTGCTGAGTCATCCTGTGGTGGTGCTGAGTGATGCAGTGTTGGCCCTGAGTGATGATGTGGTGTCGCTGAGTAAAGCTATGGTGGTGCTGAGTGATGCTGTGGTGGCGCGGAGTGATGCAGTGTTGGCCCTGAGTGATGATGTGGTGTCGCTGAGTAAAGCTATGGTGGTGCTGAGTGATGCTGTGGTAGCGCGGAGTGATGTTGTGGTGGCGCTGAGTGATGCTGTTGTGGCGCTAAGTGATGCTGTGGTTATGCTGAGTAATGCTGTGGTTGTGCTGAGTGATGCTGTGGTTACACTGAGTGATGCTGTGGTTGCACTGAGTGATGCTGTGATGGCGTTGAGTGATGCTGTGATGGCGTTGAGAGATGTTGTGTTGGTGCTGAGTGATGCTGTGCTGGCTCTGATTGATGCTGTGCTGGCTCTGATTGATGCTGTGGTTGCGCTGAGTGATGCTGTGGTGTTGCCGAGTGACAGATAGAGTGAAGATATAATGCCCAATTAGAGAGGGTGGTGAGAGAGAAAGAGAGAGAAAGGGTGTACATAGAATAAAGAGTGGAGCGGGATAGAGAGAGAGAAAGAAGGGAGAGAGAGTGAATGAAGGAGTTTGAAAGAGAAACAGATAAAGGGGTGAGAGAGAATGAAAGGCTAAAAAAGATAGAGAGGGGAGAGTTAATTAAGTAGAGAGAGAATTAGAGAGGGGAGAGAGAGAGAGAGGGAGAGAGACAATAAGAGTGGGGGTGTGGAGTTTAAATAGAGTGAAGAAGTGACGCGGAAAAAGTAACCTTAAATATAGCTTTGTGCTTTGCGAATAAATATTTTTTTAAAACAGTGAGAGACAAAAATACTGCTAATTAGGCTGTGACTCCCAATATAAAACAAATAGCGATATAAGGTGAAATCAACCCACTGAAGCAATATTTCTAACTAGACAAAAAAGCTTGCATTTCAATGCTAATCGCTGTTGTTTTTCATGTGACTGTAGTCCAGGGCCCTCAGTTGGTAATGTGAGCTGCTGCTGCGATTGAAACATCAGAGTCCAGAGAGTTAATGAGCCATGACGAGGAAATGAGGAAGAGATAGGAAACCCAGATGCCAGCTGCGCGTGCACGCCATCGTGAACTCAAGCTGGTCGCCAGCCGAAAGCCAGTGTTTGCACTTCCAAAACCCACTTACTAAAACTCTCCGCCAGACCAGTGCAAGCGCTGGTGCAGGCCAGACCTAAAAACGACACTGTCATTAAACGGCCTGTTTAACACCCTCCTGCTAGGCCAACGGAGGACAACATTTTGTGCAGGGGTTTGTGGCTCATGGCTTCACTAAGGTTCAAAATGCTGACAGGAACCAGCTGGGCAAGCCCTCGTTGGGCCATGGCCCAGATCCTAGCCCGATGTACACGCGAGAGGGTGAAAGACAAAGTGCTTGGTAGGTTTCTGCCCTGTCAGCACAAAAACTAATAGGCCTTCCCCTGGTTACTCTCCTGTCATCATCCCATTTTGTAGTTTACATGAGGAGGCACCACCTTGCCCTTTTAGAGTTTACTCCCAGCCAACTTCCCCTTTCATTAGTAATTAATGACTTTTCAGGGTAAAATAAACATTGACACTGCAAGTTGGTCTTGGCAGTAAAAGGCCGAGCTATTGGATTTGTCAGTGTCTTTTTTGCCACCATGGAATCACATACATGGCCGACAATTTTGCTATAGGTTTTCGGTTAAGGAATCCCCATTTGAAGATGGCTGCCGATGCATACGTAAAAGTGCATTGTGATGCATTTGCACTCATGCGACGAATAGGAGAGCATACTTAGTGATACATGGGGGACATTTTAATTTACTAATTTAACATGGAAGGTGGCCATGAAAGACCAGTGTATTAAAAGTATAAAAAAGGTTCCTCGACCACAAAAATAAACTACGAAAGTGGCCAGGTAGCACTTTGAAGTTGCTGAGCCCATGTTGAAAAAAGTTAATACTAAAAATAAAAAGTTAAAGAAATGAAAGCAGTTCGGGAGCAGGTTGGAGAGTATTGGAGAGAGAGAGAGAAGCTAAGCAGAAGTACAGCATGTGGGGTGAGGCACAAAAAACAGAAGTGAAAGTGCATGCAAATCCAAATAAAGCAGCGTCTGCACCCTTGTAAATTAACTAAATAAATAAATACTCAAAAAAAGCATAAAACATGATGGAAAGTGGGGAGTAAAAATATGGAGCACGGGTTGAACGGGGGGGGGCAAACACCAAATGGACAAGCTGGGACAAAGAAAACTATCAAATAAGAAGCAAGCAAATGAGAGTGACAATAAAGCAAACCAATGGTGAGCAATAGATGTACTGTAATCCTATGTGAGGTCCTGGTAAAACCACAATAGGTCTTTTGTAATCTGACAGATTGTGCTGTCTAGTAAGCTCTGCCTTAAAGAGTCCCATCAAGTCAGCAATGGAAAGATACAGCTAATCCAACACCGAGGAACTAAAATGCTACTGGGTTGGATATGGAAAACCTTAGTGGGGAAGGGGATGCAATCAAAAGCAGACACCTGAGATAGACAAGAAGACCATCCAATCACAAGCAAGGCACTGACCCAAAGCCTACTCTAAGTATTGGTTATGTTTTGGTAATAATAGGTGTTGTCAACAGATAGCTAAAGCTGTGACCTAAAATAAGACATTCTGATGAAAAAAGAGTTACAGTTCTTTCAACAAGATAGCAGCATTGCATAGATTTGGTAGTTTTCATTTTGTTCAATATTAGCCCAGCTCTTCTTTGATCCTTGAGTCTTACAAAATAGCTTTTATGTATGTTTCCACAAGTTAACTTTTTGATATGGTCCCTACCCACTGTCTCACCTCCGCCTCCCATTATCTTTGCTCTCACCTCTAGCAAGGGTCCTTTGATCTCAAACGATAGTAGCCAAGGGCCAGATGTATCAAGCGTTTTACCGTTTGCGAACGGTAAAAAGCCTTTTGGGATGTATCATCCCAAAAGGCATTCTCAAAATAGGTAATCGCAATTTTTGCGATTACCTATTTTGCGAATGCATTTAGGGAATCGCGATTTGCGATTCCTTAAATGCAATGCAGGAAGCAAGAAAAAATAGCGACCTGGCTTTAAGGAATCGCAAATTACCACCAACTTCAAGTTGGTGGTAATTTGCAATTCCTAGAAAAATGCAAATTTTTGCATTTTTTAAGTGCCATGTGGCACACCCACATGTGCATACTTACCTTTTTTGGGGGTGCATCAGGGTGGCCTTTTGGCCCCCTTGCACCTTGAGAAGTGCATGCGCAATTTGCGAGTACCTATTTGGTACTCGCAAATTGCGAATGCAATCCTATTCATTCCTATGGGCCTCTAGGCCCATAGGAATGAATGGGAAGGTATTCCTTAATAGCGAATCGCAATTTGCGATTCGCTATTAAGGAATATGTAGGAATCGCAAATGTTTTTGCAAATCCTACATACATTGCAGTTTGCGATTCTTAAATAGCGAATCGGTAAAATTTGCTATTTAAGAATCGCAAAAGCAATTCTTGATACATCTGGCCTTGAATCTCTTGTTTGAGACCAGTAGAGTAGCAAGGATGTCATGGGCCTTGATGCAAGCAAGGGAAATGGCCACATTGGCTACTGTCGGCTTAGCCAAATACAACAATTATCAGGGTTGAATGGGCCCTTCAGGGCTCTGGGCCCCAGTGCCACTGCACCTGCTGCATCAATGGTAGCTATGCCTCATGTGAGAAAGCCCATAATTCAGCTTCTCTGAAAACGGTCTCCAGCAAGCAACGCAGGTTGATTGAGTCTGCTGAATATGGCAGCTAATATCTACCCTGGGCGTGTGAAGCCTTTGGCAAGATCTAAAGCCTAAAGCCCTGTAGGGACGTGTTAGTGAAACATCAGACTACTTCCGGGTACTTCAAGGATGGAGGCAATCTTTCAGGCTTGCCGTCCTGGTTCTTGTACAGTTGTTACCATCCTGCTGGGTCTTACCTGTCCAAAAATATCACAAAAACCTGCTTTTATCATTATTGAAAGTTGAAGTATGTTGAGCCATGCCAACTAAGAAAGACAAAACTCCACCATGCTACTTCAGTGTTGGTTGCATTGTCTCTGGCTAGCCTTGCTGATTCTTGGACATTTGGCCCCATCTTGCTGGCCCTTACCACTGCATAGGATAAGACAGGAAATCTGTTGTTAGCGTCGTATGAAGCTGAAGTACCAAAGCCCTGCCCGCTAGCAACTTTCCAACCCCTATTTTTTTGGTCAAAAGAATTTGTTAATTTTAGAGAGAGATACATAGGATACAGTTGCATACTGGTAGTGGCGTGGATGTAAATTCGTACATAACAGCTTGAACATATTAACATTAGTGTTTTGTAGACGGATGTATGTGGTTGTATACACAGGACTACATTTATGCATTTAGCATTTAGGTTTTTCTGAACTGCTTCCAAAGTAGAAACAGAAGATAGGTGAGAGAAGAAGAGAGAAAAGAGTTGTTGGGGAAGGTGAAGAGTAGGAAGGAGAGAGGGAAGGCGGGCTAGAAAAAAACTGTACGAGGGCTGGGGAAGGGAGCAAAGGAGGAGTGCTTGGTCGGTTTTAGCCTTGATTTTGAGCATGGACACTTTGCTGGTGGTAGTTGGATAGTGTGGATGTGTTGTGAATGTATTGTGAATGGCTAGAGTGGTTGGTGTGGTAAAGCAGAGAGCATGGCTTACGGAGGTTTTAACTTCTGTTGATATAGGTCTAGTGAGGACCCCAGTCAGTGGGAGGAGTTATGGCAGGAGCGGCTCGTGTCAGGGAAAAGAGGCGGGCGGGGGGTTCGAGGGGGGTGGAGGGGGACGATGGAGAAAAAGAAAAAAGAAAAAAAACTTACCTGCTGCCCTCCAGCATCGCGCTCTTTTGGTCCTCTCCACTGCAGGCACAGGCTCCCAGACTGCCCTGCGACCAATTCTGAAGCTGCTCTCATGCAGGAGAGCAGCTTCAGGATTGGCCTGAGCACCATGAATTTGCGTTCCCTAATAGACTGCGAGCCTGTACCTGCTGTCTCCAACCCAGCAACGGAGCTCGGGTTGGAAAGAGCTTCAGTGCGCATGACGGTTTGGTCGTCCTGAGACGGCTGGCCAAACCGTCATGTGCACTGATAACAGTGCCTACCACTCCCCCTCCAGTACTGTCGCCCCCCTGGCCCCGACCTCAAGACTTGGTACACAGTCACTTAGAAGAAAAATAAAATGATAATAAAATGGGTTTTAAACCTGTTTTATTGTCTTTTTATTTTTTACGTTTTTGAGGGTGCTTGCAGGGGACAACGCTCCTCTGCCATAGTGGAGGAGCCATCACTGAGTTATGATTGTAATTTTTATTGATTATAATATTATCTGCACTTCTTAAGATGTGTACACATGCCCTCCATGTATGATATCAAATATTATTGTAGTTTTCGATTCACAGTTTTCAATTCACCCTATTCCCATGATGGAAGTGACCCGATTAGGGTCACCCGGGTCACTCGCGACCACCTCTCAGTCTTCCATACAAATGAAGAGTCAGTCAGACAGTAGAGAATACAAATCAAGTTATTTATTAGTATTCGCTCGAGCGGAGTCCAGTCTGACTAGCCTCCTAAGATGCTACCGAGGGGACTGACCCTCACTAACATTACATCAGTTGTTATACATTTCCAATGCCCAGCAAGACCCGCCCAGAACTGGAAATTTCCAGTTGGAGCAGGTTAACAAAGGAGACACAGAAGATGAGCTACCGTCCTGAGATCGGGTACATGTTATCTCTACCTCAAGGTTACTCTGTCCGTGCCCGCCACTGTAAGCATGAGAATGGGCCTATCTAACAAAGAAGGTATGCAAAGGCACATTCATGTATTCATTAAGACAGCGAAGCTCAACCTTGGAGAAATTCAAAAGAAAAATATCGAAGCTGCTTTCCGCTGAGGCAGGCAAAATGAGACAGAATTTAGTTTCGATCATTACACAAAATGGCGGCTAAGTAGAAAATGGTGCCGCAAATGCTAACTTAAGCATAATGCTAATAGGAGGAGTCGACCGGAAGTATTTTCTAGTCCAACAGACCCCCCCCTTTAGCATTTGCTAACTAATTTTGCTACTGGTGAAAGCTAAAACTCTCTGCAATACGTAATAAACATATTACAAATCTAGACATACATCATCAATACTCAAAAATGCCCTTGTCAATGCACATCATGTCCTGGATATCCTGCATCATCATAGCCTTGTTCCGAGAGTCATGTTCTAGGGGTTTGGGGTGATGTTTCAACATTTGTACACAGCAGGCCCAACAGGCAGGAAGGCAGTGTATGCACAGACAACATGTTAAAATGATACCAGCTACGGCGACTAGGATGATGATAATCTTCCAACCCCAGGACGTAAATAGGCCCCAAAACCACCCAGTGAGAGACCATGTACCATTCTCTTGGTGTATGTCAGAGGCAAGTCTATGGAGCTTCTGTATAGCAGCATATACATTCGGAGCGTGGTCCGGTATGTATACCCAGCAACTACTGTCGATGACGCGGCAGGCCCCACCCCAATCAGCAAGGATGTCTCTAACACCATCCGGTTTTGGAGGGCAACAAGTCTCGTAGCCTGAAGCTCGGCTGTAATATTAGTCAGAATTCCAGCTGTAGCATTTATTACTCCTTCCACCACCATGGTGAGTCTACAAATATTGAGACTATCGGACATGGGGCCCCAAAAGGGAACAATACCCTTCATAGCATCAGTGAACTGCTGCAAAGTGGTGTCTGTCTGATCTATGTCTGTGGTGTCAATAACTCGTCTAACACGAAACAGATGGGCACTCCTGCGCTGTAGTCGGTGATCCCTATGATAATTGGATGGCGCTATATACACTGGGGGAAGGAGAAAGGAGAGATAACATATTCCAGACCATCCCTGAGGAAGCCAAACATAGGCCTGGGACCCGCAAACAAAATAAACATTGTGAGGGGGCAGCAGAGGTGGGCTATTGAGAGTGCTCAGTACATAGGTATAATTGCAATTACTCACCCCCACCCTGAATTTTCCCTTTTTTCCTTTCCCTTTAACACAAAAATTTGCTGTCGTGTTAACTACCGGCACTGGCATTGCCACATCATGAGTAATATTACGTATTTGAAAGGACTTGAAATATTCAGTGACATTAAAACCCCAGAAATCCAACATTTCATTTTGAAGCCATGTTACATTTTGTTCTCTTTCGTACACATTCATGCAGGCTGTCGGGGACAATGTATCTGGTGTCCCTTGCTCCCCTGGGGTAAACCCCTGATGTACACGTATATACTCTAAGACAGTTTCATAATCGGCTAATGTCATATTCATAGTATCAGAATGATAATGAGTGTATACCATAGTAAAGAGCTGAAACCAACCTTCGCAGCTTGCGAGGTAAGAAAAAGGCATGGACAGTAATACATCATTCTTGTGTGTTACAGAAGGGAGTAACCCGCAGATCCAGCAATTTGTAACATTGGACGTACCATGGGCCTGATGCAACATTTGGAGGAACACGTTATCTACATATGTCTTTCTGTGTTCACCTTTGTGAGGAGCCAGGGTGACAAACATATGTTCAGGGGGAACAGGTGTTGTACCAATCAAAGAGTGCACAGGATATTTTTCTTCTAGAAACCACATTATTCCAAGTATCGCTATTAGGGAAATCAGGACAATCACTATAAAAATCCTTTTACTCCTTTTTGACCAACTGGGCCAACCACCCCATCCCTCTCCAAACGTGGTGCTGCTAAAGGCTGTCCCTCTTCAACAATTGGGCGACCAAAAGGATACATGGTGATTAGAGGGGAAAAATGCAATGCGATGGGGTTGATAACAAGGAAACAAGAGGATGGGCAAGGAGTTTCCAGCGTCCTTCAGAGCCTCGCTGGGAGACTCCTATTGTTCATCTACGGTGGTGCTACTGAGCACAACGGTGGAGCAGCGCGATCGCGGCCCGTTGAAGAAATCCCACGCCGTCCAGGATAGGGCACCCCCCCTTTCGGGAAGACACCCTCAGCTTACCCTGTTCAGTGTCTTGGACAATGCACCAATCTCCCTTTCCTTAAGCTATCGTTGGTACCACAGACAGGGTACATGCACCCTATTCTTCATCCTCGCAGTCCATCCCTACTAATCTGACTTTTCCTTTGGTGCACTGTCCCTCCGTCAGGGACGCAAATTGTACCTAGCCACTCCGGGCACAGAGTGATCAGTAAACAGGGGCTCAAATTCAGAGGGGCCAAGGGACTGGGGCTCAAGCACTTGTGGGCCAGGTGAAGGAGAATCCTTGTTGGCCCTTATTTCAGGGGGCACCGCCTCATACAACACTGCGTCGTTCTCCTTGTTGGAAAGGGCCCTTTTTGCAGGGTTATCCCTAAACTTTTTGCTTCTTCCTCCTTTGTTTTTCCTGACCTGTGGTTGTTGGCTATAGAACTCTGGGCATTTTACCACTGCTGATCAGTGCTAAAGTGCATTTGCTCTCTGTGTAAATTGTTATTGTGATTGGTTATCCATGATTGGCATATTTGTTTTACCAGTAGGTCCCTAGTAAAGTGCACTAAGTGTGCCAGGGCTGGTAATTCAAATGCTACTAGTGGGCTTGCAGCACTGATTGTGCCACCCACATAAGTAGCCCTGAAAAGAGGTCTCAGGCCTGCTACTGCAGTGCCTGTGAGCAGTTTGTTAACTGCCATGTTGACCTGGCCAGTGTACCCACTTGCCAGGCGTTACCCTTCCCTTTTCTTACACCTAGGACACCCCTATGGTAGGCCCAAGGTACCCCTCTGGGCAGGGTGCAGTGTATGTGAAAGGTAGGACATGTACTAGTGTGTGTAACATGTCCTGATAGTGAAATACTGCCAATTTATTTCATTTTTCACTATTGAAAGGCTATCTTGCCCATAGGACAGAATGGGGAATGCTGTGTAAGATGTTTACCTGCATATCTTCCCATAGGAGTGAGATAGAAAATTGGAGTCTGGTATCCCTGAACTCAGAATTTAATAACACATCTTTTAGTAAAGATGATTTTTAAATTCTGTGTTTGAAAATAGCACTTTTAGAAGGTGGCTATTTTCTTGTTCAACCTTTCTGTGTGCCTCTTGCCTGTTTGTGGATTGACTGTCTGGTTTGAGAGTGACAGGGGCTGGGGTGGCTCCAGGAGTCTGGGTGAGTCAGCACTAGGTTGAATAGGCCAAACTGCATTTGGAGTGGTGGGAGGAGTAGCACCTGGGCCTGAATAGGGCTGTGCCTGCCTTCCACAATGCTGGCTCCACCTCCTGCGGTGTGTCTGATGACCCTGGCCCACACTGACAAAGGAAGAAGTTGTGCACTGGCAGAGTGCACCCAGAACTGGTTTGGACTGGGTCCAGGACTCCTCACACATAGAGAACAAAGACTTTTGGGGTATAAATATGAGAGCTGAAACCCCTGAACTTTAGACTACTTCGTGATCAAGAGGAACCTGTTGCCAAAGAGGACAGCTGAAGAGACTGAGGAGAAGTACTGCCCTTGCTGTGTGTCTGGGGCTGACCTGCAGTTTGCTGTTTCTACTGAGGAGAGGACCAAGGGACTTTGCTGGGTGCTGTGTCCCCTGCTTGAAGAAGGACTTTGCTGTGTGCTGTGTCCATCTGAAGAAAAGTCTCCAAGGGCCTGAGAGAGCTGGCCTCCTGTTTTTGAAGTCCCAGGCACAAAAGGACTTCACCCCCAGCTTCCCTGAACTTCCTTGCTGGGAGTTCTGACCTGCCAGGAGGTGCCTGTAACTGTGTGTGAGGCCCTTGCTGTTTGGAGCTGGAAGCGCGACGCAATGAGGGAGAAGCGTGTCGCCGGCGCAGCAGCCGCCATCGCATCGCCAAGGAAGCGTGCCGCCGCTGCCGCTGTTCGCCGCTGCATCACCGGAGAAGCGTGTTGCAGAACCCGTCGCATCGCTGAGGAAGCGTGCCGCCGCCGCTGATCGCCATCGCATCACCGGAGAAGCGTGCCGCCGCCAACGAGGGTGCTGTCGCATCACCGGAGAAGCGTGTCGCAGGGCCTGTCGCGGCTCAGGAAACCACCGATTTTGCCGCGCGGCCGTCAGGCGTGCGCGCATCGCCTCCACGTTGTCGCATCGCATCAAAGATGCCATTTTGTCGCATCGCACCGGATCGTTGCAACGCATCGAGGCGCCATCTTGTCGCATCGGAACCGGAGCGCAGGAAGAATCGACGCACCGCCTTCTCTGCGACCCTTTTGTTTGTTCTGCGTTATGCATCCAAGGTACTTTGAGAGTAAAGTGTCGCATTTATCATCTACAAGCTTATTTTTGCAACAACCTTTTTAAAGACATTCTACTGAGTATCTGTATGTTGGATTCTTGTCATTTTCATCTTGTGTAGTTTAGATAAAGATATTTTATTTTTCTAAACTGGTGTGGTGTCCATTTGTGGTGTTTTCACTGTGTTACTGTGAGTGTTGGTACAAATACTTTACACATTGCCTTTGGGATAAGCCTCTCTGCTCGTGCCAAGCTACCAAGGGGGTGAGCAGGGGTTATCTAAAGTGTGTATCCCCCTTACCCTGACTAGAAGCAAGGGTCCCTATTTGGTCAAAGGTACCTACCTCTGCCAACTAGAGACCCCCAGTTCTAACATTGGTGGTCAGCGGTGAGGATTTGAACTTGTATTTGTACTTGACCCACAGTGATTGGTGTACATCACTAGATTAGTGTAGACCACTAGGCAACCACATACTGTGTTTTGTTTTTTTGGTTCTATTTTTCATCTGACCCTTAAAAGCATCCACGCATCATGTCTCAAAATGGTAAAGCAGCAAGTGAGAAGGCAGAATTGGAGTTTCACATTGAGGATTTGTATTCCTACAAAGTAGATCAACTCAAGCAATTTTGCAAAGATTTTGGATGTTCCATGAGGAGCAGCTCTAAGAAGGATGAGCTGCAAAAGGCCTTAAGGGCCTGGTGGGAGGCCAAAGAGGCTGAGGAGACAGAGGATGCAGAAGTGGATGAAGATGCACAAGGGGATGGTTTCAGGTCACAGGATCTGCCTGTGTCCAGAGCAGCCTCCAGGGCCGGCAGCAACCATTCCGCTAGAAGCTTTTCCCCAGAGGAGTTGGAGGAAAACCAAAGGGTTAGAGATCATGAGTTAGAAGTCATGAGGCTCGAGATGAAAATATTGGAAATGGAGAACCAAAAGGCTGCACTGGAAGAAAAGAGATTGCTTGAGGAGAGCAAGAAGATTTATGCTTTGGAAGAATTGAATTTTTTTTTTTTTTTGCAGAGTTTTATATAGCGCGAACTTGACCCGAATCGGGTATCAGAGCGCTTTACATAGCACCAGTTACATTACGACACTCATTCATTTTTGTTAGGCACGGGGAGATTAAGTGATTTGCCCAGAATCACAGGATGTTCAGCGTCATTGCCGAGACTCGAACCCAGTTCCCCAGGTTCGAGGTCGGACGCCCTAGCCGTTAGGCCAAATTGACCTTGGCACATGAGTTAAGAATGAGGGAGCTTGATTTGGAGCTTGAGAGGCTTGAGGCCTTGAGTGTCTTAGCCAAGAAAGAAGAAAAGTGTGTAGCTCAGGAAGTGAGCTTTGCTGGGTTGGAGGTGGAGTCCAGCTCAGATGGTGGCAGCAAGATTGTGTTATCTAGTGCTGAGGGAGAAGTACACACACCCAGAGATGTGGCGCCTGACTTGAGGGAGGGGGTTAACATACACCAGGGGGTTCAGGTTTATGAGATAGCTCCAGTGGTGTGCAGTGTCCCTGAAGTAGATTGGGGAGCTGACACAGGGGATCATATTCCTAGTGGTGGGAGGGATACTCTACTGACTCTAGATGAGAGGTGCAGGGAGAGGGGTTCCCCCATGGTAGAACTCCTGGTGTGTGAGTGTGGAGACCGCCCAGAAGATTGTGGGTTGAGTGACAGAGACAGTCAGACACTGTCTTGCCAATCCCAGGAGAATGGTGTGGGGTACTTGTGTGCAGGGCCGGACTGGCCGTAGCGTGCACCGGGCATATCCCCGGTGGGCCGCCAGGGTGGGGGCCGGTTTTGGGCCCCTGGGGGGCCGTTTTTGTTACCGGGGCCAGCAATAGCGGCCCCCTGTAACAAAATGGGCCGAAACCGGCCCTAGCAAACAACTCGGCCGCACACCTCCTCCCCCCCCCAGGGGGGCCAGCTGAGCAGTTTGCCAGGGCCGGTTTCAGTTCCCAGTCCGGCCCTGCTTGTGTGAGGCACTGGATGGTGAGGCAAAGGGTAGCTTGGTTAACAACTGTGGGGGGCTGTGTGATTCATTTGTTGGAGAGCATATTTTAAGTCCCTGTTTTCCAGAGCTATGCCAACACCCGGTGGAGTGTGAGTTCTCTGATTCCAGGGAGCTTGCGTTGGAGGCAGACCTCTTGGTGGATTCCAGAGGGTCTGAAGAGGCATTTGGGAGTGATCCTAAAAGAAGTGGCTCAGGTATCTTCCAGACCTGTGTGGTGGGAGAGGTTCAGAGTAGCCCAGCTAGGTCCCGGTGTAGTGGGAGGGGTGTAGGGGATCACGTCCTGTCTCAGTGGAGAAGGAGTGAGTGTGGGCTGTGTCCCAAGGTGCCCGAAACCCAGTCTCAGGGCCTGGAGGGTTCCCTAAGGGAACGCCAGGTTGGGGGCCTAGGCTGTACCAGTAGGCCATTTGAGGGGGATCTCCTAGTGTCAGGAGAACCTGGAGCGTCTGTAAATGGAGCTCCAGTGGTTCTGGTGTCTGGCGGTGCCGCTCCTAAGTGGAGGGTGCAGAAGTCCAGATGGAGGGGTGAGAGGGGGAATGAGTCCCCAGTGGAAGAACCAGTGGGACAGGGGCCAGCCATAAGGGCTGAGTCTCCTAGGAGTGACCATGGTGACACCACTTCTGTCCTGGGCGATCCTCGCGCACTGTCAGATGGACAGGGGTCGGGAGATCTGCGCCAGGCAGACTGTCACACAACACATGAGTCATGTGTTACCCTTGGGGGGGATGCTGTGTGCGTCCCCAGAGGTCCTGGCGTGCCAGGCAAGTGCTCAGCCGCGGGGTTCAGCCCCAAGGTTGGGAGGCCAGGTTCAGGTTCTGCCTAACCTGGAGGGAAGGATGACTGTAAGCAGTGTCCTGACCGGTTTGTCTTCCAGGGTACCACTCCAGGTGGGAGGGTGCAGCACTCTGGAAGAGGGTGCAGAGGGAGGGAGTCCTCGCCTCTGACCCCGGTTCAACCTGAGGGTTTAGATCCTAGGTTGGGAGACCAGTTGCAGGAGAGAGGTCCTGAACTGGTGGGAGAGTTGTGTCCCGAGGGTGCGGACCCTGGACTGGTGGGCCAGTGTCAGGATGCCATTCCTGACTCGGCAGGAGGGAAAGTGGAGAAAAGGTGCCAGGCACCTGGGGCTTCTGCCACCCACTTTCTGACGCCACAGAGGTTAGAGAGGCCTGACAGGCATGAGGCCTGGCTCTCATCACTGACAGCTGTCAGTGGCCACTGTGGCTGGCTGTCCTGGTGGACAGAGTTGCCCCAGGGAGGGGGGCAGGAGTCAAACCCTGGGGGTGGACTGGGCCACACCGCTGTGTTGGCCAGGTGGGTACTGTCTACCAGTGCGGACACATCTGTGAGCAAAGTAAGCTTAGGCGCTGCACAGATGGGGTCCCCAGGTGAGGAGAAGGGTCCCCCATGGTTTAGCTTTGTGGGCCCTGAGAGTATGGATAGAGGGATCCAACTGGGTTCAGGAAGGCGAAGAACAGGAATAGACCCCTGCTGTTCGGGCCAGGTTCCGTGTTCTATCGCCCCAAGCAGGGAATCCCATCAAGCTATCGATTGGTCTACCCTGGCTTTAGGCTGGAAGGGCGTTGTGTTGGAAATGGCCCTTTTTGCAGGGTTATCCCTAAACATTTTGCTTCTTTCTCCTTTGTTTTTCCTGACCTGTGGTTGTTGGCTATAGACCTCTGGACATTTTACCACTGCTGATCAGTGCTAAAGTGCATTTGCTCTCTGTGTAAATTGTTATTGTGATTGGTTATCCATGATTGGCATATTTGTTTTACCAGTAGGTCCCTAGTAAAGTGCACTAAGTGTGCCAGGGCTGGTAATTCAAATGCTACTAGTGGGCTTGCAGCACTGATTGTGCCACCCACATAAGTAGCCCTGAAAAGAGGTCTCAGGCCTGCCACTGCAGTGCCTGTGAGCAGTTTGTTAACTGCCATGTCGACCTGGCCAGTGTACCCACTTGCCAGGCCTTACCCTTCCCTTTTCTTACACCTAGGACACCCCTATGGTAGGCCCAAGGTACCCCCCTGGGCAGGGTGCAGTGTATGTGAAAGGTAGGACATGTACTAGTGTGTGTAACATGTCCTGATAGTGAAATACTGCCAATGTATTTCGTTTTTTACTATTGAAAGGCTATCTTGCCCATAGGACAGAATGGGGATGCTGTGTAACATGTTTACCTGCATATCTTCCCATAGGAGTGAGATCGAAAATTGGAGTCTGGTATCCCTGAACTCAGAATTTAATAACACATCTTTTAGTACAGATGGTTTTTAAATTCTGTGTTTGAAAATAGCACTTTTAGAAAGTGGCTATTTTCTTGTTCAACCTTTATGTGTGCCTCTGCCTGTTTGTGGATTGACTGTCTGGTTTGAGAGTGACAGGGGCGGCTCCAGGAGTCTGGGTGAGTCAGCACTAGGTTGAATAGGCCAATCTGCATTTGGAGTGGTGGGAGGAGTAGCACCTGGGCCTGAATAGGGCTGTGCCTGCCTTCCACAATGCTGGCTCCACCTCCTGCGGTGTGTTTGATGACCCTGGCCCACACTGACAAAGGAAGAAGTTGTGCACTGGCAGAGTGCACCCAGAACTGGTTTGGACTGGGTCCAGGACCCCTCACACATAGAGAGCAAAGACTTTTGGGGTATAAATATGAGAGCTGAAACCCCTGAACTTTAGGCTACTTCGTGATCAAGAGGAACCTGTTGCTAAAGAGGACAGCTGAAGAGACTGAGGAGAAGTACTGCCCTTGCTGTGTGTCTGGGGCTGGCCTGCAGTTTGCTGTTTCTACTGAGGAGAGGACCAAGGGACTTTGCTGGGTGCTGTGTCCAGTGTTCCCTGTAAGGTGCTCGCACGCGCGCGCACCTCACTGACCCCCGAGTGCGCAGTGTCCCGAGGGAAGCGCGCACACATCCTGTAAGAGCTTTCGCGCCGCCGCTTTTAAAACGCGAGCGGCGCGAAAACGGTAATTTCCTGTTTGGGGGAACATTCATTGGCAAATGGCTCCTGCACTTCTTTCCTAATGGGCAGTGGCTGCGGGCTGTTTGTGGCCCTTTGTGAAAATATGTTTGTTAATTGCAGCGCATGACGGTGCTGCAATTAACAAATATTTTCACAAATGTTTACAAACAGCCCGCAGTCACGGCCCATTAGGAAATAAATGCAGCAAGTGCAAAAGAAAAGACGTGAATAGGCGTTGTCTCCTGCCTCTATTTTGCCGCCACCTTAATCGTGTCACCAGCCCCTCACCAGCGGTACAGGTCTCTGTTGTGGCTGGCGCGGGCAGATGCATGTGCGCACTGTTCAGCTGACAGCTCGGGTGAGACAGAGCTGCACCCTACAGGACGGCACTCCTGTCCTCCAGCCCTACAGTGTCACTGAGGGGCTTCTGGTCAGTGCAGGCTGAGCAGCAACAGGATGTTTTCATTTTAAATTCCTGTCACAACAAAGAATTGCTTCTGCAGCCCGCAGAATTAATAAATTAAACGACCTCCATGGCCTCCTCAACAGTACTCCCCTGCCCTGGTCGAGGGGGTTCCCTGATGACCGTACAAGTCATGGTGAGACTGAGAGCGGGCACGTGTGTCTAAAGGCATAGGGCACAGCTCGGAAAGCGCGCCACGCCATGACCTCTCACCCTTACTAAAATCTACAGCTGCAGATGGTCCAGTTTTGCCCCCAGTGCATCACAACACTGTCGGATCACCTGTCTGCAGCGAGTGACCCCACAGACTCCAGTTACAGAGACCAGGCTGAGCAGCAGGAATGATTTACCCAGCACTCAGTGAATCCGAGGGTAAGTTTAAGATAACGCGGTGATTATTCATGTTCCTGCTACAGAGAGATCAGAGTTCTCTCGTGCAACTTTTGACTCACCAGTATAACAGAGGGTTAAAATGCCTGCTGCAACGAACGTGTATTCTGCATATCACAGAACATTATTTTATGTGGGTAGCTCATGGGGTTACTACTTTTGTCACATTCTGTGACCTTGTCACCTCCTTGTGTTTCTTGCAATTCATAAATTTCAATCCTAATCTACACAGTGACCTACTAACTATTATCAAAGGCATCCGCTCCATGTAAAGTGCATAGTATGACCGGAGTCGCAGTGACTGAGCTGGCCTGTACTGTATCACTCACACTAGTGCCAAAGTACTTCTAACCAATTTTATTTAATTAAGTTAATTTACACCTCTGCTCACAGTTCTGTACTGACTGTGCTCAGTAGTATAGAACTTTGCAATTTGGCTTTCATTTATCTCTACCAGGGCCTCCTGTGAAGTTTGTGCCCTTCCATTTCTGGTGCTTTGCAGCAGTTTTAGGATTTTCTTAGAGTTTCTTGTTGCTCAGATAGCTGTAATTTCTGTTATTTATAGGTTTTCCTCTTCTTCATGGCTGGATTTTACTCGCCAGAAAGTGTCACTCATAGTTGTTGAAATGTCACTCATAATTACACTGAAATTATGAAAATGTCACACACAAGCAATCTGAAACCTTGGCAGCTATGTGTAAAGCACACATCGTGCTTTTGGGCTTGCTGCAGCCAAGCCTCCTAAAAGTTATACACAGCAGTAGTTGGCTGCCAGATTGTGAGCTGTGCATGGAGATAGGCCATGGCCGCTGCCAGGCTTTGCTGCATGCAGCTGACTATACATATAACGAGGGTGTTGTCCTCGTGTGAAGAGTTGGATGCAGGGAATAGCAGAAGTTTCTCCATGCAGACAAACCCTTTGGCTGAAAGCTGTGCCCAGGGCCGGCTCCAGATCGGTGCCACCACACCGGGCACTGACTTGGGGTGGAGGCGTCATTTTTGCAAGTATATTAACATTTTTAAAGCAACTGCGTGTTCCTGGCCTCCAGCAATTTTCAGGCATCAATTAAAATGTCTAGATAACTCCGGTGATTAATCGTCTTCCTGGAAAGAGACGGAGGTTTGTCTAGTGGAAGTTTTGACTCATCCAAAGGTCGCGCAGTGGGTTAAAATGCCTGCTGCTAAGAACGTGTACCATGCAGATAACAAAGTGCATGTAATGTAAATAGGTCAGTGGGTTACTGCTTCTGTAAGAGAGCTCATTTTGTTACTTGTGGTTTGTAAGTCTAAATCCTAATAAAGAGCATTGAGCTATTAACTGTCATCAAACAGCTGCGTGTTAACTGCAAGTATTATGTTAGAGCAATATGTTTTTGCCCAGTCTTTCATTATCCTAATCTTGCCAAAAGGGTTCATTTGGGTAAAAAAACAATTCTTGTTTTTAAGAGAACCTCTAACAATGGTGTTACATTTTAAATTCTGAATTTGTACTTTTCCAGAATAAGCACTCTTAAACTATATTGCCTACTAGTATCGATGACATGTTACTCCTACACTACACCTTGTAGTCCTGTCTGATGTAACACTTCCAATACACTGATTTACACACCTATGATTGTCTCTGTGCAATGTGTGTATTATGTAAAGTGCTCTGACACCTTACACTGGTATGAGTGGTGCTATAAAACTAAATGAATCAGAGAGACAGTGGTTCTGGAGACTTGAGGGCCGCTATTAAAGGGTGCTAGTGAGGGAATCCGTGGTAGAGGTGGCCATTGGGGGGGGCGCCAACAAACATTGTCGCACAGGGCGCCACCAGTGTTAAAGGCGGCCCTGGCTGTGCCTAGTGGAAGTTGGCTGCCCAAAGTCCAAAAGCACGACGTGTAAAGCACACGTCATTCTTTTGGACTTGCTGCATTTCTTTTAGGTAACACGTAAGTTAGAAATCTCTCTGCTTAGCCTAGTGTGCCGCCTGGCTGGTATTTTGTTGCTTCTTTCTGTCTCTGCATCCAGATATATAATACAACAAGTAACATTACATCTACAGCAGTAAAATCTTATGATGGTACCACCATTGGAGTCTTGTGCTTTTCTAAACCCGAAGTGTACTTGCCTGTGTAACCAATTAATGTCATGGCGTGTGTATCTAAATTGCAAACCTGCCTTAAGACCCTTAACGTGGCGCTGTATGTGTGGAAATGCACAGTCTTTTCACTTGTTTAAGCATAAGTTTGGAGTGATATTTGGCGCTGCACCCACACGCGCTGTCTGGTTGCTGGCGCACATAGCCATGGCTGCAGCGCACAGAGACCCTACACTGCCGCACACAGAGGAAAACAATTAGAGGGAACATTGGCTGTGTCCCCTGCTTGAAGAATGACTTTGCTGTGTGCTGTGTCCATCTGAAGAAAAGTCTCCAAGGGCCTGAGAAGAGCTGGCCTCCTGTTTTTGAAGTCCCAGACACAAAAGGACTTTCACCCCCAGCTTCCCTGAACTTCCTTGCTGGGAGTTCTGACCTGCCAGGAGGTGCCTGTAACTGTGTGTGAGCCCCTTGCTGTTTGGAGCTGGAAGCGCGACGCAACGAGGGAGAAGCGTGTTGCCGCCGCAGCAGCCGCCGTCGCATCGCCAAGGAAGCGTGCCGCCGCTGCCGCTGTTCGCCATCGCATCACCGGAGAAGCGAGCCGCCGCCAACGAGGGTGCCATCGCATCACCGGAGAAGCGTGTCGCAGGGCCTGTCGCGGCTCAGGAAACCACTGATTTCGCAGCACGGCCGTCGGGCGTGCACGCATCGCCTCCACGTTGTCGCATCGCATCAAAGATGCCATTTTGTCGCATCGCACCGGATCGTTGCAACGCATCGAGGCGCCATCTTGTCGCATCGGAACCGGAGCGCAGGAAGAACCGACGCATCGCCTTCTCTGCGACCCTTTTGTTTGTTCTGCGTTACGCATCCAAGGTACTTTGAGAGTAAAGTGTCGCATTTATCATCTACAAGCTTATTTTTGCAACAACCTTTTTAAAGACATTCTACTGAGTATCTGTATGTTGGATTCTTGTCATTTTGGTCTTGTGTAGTTTAGATAAAGATATTTTATTTTTCTAAACTGGTGTGGTGTCCATTTGTGGTGTTTTCACTGTGTTACTGTGAGTGTTGGTACAAATACTTTACACATTGCCTTTGGGATAAGCCTCTCTGCTCGTGCCAAGCTACCAAGGGGGTGAGCAGGGGTTATCTAAAGTGTGTATCCCCTTTACCCTGACTAGAAGCAAGGGTCCCTATTTGGTCAAAGGTACCTACCTCTGCCAACTGGAGACCCCCAGTTCTAACACTCCTCCTCCGTTTGCACCCACGTCAGCTGGGCATCCGAAAAAGGGATGAAGCGTGGCACTTGCTCCGTCTCGTGGCCACCTATGCCATTGATCACCCACCAATCATAGGGGAGAGGCAACGGTACCTTGAGGCAGTGATTGGTGTGTATCCAGTTCTTCCGACCAGTCACCTTCACAGCACTTCTGGTGGTGAGGAGCACATGCAGCGGCCCCTTCCAGCGGGGCTCCAAACTTCCTTTCCTCTGGAAGTGCCGCACAAGGATAAAGTCACCAGGTCGGATATCATGCCCGGGCCCCTCTGTTTGCGGTGGCAAAGTGTCTTGAATCTGTTGATGAATAGAACGCAAATTTTTAGTCAATTAATAGAGGTAATCCACTTACAGAGGATACTCAATTTCAGAAAAACGTTTTGGTCGTGGGACGCCCCAAACATTTGCTGGGTGGCCGAACACGACCTCATACGGGGACAATCCTGTCCTAGTGTGAGCCGTAGCTCTTGTTGACAGAAGAGCTAACGGTAAAGCATCTGGCCATTTCAATCCTGTGCTTTCCTGAATTTTTGCCATTTTTAGTTTGAGAGTACAATTGTACTTCGCAACTACACCTGCTGACTGGAGGTAGTGTGCAGCATGGAACTTCTGCCTGGTGTGCAGATCGCTAAGGCTATGTTCTCCTTAGTGGGGTATGCCTCAACCCATTTGCTGACTGCGCAAACAACCACTAACACATTTTTCAAATTATTGACCCGTTCCATCTCAATGTAGTCCATCTGAAGGACTTCAAAGGGGAAGGAAGGAGGTGCAAAATTACCAGGGGGTGTAGGAGTGCCTTTTCCAGGATTATACTTCATGCATACCATACAATATTTCACCAAGTGAGCAGCAGTCTTGTGGATGTTATCATTCTGCCACACGGGGTCGAGTAGTTTACATATCCCCTTGTCGCTAATGTGAGCTGGCCTGTGCGCCATAGTGACTACAGGGAGGACATAGGCATCCGGCAGCATCCACCTTTGCTTTCCTGACTTATCCATCCAGCACCCATCCTCGTCTAAACGTGCTGTGCTTTCCTGCCATATTGCTAACTCCTCAATCGTTGCCTCACTCTGTATTTCTTTAACACTAACCAGTGTACATAGTAACTTCGGGTACCCATCTAGAAGGACCTGCCACAAACATCTTTTTCATCTTTGTTTGAGCCGTCTCCTTAGCTGTTTGATCTGCAAATGCATTTCCCCTCCCCACATCATCAGTAATTGCCTTGTGGGCGCTGCACTTCACTATCGCTAACTTCTTGGGGAGCGTCAGAGCTGACAAAAGCCTGTGTATCAATGGGCCGTTCTGGATCTTTAACCCGTGTGAAGTCAGGAATACTCTCTCTGCCCAGAGCCGCCCAAAATTGTGGGCAACTCCAAAGGCGTACTGGCTGTCAGTATAGACATTGACATTCAGTCCCTCACTTCAAAGCTCGAAGAAGGGCAACTAACTCTGCAGCTTCAGCCGATTGATAGGGAACTTGTGATGTCTCGACTACTGTGTGTAAGGTAGTGATTGCATAGGCCGCAGTGGTTGTGCCATCCGGTAATTTGAAACAAGAGCCATCAACATATAGCTCCCCTTGTGGTTCAGATAGGGGAACATCAGTCAGGTCTACCCGTCCCTACGTCGCCTCCTCAGTCCGAAAAATACAATCATGTATGTCTATTTCCTCACTTTCAGAAGGGAGGGGTAGTACGTGGCTGGATTCAGGGTCGCACATCTTTTGATCGTGACGTGTGGTGCAAAGAGGGTCAGTTCATAACCAGTCAGACATGCACTGGTAAGGTGCTGCGTCTTCGTTTTGTTCAAAAGTGTATCCACAGCATGAGGTACCATGACTGTGAGATCGGTATCAAGGACGAGCCCTGACGATTGTCGGATAGAGACAGCCACGGCCACGACCGCTCTTGGACAGCTCAGGAGGGCTCTCGCGATGTTGTCAAGCAAAGCAGAAAAATAAGCACACGGCCTCTGCTTACCTCCAAAGGCTTGTGTTAAGACAGAAAGCGCGCAACCAGCCGTCTCGTGTACATACAACACGAACGGCTTAGCATAGTCTGGCGTACCAAGCACAGGCGCAGAGCAAAGCGCAACTTTCAATTGCTCAAAAGCTTGTTGGCATTCAGGCGTCCAAGGCAAGGGTTCATGCACATCTTTAGTGGTTAGCTGCAACAGCGGCTTTGTTAGTATGGAAAAGTTAGGAATCCAGTGCCGACAATACGAAGTAATGCCAATGAAAGCTCACACATCCCTCTGAGTCTTGGGGATGGGCATTTTAACAATAGCACTAATGCGTTCAGGTGTTAGTCTCCTTCCCTCCTTCGACAGTAGGTGACCTAGGTAGGTGACCTCCTGTCGACAATATTGGAATTTTGAAAGGGACACTTTATGTCTGTCGCGTGCCAAATGTAGCAACAATTTAACCGTTGCATCTTTGCAACCTTCTTCAGTGTCAGAAGCAATCAAGAGATCGTCCATGTACTGCAGTAATACATTACCTGGGGGAAGTGTGAGGGAATCCAATTGGCCTTTTAAAGCTTGACTATATATGCTAGGACTTTCAGTATAGCCCTGAGGAGCCCAACAGAATCTAAAGCTCCTGCCGGCTAGGACGAATCCGAATAGATGCCTGCTATCTGGATGGATCAGATTGCTAAAGAATGCATTTTTCAAATCAATAACAGAAAAGAATTTGGTAGAGTAAGGAATCATTGTCAGAAGGGCAGTGATGTCGGGGACCACTGGGAACTGAGGGACCACAATCTTATTAACCTCACGCAAATCAATCACAAAACGATAGACATCAGGATGGTCATCACAGGAGCCCGAGGGTGCCCTCTTAAGAATGGGAAGGATAGGGCTATTACACACATTCGCAGTCGTTTCCTCAACAACCCCTGACTTAATCAGGTCCTCTATAATCTGCAATAGAGCTCTCTCCCCTGCTTGCGGTATTTTGTACTGAGGAATACGAGGCAAAACAGCATTTTCTTTGATCTTAATAGAAACTGGATGGATCTGCAACAGCCCTACGTCCGTATCACCTGTAGCCCACAACGTGGGCGGCACATCCTTGAATTCAGCAGGGAGGGGCGCATCTTTGGACAAACACTGTTTGGTGCTAACCACATTAGTCATATAGACACCTGCCGGGGAACAATAAATTGTAGCATACAACTTCTTTAATAAATCCAGTCCCATTAAATTCTCACCGCAATTGGACGTCAGCAAAAAGGGCGAATCAACAGTAAAAGGACCAACGGTCAGGGCAAGGGGTTTGGATATGGGGCTCACAACCAGCACACCAGAAAAGCCTACCGAAACATTATTATGGCCAGACAGGGCTTCCCCGGGGACCAGTGAATGAGAAACAGAGCTGTTCATTGCACCTGTATCCAACAAGAATTGCTTAGTTGAGCCCTGCAAGTCAGCAGTAACATAAGGTCCGCACTGATCTACAGGTATCTGAACTGGTCCCTTGCCCTGTCCCTGGCTGTCCTAACTGTGGGACAACCCCGTCACTTCGTCCAAATCATAGTCATCATGATAATACTGTTTCCCTCGAGGGTCATCAAAATAGTTCTGATCAGAGCGGCCCTGCGACGCCTCATCTGCCTGAACCCCATCCTGACCACCTGCTCCACGACCCCGTCCACGAGAACCCCGTCCTCTAATGGCTGCTAATTTCTGCAACAACGCCAGGCACTGACTCTGCCAGTGTCCCTCCTCCTTACAATATGCACACTGATTCAGCCCCACAGGCACAGCATTTCTGGTAGTGCAGGGCAGCTGTCGGGCCGGACCAGTGCCGCGTCCTCTTCCGTTCCCCCTAGATACCTGTTGCATCAACACCTTCGTTTTCAACTCCTTATTTTTCTTCTCCACCTTCTTCTTCTCTTCATTCTCTCTATGCTCATAATACTGTGCCATACTCAATATCACTGATGGAGAGGAGGTAGTCCAAGTGCTCTCTGAAGCCTGTAACCGAGTCGCGATCTCGGGAAGCAGGTTCGTAACAAATCTGTTAACGAACAATCGGACACCTCCTTCCATTGACAAATCCTGTCCACTAAAGTCCAAAAACACACCTTCAAACCTAGTAAAGAAATCAGATACACTTTCATCTTTCTTCTGACGACATGCTGTTAACTTGTCCCAATCTACTCTTCTATGTGGAATAAAGGAGTGCATGTAGGTAATAATTCGGCCTGGCAAAGCTAATATCTCAGCCTTAGGCTTCTCACCAGGCTTCCTCTCCTTATCCCATGCTCTGATCTCATCCCAAGTGCCACCCAATTCCACAACATGGTCCTGTGTATGTACCTGCCGCCAAATGTCAACGGGTACCAACAAACCAAAAAACATCTCAATGTCTGCCAACGTCATCACTGTCGATGATGCGGCCTCTGTCAATTCTTTATAATATGCAGTAGGATTTTTCTTAGGATCGGGTAACTGACTCTTGAGGGACAGAACCTGACTTCTCTTCCACGGGGTATAAATCCATTGCTCCTGAAAACAGCCTTCCACTCGCTGTCGTACAACAATATCTTGTGCATTTCTTATCTCTGGTATTTCGGGGTGGTACAAGGGGTGGACTTCCCTCATCGGTAACTGGAGTATCGCCTTTGGACTTTTCTGAATCAACCTACCTCGATAACCGAGTAACACCTCAACGTTACCAAAAACCTGGTCAGGTGCCATGTCCGCTGCATATACATTGTCCCTAATATCATAAATGACCTGAGGAGCCACTCCACCAAAACACTGCTCCCATAGCCCAATCATTGTTTGAAGGCATGTGTTTGAAGGCATATTGCTGCACAAACGGCTCGTAGTCCTTTAACACACTCCACACATCCTCTACGCTATAGATGGGGTTACGTGCCCACTGGCGGCTTGATTAGCCACCATTTTCTTCTCCTCCTCTCCCACATCCGATCGTATCAATAGCCGTCCCAATCGTTCCTTAGCAGCCGCCAAGTCCCCACTTCCAAATCCACGCACTGGCGTTCCAATACTCAAGGATGTTGGGCTATGGGAGAGCAGGGAAGCAGAGGCAACGGAAGCATCCGGTACTAATGCTATCAAAGGCTGTGAAGTAGGTATGAGAGCTGGGGAAAGAGATGCCGAAGCAACGGGCGTAGCAGGAAGACTAACAGTCGTAGTAGCCGCAGGGAGGGAAGCTGAAAGAGAGATCGGAGAGGCAATGACCGAAGCAGCCCGGTCGCTAGCAGAAGAAGCAGGAGCCGCTGAGACAGGAGGAGCAGATGGCTGGGGCTGAAGGATAGCAGGGTATATTCTCTGAGGGGCATACAGAGGTGGAGGTCGGGTCTCCAATAATTCCTCCACGAACGGATCATCTTCCTCTCTAGAAACATAAGACTTATTGCATTGTAATCAAAACTTCCTATCCGCACACTCTATTCCTTTCTCTATTTTCTGTCTATCATACGCTACAGCTTTCTGAGTCACTGTCTGCATCCTCCCTTTCCGAGCCTCTTTTTCTGCCTTCATCCGCCTCTGCTTAGCTTCCTTCTGCCATACCTGGAGAGAATCAAACATCGACTGCCTACTTCGTTTCGCAAACAATTTATCCTGCAGAAAATATAGTTTTTGTACATCAAAAGTACCTGTTAACGGCCACTGTAACTCGGCATTGTTCCTCGTATATTTGTGCCATAATGTACTAAACATAATAGGGCCAATGCCATGCTCCACATACATTTCGAATTTCGGCGTGCCTTCTGGAGGCGCAGGATGTCTCTCTTCCAATCGAGCATCAGTAGACCAACAACGACATCTCACACAACACAACTTGCTCAAACAAGGCATTCTCTCCCACAGAAGCACGTTCACTATGTATACCAAACAAGTATTCGCAAAATAGCTTCACCCAAACTGGGCCACAACCTGGTCAAATATGATTCTCAAATGGTATCATATTCAAAAAAGCCCAAACAAATCAAGCGCTTGTCCAAAAATGATCCGTAGACCGTATCCAATTCAAACCAATGTAGCGCCACAACCACAAAGAACGAAAGCAAACTCACCTGGTGCACACAGGTCAAACGAATTTATTCTCCACTGCCGACTCTTCGGACCAAACGGTCAGATCCAAGGGTTTCGCCTTTCAGGACCCCAGCCGGGATGACCACTGGGCAAGACACCGCCAAATCAGACAGGCGGGGCAGCTGCGAGTACTAGGCTTTATTGTCCAGGGATCCCTGATCCGCCCATCCGACCCGACGTGGCCCCGTCACACCCGATGGAGTCCCTGTTCGGGCGCCAAATGAAGGAAGTGACCCGTTTAGGGTCCCCGGGTCACTCGCCACCACCTCTCAGCCTTCCATACAAATGAAGAGTCGGTCAGACAGTAGAGAATACAAACCAAGTTATTTATTAGCATTCACTCGAGCGGAGTCCAGTCTGACTAGCCTCTCAAGATGCTACTGAGGGGACTGACCCTAACCAACATTACATCAGTAGTTATACATTTCCAATGCCCGGCAAGACCCGCCCAGAACTGGAAATTTCCAGTTGGAGCAGGTTAACAAAGGAGACACAGAAGATGAGCTACACTCCAGAGATCGGGTACATGTTATCTCTACCTCAAGGTTACTCTGTCCGTGCCTGCCACTGTAAGCATGAGAACGGGCCTATCTAACAAGGAAGGTATGCAAAGGCACATTCATGTATTCATTAAGACAGCGAAGCTCAACCTTGGAGAAATACAAAAGAAAAATATCGAAGCTGCTTTCCGCTGAGGCAGGCAAAATGAGACAGAAGTTAGTTTCAATCATTACACAAAATGGCGGCTAAGTAGAAAATGGTGCCGCAAATGCTAACTTAAGCATAATGCTAATAAGAGTAGTCGACCGGAAGTATTTTCTAGTCCAACACCCATCATAACACTTCAACAGAAAGATACCCTCTCAGACATGGACTTCTACTAATCTCTCAAACCTAAAGTAGCACTCAAAAGCACACCCCTATTTCTGACCAAAAATGTTGTTTGGGGGGGGGGGGCAGTTGATGCAGACTGCTGTACTTTGCAGATCAAGTCTGCCTTTCAGATGAGGAACCTTTTGCTCACTTGTAGTATTTTATTGTCCTGTTGCATTTACATAGTGGGCCAGGGAGGGAAGCAGAGGGCTGCCAATGCCACCTCCTTAGTGGCGCTGAGTGGGTGCTGACCAGTGGCATCATCTCCCTACAATTATTGTTGCCAAACAGGATGCTGTGGTGTATGAGAGAAACCCAACTAACGAGACGGTGGGATACACTCCAAAGACATTTTTGTTGTTGTAGTGTTAGGAGGTATGTGAAATCACAAAACATTGCTTTCCTTTTTCCATCAAATGAAAAACATTTTCCCATGTGAAGGCTTCTTGTCCTCACCCTTTCATGAAATATTACAGTATTTTGCAGCCTTTCTTATGTATGACTTTCAGAACTGAGAACTGATTTGGGAAATGTTAGAAGATCCGTCAATATTCTCCATTTTCATTTGTAATTAACACTGAAGCTCACGGTGAGAAAAATAGGGAACATATAAGACATATCTATTGTTCCATTTCTCTTTTTATGGCAAATATTTTTTTTTTATTAAAGAAAAACATAGTACAAGGCATGGCATCATATCACATTCTGGTTGTGGTACATTCAACAGTACAAGGTAGTAATCACTCCATAACAAATGAGCTGGAGAACATCCCTTCTTTACCACAGCAAACAAACCGTAAATCTAACAAGAAAACTAAGCAGCAGCGGAGCTCCAATACAGCAGGTGAAAGGCGGATCAAAGAGAGGGCGGGAGGGGCGAACAGCACAGTCACAATCCACACACCCATGAGTTTTGGCAACCCGCCATCCACATGTGTATCTGTCGAATGTATGACTGCGTTGTAATGACAGTGAAGTAAATGTATTGCAGTGTTTTGACCGCGTTGTAAAGGTCGTTTTCCTGTCCATACCCGGGGGCTTCCCCGAGGGAGGTGGAAACCCCCTACACATCCGTGACAGGCTTCGCGCCTCCTACATCCTGGGTGACCGCGGGAGTGGCGGCTCCCTCTCGGGGCTTCACCGCAGCCAGGCCCTCCAGTATTTCACCCCACAACTCCAGATCTCGTTCTGCATTCTCATCAGTGCGCACCGCCCGTAACCGTCAACCTTTGCTAACGTTCTAATTGACTCATGGCCTTGTTTAGAGTTTGTGGATGTGGAACATCAATCAAAAAGAGGCGGATGTTCCATCTGACTTATTTAGAGCATATTGGGCCTCTATGCATTCTAAATTCGGTGGATGGGACAATCGCCTCTCTTTGGGGAATATCCTGCATCCACCAAGCTCTAAATCAAGGCCCTTACTCCTGCTATATTTAAGTGAAAGTTCAGAAGTGCAGAAGACATTGAAAAAACCTACAAAATTGTGACTATGTGGGTATTCACTATTTGTAAGGACCAATACTCCGACGGTCTCCTCTCAACTGTTGAATTTTCAAACAACTGTTGGAAATTCCACAGTTGTACCTGACATCTCTTCTGCAGATCCTGATTTTGGGAATCAGAAAGTTACGTGTGCGGACTCAGATTTTTATATGTATTAGTTTGACATATAGAAATAAATCAATTTTTTTGACTCCTGACCACATCTTACTGACACACCATATACCAACAGAGGCAGTCTAATTAGCATAAAATAGATTGCTCTTAGTATTGAATAATCTACAAATATACAGATATATCTAACATCATGAGCAGACAACTAAAATAAGATCCTAGTAAAAAATAAAGGACAAGCATTGGCAATGCCAACAGGTTTGGCTTTAAAGAAATGTTGCACATGAACGTCAATTTACCAAAATGCAAGGGGTAGCGGAAGTGACATCACATGCCATTTAACCTTTACTTTCATTCACACACACATGTATGCTTACACATAATGACACATTCACACATACACACGCTCTCTCTCACTTAAACATGCTCTCACCCACAAGCACACACACTACATATATTTTAAAGCATTTTTCACTTACCTTAGCTGGCAGGGAGGGTCACATTTGAGCTAATTGTAATCCATTCTTTATTACAGTAATAGTGAATAATGACTGTCCACCTCCCACCTGTGCTGCTGCCAGAGAATGACAAACACTATAAATGATCTCGGTATCTAAGACACTTTCACAGCATTACAATGTCATGTTTGTGCCTCTGAATATTCAAGCTCAGTCAGCTGGATAGACAAAACAACATAATCGCAGCTGGTGCAGGGCAGGCACTTTTTGATGGAAGCACACAACTTCTGCCCAATCAAAAGATGTACTCTTCTCTAGTGGTACTCACAAATAGTATGGCAACAGCTGCGCTGTCAAGCCAGAGCATAAAAAGGTAGTTTAGTGGAGCCATGTGCCTGCCGCACACGCCTAAGAATACCTTTAGCTTTTGGAAATGCTCAAGAACACATAAATGTCAGCTTATGTAGCTGAGACCTACATATGAAGTTAGAAAATACGATGATCTGTCCCTCTGAAATTGTGTCACAACTAAAAAAGTGTTCACCACACAAAGCATCATTAATGTGTCATGTTTAATCCCACTCAAATTATTTGTTACCATCACATTGCAGCTTTAAGCATCAGTGTGCCTTATTTTTACTTGCATGTCATGCATAGTTAGATAAGATAGATACATTCTCTATTGAACAATTAATTAAAATCATTACAATAGACCCCCAGGTTCTTCAGCAGGTGCAGTATAAGTTTGAGTGCTAACAGGTGAGTACTAAAGAGCCATACTTCAGAAGGCAGTTTGAAAAGAGGTTAAAACTCTCTGCATCCAGTACCTAAAAATGCTAGCTTTGCCTCTGGTGTAAATTCCAGTTCTAAAGCCTAGGTAAATTGCGGTATTCAAGTGCTTCCAATACCTAACATGCTAGCTTTACCTCTGGTGTGAATTCCAATCCTAAGGCTTAAATAAAATGAATATCTTTAAAGTGCAGTGTTTTAACAACATATTAGGTTAAAAAGGCCTGCCTTGGAGATCATATCATCTGCCTCCCATGGACAAGCTTGCTCTATTTACCTCTGTTGTGTATTCCAATGCTAATGCCTAGGTAAAGTGCAATATGTTTAAAATGCATTATTTTTAACAGCATATTATTGTGGAGGTTCTGTCTTGGAGATAATATTGTTTGACCTCCAAGGGACAAAAGTGTTCTATTTGCCTCTAGTGAGTGGTCCAAAACTAAGGCGCAAGTAAAGTGCAAGGTATTAGCAGGATATGACGTTGAAATAAGTTAAGGGGCATTAGCCATAGTGGATTAAAGGCCTACATTGGAGATAACATTGTGTGGCCTCATGACCATAAGGACTCTGAGGACCATGAAATACTCAGTTCACCTACAATAATAATTTGGACATTTTAGGAGGAGTGCTAGCAAATTCTTTCTCTAAGGTTCAACTTGTAAAATTCATTCACTGTGCAGCCAAAACACATATAAACATAGATGCATTGAAAAAGGAATACATGGCAGTCTTTAATAAAATTATATCTCACTGACCTAATTATATATAATATTTGGCATTTTTTTAACACACACCAACTCTTGCAAGGTAAGCCAATAAAGAGATTCATTATTGCCATTAATCTCCTGAAATCTCGCGCTCATGAGGGGGTTTTGAGGCACCCGTCGCATCCCTACTTTCATCATCACTGCATCTCCTTGCTTCATGAGATCAGGACAACATCAAGCCTTAATTGACAAAAAAGTTGGTAATCTACACGTGCACGTGTTGTTCTTAGCATGGATGCCCAATTACGAATTTAGGAATTCACAAAACTTCCCAGTTGTGTGTCCTGAAAGCTGCACCTGTTGCAGAATTACAACTGCACTGCTAGAAAGTCGTGTTGCATTTTTACACATTGGCATTCCCACAATCTGAGATTGCACACCTCACAAGACCACTTGATTTATGAGTCAACACAAGACCAAGATATGTGTTGCTTAATTTACTAAATTATGCAATAAGGAAGGGCAGATTATGCGCAAATAGGGGAAGTATTATGTCACTATTTTGTCTTTTTAATATGCATACTTTTTGGGTGAAATAGTAGCGGGTTGAAACACAAATACTGCAATAAGTAACTGAAAGGTGACTTTTGTCAAGAGTCTCCCTCTGCATTGCACCACATGTGGTGTTTTTTTAATTTTTTTACTAACCTTTAATCTTTTCAAGCTAGAATCATTTTTTGTTGAAATCTGTTTAATATGCAACAGATGTCGGATTATGCGGAAAACACATTGAATCCATAGTTATTCATAAAAAGGTGTGGCCATAGAATTGCATTATTTCCAATGACCTTGTGCATAGCACACAAACAACAGTTTGTGATCATTCACAAACTTCTTTCATACCCTGTTCCATCCTAGGGCCAATGGTCATAGATTTACACCACTCAAGGGATGGAGTAAACCCTTTTCCAGGGTGGGAAGGATAACAGAACCTGAACAAAACATGTGTATTTGTAAAGCGCATGTTCACCCAAAGGTATCTTGGCGCCGAATAACAGATATTTATTGTTACCCAACGGTACTCATTTTATCGACCTCAGAAGAATGAAAGGCTGAGTGGACCTGTCAGGATTTGAACCTGTGGCCATGAGGTCACACACAGGCTTCTCCAGTGAACACATTAGTCCACTGAGCCATCAGAACCCTCACAAACTTTGAGGGGTTTACGGGAAGGGATTTATTTATCTTTTCTTCTGATGGGTAAAACTAAAAAACACAGTTTGCACATTGCTACTGGCTTCCTTCATCTGGAATGGTACTATGCAATGTGGGAAGCCCAAGGTGTAAAAAGACACACGCTTTTCCCAGTAGTCGGCCTAGAAAATGTCAGGAGGGGCAGTTTTACAAAGGCAGGACCCCCCGCAAGTAGAATTAAGTATGTTTATTAGTAACATACAACGGCCCTTGATGTGATGCCAGCAGCTCCCTTCACCAACTGCTCTCCAATACATTACAGAACCCCAAACCATAAGGAGAAGCAAGTTGCCAGGGAACAGCAGACATTCCACAAGGAATGCAAACCATGTAACAAGTATAATGTGACATGAGTAATACAAAGTGTGACATAAGTATTACAAGTTACAACACATCTCCCCCTTTAAATTAAAATAAAATGAGAAAAGATAAACTAAGAGCACACAAAATCCTCAAAACGTTTTGGTTTAACCTTGGTGCGAGTACTTCGACCACAAACAGAAGCACCCATTACCTTATCATCCGGTTTCACATCAGAGCAACTACTTTGACCAGTTACGGCAGAATCAATTACAACTTCGTCATGAGAACCCCCATGAGAACTCCCACGTTTCTGACATCTCAACCATTCCTCTTGTTCAGTAGCATTGCACACCGAAACGTTTCTGGTATTCCACCATCTGCCATCAGCCAACTTAACACAGTTACCCCTCACAAACACCACCTTTTTTGGACAAGACCATTTTGAAGAACCTTTCCTAGCTTTGTCTCCTTGTAAAACTCTCACAAACATGCCACACTTGAAGGAATGACCCGGCCTTAGAACTTTCAAGTTGTGTCTTTGACCATACACACCTTGGTATTTCTCCACCCTGTCTTGCAAACTCTTAAGATCGACTTTTCGTCTACCAGCTCTGTTCATCCATGCTGGAACAGCAACAGTGCATGATACCCTCCCTTTGAGTAAATTAAAAAGTGTGTCTTTAGTTACTGAATGAGAGTGGTTCTGTAACTCCATAACATGTCTTTAACTTGTTGTTTCCAGCATAAATCACTCTTACAAGCAAGTTGGATGCACTCCACAAGCACTCTATTAAATCTCTCAACGAAACCATTTCCCCTGGGATGATAAACAGGAGTTTTGGTATGTTTGACACCCCAATTGGAAAAGAATCTTTCAAAATCCACAGAAACAAATTGAGGACCATTGTCAGTGAGAATTTCAGCAGGACACCCTTCCCTCCTAAAGATGTCTTCACAAAAGGAAATTACAACATTAGATTTAACTTCCTTTACAAATGCCACTTCTGGCCACTTAGAAAAATAATCAACCATGACTATGGCAAATTTGTCATTGACATGGAGATCCTCAAATGGCCCACAAATATCAATGGCAATTTTTGTCCCACGCAGACTTAGGAAACGGTAAAGGATCTATAGTCGTTTCCTGGGAAGAATGGGACTGCACAAGCTATGCAATTTTGCACAAACCTCTCAATCTGAGTGTCCATGCCTGGCCACCGGAAATCTTCTCTGATACGCCTTTTCATAGCAGACATGCTGCCATGTCCTTCATGCATGAGGCATAAAAGTCTTTCCCTCAGCACTGTGGGTACCACCAAATGACAACCTCTTCTTACAATGTCATTCACAACCGCAAATTCAGACCAAATGAGTTTAAAAGGCTCTAAATTCTGATGTAACTTCCATCCTTCATTATGACTAAGAGCCTCAATGAGCATTTTGATGGTATCATCCTCATTAATGGCCAATTTCCACTCTTCCTCAGTAATGGCACCACAAACATCCTTCACCTCCGCCACCGTCCACTCATCCTCATCTTCAATTTGCAGCCACTCCAACGGTAACCTGGACAAACAATCGGCATTGACATTTTTTAACACCAGGGACGTATTTCACTTCAAAAGTATACTCTTGAAGGCGATAAAGCCTCTTGGCTATCATGGGTGTGGCTTTGCCAGCGCCCCTCGTGGAAAACAGATCCACCAAGGGTTTGTGATCGGTGCGTAACAGAAACTTTGTACCCCAAACAAAAATCTGAAAATGCTGCACACCCCACCAACTTGCTAGAGCCTCTTTCTCCACAGTGGAATATGTATGTTCAGCTCCCTTCAAGATGCGAGAGGCAAAGGCTACAAACCTTTCTTTGCCCTCATGCACTTGCACAAGAACAGTACCAAGACCGTGATTACTAGCATCTGTAGAAATTATGGTCTCATCATCTGGATTGAATTGTTTTAAAATGACAGCATTCGCAATACATTTCTTGACAGCGTCAAATGCAAGCTGACATTCATTCGTCCACACAAATTTCGCTCCCTTTTTCATCAGTTTCCTTAACTCTTGAACTTTGTCGGTGAAGTGATCTACAAATTTGGAGTAATACTCCACGAGTCCAAGGAACAACCTAAGCTGGTCTTTGTCAGTAGGAGCAGGCGCCTTCTCAATAGCCTCCACCAAGCTGGTCTTGGGTTTAACACCTTCACTAGTAAGGGTGTGGCCTAAATACTCTACCTCACTCACACCAAACTTGCACTTCTCAAGACCAATGGTGAGACCAGCATTCAACAACCTCTTCAAAACTTTTTCCAAAATAAAATCATGCTGAATACTATCACAACCCCACACCAAGACATCATCTTGAAACACTAAGACGTTTTCCAAACCTGCCAATACACTCTGCATCACTCTTTGGAGAATGGCGGATGCAGAAGCAAGTCCGAGTGTCATTCGGATAAATCGAAACGCCCCTTCTGGAGTGATAAAAGAGGTAAGATGTCTAGACTCCTCATGTAACAAAACTAGATGGTAAGCGTTGGATAAGTCCAACGTAGTAAAACACGCACCTCCTTGCACACTGGCCAACATTTCATTGATTCGAGGGAGAGGATGACGATCAATCCAGATGTTATCATTCATATCCCTCAAATCAATGCACATCCTAATATTGCCGTTAGGTTTCTTGGCCAAAACGATTGGACTCAACCATTCAGCTGCCTCAATAGGCTCAATCACCCCCTCTGTACACAACCTATGCAGTTCTTCTTTCAATTTATGCCTTAAAACCAAAGGAACATTCCTCACTTTGTGCACTTTAGGTACAGCATTGTCCTTTAAAATAATGCGATGTTTAAATCTTTTTAAACAACCTAGAGAATTCTTAAACAGATCAGGACATTTGATGACCCAACTGTTGGCGAACCGAGATGACACCGATAAAACTTGCTCTGGATGGTTAGGATCCAAAATAATGTCTAATGCTCGTTGTTCTTTCCATCCAAGTAGAGATTTTCCTTTCTCCACGATATATAGTTTGGCCACGGTTTTCCTGTCTCGAAAACTTACTTCAGTCATCACATAACCTAAAACAGGAAGTATGTTCCCACAATACCCTTCAGGAGTGACATCAGTGGCATGCAATTCCTCCAAACCAAAACCTAGACTTTCCCAAGTAATCTTGTCAATGATGGTGAAAGGAGAACAAGAATCTGCCCGGACGTGTACCTCCTTCCTATTGATCATGATGATACATTTGGGAGGGCGATAACTATCCTTGTTCCCATCACAATTACATACTTGGGCAGAATCAATCATCAATAATTCCACCTCCTCATCCTCACTTTCACAGGAAATGTCATCCTCTTTTACCATGTTTATAGATTTTTTATAACCAGAATAACCACTGCCTTTGCATACCCTTGCGAAATGCCCCATTTTCTTGCACCTGTAACATCTGCTTTTTGTTGCAGGACAGTGATTTGCATCTGCAGTGTGTCTAGGACTACCACATCTAAAACAAGATTTTGATTTGGGTTTTATTTGATCTTGTTTTCTCTCGTTCATTTTAATTTCATCCTCTTTCTTAACACACTTTTTTGCATTATTTATACTGTGAACAGTATCATCTTGAGTATCTATTTTAATAGCAGTACTACTCAACTCCTTCACATACCTAGAGGTATTCTCCATTCTTCTCGCTACGTCAATAGTTCTCTCCAATGTGGGATCTTTCATGCCTAACAATTTTTCTTGTACCTTAACGTTAGACATCCTATTGATCATTTGATCCATGATTATCTCAACCCTCAGGTCCTTAAATTTGCAAGTGATTGCTAACCTCCTCAAATTAGCTACAAACTGTTCAATTGACTCTCCCTGTAATTGAGCACATGAAAAGAATTTGTCTTTCCACGCCCACGCTAACTTTCTTTCCAAAATTCTCTTCTAATGCCTTCAACGCAACCTCATACGGATCAACACCACCATCACCGCTATCACCATTCTCACCACCATCTTCATCAGAACTGTCCTCTACATTTCTTCCATCAACGGTAGGTAAAGTTTTCCATACATTCCTGCCTTCTAATCCTAAACAATGTTTGAGGATAGCTAATTTTCTCCTTGCCACGTACACATCACCCCCAATGGCTTCAAGGTAAGTTTCAAAAGTTTCTCTCCAATCTTCCCAAGTCACACATGGTTGACCATGACTTTGCAAAAATAATGGTGGTGCAGGTATCGACTGTGTCGTCATGATGCACAGAGAAAACTAGATTAGAAGTAATGATGTGTAAAGTATGTTCACTAAAAAGAAAATGAAGCTTTACGATGATGTTGTGCGTGTCACCGGCGTAGAAGTGCTATGGTGCACGCAGAGTTTTGAGGAATAAGCAAATACCAACAAGTATACTCACAAGTACTCTTTGAAATCTCAAACACAATGGTAAGTAAATGCATGTAAGTGGTGTGCGTGTCACCGATAAAATGACACGCTAAATGCCCCCTCAGCTGCCCTGCAAATTGTGTTGCTGGTCTTCTTCCAGCTGATCCACGATATGATGCCGAACAGCTGATGTCGAAACTGATGAAATGATTTTACGTTGTTGAAATTGATGAGGCGTTACGTTGCAGGCACACTTTTGCCTGGTTGTGAACAACGTTGCAGGTGCACGTCCGCCTGATCAGGAAATGACGTTAACAGAACAACGATCCACGTTGCAGGCACACGCTCGCCTGATTTCCAAATGACAGCATCACAAATGCGCACATCCACCAGAAGCAAGATGGCGGCACGTACGCGTTGTTCACGCGATGACGTGTGCCTGACCCCAAGATGGCGGCACATTACAAGATCGACGTAAAGTCACGCTGGAGCAAGCGCGCTCTATAGAATCTTGAAAAAGAGCTTGAGCGGGATCCAGCGCGAGCGCGAGCTTGACAGTTGTGTCCAAAGTTCCCGAAATAGGTAAGAACCCCTCCAAAAATTTGGAAAAATGACGATCGCACGTACCTTAGACAAATGAATACTCTCTCCAGATTGTTGGCATGCAATTAGACGAGAATCTATAATCAAGGGCCGTACTTCACCTGCAAATGTTCTTAGATGAAATCAAAATCTTCAGAATAGACTTGGGGTAGAGTCACATCCCATCCTCGTCACCAGTTTTACAAAGACAGGACCCCCGCAAGTAGAATTAAGTATATTTATTAGTAACATACAACGGCCCTTGATGTGATGCCAGCAGCTCCCTCACCAACTGCTCTCCAATACATTCCAGAACCCCAAACCATAACGAGAAGCAAGTTGCCAGGGAACAGCAGACATTCCAGCAGACATTCCACAAGGAATGCAAACCATGTAACAAGTATAATGTGACATGAGTATTACAAAGTGTGCCATGAGTATTACAAGTTACAACAGGCAGCTTTCTGATCAAACTACTGTGATGTTTTGAAAATTCACAAAACTAGTAAATCAAAGCAGAGAAACTGCTTTAACCTGTCAAGAAAAAAAAAGTTAAGACTTAATTAAGCATGGATTGCTTGCTAATAGATAAATAGCCCACATCCGATCGGTTTCTGCCTAGGGTCAGTAGATAGTTTTTAGCATCTTCTGTACCAATGGAACTACTTGCTTTCTCAATCTGTCTTTTCCAATAATACAATATGAAAGTGACCAAGGAGCCATAGAGCCTTTTTCGGGTTAAAACAAGTTTTTCATCTTAATCTAAACACAGGAGGGGTAGGTCCAAACAGCAAGTTTGTGTGAGAATGCCTCACTAGGTAGACTGAAAAATCCGGTGTGTGGCTATCAAAAGAGCAGCAGGTGCAGTGGTACCAGGGCCTAGGCGCCCACTGTATGTGCCCCAATTGTAGCTGGTTTTTACAACTAAAGAAGGTGGTTAGGGGCCTTTTTTCCTCACTTGCGTTAGGACCAATTGCGTCCTTCCTACCCACCGGGAAAACGCCGAAAGGTAAGGAAGAAAACACAAAGTAAAGTTTAAGTGTAAACTCTATATTACCAGGTTAGGGTTTTTTTTTTGACTAAAAGGAATTGAGCCATCAGCCTTGGTACAAGCAAAAACAGTAACAAGTATCGCTAGAGAGAGTCATCCGCGTCCATGCGCGCCCCAGATACAATGTTACAAGAGCAGTTCGCTTCACTGTAGAGCTGGGAAGGAGTGCTACTTTATTCTGAGGTTTGTAGAAGGTCAGGGGTTGTGCCACCGCTTCCGGGGCACTGGGGGTTTGTGGACAGAGAGATCTGGAGGTCAGGGGCATTGCCAGTGCGTCATGGGCCCTAGTGCAAGGAAAGAAATGGGCCCTCTGGCTGGTGTCTGAATTAAAAAATACAGCAATAATCAGGGTTCAGTAGGCCCCTCAGGACTCGGGGGCCCCGGTGCCACCGAACCTGCTGCACCAATGGAAACTACTCCCCTGCTGGAGGCGGACGAGCCGCTGAAAGCTAGAGCCTGGCTTGCTCCATATATAACGGCTCGGCTTGAGGTCATCCCATAGCATCGAGCCATGAAAGAGTCATTCCGACAAGCCTTAGCTTCTGCCTCCCGGATACTACCATTTAATTCTCAAGGCCACCTCGGTGCAGCAGAGTGGTGTGGTGGGGGGAAGTGAAGGGGCGGCGCCACCGCCTATGGCACTAGCCAACCTCTGCCCTGCTCCGCCCAGCCGGGCTTGGAGAATGGCTTGGTAGAGTGCAGCGGTTGGGGTTGAAAGGAAAGAGGTTAGCGCAAGGGGCTGATAACCGAGTCTGTAGGAGCGAAGGAGAGAGTGGGAGCAAGAGAGAATGACAAACAAGAGGCAAGAGAGCGAAGGGGGAAGAAGACAAGAGGATAAGAGAGGTGGTGGCCAGGGCCGGACTGGCCGGAGCGAGCACCGGGCATTTCCCCAGTGGGCCGCCAGGGTGGGGGCCGGTTTTGGGTCCCTGGGGGGCCGTTTTTGCAGCATAGCTGCAATATCGGCCCCTGTAACAAAATTGGCCGGAACCGGCCCTGGCAAACAGCTCCACCGCATCCCCAATCCCCCCCCCCCACCCCCCCCTCCCCCGGGGGGCCGGCCGACCACTTTGCCAGGGCCGGTTTTGGTTCCCAGTCCGGCCCTGGTGATGGCCTAGGCAGTGAGCAGGAAAGAGGGTGGCAAAAGAGATAGAGATGAAGGGAGAGGCAGAGGAGGGAGAGACAGATGAAGGGAGAGAAAGAGATAAAGGGAGACTCAGAGAAAGAGATGAAGGGGGAGAAAGAGATGAAGGGGGAAACAGAGGTCGGGAGGGGGAAAAAAGATGAAGGGAGAGACAGAGGAGAGAGAGAACAAGATGAAGGGGGAGAGAGAGAAAGAGATGAAAGGGGAGACATGGAAGGGAGAGAAAGAGAAGGGAGAGACAGAGGAGGGGAGAAAGATGACGGGAGAGACAGAGGAGGGGGAGAAAGAAGATGGGGAGATAAATGAAGGGAGAAACAGAGAAAGAGATGAAGGGAGAGACAGAGGAGGGAGATAAAGAGAGGAAGGGAGAGACTGAAAGAGTACACATTTTTATACTGGAACCACTGTCAGTAGCGCAGTCGGAGCTTACAACATTTACTTAGAGCGCTCACCCTAATAATAAAGGATTTCAATTAATGAACCATAAATACAAGTTTGAACAGCATTAATATATGGGCAAAAATATTACCTGAACTGCAAACAGTGCCCTTCCCTGATCCATAATGTGGTACAGCAAACTGGCAGCCAAAGGGTTTGTGCTGCAGGGGGTTGGGCCTACTTGTCCCAAGGCAAAATACACATGAAAACTTGTTGCCCTTGACCCCAAACAATATGTCCTGGGCGTCGGGCTATAGGAATTTAACATCCCTGAGAGGAGAGGAAAAAAAGATGGAGGGAGAGAACAAGATGAAGGGGAAGAGAAGGAGAAAGAGAAAGAGATTAAGGGGGAGTCATGAAAGGGAGAGAAAGAGAAGGGAGAGACAGAGGAGGGGAGAAATATGACGGAAGAGACAGAGGAGGGGGAAAAGAAGAGGGGGAGATAAATGAAGGGAGAGACAGAAAGAGATGAAGGGAGAGACAGAGGAGGTAGAGAAAGAGAGGAAGGGAGAGACTGAAAGAGATGAAGAGATAGAAAGAGGAGGGGGAAGAGATGAAGGGTGAGAGAGGAGGGAGAGAAAGAGGAGGGGGAGAAAGATTAAGGGAGAGACCGAAAGAGATGAAGGGAGAGAAAGAGTAGAGGGAGAAAGAGATTAAGGGAGAGAAAGAAAGAGGAGGGGGAGAAAGATGAAGGGAGAGACAGAGGAGGGGGAGAAAGATGAAGGGAGCGACGAAGGGAGAGAAAGAAAGAGATGAAGGTAGGGAAAGAGAAGGGGGAGAAAGATGAAGGGAGAGACAGAGGAGGGAGAGAAAGAGGAAGGGGAGAAAGATGAAGGAAGAGACAGGGAGAAGAAGGGAGAGATAGAGAAAGAGATGAAGGGAGAGACAGAGGAGGGGGAGAAAGATGAAGGGAGCGACGAAGAAATGAAGGGGGAGACAGAGGAGGGGGAAAAGGTGATGAGAGAGACAGAGAAAGAGATGAAGGGAGAGAGATGAGGGAGAGAAAGATGAAATGAGAGAATGAGATGAAGGGAGAGAGAGATGAAGGGAGAGGCAGGGGAGAGGGAGAACTTGAGGGATCGAAGATAAAGGAGAGCTGGAAGCAAAGGGAGGAAAGAGTGAAAGAAGAATAGAAAGACAGATGAGGGAAAAGCGATGGGGGAGAGAGAAGTGGATAGACAGAGAACAGCGAGGTAGGAAGCAAGATGGAGGGAAAATATGAGGAACCGTTTATCCGACTCGGTTTTTACCGCTGTTCTTAGAGCCAAACCAGGTACCAGGGGCGGCTCGTCCTCTGAATTCCCTGGCTTGCCCACCTAAAGAAAGGCTTGAGCGCCTCAAGTAAGCTTGGGAAGAGAATGGGGTTGTCTGGAAGACAAGAGTCCCCAGGAAGTCCCCGTTCTTGCGCCGAGTCCTGTCAGCCACGAGGAGAGACGAGTCTGTCACAGTGAATCTCCTCAGCTCAGCGATACAAGATGGAACCCCCTGTGTGCCGGGTGTCCATGGAAGCCACGCCCCCAGAGGGAGCTACATGCACCGTGGGTTTGAAGACCTAACAAGACTGCATCTCTTGTACACTTTGTTGTGTCATGGTGGCCCCTGCCTTAGGTAGGCCGAGCTCGCGCTGCTTCCCTGTCAGGGGGGAAGGATTTCCAAACTTCCAGACTTACCAGCTCAGGGCAGGAATGATGGTGGCTGGTGATGGTCTGAAAGGTGACACTGGGACACAAAATAGGCCGTGGCACCAAAATCCAAGTGCAAATCTCCCCCCCCCCCCTTAGGGAACCAATAGCCAAAAAGGTTGCCCACGTTTGCAAACCAGGCCAGTATTGAACTTGAGACACGCTCTATGCTGGTTTTGCAAAGTATGGGAGATTGAATGCTTGCATTTGTGTTGTCTGCAGGCAATGTTTGTTGTAATGGCAGGGAATCAACAGTAAAAACCTACCCATCACGCCATAAATAGGCCTACAAACTTCTAAAAAACGGCCCACATATTGATCTGTCAGACCAGCACATCGGGCCAGTCCGACCCTGATGGTCTCTGTACAGGGCTTGAGACTGGACCATGTGGTCAGGTGGCAGTCGACTGCATAAACCTGGAACCTCTGTCTGCAGGGTCACTCCGAGTGCGGGTTATGGTTTTACCCGGGTCCCGACTCCCTGGCTTGATGGAGGCATCATGAACGGTGGGGCTTCCGGAAGTTGCTAACCATGAAATGGAAAGAAGGGCTGGCAGGCTGTCAACATGGGCGTGCGGGCAGTGGCATAGCAAGAGCTTCATCGGCCCCAGTTCAAGCAAGGAAACTGTGGCCCCTGTAGTGGGTGGGGGTTCAGGGGTACAGAGGCCTAGTAAGGGCACACGGAATAACGGGACGACCACACTTAGGCTTGGTCCACGAGCGCTGACCTCACCCTTTATTTATACCTCCTGGTCCGAGCCTGGCCCAGGAGGGTGAATGTGTTACAAAGTATGGGAAGGGCCGGGTGGCTCACTACATCCCTCCTTATCCATCTCGGTTCAAACAACAAACTAAAACAACAAAATAAATTCAAGATAATGATCATGGACAGCCGGTAGTGTCTCTCTTTTTTGGGGTGTCCAGGATCCTTCAACACAGAAAGTCTCTCAGCTTTTGGCTTGGTCGGGGGTTGTATCTCAACTGATATGGGCCCCCTCTTTGGGAGGCACTTGCCACTGGCCTCGAGGTGTTCTCTTCCCCCTGTCGGGTTACATCTATTTCTGTTTCACTCTCTCCTGCCGGGGTTCCCATGAAGGTGTGTTCACCCTCGGATACTTCGCTCTGCCCACCCTCTTGTCGTTCCTGCTCCCGTTCCTCATGACCTCCCTGGGTAGGCAGCACCAGCTTTTTAGTCTTAAATCGATTTTATTGAAATACACAGTGCAAAGCAAACAACACTGGCGCCTACAACCCAGCGGGCCGGCTAACATCTGATGAAATCGAGGTATCGAAACACCGGAGGAAGACATGCCAACGATAGTTAACACATTATGCCGCCTCCAACCCAGTGAGGGCCGGCCACGAGGAAAGCGTGGAAAAGGGGAGAGGCGAAACCGTCGCCCCAAAGCACGTATTACCAGGTGTACCAAAATGCTGTCAGACCTACGGGCTACCGAACTGGCGGCCCAGGCCGGACCGTGGCTTCATGGCGGTGTCGATTTTATAAGGAGGGAACAACTAAAGGAGAGAGAGAAAAAAAAAAAAGGGGGGGGGAAAGGGGAACATCAACAATAAACGAACCATACCCCTCCCGGCCTCCCCAGTGAGCAAGAAGCAAATGAAAAGGAAGAGACTAAGTGGTAATCATTTTGAGGGCACGAGATCTTCAATGATCTATGGGCTAACGTGACCTACGAGGATTTACCCTGCTATGCAGAGGGAGTGCTTTCAGGTATGAGTCTCAGGAGCCGAAGATAATTAGGGCAAGTAAGTTCCCGAAATTCAGTAGAGAGAATGGTGATGAAGGGGGCCCAAATCTTGGCGTATTCTGCGTAGGTCCCTAGTGTGGCCATCGAGAGCCTCTCCATACCTAGGAGATACCAGAGTTGGTGCAGCCATTGTGTATGTGCCGGGGTCTTATCCGTTTTCCACCCAGCCAGAATCACTCGATGTGCAGCATTCAGTGCCATAGCTATCTGTCTACCTCTTATAGAGCGCAGGGGGAAGGTCAATGCGTTGGGAAGGCCTAAAAGCGTGTAAGCTGGAAGCCTGGGGATAGTAGTGTGGAAGGCCTCATTGATGTCATCTAGTATCTTTTCCCAGTAACGCGTAAGCTTTGGGCAGTGCCACAGCAAATGTAGGAGAGTGCCAGGGCTCCCGCATCCCCGCCAGCAGAGACAGTCGCAGCCGGGCTGCCACTTTGCGAGTCGAGCTGGTGTATAATACCAATATGATCGAATAAATGCCCTAGGCGCTTGCAGCCTCCTTCCAACCAGCGTTCTGCTAGCTTTTTATCCATCCCAGGCGGGAAGGCGGGGTTGGAGAAAAGTGGGGTCATTGGCGATGGGAACGTAGTCAGACCTGCCCGCGTTGAGACCCTGTCCCAGACAAGCATGGTAGGACGGGTGATAGGTGAAGAGTAAAGCCCCCAGGCACGCGCTGGGCGTGGGAGCCAGGTGTCACGCCAAATGTGATGCCCGCCACTGTCTGATCCATAAAGACCCAGTGTTTCTCTGTCATAGAGCGGTTCCACTCCACTAGATATCGTAGTAGTGAAGCTTGGTAGTAGCGGGCAATATTAGGGAAGGCGAGGCCGCCGTCCTTCTTAGAGCGTTGAAGCACAGTTTTTGTAAGCGGGGGATATCGACCCCCACACAAAGTGTTCAATCGCTGTCTGTATTTGGCGTAGTGCATGCGGAGGGGGCTCCAAGGGAAGCGTCTGGAACAAATATAAAGCCCGCGGACAGCCTACCGAACCATGTCAGAGACAAATGCTTCCAACGGGCCAAGTCTGCCCGAATACGAGTCAGGAGACCAGCATAATTCACGGCCGCTGTCGTCGTAAGGTCTTGTGAAGGAGCAGACCCAAATACGTGATGCCGTCCGGTACCCAGTCGAAGGCGAAGGTGGCTCGCAAGGCTTCCACCGTCGGTTGGGCAGCAGTGAGGTTGAGTACCTGAGATTTCTGCATATTAATGCAGAAGCCAGAGACTCGGCTAAAGGCGTGAAGATCCTCCACTACGGCCGGCAGTGAGGTCAGAGGATGGGTCACTGAAAAAATGACATTGTCAGCGTAAAGGCTGATAAGGTGGTGGTCTAAGCCAAATGGAACACCGCGCGCCCCAGTATTGTCCCGAAGCCGCTGGGCGAAGGGCTCCATATACAGAGCAAAGAGCAAGGGAGAGAGGGGACAGCCCTGCCGCGTCCCCCTCCCCACCGCAAAGCTGTTAGAAAGTATGCCGTTGATCCGCACTGCCGCCGTTGGAGCGCTGTAAATACTTGCAATCCATTGACGAAATCTAGGCCCCAGGCCAAATCGCTCGAGAGTGGCAAACAGGTAGGGCCAATGCACACGGTCGAAAGCCTTTTCAGCATCAACCGCTAGTAATAAGGCTTCTTCTTTGGACAGCACCAGCTTTTTAAACCACAACACATTTCTTGCTATCCGATTCAAAGGGGGTTCTGAATTTCCATCCTGGGTGTCTGTCCTTTACAAGCACCTGATCTCCCCTCCGGACTTCAACGCTCCGAGCTCTTCTCTTTCTACTGGCCTGGTCGTTGGTGGCTGTTCTCTTGGCTTGGGCTGCCGCTCCGTCCATTGTCCCTTGCTCCCACTCTTCGCTCACCGGTACAACATCTCTTACTGCACGCCTCATGATTAACCGCTTCGCCGCGATCGGAATTCCGCCCAGGTGCTGGACATTCCGATCGCGGGTGTGGTCGTGACGAGCTCAGCTCGTCATGCGCACAGCGCGACCGTGCAGCATGACGAGCTGAGCTCGTCATGAGCATCGAAGGGGTTAAATCACATGGGGCACACCCGGTAGTGCTATGGGGTGTTTGCCGGTACGCTCTCAGAAAGCGATACAGACACGCCTCGAGATCTTCTCGTTGATCCACTCCAATTCTGAGGGCCTTGTTAATCGTCCTCATGAGCTGCTCCACCTCTCCGTTAGCTTGGGGCCATTGTGGAGTTATTTTCCGGTGATGGATGTTGTGGTCCTCCAAGTATTCCATGAACTCTTGCCCGTGGAAGGGTGGCCCATTGTCCGTTCGTATTTCTTCCGGCATCCCAGCAGTGCAAATGTTTTCTCCAAGGCCGGCTTGACGTTTTCGAAAGCAGTCGACCGTACTACCTCCACAACAGGAAATTTAGAATAACTGTCCAGCATGACCAAGGTCAATCTCCCGTCCGGGAAGCTTCCGAAATCTATACTGATAGAGGCCCAGGGTTTCATCGACGGCTGCTCCGTGATTATTGGGGGAGCTGGTGCGTCATTTCCAGTAATCTGACACTCATGACAGCTTCGCACTTTCTCCTCGACCATACGATCCATCCCTGGGAACCACACTTTGGTACGCAGGCGGGCTTTGGTTTTTTTGATCCCTTGGTGCCCTTGGTGAGCCAGGTCAATCGTCCTCCTCGCCAGTTTTGCAGGCATTGCAATTTTCCTTCCTCGGAGTATAATTCCCTTGCTGCTCTCACTGAGTTCATCTCGGCACCTCCATACTCCCATCCGTGCTTCTCTTTCCTCTTCCGTCCGCCTGCTCACTCCATCCCAAAAATTCCTCCATGAGTGACTTTGCAACGTTTCCTTCACCGCCACTAGACATTCATCGTCGTTGGTGGCTTCTAGGGACAGGGCTCGGGGACAGGACGCCCCGTGATGTGCTTAACGAACGACTCTGCCCCCTCGGCCACTTCGTTTGGCTGGCTCGGGTCAACAGCCAGGGGTGGCTCAATAGATAGTCCACCAAATTGTTAGCTCCAGGGCGATATATCACTTCAAAGTTGTAATGTTGGATCTGTACCGCCCACCTCTCGATCCGTGGGGGCCCACTTCTCGCCATCCCGGTGAATAGTGGGAACAATGGTTTGTGGTCCGTCACGACTTTGAATTTGTGCCCGCACAGATATATGTTGAAGTGCTGACACACCCACCGTATCCCCAATGCCTCTCTCTCGATCTGGGCATACCGAGTCTCCACCGCTGTTAACGCCCTGCTGGCGTATGCAATGGGCATCCACTCTTCCCCGCCATCTTGCTGAAGGAGTACCGCACCCAGGCCAACTGGGCTAGCATCTACCACCAGTTCAGTGGGGTGACCTGGTTTGAAGTAAGCCACAGTCGCTCCCTGCAGCAGTGCTCCTTTGACGTCCTGAAACGCTTTCGCTGCTTCGCCCGTCCATTGCCACTTCACTTCCTTATTGGTGAGCGCCCTCAGCAGCTCTGAAATCGTAGCCAGGTGGGGAATAAAATGGCCGCAATAATTCGCCATCCCAAGGAAGCTTCTCATCTCGGATTGATTCTGGAGAGTTGTCGCAGCTCTGATTGCTTCCACTTTTGCCGGGTCCACCTGTAATCCATTCTTCGAGAACCGGTAGCCAAAGAACTCCACTTCATTGGCATAGAACTTGCACTTTTCTTTGTGTAGCGTTAGTCCTTGATCAACCAGCCGTTGGAGTGTAGCTCGCAAGCGTTCATGGTGCTCTTCAAGGGACTTGGAGAAGATCAGCACATCATCGCTCACATTTATCACCCCCTTCAGGCCTGACAGCGCTCCTCGAATCGCATCCTGAAAGACCTCCGCCGCGGATGACACCCCAAAGCTGAGCCGCTTAAACCTTCGCAATCCTACATGGGTTGAAAATGTAGTGATGTAGCGGCTGGACTCATCAAGCAGCAGCTGGTGATATCCGGAGTTAAGGTCGACTTTGGAGAACCACTGTGCTCCGTTGATATCTGCCACTATCGCGTCTTTTGTAGGGGTAATGTGCCGTTCTCTTTTGATGGCGGTGTTCGGCAGGCGCATATCCACACACAACCTTATGGCACCCAGTTGTTTCGGTTTCAGAGCAATCACGAGCTGTGACACCCACGAGGTGGGCCCCGTCACCTTCTCAATCACTCCCGCCTTTTCTAGCTTCTCCAACTCCGCTTCCACCAATGGCCGCAGGTGAAATGGCACTCTCCGGTGTCTCAGTGCCACTGGCTTGATAGTTTTGTCTATATGCAGCTTTACTGTGACCTTTTTTAGACACCCCAATCTTTCGAAGAGACTGGGAAACTCCGCCATGATCTTGTCTGCATGAGACTGATGTATTTGTCGTGCAAACATTACTAACCCCAAGTCCTCCGCAGAGTGGCAACCTATCAAGGTCCCTGCACTGTCCTTAGTCACGTGGAACCGGGTCGTAGCCGATCTGTCTCCGTGAGTGACTTCCACCTCGATCATTCCCTGCAGCAGAATGGGGGTGTCTCCCCCATAGGTGACTTGAAGCGGTGGTTTGGGCGTGAGCTGTTCATACTGCTCGGCGTCGAGAATGTTCACTGAGGCCCCAGTGTCTATCAACGCTGTGACTCTATTGTCCCGTATTCCGATCTGACACATTGGTGGCGGTCTTTTCCGGGAGGTTGTCCTGCCTGCGTAGGATATGACAAATACTTCGTCCTCTTCGTCATCCTCTGTTATTCTCATGTTTTGGAACCGGCTTTCCACATCCTCCGCGACGTCCGCCGCATGGCCCGCCTGCTTGTGAGCTCCAAACTTCTTTGGTTTGTTGTCCTGGGCCGGCGTTCTCGTCGCACTCATGCACACTTTAGTGAAATGTCCAAACTTTCCACACTTCAGACACGCTTTTCCTTGGGTGGGACACCCTCGCGGCGGGTGGCTTTCCAGACCGCAGTTTCCGCATCCTCGACTCCCTGTGCGACCCGTCGCGCCTCCTCTTCCTCTGCCGGGCCCTTTCCGAATTGGGTCCACCCTCTCTTCCTAGACCACTGCTGCATGTCCCTGCGTTCCACCTGTTGATCTTCTCGCCAGTGCCGACTCCATTTCTCCTGCACGTGCATCCGCCAGTTCATGAGATCTGCCTAGGACTAATATGTTAAAGTGCTCAAAATCGGGATTGACTTGCGGGTCGAAGTAAAGGTCCAATGCTCTCACCGCTTTGTCATAATCATTCCTATCGCCAGTGTCTGGCAGGTCTAGAAACAGTTCGTATAGTTCATCCCCGCCCATGTGTAGCATGGTGGACCTCTTAACGGCACTGTTCGTTTCTGTCACCGCTATGAAATAGTTTTCTAATTGACCAATCCACTTGCGCATTCAATGTGGTGCGCGGGCTTTCTTCTGCAGCCGCTTGACCACCTCCCTCTGCTTGCAGTGACATCTTGCCTGGTGCAGTTGTGCTTCTCGCAGTGTTGCCCCTGCCTCTTCCTGTACCTTGACTTGTTGGGTGTGGGTGTTGCCAACAGTCCCCCTTGTGCTGTGTTATGCACGTTAGTTATTTCTTCTCTTTTGTCTTTTATGGTGTTTGTCCTTTTCTTTCCTTGTTGTATGTCTCTCTTCCCACTGTGCTTCCTTTTGTGTCTGTCTCCAGCTCCCCTGCAGGCCTCTTCCAGCTCCCTGGGGGTCCCTGCTCTCTCTTGTGGCCTGACTTCGCTTCCGCCCCTCACGTGGCCTGCAGTCCGTTTTCTGCCTTAGATCTTGGGGTCTGCTTTCTCTTTTTCTTTGTACTTTTGTTTTCTCTTTTTTGAATAATTGCCTCCCTCCTTCAAGTGGAGCGCGGAGGCCGGCCGGCCGTACCACTCCCACCACACAGTCTGCGGCGCTCCCCGGCTGCACTCCGTACCTTTAGTGCGATCACGCACTCACCCACAGCACACGTGCACGATCAGCCTCTTCGACGGCTGCTCGACCGGTGACGAGCGCTACCCGCAGGGAGGCTCCCAGGCGCTCCTTCAGCACTCGTCGTGGTGCGCACCTGGCCACCCACCGGTCCGGATCTCGCCAGCAGCACGCAGCAGGGCACCGCGCACCATAGACACGGTACGCACTGCTGTACACACGGTGGCGGTTGTTCCGCCTCGTCGCCAGTGTAGTGGGTGGGGGTTCAGGGGTACAGAGGCCTAGTGAGGGCACACAGAGTAATGGGATGACCACACTTATGCTTGGTCCGTGCCGTCAGCCACGAGCGCTGACGTCACCCTTTATTTATACCTCCTGGTCTGCGCCCGGCCCAGGAGGGTGAATGTGTTACAAAGTATGGGAAGGGCCGGGTGGCTCACTACAGCCCCCTCACATACATTTGTAATTTTAAAAAAATAGCCACTAATCGGGGTGGTTTTGAACCCTCATACCCACGGGTCCTGGTGTAAATACGCCCCTGCTGGTGTGGTCTGGTGCTCTGATGTCCTCACCTCCTGAACCGTGCACTATTGGATACTATTTGCAGGAGCCCCTTCGTATTGGCTGGACGTCAGCCAATGAGCCCTGCCGAACAGAATCTACATGCTGCGCGGAGAGGGAGACCAGCCAGGCGGAAAGATGCTATTGTGGCTGAGCGTCTTGTGAGCACCATCACTATGCCAAGCGAGGACCACCGGAAGAGAGGCCCAGTGCTCCTTCGTCAACAGATCCCACACTTGCAACTGCAACCCTGCGGGTCTGATTGGTAGCCAGCAGCTGCCACAACAGACAGACATCAAGTCAAAGAACTCAGTTTCTTCTCTGCTTCCCGCTTCAATGCGAAGTGGACGCATTTGCTACCTTTTCATTGGGTAGGGCGGACCCATCTCCTTACTAATTTGTTGATGAGTTGTAAGCAGTTTCCGTTTCAGTCACCCATACAAATGTTGTCACCTTGGCTGGGGAGTGCTGCTGACCTCATCAAAGGGCCGTCATTCATTTACACCACCAGAGCTGAACCCTGACGCGAGAAAAGTGAGCTCCTCCAATGGGCGAATTGCAGCAGCATCGAGGCCGCTCCTTTATACGGTTCTACCTCTTATGGTTAACATCCTTTCTTTCACTTTTGGGTCTGTTAGCCAAGACCACATGATTTTAGTAAAGTTACATATAATAAACTTACTTCTCTGCAGTGCTTCAAATGGGAAAAAGAAGTGCTACTCGCCGAAAAAGCGCTTAGACGCCTCGTCAGGGGTAGTAAGTGCTATATGAATGCAATTACAATACAATACAATACTAATTCAATTGGGTGGGCCTTGAGGGGGCAGTTGGGGGCGTCTCTGGGGGCGTGTTTGTGAGCCAGGCAGGCCCGGTTCTAGCAGGGGGCGCCGGGTAGGCCAGGCCCACCCAAACATGACTTTCGGCCCACCCAATCACGACAGAAGAGGCCACGGAGAAGGCACCTGTTCAGTGCTTCATCAATCTCAACGTCAGAACGTCGAAATTTTGTTTTCACTGTCTTTGAAATTGGGTTTTGGGGTTAGAGGTGGGTGAGCACACAAATTAACAGGGAGAGCCGAGCTCAGGCTCTGGCTTGGCTCTTACAGCCCATGCACAATCCGAGACCTGAAAATGTTTGCTATGTAAAACATACAACAAACATCACGTAAAATATGATACACTTTTTAAAATTTTGATGAGACTGTATTTCTTTTACACAAGGAAGCTTTGACATAAATATGTAACAATATAGCGCTGCACTAAGAAGCACTTGTTAAAAGTGATAGTTTTTAAACATGAGCTTAGAGTCGGTCATTCCTGCCCCGTCCTCACACTGGTGACAGCGCTTTTAGTGAACCAACAGGCAAGACAGTTGTCACGTGGACCCTGTATGTGATTATTATAGAGCAACATTAGTCTATTAAATAAAACACTACGGGGCACATGCATCAAGGTAATCATTTGTGATTACCGAATAGCGAATTTTAAGGAATTGCTATTTGGTAATCGCAAATGCCTATGCATGAAGGATTCTCAATTACTCTTGCGAATCATTAACATTCCCTAATAGCGATTCGCAAATTGCGAATCGCTATTAGGGAATGCATTCCCATTCATTCCTATGGGCGTAGAGGCCCATAGGAATGAATAGGAATGCATTCACAATTTGCGATTACCAAATTGGTAATCGCTATTTGCGAATGCAAATCCAAGGGTCCTGGGGCCTAAGGCCCCCCTGAGGCAACCCCCCAAAAAAGGTAAGTATGCACATGTGTAGCACACACATGCCCTAAGGGCATGTGTGCGCTACATAGCGCATTGAAAAATGCAATTTTTTTGCATTTTCCAATGCATGCACAAATTACCATCAACTTGAAGTTGATGGTAATTAGCGATTACTAAATGCACAGTCGCATTTAGGAGATGCTACATGCATCTCAAATAGGGAATCGTAAATTGCGATTCCCTAAATGCATTCGCAATTTAGGTAATCGCAAAATATTTCGATTACCATTTTTGCGAATGCAAAAAGGTACATGCATTGGAAAAAGCATCTTTCCAGTCGCAAATGGGTCGATTCTGCAAATCGGCCCGTTTGCGACTCGATAAAATGCTTGATGCATGTGCCCCAATAGGTTTTGTATAGTTGGTTTTCTGATTCATGTATTTGAATGTACTTTTATGCGCAAATATGAAGAAAATCAAGTTTTGGTGAAATAAAATATTTGCCCAAGCTCACACAATTTAAGTGGAGATGCTGCAATTTATCCAGGTTTTATGTTTTCACTTTGTACAAATCAGCCGCTAAGTGGCTATTTGTCTCTCCTTCTTATGTTAATGCTTTGTTTTGACCTCCTAGGTTTTCTGCGATTTTTTTATAGTGTGAACTCTACCTGGAGATATTGAAGCGCTTCACATAAACACCAGTTACATTATTCAAGGTCACATTCATTTCTTTTAGGCTCTTGAGATTTGCCCAGAATGACAGGGTGTTGAGCCAACTCCATGACTCAAACCTAGCTTGTTCAGTTTCAAAGTTGAAAGCTATCACTGTAATGCCACATCCTGAGTAGATTGAGGGTGGCAGGCAGAAGGTACATAATAGTTCGGCTCATTATGGGCTCGAATTTCCAACAGGACCTCGAGCTGAGCCAGAGCCAGGCTTCAGGTTCAGGCCCGGATCAAGCTTTCAGTGCCGGCCTTCCTAGTGTGAAATGTCAAGGCTCAGGTCTGGTAACAGGCACCTCCTTAACCTTACAATGAAACACATCAGAGGGTCCCTGAGAAGAACAAATCGAAGTGGAAGAAACCAGGGAAAAACACAATAATAATCAACACAAACACTTCCCCCGCTTGATATTCTTAAATACGGTAATATATCCAGAATAATGTATCCCACAAGACTTATCATTTAAATCATTTATTATCAAAAAATATATATATCCTTCTTTTTGTTAAGATTTTTCTTCTATAAAAATTACATATTCAGACAATATACATATAATAGACAATCAGAAGCATTGTACATACATAGAAAACGAGCCCCAAGCACATAATGAAAAACCATACAATAACTGTACATGTCTCCAAAATAACATACACAGAAAAGAAGCATATAGTGAAAATAACAATACAATAATGCACTAGACTATAGTAAACATATAGACATTACATACACTGTACAACAGACACAAAAAGAAGAAGAATGCGCCGACGCGCGTTTCGGAAGTACCATGTACTTAAACATTCCTTCATCAGGGCGCAAAATCCATAATTTATGCAGTGGTCAAGGAAGCCATCTGTGGCTCGTGTACTGTATCCATATTTTATAGTACACCCGGACTCTGTACAATGTAAAGCGCAAGTTGTCCAAAGGTTCCAGATCAGAAGAGCCAAGATTCTAGGGATGATAGGGAGTCCTAGAGCACAGGAACTAAATCACTGGTGATTCAAAAACAGCCACCAGATATCTGAGGGCTGGAATGACTGATGTAGATATAGTCATGGGTTCTAAAAAAGATAGATAATGGACGTTACACATCTATCCCAGTACCTATAGCTCAGGGAAGACCGCAAACCGTTACATAGATATCATACATACATTAGAAAGAGTAGTCCTGGGGTCCTCGAAGAGGGGCAAATATGGACTCAGTGGTAAGGGTGGTACAATGAAAGTTGTAATAACGAGGAATCTGACAGTCACAGCAACACGGTAAATAATTTCATAAAAACGTGAGGTTTAAATAATAAGCTCTAGTGCTAAATCTCGGCAGTCAAGGTTGAAGGGCCAAGAATTCAAGGAAATATCATGAATTAAGGCTGTCCCAAAATGCTATATTCCAGCAGTCAAAAGCTGGGGGGCCCAGGTTCCAAAATTATATCACGGATAAAGAGGACAATGCGTGTCTTCCGGGTCCCTGATTCTCCATAGACGCAAGTGTCTTATCCATGATATTTCCTTGAATTCTTGGCCCTTCAACCTTGACTGCCGAGATTTTTACAACTTTCATTGTACCACCCTTACCACTGAGTCCATATTTGCCCCTCTTCGAGGACCCCAGGACTACTCTTTCTAATGTATGTATGATATCTATGTAACGGTTTGCGGTCTTCCCTGAGCTATAGGTACTGGGATAGATGTGTAACGTCCATTATCTATCTTTTTAGAACCCATGACTATATCTACATCAGTCATTCCAGCCCTCAGATATCTGGTGGCTCTTTTTGAATCACCAGTGATTTAGTTCCTGTGCTCTAGGACTCCCTATCATCCCTAGAAGCTTGGCTCTTCTGATCTGGAACCTTTGGACAACTTGCGCTTTATATTGTGCAGAGCCCGGGTGTACTATAAAATATGGATACAGTACACGAGCCACAGATGGCTTCCTTGACCACTGCATAAATTATGGATTTTGCACCCTGATGAAGGAATGTTTAAGTACATGGTACTTCCGAAACGCGCGTCGGCGCATTCTTCTTCTTTTTGTGTCTGTTGTACAGTGAATGTAATGTCTATATGTTTACTATAGTTTAGTACCTCCTTAACCTTAAACTGCTATTACAATCTGCTTGGAATCCTGGTGCTGGTGCTAAGGCCTAGCCTGCTGGAAATTATAAGAGTTGAGCTGTTGAGTATAGGTATCAGCTGCTACCCTAAAATAACTCTCTAGATGCTCTGTATGCCTGTTTTGAAGAAGATATGATGTAAATCTTGGGATTACATAATTGACAAAAATTGGACCCACATTGGCCCACCCAAACAAACCCTTGGCCCATCCAGATCAAAATTCCTGGAACCGGGCCTGGAGCCAGGCATTTAACAATATCAACATGTTTTGTGGTGTCTATAGAGGCTGGTGATCGTTGTGCCAGGTACTGCATTTTCAACAACATTTTCACAGAAATTTCCACACAACAGATTTTGAAATGGCACATTAAAACATCATATAGCACAATGAAAAAGTTAAAGGTGAGGAGCATTGCAGAGAGGATGTGTTTTCATCAATAGTTGTAAACTGGGTCACAATGAGACCCAGATTTTAACCCCCACACACCTTCTGGAATTGAGCATGAGAGGGAGTAAGTGCCAGCTTGTCTCTTCCAGCTGCTCCACTAAGTGTGAGTCTGCGACAGCAGGGATATACACACATACACACACACACACACATACAAGAACATTCAAATCGGCACTTGCAGCAACCTTCAATACATTTTTTAAAATAAATGTGGCTGACGTCCCGTTTTTGTAAGCTGTGTCTCAGCTCTCCGCTTCCTGACTCAGCCAGGCCACAGAACACTCCGTTTCCAACACGTACATTAGGATTTTGTGTGTGTGTGTTGTGAGACATGGCAGGCAACATCCTCTGTGTCATATGTGCAGGGTCTAATTTTTTGCTTTTTGATATAGATCAAATTTGGCTCCAAGGCATGTGAGTTCTTTACATGACAATAAGAGGTTTTACATTTAAGCATACTTTTTAAGCACAGATGGTTAATTGAGTTGCACGGAATCACAGAATGATGAGCTGATGCCAGGACTCAAACCTGGTTCCCGACTTCTAGTGTTGGCAGCTCTGGCCACATCCTCTCTTTCCTGCTGCGATACCAACTAGAACGTAAGGCTGCAGCAGCAACCCAGCACTGGAATACACTGGCTATTTCCTGTCAGAGCGGCGCATAGACACGCTCCATCGGAAAGTTTAATTTTCAGCTGCTTTAGCGGTTCGGGTTCCTATAATTCAGAGCCTGAGCCCTGCTGCCACTAGGAGTACCGGCATACTCCTAGCCCACGTAGAAGTTCCGGTACTCAGGAGGGGGAACTGAGATGTGCTGGTACTCAGTACTGGTGAGTACCGGCCCAATTAAAGCACTGCTTCTAGGGGCATTCTGCCAGCTAACTTCATTCATTGGTCTGTTGCTGTGTCATTCACATTTTTCTTCTCCCTACTACATCACCCAGCATGGGGCAATTGGATAGCCCACTTCAGCAGGGCCGGACTGGGAACAGCAACCAGCCCTTTTGCAGATTGCTGCTCGACCAGCCCTGGAAGCAGGGGGGTGGGCGGGGGGAGAGCGGGGGTGCTAGTAAAAAGCACCGCTCCCGCTTTTGTTACACGGTGATGATTCTGCAGCACTGCTGCAAAACCGGCTCGCAGTGACAAAACCGGCCTCCACGGCCACAAAACTAGCCCCCACCCTTCCGGCCGACTGGGGAAATGCCCAGTGCCCGCTACGGCCAGTGCGGCCCTGTAAATGTAAATCCAGTACTTGTATAGCGCACGAATCACCCCCGAAGGGGTATCTCGGCGCTGGGGGCCGTTGGGAAGATTAAGCGAGCTATTGCCCAGAGTCGCATGGTGCTGGGCAAACCCCTGCCGCCGGAGCCAGGGATCGAACCGTGATCCCCAGCGTCCAGCGTCAGTCGCCCTGGCCACGGCGCCACACCTCTCCCCGCCCTGCACTTCAGCTATTAGCTAACTTTACTGTGAGTGACTGCATTCTGCTTTTTTACAAGGAGCACATCCACACACTAAGTAGCTCCCTTTAGTGGCAGGGACTACTATGGAAATGTGTGTTTTGTAGAGCAAAATATGTTTGCTTTTAGTTATTTTTTTTAATTTTACAGCTTCTCCAACAATGTTTTACAAAAAACATGACAACAAAAAAAGTATTGACAAATCCAAAAGGCTGCAGCCAACCCCAGACCTATTGGCTTTGACATGCTTGTTTAGGAAGGAAAAAAATATGTTTATCTGGTAATGTAATGTGTTTGGTTGTTCTATATTCTGGAAGGGATAAATTATGCCAGGTGTTGTCTTTTACCAGGTCTCCACTGCCTTGGGGTCAACAATTGCCCTGTTGCTCTCTTTCACCATTTTGTGGTCTGGCTTGACAGCGTAGCTCTCACCAGATAATTATGTGAGAATCACTGGAGATGGACTTAGGCTCCGCCCACATGTTGGGAGCCAGGAGTACATGATTTCGATTGGGCTGAAGTTGTGTGCTTCCACATAAAAGTGCTTGCCCTCCTCACAGCTGTGTTTATTCATCCAGCTGCCTGCGATTGAACTCTCAGTGCCCTCAAACCTGTGTCTGCCCATGGCTTCTCATAACAACAACTGATGTTTCTCTTGTTGCAGGCCCTGGAATCTTTTGATAACAACTTCAGAGGCATTCCACTGTACTGGCACCAAAACCAGCTGTTGTCCTGAAAAAAGCAGCCTGTGTATAGGTGGATGCTAGATGACTGTGTCCATGCACAGAAGTCCAGACCCTGTTTCTGCATATCAGAAGGACTTTGCTTTGTTTTCTAGGTTTGAGGTCACTGATGATGGCCACCGATAACGGAAAGGACAAATCTAGAGAAAATGTACCTTCTGGAATATGGGTCAGGATTTCAAATGAGGCATTTTTCCGTGACACTCAAGCCCTGACGCACGAAGGAGGAAGATGATTTAGGGGGTACTACACCACCTGAAAAGGAATTTATTACCCATGAAGACACTGAAACAGGAGGCCATACTTCTTACTACTTAAAAGTCACACAATTTTGGAAAGCACAACCCTGATTAAGTCCATAGAGGACAAAACGCGTTGGCTAGGCTGACTGGAAAATTTCATGTATTGAAAAATCAATAAAAGTTGGATACTGGACGCATTCTTGAGACTCCTGACAATTGAATCTCACTTCTTCTTCATCATTGTTATATTTGTTAATATTGGATTGCCTTAATTTGGTCCGGAAACAAAACAATATAGTGGAAGGTCCTTTTCTAATTGTTGGGGTGTAAATTGAATAGTTGTGGCTTCTAGGCAGTAGGGCCATGAAAAGTTAAGCGTGGGATCACTGATGATATTTAGTACGATACATTTGTGCAACGGTAGGGCCTACACTGCTTTGGCTTATCGTTTGAGGATTTCAAATGTGTGTAGCCAGGGAACTGTTTGGGCTAGAACGGTGCAGTCAACAGATCTAAGCTCAGGGCACCCTACTCCAGCTACTCTTTGAATCCCCAAGCCAGGGCTGAAGTTGAGGTAATCCGCAAGACTTTGAAAGGTAACTGGAAAGTATACACAGGCTTTTCTAAAGCACAGATGTGGTCAGGGATCAAAAAGGTCCTCTTATATGCATTAGATAGCGACTCTTCCCATGTGTTCTGATGACGATGTGCAGCAGCAGATGGTGCTGTTCAGATGACTTGCTGAACAATGGATGAGGTGACCTGATGTTCCCAGAGTGAGACGACTCTTAACAGCTCCTCCTTCTTGGTTCTGGATTTACTGACATGCATTTCCTTCTGAATCTGTGGTGCCAGGAGAATTGGTTGCCATAGTTAAGCCACAGGATTTCTTGCCACAGCAAATCCTAGTTTAGAGATATCCTGCAGCATATCCCTTCCTTGAAGTGCCGATGAGCAAATTTAACTTATCCTCAGTTTAATTCCAAATTTCGCATGCCCTAATCTTTTAACACTTTTCCCCTGTTGTGGAGCTCGCTATCAGTGGATTGGCCATCATATCATCCCAGATATTGTCTTCAAAGTATTCTAGGCTAAGGCATGGTTGGTTTTCTTGGTTTTTATCCTTGTGATAAAAAACAGAAATAATGGAGTTATGAAGTTGCCACCCAGCCAAGTTCAATCTATTATAAACTGATCTGAAGATGTTTGTGTAGTAGCTATACCTTTTGGGATTTAGCATACAGATCAACTTTAGTTCTTTCATTTTGGACTCCAACACACCCACTGTTAGCCCATGCTAATTTTGTGTTCTTAATTTTAGTTCCACCTTATCAGTAAGAAGACATTGACTACAGTAACACTTGGGCTGTCAAGCCTGTTAATGTTTCTGCACTTCTCTACCTGCACTGCTGTGGAGAATCGCACCTTGCTCGCTGTGAGTTTTTCTGATTCGTCATGCAGGCTGCATTCTCCTTCTCTTGCTAAATGTGCGAACACATTCAATGCAGAAGTGTTTTCCAGAGTGTGTCGGTTTTTGGTTGTGAATATGTCACTTTGCAGCTTGTTACTTGCTTCTATTCAGAAACCTAACATGTCTATTTCTCTTCTATTTTGAGACTCACTCCCAATCCTTAGTTTATATTGAGTCAGATTCCATGTCACATTTTACTTTAGCTAACACCCTTACAACAGCAAGGACTACTCCATCGCAATATCCAGTTAGTTCCCCTCTTATTTTAGTTAGCAAGTTGCCCTCCTCCCTGAGTCAGCTGTCCAACACCTCAATTTTTAAATAATGGAAACACGGAGAGTCAACATATCACAGTTAGTTCAATAAGTCCAAAATTATGGCTCCAGAAATCTTCAAAAAATCTGGTTAAAATTCAATTATTTATTATTCTTCCAATTTTCTTCATAAAATACAGCCAAGTGGCTAACGTTTTTAGCTCCTACGTCACCAGCTTCCAGAAGGCTATTTTTTCAAATCAGACTTTTATACACCATCTGTGTTCAGGTCATCAATTACAGACCAAGGCCCACCATTTCAGCTGAAAGGGCAGACAAAGACCTACAGGTTGAAGCACTCTTAAGCGGCAGTGCATAATCAATGACTTGAACATGTTGCCTCTCCATCTTTGCATTATCACATTGTACTTTGGAAAGGAGTTTTGAAAGGCATGATTTGGGCTTGTGTGTTTCCAATCCAAAATGAAGAAGTAACTACTTCCAGGTCACAATTTCAACTTCCTGTATCTCAGATATATAAGTGTCTCTGATTTACCGCTCAGTGTTTTGCAATACAGTGTGGATGACTTAACTGTTAACTGTAGATCTGTCCAGGAAAGATCTGACTACATATATATATATATATATATATATATATATATATATATATATATTATCTACTGGCGGTCGCCAGTAGATAGTTATAGTTAGGACCTATTATCCATAGGAAATCCGCGACATTCTATTTGAAATAACGTTGGCGCCGGTTGACGAATCTTCGCGAACGTTTCCAACTTGTTGGGGCGCTCCGCTCCGCTCCTACCCTGAAAGTCTCGGGTTGATTCGTCAAGCGGGGGCCGAGAAAAAGGGGGTCCCAAAACGCGTTTTCCCCATTCATTTTTCCATAGGAACCTTTAGTCGCAGCTACAGCCCGAACTGCTGAACGGAATTACACCAAATTTGGCAAAGAGGTAGCCCTTGGTTCAGACTGGTGCCTTTTGCTTAAATGGTGTAAATCCGTTCAGTAGTTCCTGAGAAAATCAAAAGTAAAGTCACATATATATCTATGGCCGAGTAGGGTCCGCGTACCCTCAGTGCACCCTGCGCGCACCGTCCCGATCACGAGCTGCATGCTCATTGGCTGTCAGCTGGCTGTCAACACTCCAAACCAGGAAGTGTTGGCAGCCATTTTGTCCCTCGGTAGAACCGAGGCACAAAAACAAGTGCGCAAAACGCACAAAGGGGGCAGGGTAGAAACACCCTGACCCCCTAGGCCTGCTCAGGGGGTCCCACAAGGACCCCCTGGGCAGAAAAAAGCTTTTTTTTTTTTTTTAAATTGGCAGGATGCACTCAGGGTGCGCGGATCCCGCCGAGAAAAAAAAAAGAAACAAGTGCGCAAAACGCACAAAGGGGGCAGGGTAGAAACACCCTGACCCCCTAGGTCTGCTCAGGGGGTCTCACAAGGACCCCCTGGGCAGAAAAAAGCATTTTTTTTTTAAATCGGCGGGATGCGCTTAGAGTGCGCGAATCCCGCCGAGAAATAAAAATCGAGCGCGGTCTCCCGCGCTCGATGTTAATTGCCCCCGGGTGGGCCAAGTCCCGGGGGCATGGTTGGGGGTTTAAATTTAATGTGGGGGCCTCTAAGGCCCCAAGCCCCGAGGACCGCCACTCCTCGGGGCTTTGAAAAATAATGGTGCGGGAGGGCTCTTGGCCCTCCCGCAGCCCCGGGACCGCCACCCCCGGGGCTTCTTTTTAAAAATTATTTTCACCTGTGTGGGGGCCAAGGTTTTTAAAATGCTAATTCCTAACTATAACAAGCCTGAAACCTATGGTTTTTTCAATGAATATATATATATATATATATATATACATATATATATATATATATATATATACATATATATATATATATATATATATATATATATATATATATAATTTTCACATTAATATCAACTTGAGGTTTGCAAAACATTATTGAGGCATCGTAAAGCATCAGATGGCCACGCAAGTATCACCTCACTAATATGCATTTTCTGGAAGCCAGATTTAAAAGCTGAGTTTGAATGTCATTCTTCCATTATCTAATCCAAATCATTCCAATGATTGAGTTACTGACTTTACAGAGCATACAACACAATTGTAGGTAAATAAAATAATACTAGTTTATTTTTTTATAAAGTGTGCTTCATATCATACTTCTGCTGTTTCCAAATGCTGTAAGTAGCAAGGAGTTACTATTACCCAGTTTAGTGGTGCGCATGTACCTATGAACAGGGCCGGACTGGGCACCAGAACCGGCCCTGGCAAACTGCTCGGTCGGCCCCCCTGGGTTGAAGAGGGGGTGCGGCCGAACTCTTTGCTAGGGCCAGTTTCGGACGATTTTGTCACAGGGGGCTGATATTGCCGGCCCCGGTAACAAAAACGGCCCCATGGGCCCAAAACTGGCCCCCACCCTGGCGGCCCACCGGGGAAACGCCCGGTGCCCGCTACGGCCCTGCCTATGAAAGATGGAAGGCAGAGTTGGCCTAGTTTGGATATGAACTTCAAACCAGGCAATCGGCATTCACGTCAACAGAAAGTGTTTAGCTCACTTAGCCAGCTAAGTGGGAAAAATAGTGGTTGTTGAAAAGGACATCTTCAACTAGATACATAAGAAGGAGCTTAATATTTAGCTAGACCCCTTTTGTGATTCCTAGATTATGAGTTGTGAAGGAGGAAAGGGGGGGGCTAAAGGGTTATGTTTGTGAGATATTTAGGAACAATCTGGGAGTTTTAAAAAATGGTACATTCCCAAAATGAACACAAAACATGATGACTATTCTAATTACAGTAAGGAAAGTCATTTAGAGTAATTGAAACAGTTAAATATAGTGAGAGGAAAGATTTATTGAACCTATATAATACATTGAGTGGTTGGCTCCCACCGTTGTTACCAAGAAATCCAATGGAAGCATTAGATTCAGCATTGACCTTAATAGAGCAACTAGATGTTTGGCTGTGGTGCAGGTTCCCTTTCCAAGTGCCAAAGATATTAACTCACTGCTGGAAGAAGTTAATGTTTTACAGTAATCCTGACCTTTCCATACCACCAACTCAAAATGCCTATGGACTCATGAAGTTCAACTAGTGTATAAACAACACCCCATAGCAACTAAGTATATATCTATAGTCCATAATTGCTATATATATGGTCCAACAGACTAGGACTTGAAATAATATCTTAATATTTTATTAATCACTCAACAGTTTTAAAACCCTAATATACATAATGTGATAATCTGATAATTTAATACACTGTAATACATAAATAAGAAAACAACATTCAACATACCTACAGTCACACTTTCACACAACCATACATTGACAATGTACAAAACGTTTTGATATCATCATATAGCTTATTGACTTCAATGAGCTCAAATTCTGTCACATAGCTTAAGTAACAATATATCTCTAAAGTACAGATAATGTTACACAGAAATGATCATTATAGACCAGAGAACGTGGCTTTAAATTGTTGAGGAATCTTCAAAAGATCTATGCGCGTTTCGCCTTCATCAGGAAAGCCACTATTGAAACCGTGAGGTACCTGAAAATACATAATATTAGTCTGGGCCCAGAATCTATCATCATAATTGAATTGAAAAAAAAGAGATAATAATTGGTTGGATTGCCACAGATGTGCAGACCATCACCACTTATTATGCAGAACAAGGGGAAAAAAGAGCATCAACCCAAAAAAAGTGAAAAAAGATATAATGGAGAATAGTGATTTTTTTATGTATAAACCCAGGTGAACCACTTAAAACCATGTGCTCAAAAGTGTCCAGATTGTAAATTTAAAAAAACTGCAAATCATAACTATTTCGAAGTTTAACAACATTTAATATGCTTACATGGGATTCAAATTTCTTTGGATTCCAGTTGGCCTTGCGTTTATCACTGCTAACTTTCAGATAGTCGTGTTTGGGCTTTTGATGCTACCTCATGACTACGGTTTTTGCAGTGTGGTATCTTGGAGTTTGGAAGTGACATGCAAGAACAGAACAGCAACCTAAAGATAGAGCTAGGAATCTTAAAAAGAAATTGTTGAATTTTGAGAGAGGATAGGAACACTCTTTAGGCACAGGTGCACAGAGTTTATGGCACACATAAATAGAGGGGGATACACCTGAGTGGTTGATGAAAAGCATTGTCTGTACAGAACAACCTCAAAATAGAGAATTTTTTTTATATTTGTCACAATGTTATGCTACATTTGTGAAAGACTTTATAAGTAAGACAGTCTGAATTAGTAACTCGCCAAAGATGTGCACAGCACTCAGTCCTGTGGGAAATATAAGGGGGCTTTTCAGGAAATAAAATAATACATTAGCAAGGTTTTGAGGTTAGAGTATTTTCTTCAAGGGACTCCTTGTTTAGTTACCAGCGATGCATTCTTTTAACGCCATAGTGCTGTGGTCATGCAAGAGAGTTGCAATCATAGTGTGAAGGAAGTGACCCGATTAGGGCCACCCGGGTCACTCGCGACCACCTCTTAGCCTTCCATACAAATGAAGAGTCGGTCAGACAGTAGAGAATACAAACCAAGTATGTTTTATTCAGGGTACACTCGAGTGGAGTCCGGTCTGACCAGCCTCCTTAGATTGCTGCAGAGGGACTGACTTCAGCAAGCATGACAATACAGATATGCACAAACTCAGAACCAACAAGGACACACCCCAACTGGAAATTTCCAGTAGGTAGCTGGTGAACAAAGGAGATACAGAAGGATGGGTTTCAGTCCTGACACCGGGCACATGCTATCTCAGCGCCAAGGTCACTCTGCCTGCACTCGCCGCTCTAGGGGTGGGAGCAGGCCTATTTAGTGGGAAAGGTATGTACTGACAAAGACATTGTATTCATTAGTACAGCGAAGCTCAACCTTGGAGAAACGAAAACTATCGCAGCTGCGTCCAGCTGGGCAGAGACAGAGGGACAGAAGCTAATTTCAATCATGGCTCAAAATGGCGGCTGAACATAAAATGGTGCAGCGAATGCTAACTTAAAACATACAATGCATGGGTAATTCAGCTAAAACATTTTCATTCCAACAGACCCTCCTTTCAGCATTCGCTAACTCATTTTAGTACTACCTAGAGACAGATAACATATTGCAGAAAATAAAATCTACCACTATGAGCTGATGCGTGCATTGTTAATATTCAAAGATACCTTCATTAATCAACATAATGTCATTAATATCTCTCATCAGCATGATCGTGGCATTAGCGCCATGGACTTCTTTATTTCGTTTAGGCGTCAGAGTACTTACACAATAAGCGCAACAAACCAGAAGGCAGTGTATGCAAAGGCAACATGTAAAGATAACACCAGCAACTGCAACCAGAAAGATAAGAATCTTCCAATCCCAGGACGTAAACAGACCCCAGAACCACCCAGAGAATGTCCAAGTACCATTTTCTTGGTGTATGTCAGATGAAAGTCTATGCAGCTTCTGTATGGCAGAATACACATTGGGGGAGTTGTCAGGAATGTACACACAACAGCTACTGCCAATCACGCGACAGGCCCGTCCCCGATCGGCAAGGATGACGTCTAACACCATCCTGTTTTGTAAGGTGACAAGCCTCGTAGCCTGGAGCTCAGCAGTGATATTGGTCAGTATCCCTGCTGTTGTATTAATAACCCCCCCCCCACAACTCTTGTGAGCCGACGAAGCTGAAGGCTATTAGCCATGGGGCCCCAGAAAGGTACGATACCCTTCATGGCATCCTCAAACTGTTGTAAGGTGATGTCTGTCTGATCTATATCTTTAGTGTCAATGACCCTTCTGACTCGGGGCAAGTATGCACTCCTACGTTGCAGCCGATGATCTTTATGGTAATTCGATGGAGCTATATACACGGGGGAAGGAGGAAAGAGAGAAAACACCTGCCTGACCATCCCTCCTGGAGCCAGACATAAGCCTGGGATCCACAGACAAAATAGACATTAGGGGGTGGTATTAAGGGTGGACTATCGGACGTTCTCAACTCATATGTGGAATTGCATCTGCTCTCCCCCACTTTTATCCTCCCAGCCCCCTGGACGCAAAAACTAGCTGTTTTGTTAACCACTGACACAGGTATTGGCTTGTCCTCAGTAACATTACGAGCCTGGAAAGATTGAAAGTACTTGGACGTGTTGAACACCTGGAAGTCAGCTATTTCCATTTGAGACCATGTCCCGTTCTTTACACCTTTGTATGCATTCATGCATGTCCTTAAAAACAATCTACCAAACGGCTCTTGGCCTGTCAAACCGCCGGGGGAAGCCCTGTGATGGAAATGTACATTCTGTACCAGAGTGCGAAAATCAGCAGGTGTCCTATCCAGTGTATCGAATTGGGGGTGAGGACGTACCATACTGAGCAGTGCAAACCAACCCTCACAACTACTGATGTATGACAGTGGCATAGACAATAGGTTATCACTTTTATGAGTCACCGAGGGAAGTAATCCACAAACCCAACATTTTGTTGTATTCAACACCTTATGAGCCTGATGCAACATTTGTACAAATACATTATCCTTATAAGACTTTCGATGCTCTCTTTTGTGAGTGGCCAAAGTGACAAAAATGTGTTCAGGAGGAATCGGTGTTGTACCAACCAAAGAATGTACAGGATACTTCTCATCCAGGAACCAGGATATTCCCAATACAATTATTAGTGCAATCGCAACAATTGAGACAAAGACTATTTTACTTTTTGTGGACCACTGGACGTAGAGGTGCAAATGGCTGTTCTTCCTCAGTAACAGGCCGACCAAATGGATACATTGTAAAGCAAGGAAAAGGGAATGCAATAGAACTAATGGCAAGGGGCAAGTGTTCCCAGTGTCCGTCTGAGCCTCACTTTTAGACTCCTATTGTTCATCAACGTTGGAGCTCTTGAGCACCGGCGGTGGAGCTGCTCAGTCCTATCTCGCGATAAAAACCCACGTCGTCTAGGATACTGTACCCACCTGCACATTCAATTTATCCTGTCCAATGTCAGAACAATGCACCAATCTCGCCTTACCCTAAACTAACACCGTTGGTACTATTGACAAAGCACACCCTGACTCGCACAGTCCATCCCTAACTAATCTGACTTCTCCTTTGGTGCACTGTTCCTCCGTCGGGGGCGCAAATTGTACCTAGTGACTCCAGGCACAGAAGGGTCATGAAAAAGGGGCTCAGGCACAGAGGGGTCAATGGAAAGGGGCTCCTCAATTGCTTTGATCTCCGGGGCTGTGGCCGCATTTAGTACTTCATTGTTTTCGGCATCTGTTTGGGTCCACGTGAGCTGGGCATTGGAAAAAGGGACAAATCGTGGAACTCTTTCGCACTCCGAGTCCCCGATACCATCCCTCACCCACTGGTCGTAGGGCAAAGGCAGGGGCACCCTACGGCAGTGGGAGGAATGGATCCAGTTCTTTCGGCCAGAGACCTTCACAACGGTGCGTGTTGAGAGGAGGACCACTTCCGGTCCCCTCCACCTAGGCTCCAGGCTCCTTATCCGCTGGAAATTCTTGATAAGGACCCAATCCCCAGACCGAATATCGTGTTCAGGCCCCTCAGGTACTGTGGGAAGTGTGTCCCTGATCTGTTGGTGAATAGAACGCAGATTTTCAGTTAACTGGTACAGATAATCAACTAGTAAAGGATACTCAATCTCAGAAAACTTACAAGGTCGTGGAACGCCCCAGACATTTGCCGGGCGCCCGAATACGACCTCCTAAGGTGACAATCCTGTCCTAGAATGTGCTGTTGTTCTGGTGGACAAAAGGGCTAATGGTAAAGCATCTGGCCACTGCAACCCTGTGGTCTCCTGAATCTTTGCCAATTTCAGTTTGAGAGTACCATTGTACTTCTCAAGCAAACCTGCTGACTGGGGGTGATTCGCAGCATGAAACTTCTGTCTGATGTGCAGTCCCTCACAAACTAGCTGGATAACCTTGATATTGAAATGACTTCCGTTATCACTCCAGATCAAGCAGGGCAAGCTGAAACGAGGAAAGAACTCCTTCAGGAGTATCTTTGCCGTCGCATTGGCTGTATTTTCCTTTGTGGGGTAAGCCTCAACCCATTTACTGAACGCACTAACAACCACCAACACGTATTTCAAATTATTGACCCTATCCATCTCGATGAAGTCCATCTGGAGGACTTCAAACGGGAAAGTGGGAGGTGCGAAATTACCCGGTGGTGTAGGGGTGCCCTTGCCAGGATTGTGCATCATACACACCATGCAATATTTTACTAAATGGGCAGCTGTCTTGGAGATGTTGTCATTCTGCCACACAGGGTCTAACAACCTGCAAATACCCTTAGCACTGATGTGAGCTGGGCCATGGGCCATTGTCACTACAGGGAGAACGTATGCATCTGGCAGCATCCATCTCTGCTTCCCTGACTTATCAATCCAACATCCCTCATCATTCAAAGTTGCTGTACTCTCTTGCCACACTGCTAATTCCCCCACCGTGGCCTCACTCTGGATTTCCTTCACATTCTCTAGTGCAATGGTTCCCAAACTGTGCGCCGTGGCTCCCTGGGGAGCCGTCAAACCTAGCCAGGGAAGCTGGGGGCCAAGCACTTTAATGCATTTAATGTTGAAGGGTCTGTTGGCTTCAGTTAAACAAATTTGACTTAAACGCATGATGTCGATGATTTGTAAGTGACATGCCTAAAGCTGTAAATGTAGTGCTTAATTGACGGCATGTCGAGGGAGATGACCTCCATATTTCACTGGATCCCCATGTTCCAACACTCTCAAAGAAAGCGGAAGTTGCCTGATTTCTTTTGTTAGACTTGTCAATAGTTTTGGTTTTTTCCAAATGCATTTTACACCAATGCAAGTTATCAGGAAAGTACAGTTGTCCTGTCTATTAAACACACTAAGGGGCCGATTACGATGTTGGTCGGAAACTCTTCCAACTGAATCGGTTCCGGAATTGTTTCTGAGCGAGTCGGGTTCTGCGACTCCGACTGACCGATTACGATGCCTCTGAACATTGTTCGGTCAGACTCGCATTGACTTCAATGGGAGCCTGTGTTCCGAACGAGAACACAGGCTCCCATTGAAAAAAGGGGTGGTTGGGGAAAACCTTGCACCCTGTGGCGGGCACCTTATGGTGAAGGGGGGGCCTACTACGGGCCCCCAAAAGTCAGATTTCGACAGCTGTTTCATGTCGGGCAGACCGATTTGGAACTGCTGTTAGAATTGGACATCATAATCCTTGGTCGGAAACAGTATCCATAGAGCTGTACGATTCGGCTCCGAACAACTTGGGCTGTCCGAATGCTGATCAAAACCGAATCGGACAGCCCGAACGGTTTCCTTGCATCAGAATCGGTCGGTCGGAAATGTATCCGATTCGGTCGGAAACATAGGTTCCAAATTGGATTCGGAAAATCCAAATCCCGTTCGGAGCCTTTCCGACCGACATCGTAATCGGTCCCTAAGTATTATTAAGTATTGACATTTGTACTTGAATCCTAGGTACTTCCAGTACACATTTCTTTCAGTACACACACATTTCCAGACAGGCCTGCTCTCTCCTTGGGCACAGGGAAGTAAAACACCATATACAGCATAATGCCAACATTTAGAAGCAAGAAAGAGGGACGTTTAAAAAAAAAGAATCTGAGGAATTTATTTTACTTGCATTGATTTGGAGGCAATTTTAGGGAGGAGACAGCAAAAATAAAGCTGTATGTGGTTTAAAAAATCGTGAGTCACCCTGCTGAGACAGGTGTGTTGGCACGTATGACATGGGTAGAAATGGAAGTGCATGCAAATATTCTTGAAGCGCAGAAACACTTTGGCAATGGGGCCTGCATGCATGTGGGTTCTATCTAGCACTGTGAGTGGGATAAAAAAGTTTGAGAGGGTACTCTAAAAAAGGCATGGGCAAAGAAGTGTAACTAGGAATATTTTATTAGAGGTGCTGCCTTAGTAATACGAAACACCCTGCGTATATGATTATAATTCCTTCATCAGCTTCATTGAAATTATTTTCAGGGATAAAAATGCAAGTACTCCCAAGGCCGGGCTTTTACATCCATCCCACCCTCCAAAAAAAGTAACAGTGGGGAGCCACGGGCAATGGCCAATGGGTCTAGGGAGCTGCGGGTTGAAAACGTTTGGGAACCACTGCTCTAGTGTATCCTCAAACATGGAGAACTCGGGCACCCACCTAGCTGGACCTGCAACAAACATTCTTTTCATCTTAGTACGGGCTGTCTCCTTAGCTGTCTGATCTACAAAAGCGTTCCCCTCACCTACCTTGTCAATAACCTTCCTATGAGCGCTGCACTTCACAATCGCCAATTTCTTAGTGAGTGTCAAAGGGGACAAAAGCCTATGTATGAGAGGACCATGCTGAATGTGTGTCCCATGGGAAGTAAGGAACCCTCTCTCTGCCCAGAGCCGCCCAAAATTATGGGCGACCCCGAATGCGTACTGTCTGTCGGTATAAACATTAACAATCAGTCCCTCGCTCAATTCACAAGCTCGAATAAGGGCGACTAGCTCTGCAGCTTGGGCCATCTGATAGGGAAATTGTGATGTCTCAACTACCGTGTGCAGTGTAGTGATTGCATATGCTGCAGTGGTGAGTACAGAATTCTGCCGTCGGCTTGCAGCGTCTAAGTTACCATATTGCCATGATTCAATCCTGACTCCGTGGGTGGCACACTAATCGCGCCTGACCACTTGAGCCATCACAATATCCTATGATCAGCGTTATTCAGTAAAAAAGCCTCAAATTTAATGAATTGTTTCGTGACTTCTGGGTTTGCCATTTAAATAAGAGGCATAACCGACCCCGCTCCGACCTCTAGGAGCACAGGATTCCTGGTTTCCATCCTGTTACCAGGAGCCAGATTCAATCCGCTACGTACACCTAGTTGGACTCTGCTCAACCCAGGTTTCCCTTTATCCTAAGGCTTTAAGAATCTCATGTCCTTCGGATTATCTGAAGAACCTGCTGTCCTTCTTAACTCCTAGTCCTGAAGAAGACCCGTTTTGACAATACCCCAGTAATGCTCCTGTCAGGGTCGAAACGTCGACGGTTTTATCTGTCCATACTTCAATAAGTCTCCTAGCTTACAAATCATTGTGATATAATTCCTGAGCCTGGGATACTGTTTATTACGAAATTGGACCTTTTTTTTCAAAATTTCTCACTTTGTAAATACATGTCCATTGCTGATTGTGTCACTTATTTGTATAATACACCAATTCCGCCACCTTGTCACTTTATCCACTATGTCACTATAAATCAACATCACTTGCGCCGCTCCATTAATTGAATTACCAGACAGCCTGTTTCTATGGTAATTTTGCACTGTGAACCAAAAAACTTTGAAAACTCAAGTAAAAATACCCCTTTCAATTGTTTGAATTCATGACTTACTTTGTTGTTGGGTTTGTGTTCTAGCGCCTTTCTCAGATTCATTTCTTTACTTTACATAAATGAGTATAACCAAAAAAAGAAATTGTATGACCCGACAGAACCAATTGTTGTTTGTATCATATATGCCCAGGTTCTGAGGGATACTGGGTTACCCCTTTGCTCTTTATAATGCAGTGGTGGTGCCATCTGGCAATTTGAAACAAGAGCCATCGACATATAGTTCCCCTTGGGGGTCAGATAAGGGAACATCAGTCAGGTCTACCCGTCCCTTCGTCTCTTCCTCCGTCAGAAAAATGCAATCATGTATATCAATCTCCTCATTTTCAGAAGGGAGGGGTAGTAACGTGGCTGGATTCAGAGTGGCACAGCGTTTGATCGTGATGTGCTTTTGGAAGAGTGTAAGCTCGTAACCGGTCAGACGTGCACTGGTGAGGTGCTGCGTCCTTGTTTTATTCAAAAGTGTATCCACAGCATGGGGTACATGACTGTGAGGTCGGTATCAAGTACGAGTCCAGCTGATTGTCTTATTGGGAGGGCTCGGGCGACACTTTCAAGTATAGCAGAGAAATAAGCACATGGCCGTTGCTTATCCCCAAATTTTTGTGTTAAAACAGAAAGCGCACAACCACCCAGCTCATGGACGTACAACACAAAACATTTTCTATAGTTAGGAGTACCAAGCACTGGAGCCGAGCAAAGCGCAGTTTTCAATTGCTCAAAAGACTGCCGACACTCTGGCGTCCAAGGCAGGGGCTCATGCACATCTTTTAGTGTTAGTGCCAGCAGAAGCTTAACAAGCAATGAGTATCTAGGTACCCACTGCCTGCAATAGGAAGTGATACCTATAAAAGCGCGCACATCTTTCTGAGTTTGCGGAACAGGCATTTTCACAATGATGCGCTCGGGGGTCAATCTCCTACCCTCCTTCGACAGTAGGTGACCTAAATAGGTGACCTCCTGTCGACAATACTGGAATTTGGAGAGGGATACCTTATGACCATGGTCAGCTAGATGGAGCAGCAATTTAACCGTACTATCTCTACAATCTTGTTCTGTGTCTGAGGCGATGAGCAGATCGTCAACATATTGGAGTAATACATTACCTGTGGGTAGCGACAAGGAATCCAGTTGACTTTTCAATGCCTGACTATAAATGCTCAGACTCTCTGTATAACCTTGAGGAGCGCGACAGAATCTAAAGCTTCTATCACCTAGGGTGAAACCGAATAGATACCTGCTGTCAGGATGAATGGGGATGCTGAAGACGGCATTTTTCAAGTCAATAACAGAAAAGAATTTAGCAGAGGAAGGAATCATCGTCAAGAGAGTAGTAATGTCAGGGACCACTGGAAACTGGGGAATCACTATCTTGTTAACTTCACGCAAATCAATCACAAAGCGGTAAACATCTTCGTGATACTCAGAGGGACCCGAAGGCGTCCGTTTGAGGATCGGAAGAATGGGGCTGTTACAAACATTAGCAGTCGTCTCCTCAACCACTCCTTTCTCAATCAAGTCTTGCACAATCTGAATCAAAGCACGCTCACCTGCCTGCGGTATCTTATACTGAGGAATGCAGGGTAAAATAGCACCTTCCTTGACACGAATCGAAACAGGTGATATCTGCAACAATCCCACATCTGTGTCGCCCGTTGCCCACAGTGTGGGTGGCACATCTTTAAATTCAACAGGGAGGGGTGCATCCTTAGACAGACACTGCGTAGCGCACATGACATTCGGACCCACTGTCATGTAGACACCCTCCGGGGAACAATAGATCGTGGCATGCAATTTCTTCAATAAATCCAGACCCGTTAAATTTTCTCCACAATTAGACGTCAACAGAAATGGTGAATCCACAGTAAAAGGACCAATAGTCAACGCAAGAGGTTTGGAAATGGGGCTCACAACCGGTACACCAGAAAATCCTTCTGAAACATTATTATGGCCAGACAGAGCCTCCCCAGGGACCAAGGAACAAGAAATAGAGCTGTTCGTCGCACTTGTCTCCACCAAAAACTCCATAGTCGAACCATGCACGTCCGCACTAACGTACGGACCTCTTTGGTCTACAGGTATCAAGACTCGTCCCTCACTCTGTCCCTGGCTGTCATTGCTATAAGAAATCCCGGTCACCTCATTCGTATCATAGTCGTCATGGTAGTACTGTTTGCCCCGAGGGTCGTCAAAGTAGTTCTCATCAGTACGTCCCTGCGATGTCTCAGCCGTCTGAGCCCTGTCCTGACCACCATCTCCACGACTATGTCCACGAGAACCCTATCCTCTAGGGACCACCACCTTCTGCAAAAGCACTGGACACTCGCTGCGCCAGTGTCCCTCCTCCTTACAATATGCACACTGATTCAGCCCTACCTGCGTAATATTCCTGCTAGTACAAGGAAGCTGCCGAGCCGGACCACCACGTCCTCTACCATGCCCTCGAGAAGCCTGCCTCAACAACACCTTCGTCTTCAAATCCTTATGCTTTATCTCCATCTTCTCCTTATCCTCATTTTCCCTATGCTCATAATACTGTGCCATATTCAAAATAACAGAAGGAGAGGATGTGGACCAGGTGCTTGCGGAAGCCTGCAATCGAGTCGCGATCTCGGGGAGCAAATTTGAAACAAATCTACTAGCAAACAAACGCATACCACCCTCAATTGACAAGTCCTGTCCGCTATAGTCCAAAAACACACTTTCAAACCAGGTGAAAAAATCAGACACACACTCATCTTTCTTCTGACGACAGGCCGACAGTTTGTCCCAATCAATCTTTCGGGGTGGGATAAGGGAATGCATATAAGTGATAATACGGCCAGGCAGAGCAAGTATCTCTGCTTTAGACTTCTCACCAGGCTTCCTTTCCTGGTCCCATACCTTAATTTGATCCCAGGTACCACCCAATTCGGCAACGTGATCCTGTGTATGTACCTGTCTCCAAATATCAATGGGTACCAACAAACCAAAGAACATTTCGAGATCCGCAAGCGTCATTACCGTTGATGATGCGGCCTCAGTCAATTCTTTATAGTATGCAGTAGGATTTTTCCTAGGGTCAGGCAACTGAGTTTTAAGAGACAAGACTTCACTCCTTTTCCACGGAGTGTAAACCCACTGTTCCTGGAAATGGGCCTCTACCCTGGGCCTCGTCACATGATCATGCTTCTCCCGTATCTCTGGTATCTCAGGATGATATATAGGATACACCTCCCTCATCGGGAACTGAGACACCGAGGTGGGGCTCTTCTCCAGCATCCTTCCCCGGTAAGCAACCAAAGTTGCAACATTACCAAAAACATGAGCAGGCTCCATATCAGTAACATACACATGATCCCTAATATCGTATATAATCTGCGGTGCTGCACCCTTGAAATGCTGCTCCCAAAGACCGATCAGAGTAGCCGACATGTGCTTAAGGGCATGTTGCTGTACGAAAGGCTCATAATCTTTCATCACACTCCACACATCTTCCACACTGTAAATGGGGTTACGAGCCCACTGTGCTGCTTGATTAGCCACCACCTTCTTCTCTGCATCTCCCACATCAGATCGGACCAACATTCGCCCCATGCGCTCTTTAAATTTTGTCCACTCTCTATCCTCTGGGCCATGCATCGGTGTCTCACTACTCAGTTGTGTCGGGGAATGGAGGAACACAGTGGGGGTGACAACAGAGGGAGCAGGCACTAACGTCACTGTCGGCTGCGTCGTGGGTGTAAGAGCTGGAGAAAGTGATGATGAAGCAATAGGCGTTGCAGGAGTACTAACAGTCACAGTTGCCACAGACGGCGAAGGCAAAGAAAGGACAGGAGGCGCCGTGGCCAAGGCAGTTTGATCGACAGTAACAGAAGCAGAGACAGCAGAGGCAGAAGAACCAGGTAGCCGAGCCTGTTGGGTAAGAGCAGGATATACTACCCTCTGTGGGGCGTAAGGAGGTGGGGGTCGAGCATCCAACAATTCTTCAACAAAAGCGTGATTTTCCTCTCGAGCTACATAAGACTTATCAACATTCAGTCGAAACCTCCTATCTTCACGTTCAATTCCTATCTCCTGTTTCTCTCTATCATGCGCTACAGCTTTCTGAGTCAATGTTTGCGTCCTCCCCTTCCGGGCCTCTTTCTCTGCTTTCATTCACCTCTGTTTAGCCTCTTTCTGCCATGTTCTGAGGGAATCAAACATAGACTGCCTACTTCTTTTCGCAAACAACTTCTCCTGCAAGAAACAAATTTTTTGTTCATCAAAAGTGCCCTTCAACGGCCACTGCAACTCGGCATTGTCCCTCGTATATTTGTGCCATAACGTACTAAACATAATAGAGCCAATGCCATGTTTTACATACATGTCAAAATTAGGGGTGCCTTCCGGAGGTGCTGGCTGACTTTCTTCCAGTCGAGCATCAGCAGAACAACAATGACAACAGGAAACCCAAAATTTACTACACCCGGGCATTATCAAAAATATACCAAATTTGTTATGTTGCCCGGCAAAGAGCTCACAGACACTTTGTGCCAAAAGCGGTCCTCAAAACCGCACCAAATCCAAAGGCGGTCCGCAAACCGCACCAAATCCAAAGGCGGTCCTCAAACCGCACCAAATCCAAACCAAAATGGTACCATATTCACAAAGAACCAAAACAAACTCACCTGGTGCACACAGGCCAAACGAATTTATTCTCCACTGCCTACTCTTTGGACCAAACGGTCAAATCCAAGGGTTTCGCCGTTCAGGACCCAAGTCGGGATGATCGCTGGGCGAGGCACTGCCCGGTCAGACAGACGGGGCAGCTGCGAGTTCAAGACTCTCTCGTGCAGGGATCCCTGGTCCGCCCATCCGACCGGACGCGGCCCCGACCTCCTCCCCATCCACGGGCGAGGATGGGTCACCCGATGGAGTTCCTGTTCGGGCGCCAACTGAAGGAAGTGACCCTATTAGGGCCACCCGGGTCACTCGCGACCACCTCTCAGCCTTCCATACAAATGAAGAGTCGGTCAGACAGTAGAGAATACAAACCAAGTATGTTTTATTCAGGGTACGCTCGAGTGGAGTCCGGTCTGACCAGCCTCCTTAGATTGCTGCAGAGGGACTGACTTCAGCAAGCATGACAATACAGATATGTACAAACTCAGAACCAACAAGGACACGCCCCAACTGGAAACTTCCAGTAGGTAGCTGGTGAACAAAGGAGATACAGAAGGATGGGTTTCAGTCCTGAGACCGGGTACATGCTATCTCAGCGCCAAGGTCACTCTGCCTGCACTCGCCGCTCCAGGGGTAGGAGCAGGCCTATCTAGTGGGAAAGGTATGTACTGACAAAGACATTGTATTCATTAGTACAGCGAAGCTCAACCTTGGAGAAACGAAAACTATCGCAGCTGCTTCCAGCTGGGGCAGAGACAGAGGGACAGAAGTTAATTTTAATCATGGCTCAAAATGGTGGCTGAAGATAATAGAAAAAGAGGGAGGTACCCTAATACTCAGAAAAGGGACGGGGTAGCACAACAAAGAACAAAAAAGTCCCTAATCAAGACAAGCGTAAATATGTGGATCATGTGTTGGACAACAGGCTATGCAGTACAATAAATAAATACAGTTGCAATAAATTCAGAGTGCAGTGAGTATCAATAAGATACAAAAAGACAAGAAGGTGCATAAAAACAATATTCAAACTAATGTATCAGTATAACAATTTATTAAAATTTAGACAATACAATTACATGTAGGCTTAAAAACATCTCATGCTAGGAATACAATATTGTTGGTGTACATCACAAGAAAACTACAAAACAGTCGACGCGGCGTTTCGGTGAGATGTAACTCCTTCACCTTCTTCAGGACAGAGTTTTTTAAATACAATCTAGATAGCAGAAAACAGTTTATTAACATAAAGTCAAATAGGTATCTGTTTATTAAAAAGGACTTTGTCTATCAACAGTTTATCACATCATACATCTTGTCTACTAATATACATTGCACTGATTGGGATAATCCAGTTGGATTGAATCAACTACTGTTCAAGTTACACAACACATGATCCAAAGGTGTAGAAGGGAAAATAGATATTACTACAACCTACCTAATTAAAATTTCAAGATAACGAGGCTTTTGTGTCACTCGGTTAAAGCGTAAGGAAAACTCTCCTCCGTACGGTTTTTAAAAAAGAAGACCTAAAGTAAAAACAAAGTTTCTTTAGAGAGAGGATTATATAACAAGTGACTAACTTCTCTATTATAAGTCAATCACTCTTATGGCATACCTTTATATTGGTAACTACTCCTTAAAGTTTGCGTTTGTTGGAGCCACCGATGAAAGTTACTCATTGCACTCTGAATTTATTGCAACTGTATTTATTTATTGTACTGCATAGCCTGTTGTCCAACACATGATCCACATATTTACGCTTGTCTTGATTAGGGACTTTTTTGTTCAAAATGGCGGCTGAACACAAAATGGTGCCGCGAATGCTAACTTAAAACATACAATGCATGGGTAATTCAGCTAAAACATTTTTATTCCAACAGGTGAAACCATTGTTTTTGTCAAGAGGGTTCTGTGAAAAACTGCATTGAAATACACAGTCAATGAAAAGTAACCTTGATAGTGTCATGGCTGATTAGTAAGTTTCTGGGCTTCTTTTAGTGGACCAATTGTAAAGTATTGTACAATTTATATAAACCTTCACATTAATTGTCCTCATCTTGCTCCAGTCTCACATTCTACTATCTTTCTCTTGTTCTATACTGCTGTGAATACCCTAGGCCCTGTTTTCATTCATTGGTGGTTTAATATTGGGCTTTATTCCCTCTCAGTCTTTATTTTCCAGTTTCCTCTCAATAAGTATTTCACCATCAATCCTTTTTCACCCCCATTTCATTACTCGGAGTCCTATTGCTTGGCTGACAAAAGATTGTTTTGTGATCAAGTGTGACTTATTTCTGAATTTCCAAAAGTGAGTGCTTAATCTTTGGGACTCATATCACACCACACCTCCCTCCTCTGGTCCCACTGAATCTCCACCACCCCTCCTAGAGAAGGGAGAGCCAGGAATGAACTGCGTCAGGCATTCTTTTACCTTGCGTGCACCCTTATGTGCCCTCACACAATAATTTTTTAAGTCCATCCCTACCTCTCTACCACCCATGGATGCAGGCAGGAGAAGGAGAGGGTGACCATACGGCCTTTTGTATATTGACTTACCCACGCTAGTCCATCAGCAGAGGGGTAGAAGAGTGCGGAGGAGGCCTGGATGGCATTCATCACTATCCACAAGGGAGCATGTGAGTATGGCAGTGAAAATTCCAGAATGCGCCTTTTATTAAATGACAAAACAAGCTTCACTGTAGTGTAATACTGAGGTGTGTGTATGTTTCTTCTTTTTAAGGAGTCTCGATAAATCTGTATATTTCAGGGTTGACATGATCTGTGTTTTGCTGGCTCGGCTGGTATTTATTTATGTATGCATTTCTGTATAGCGCGAACTTTACCCTGAGATGTCAGAGCGCTTTACAATAGAGGGAAGTAAATTACATAAGGAATGGAAGTAGCATGAACGTAGGTAAACCTACTTACAAGGTACAACAGTTACTCGTGGTGAGAGTTACAGATAAACAAGCTCCAAGAGCGAAGGCTTGCCTATACCTACACCCCCTCACAGACTCAACTTCTTACATTCATCGGGCCGGTCCCTTCCCCTCGGTCTCTATTTCATAGGGTTTTGTTTTAATGCTATGCTATGTATTCCTTTTTGGACTACAGCTCCCATGGTGCACGTGCCCTACCCTGGCCCGCTGGTTCGACGCCGGCGCAGGGGGTGGGCGCGGCCTCGCGACCAGGGGCGTGCTCCGGCTCGGTACAAAGCTTGTAGAGCTCGTGCAGCCCCACAGTGGTACACATCGGGTCGGCGGTGTAAGGCGCGCTTCAGGCGAATGGGGACCCGCGCTGCCTGAAGACTGCTTCCACTTTCTGCGCTGCCCATTCGGAGCTCTTCTTCCCCCGCACATCGCCGCCGCCCACGGGTGCCCACAGTCTCTGTCTCATGCTGCTCCAGCGCCTGCCGTTGCACAGTCCCCCCGCCGCCATGCACACGCTGCAGAAGGACACCACCATGACCAAGATATTTGTTGGCGGCCTCCCCTACCACACTACCGACGCCTCGCTCAGGAAGTACTTCGAGGTGTTCGGGGACATCGAGGAGGCCGTAGTCATCACCGACCGCCAGACCGGCAAGTCCCGGGGCTATGGCTTTGTAAGTGCTGCCCGGATATAGCGCTCTGTGTGGACGCACCGACCAGTGGTTTTATCTAGGCACTGCCGAGCGTGTACTAGTGCGGGGACTTTGTACTGGACGTTTCGGGTTTGTTCTTATGTGAGGGGGCCTGGATGTAGCGCTCTTTGCATGAAAGTGGTCAACTGTATATTGCAGATGGTAAGGTGACCTGTGGCGGCCCATAGTGTTTTTGTGTCATTTCCTTACACGGGGTCTGGATCAAGCGCTCCATGTCTGCAGCCTCACTGTTTTACATGTGGGGAGTTGTTACAGGTTTTCTTTTTGAGTTTTGTAAAGCGCCGAAACACCCAGGCCGCTAGAGAGCTCTGAGTTAGGAATACTTAAAGCAGGGGAGATTGCCTTTGGAACAGAGTGGTGCACGAGCACTCCGAGGCAAGGCGCTGGATTTTCTTTCCCAACACTTGAGGCTAGTGTTGCGGCAGCGCTCACACGGTGGAGGCATGGGAGCGTCCAGCTGTTGTGAGGCTGTAATAAGGGGTTCTGTAATACCCCCACCCCCCGCGCGTGGTGAAACCACGCTAGGTGTCAGAACATACAGCTAGTGTTCGGTAGGGGAATGGGGGTCTTGCGATATTGCCTGGTTCTGTGGAGTCAGGATTTAGGGGCTTTAAACCTTTCATTCCCCCCACCTCGCCTCTTCTCATGGCAAACTCTAGGGTCGCGGTATTCGCATCTCCGATTCCTGTGGGGTACCCCTGGGGAATCTCCATTCCCTTGTTTGTTTTTTTTTGTGGGGGGGGGGGGCGCAAGGACAGCCCCCCCTTTTCCCCACTAGTATTTGCGCCTCGTATGCTCAGATTTCCCCCAAATGGCGAATTGTCTTTCCCTCTGACATGAGGCACCTGCCTGGCCTCCTTTGTTATAGGCTTTGCAGCTGCCTCGCAGTCGGCTTCCTACCCAGTGTGGACCATCAACATCGCTCGCCGTACCCCAGCCCGGGGCTGTGACTGTAAATGTATAGTAGATGGATAAAGTGACACGTGTGGGTGAAATGATCAACAAAGCTCCTGGTCCGCGCCTGCTCGCTCGAGGCGCCGCTTTCACTGCTTTCTTTGTGCCGGTTATGCCCTCCCCTGCCTTTTGTCTGATTTATATTTCGGTCTCCAAGCACAAAATAACTGGCTCCACCACAAAGGAGCCCCCGCCCCCACCACGGGGGTTTCCTGGGGATTGTGCATGCGGAGGAGGTGGGTGGGGGTGAGATGGCACAGGGGCCGTGTTACCGAGACAAAGAGATTGTCATTTGCTCACAGGCGCTGCTGTTGGAGGGAAAGCCTCGTTTAAAAGAAAACACTTCTTTCAACTGAGCTCTGCTTGCCTCTGGCCCTTGGGTTCTCGTGCACAGTATCTATGACGGCGCCCCTCCACCCACCTGAAAATCCTGTAAACAAAGAAAAACCGAATTGGCAGTAGGCGAGGCTCTGGAGTGCACCTGCCACAGTTGTTTCCTGCCTCCCTCCGCTGGTTGTGGTGAACACTGCGGTGGCAGGGCTGTGTGAGACTAGGCGCCCCCATCCCCGGGCTGTGACTTTCTGTTCTACTTTTTGGACTTACGTTAAATGCACGCGCGCATCTCTCCTCCCTCCCCCCCCCCCCCCCCCGCCGTAGCAGCGTGAACCCCTTTGTATAGCGCTCTGCTGCGTGTGTTGTGCGCACTGCTGCGTAATTGTGTTGGTTCTGGCACTTCCTCGTTAGCTTTGGCAAAACGTCGCTTCTGGAAGGACCGGTATAGTTGCTGTTTGTAAACAAAGCAGCTCGACACATGACTTGCACACACATACCTGCCACGACCCCTCCCCCAGCATGCAGTTTCAGTACATAACTGTCACACAAATGGCAGGTAAACACAAACGCTGTCCTTTGCTCTGCTGCTATCACCTGGTCCGTTGTTTGCGCGCCGGTGACGTAGCACACTAAACTAACGTGAGTGTTGTTGTCCTGGTTTCAGCGAGGTATATCAAATATTTAAGTCTAAACGTACTCAACCTAATGTTGTGCATAGTACAGTCTAGCGCCCAAACAACTTTCTCAATCGAAAAGCGTTCACTGGCATTGCAGTGCTGGTCCAAGTGGCGTGCTGAGGCACCTCATCTACATAGCGCTTTATTCGTTGTTCGGTGAGATTCTAACCCCCCGTACTGTGCAGTAGTCCTAATCTGTTCGCCGTCACACTGTGGGGGGTGGGGATGAATGCTGAGATTGGACACCTTGTGTCTGCTAGAGTCAAACTGTTCTTAAATTCCTTCATTAAAGTCTTGTATGAAACCTTGGTATGCAGTCCGATACCCAATTTGACCATCTCGGTTACTGACATCTCTTAAAGTAGTATGATTTTTTTTAAAGAAAATGTATTAGTATTTTTGTCTCTAAAGCAAAGCATTTACCTTTTTGGGAGGGGGGGGGTCTGTGTGTGGTGCTGCGGTTGATTGGTCATGGTGGCCTGGCCCTCACACGGGTATGTCATTGTGTTACAGGTGACCATGGTGGACAGGGCCGCGGCGGACCGGGCGTGTAAAGACCCGAACCCCATCATCGACGGGAGGAAAGCAAATGTCAACCTGGCCTACTTGGGAGCGAAACCAAGGAATATTCAGAGTGGTGAGGACTCTTGTACTCCTGTCAGGGCCGGGCTGGGAACCAAAAACAGACCGGACAAATATTCAAACTAGCCCAGTTCACTTGTACCCCGGTCTTTCCAACCACCCATTGTGTTTGTCTTCTAATTTTTTCTGATTCTTCTTTTCTTATGCCTTCCTCTATGCCTGCTTGCCATAAAGTGAGAAACCAGTGCTGGCCTTTGGGAGTTTAAAAAAAACAGCCTTCAAAGGCTACATACAGTCCAGCAGGGAAATGTCTGAAAAATAAAGCCCTTCTGTTTTGCTTGTGATTCAAGCACAAGGTGATGGGAGGGTGCTTGCACCAAGTAACGGAGTTGATTGGGTGGCATTCCAACCCATTGTCATCTTGCCCCCCATGCCTCCTCTGCTTGAATCCAGCCACATGCAAATCAGCCTTGACCCTGCTCCAATAGGAATAGCCCAGCCCGAGCTGCCGGGTCACGTCCTCCCTGAACAGAGAACAGGCAACCTAAGACCGGTTATTGCAGTTATTTTGGCCATTGGCTTCTCTGGTTGCCTGTCTGTTATGAACAGATGCAAGGAGGCCGGCGCCTTATCTGTCCGTAGATGCCTCGCTAAGACCTAGCTAACACAGGTTCAGAAGGGCTGGGTCTGTGTCGGATGCAAAATATCCCCAAATAACATTACATACTGTGAAATTAAGTGTCCATTCCTGCTCCGGAAATCTGACCTGGAGTCCCAACCTAGCACCCACGTGCAGTCTGCTGCAAATGCGTGGCAATTTGTACATTTGGTAAGCTGGGTGCTTTAGAGGGGCTGGGCTAGTATTTAATCTTCGCCGCACCCCAGCAAGGGTAGTGGGTGATATGTACTTGTTAAAGCTGGTGAACCACGGAGCTGATTTCTCCTCCAATGTCTGGCCCACCACTCCCTGAGTCCAATCACCTCTGTTCGTCCTCTACTGTGTAGTGGCTGTCGGATAATATACTGTGGAACTATCGTCTATTAATTACCGTCTCGCAGCAGCCTTCCAAATTCCAATGGTATTTCTGAAATTCTGCCTGTTCACGAGCACACGTAACGTCTGCCGGTGTTTTGAGCCTCCTCGCATTTTCCATCGGGCTGCGCCTGCGGCTGTTTGGAATGTGCGCGCTCATGGCCCAGGTGGTTGTTTTGGACATCTTAACATCATGGGGAGGGAATTTCACCTGTCATAAATGTGTAGCGCTGATAAACTAGGGCCCGGCTAGGTACTTGTATAACATAAGGGGGGGTCTTGAAACCTCCAATAAAGATAATTAACTTTAGTCACTCCATTCCCCACGGAAGGATTAAAGGCAGAGCAACCGCTGTGATTTGAACCTGTGACCATGTGCTTAAACGTGGATCCCTCTGAGTAGATACATTAGCTGACCTGAGTCACCAGGCCAAGGTTGTATAGCGCCTGTGCTGTTTGTGTCTAAAGAAGGGGTGTAGGGAGGGGAGTGAGGGATGGGAAAAGTTGGGGAAGGCGTTGCTATGGAAGATTTAGAGGTGAATGGTTTGTTCTCCGCCTCCATTAGGCTGCTTCGAAGTGCTGCCAAAAAACCGAAGTGGCATGAAGAAAAATGTCATTTTGGTTGCTTGTGAACTTCTAATTAAACAATTTGTTTCCATGCCTAGGGTTTACCATAGGAGTTCAACAAATACATCCCGCCTTTCTGCAAAGACCATATGGGTAAGTGTATCATTTTTTTCTGTGGATGTGTGCACTCACTAAAAACGTTATGAAGTGGTTTTGTCGGACAGGTTTAGGTTGTACACCTTTCATATGTACTTTCTGGTTCGTTTGCATGTTGGCGCTTAATGCGAGTGCGCGCGTGTCTGCCCTGGCGCCTGCGCCAGTCCTTTGAGCTAGCTCCGCCTTTTTCACTTGGCGCTTGCTCTCCAGACAGTCTCCTGAAAGAAGCTGAAAAGGGGTCAAAAATGAGCCGGGCAGATGTTCTATAGAGCCTCGGTAGTCTGCAAAATGTGGCCCATTGTCTGCCCTTTACGTTGGCCTGCTCCCGCCCCCTCGCGCTCACAAGTGTCCCCTTTTTATCCAGCTAATAGGACCCGGCAGCTGCTGTGCACAAGACGAGTGTTCTCCGGGCAGACAATGGGTTCTGTCAATACGGCCCCTTCCCGTTAATGATTAATGCACTCTGGCTTCGCGTCATTTCAGGAGCATAATTACTATTTTTATGTGCTTTTCTTCAACAAGCAGGTCCTTTTTTGTTTCGGCCGTTTTTTCACTGTAAACTTGTTCCCTGCTTTTGTGATGGTGAAGTTTGCACGGCTCTGTCGACAGTCATAACTTTTGTCTTGTGTGGAGTTTAAACAGTGCTGGGTATGTTGAGCGGGAGCGTTGCCATAACAATGCTCCTTCAGTGGTCGGTGTGCTGTTGACGACCCCGGCCTGGAGATAAGAGGTGGGAACGACTGGGGCTTGTTTTTCATTGAACCTCTGGGACGCTGGGCATGCAGAAAGAAGCCGTTGGATTCCGATTTAAAAAAAAAACATTTTTTGCCCCTCTTGCTGCACTTAAACATTTTATTATCGCTGTAAATTGCGGGTGCTAATGTTAACCAACTTAATGGTGCTCATTTACCGACCTCGGAAGGATGGAAAGCTGACTGGGCCTCGCACGGATTTCGATAGTCTGCCTACCTGCAAAGGTGTCTGACTTGAGTAAACGCCTGCATAAGGGCGAAGGGGGCAGCTAGTTACCAGAAGACATGCGCCGTTAAGAGCTCGGGCGATTATGGCATGTCAAAGTATTAATAATTGTCTACAGCGCGCTCTAGGCACTCCGTTGCCTTAGCAGTGAACGATATTCACTTCTGGATGAAATGCGGAGTCTACACATCCCTGTGATCTGGACCTTATACAGGGTGCAGCTTTTTTTTTTTTTTTTTTTTTTGTGGAACTGGTCGGCTCTTACTCGGTGTCTCCACTCCATGTAAATCATTCCTTGTTCTTGGAATCGAGGCACTAGGGTCGGATGTGATCACATCCGGTAATGCCCATTGCTGCCAAGCCTATAGAATACATGGTCCATTACACATCTGAGCTGTCACTGCCACCATTTAACTATAGATGAGAGCTTGAGTTCAGTTCTAGGCTTACACCGAAGTAAATGGGAGCGACCTGTTCAGAAGGCAGGCCAGTGCACTCTATAAATGATGTATTGGTTGCCAAGGGGGATGGCCAGGTGCGGCGTGGGTGCTTGCATTAGGTATTGTTTGCCAGGATCGTGAGCGCCAACAATCCCTTAATTGCAGAAAGTGCCTAGTGTAATTACCGTCCAGAATGAGATTGGGCTATTCCTCAGCTTGTCTGTTCAGGCCAACCAGCCACACGTTGTAGAGGTGAAGTGCATCCTTTTTGAGGTGATAGAAACTTGTCTTTCTCACTCGAGCAGTCTATTGTAGTGTCGATATAGCGCCCCGTATATCTAATCGTGCCTCACAACGCTTTGGTTAGTGGTATGAGCCTGCTCTTGTGCATGGTTAGTAGGGTGTGGTTTAATAGTTGTCGCTATGCTGGGCCACTGGGATGAAGCAGTTCTGTGGTGTTCTGCATTAATATGCATTTGCCACAATTTATCATCACAGCCTGTATCCCCTGGTAGAACCTGGGCATATTCTCATTACAAAGAGGAGTTCTCTACACGCATAAATCTACTATTGTAGACAACCCTTTTTTTGTGGTGATCCACCGTCCACTGCATAATCTGCTGATTTTAACCAAACACTTTTTCTAGCTGAAACGGATGTAGTTACTAAAAACATGGCAGTACCGGTCCTGCACAGGGATAGCCCATCGCAAAGGCTTACTAGTCACCTTTCAGTTGCTGATTGCTTTATTTGGATGTTCAGCTGCTACCAATAAGGTAATCTTTGCCCAGGTAGCGTCATTTGTAAAAAAACAAATTAAGTAACACTTCTCACAACTTCAATTTTCTTGCAATATTTAGTCCACCCTGCTCCATAATTTGGTCCTCCGTGCCACATAATTTCAGTGATTCTGACTATATGGCCTGCATGTGCTTACATTCTTCGGCCATAAATGTGCTGACTGTATCTACAGTTTACCAGCCATTGGTACCACCCGAGTCGTTAAGGGTGGTAGAAACCTGGGCTAGCCTGACCCAGTGGGTGTCGGATACCTAGATTCAGACCTTTGAGGCATCTACAGTAACCCACTGGTCTTTGTTGCAGTTGGTTATGTGGTGATTACATTGATACTGGATGCCCTGGGCTGTTAAAGTGCTCTATGAATCTTATGAGCTAGGCGCATGCCAGGGCCCGGGGTGGGGCTCTGTGTAGAGCTTGCATTTACTGTCCCAGATTGTGAACACTCCTTGCAGTTAACGCACTCTCTCCCTTGGGAAGTCAAGAGTAAATGTATGGAGTCATTGTATTTATGTAGCTCTTACTACCCTCTGACCAGGTGTCAAATCGTTTTTTGGTAAGTAGCATGCCGCTTCGGAACTTAAAAGGATTAGTGGTGGATTAATATAGGGAAATATGAGTTAATTTGAGAGGTGGACATGCAAGTCTGTTAGTTGGATTGAATACGAGAATGGTAGGAGGGAAAAGTCTAGGTGTTTGTTGGGAGATCATAGTAAGAGGAGGTTTGGGCTGAGTAAAAGACATGGAGGGAAGAGTCTAAAACGGAATTGGGGAGAACCTAGTAGTAACATGAGGTTTGGGACGAGTCAAAGGGGATACGATACACGAGGGAAGAATTTAGAAAGGGATGTTTGGGAGATCATAGTAGTAAAAGGAGGTTTTGGTTGAGCCAAAGAGATGGGGGAGGGGGCTAAGAGTCTAGAAAGGGTTATTTTTGGAGATCATAGTAGAATGAGGTTTGGGATGAGCCAGAGTGAAGGTAGAGGGTATATAGTGAGATAGTAGTGCATTTGAGAGTGAGTCTGTTTCATCTACAGTAGGAGTTGAGTAATAAATAGATGCAGGACTACATAGAAAATGTATGAGGAAGATAATATTGAGATTTAAAGTTGTATTGCATAAACTCAGACGTCCAAGAGTTGCTGTACTAGAAGCAAACTTTTTTTATAACTTAAATATATATTTTCCTTAATGTTTCAATAGTGAAGCACTTGAAGATAAAATAATTATGGTAATATTTACATATTGTGATGGACAAAACAGACCCATAAGCATCTAATCAAATAACTTGTATAAGAACCAGTGACCTGTAAACCTGTTCAGCATAGAATATATATCCATAAGTAATGTATAAAGTTGTTATGCAGACCTTTAAAATTGGTTTTAAAAACCATAGTTATTATACATTTGTACAAAGAAATACAAACCTCTGGATACATACCTATTATGTTTACATACACCGGGATATGCTTTACATTAGTGTTTGTGTGCTCTTTATGTAGGAAAGAGGCAACTCTTGTAGTCTTCTGAAGATAAGATAGTTTCCCGTGGATCTTATGTTTGGAGATGATTTGCATAGTTTGGCTGCTTGAACAGAGAAAGATGTACCACCTATAGTTTTAGAACTGACTGCTCCAATCTTGCTTTAAAAAAAAAATTATAGTTTCTAGATGAACTGCTCCCACGGTAAGGCTATATTAAGCTTGGAATTGAGCTTAAACTCCTGAAGGCAGATTGTACACGGTTGTAGAGGAGCACAGAGGTCCCACTGTCTCTCCATGAAGCTGGAGATAAAGCCATTAGGGCTGGGGAAGAGTCTGCCACAAGTTTGGCATGTACCCAGCTGGCCTTAAACGTCTCTTGGCAGCATGCCTTCATGGGGCTGGCCCAGCAGACTGGGCAGCAACAGGGCAGCAACAGGGCACAGTGCTCCGGCACCGGGGACCGTTTGAAAAGAGGAAGTGAGACAAATGAGGTAAGAAAGGGAAGGCGGTTGCTACCTCTTTCCCAGAGGTAGATGAAATTGAGATTTCACTGCAACCCAGGTGAATGTTCTCATGTATAAATGGCGCTCAGGGTTTTATGGTATTTATTTTTGTCATTTCCGTCTGTATTCATCCATATTTATTATGGACTATTAAAACAAACTGGTATAGTTCCACATTTATTTAACCAATAAATATGCAGGCATGCTTGAATGCCTGCTAGGTTTCAGTGATATGAACACCCACAGAAGATAAATTAATGCACTTATATGAAAATATGCACATTTCAGTATCGGCCTTGTGCATAGCTACTGCTGTTTAAGCCTCTTTTACTAAAATTAATTTTTTTAACCCCCTTATCCATCTATCCACGCACTTATTGGCCTGGCTCTCATGGCAAAGTGTATTTAGAATCACACAAAGCACCCAATTTCCGTTTTTATCTGCATTTAAAAATGAATACAGACAAGAAAATGGGCTTCCTTCTGTATTGATCTGTAAAAATCGGTAAACGGAGCCTTTATATAAGCCTGCAGAGGTGGGTATGGGGCCGCCTTTGCAGTGGAAAGACCTGCGGGTATGTCACAAATCACTACCGCTCAAGCAGGGGAAGCTGTGTTCAAGTGTAGCGAACTGCAACACAGCTACCCCACAACCCGCCACTCAACCCCCCCCAAACCAGGTAATTTACAAGATTTACCTAGTATGTTAAATTTGCCCCACCACTACCCGTCATTTGGTTCATGGGTAACAGATTGAAAAACCTGGTGTGCGAGGTCTTTAAAATGAGTGCACAAAAAACGATTGTAGGCTCCTGTCCCAAAAAACCCGCTACAGTGGTGCTCAGGTGGCCACCTATGTCACTTCAGTTCCATCAAACATTAGGGCGGGGGTCCACTTAAAAAATAAAATTAAACATTCCATGGTTTATTAAAGGTCACTTTAAATACCTACAGGCCCAATGCTTCATAGTGTGGTAGTCCTTCTTAAAGAAGAGGTATATGGTAAGGTTCGGAGGGTAATCTTAAAGTAAACGGGCAAATGGCTTCAGTCCCATCTGATAACCGGGGGAGGTATTTAACTGTGGCAGACGTTGAGATATTTAGGAAGTTTGGTGCGGTAGTATGTAGACACACGCCCGATCTCCCTTTAAATTATGAACACCAAGTTCTGAGTTGTTTATGTAACATTAATTACCTTCCAGACTTGGATGGCACTCTCTATGGGCCTTGAAAGCTTGTGACGTGTGTAGATGGGAGTGTTTGTGTATGTTTTATATATACACTACTCTGCTGGTACTTAACCCAGTGAGCTGTCGAACCAGATGGACTGGTATTGTCCACCACCCAAGTTGAATTGCAACCTTCCCCAGGTTTCACTTTTGTTTTAAGAGCAGAGGAGATATACCGGAGGTGTAATGGCCCACGTTGGAAGGTTTTTCAGTCTACCCATGGAAATGCCCTTTATGAGAGGCTTTAAAGTCTGCAAAGTGCCTTGAAACCTGCGCTGTATCAGTTTGGGCACCCGACGCAGGCTTTGCTCGATCAGCGATACTACACTGGTAATTTTTGTTTGCCGCTAGATACCTTGAATTTTTTTGTCACATCTTTGTATGGCTTTCTAATTGTCTCTATTTGATGATGCTGTTGGACTATGAATGTGAGCATACTTATACTTGCCCTTTTTGGTGTTTCGTCGTACTTTTGTGTCCGGGTGGTTTTGTGTGGTTACTTTCGCTTTACAGTCTGCCGTTATGCCGCATGTGGATTAGGGCAGACCTAGGTATTAGGAAAAATGATTTGGAGATGAATACAGCTTTCCCCTAGGCCTCAAGCTAGCTATGCACAATGTGGGTCTGCAGGCGCTTCAGGTTTCTAACCTTATGCGGGGCTCTTCGTGGCTGTGGCTCGTTTTCTTGCAGCCTGTTTGTACCTCCGGGTGGATGGGTAGAGATTGTGGCACGAGAGACCCAGGGCCTATGAAGGAGCTACTTGTACCCACCGAGATCCTGCCCTATGCAGATTTGCGCATTATGGGACCATTTGTGTATGGCAAGCCCGAGTCACAGGTGGGCCCTGCCAGGCGCTTCTCCAGCTCGTTTAAAGTGCGCATTGTGCCACTCATTCTGCGTTATTCATGCCAGAATGTGGTGTAACATGTTAATAGCATGTGGTATTCCCCATTCCTAGGTTCGCAATAGACACCTTTACACTACTTGCCCGGCCAGTTTGCATTGGGTCCTGCGACAAATCGGCGAGGTGAAGGGAAGGCGTCGGCAGACATGAAATGATTTGTCGGTCCTGTAGAGTGATGCAGGACGGAGGCCTTGAAGTGAATGACGTGCAGTTTGGGAGGTGTTTCTGTAGCTTCCTCTGTCTCTGAACTTCTTGAAATTGTGCCAAGATTCTGAAAGTGGTGTGGAGTGGGAAACGTATGACTGTGGAGGAAGGTAATCCTGGAACTTGAACAGTTGCCTAAAAAAACAGTTGAACCCTCCCTAAAAAGGGAAATGGCTCAAATTGAACATGGAAACCCCCCAAATTTATTAGCTGCCGCCTCCCAAAAAATCGACAAAGGCAGTGCATTTATAGTTTTAATTTTCCCTTTTGAGAAGGGAAGCGCTAACCTTTAAAATGCAAGGGAGGGATGTAAGCTTTACAGCAAGGTTTCAAGACCCCCTCCAAGGCGCCTAGATGGCATGACTGGCCCTGAAATGAATTGTTGGGAATCGTCCGTGCATTTCAATAGGTTGAGGATCACTTGGCAACTGCACACGTAGAACTGGCCTCTGTCGTAGCTATGACAAATTATATACGCTACTGAACATGACTCACGAGTTGTTTTTTTGCCTACAGCAGTGAGTTGTAGCTGTTGGCGAAAGTGGGTTTGCTGTATGGTTCGTAACAGCCTCTTTCGGAAACTTGTCCGTGCCCGATTACGTGCTTAGATGCATGCAGGTTTAAGCATGATTTTGTTTCAATGTTTTAAATAAACTAGGTATGGGCTGCTATGGGCAAGGGATGAGGAGTTGAATTTTTATAAAAAAAAAAATAAAAAAAAATGCAGAGCCTATGGTTTCTCTTCTCTGCAAAGCTGTCGAGTTTCCAGGTTGCTGCCTTACTAGGTAGCACAGTCTGGGACGTGTATGTATCAAATTAAAAACCAGGACTAAAGTCCCAGAATTCCCTGGGGGAGATGGGGTACTGGTATAACTAGTCAAGCATGGGCCTTGGAAACTTGTCTGCTATATAGTAGGTCACTGCCAGCAGTCTCCAATGCAGGGGTGGACCACCGAAGCTGCCTAGTCTCGATTCTACCTGATGCCTCCCACCTTTCACTTCCGGTTTCTTTTACGCACTCCAGAAGGTTCTATTTCATCCCTACTTTCTCCCTTTGTCACTGTTCCAAACTTCTGTCTGCCTTGCTTGCTCCAGACCCAGTTTGATGGCACAAGTGCTCAGCGAGTGCCGATGACCCCCAGCACACTGATCGGGGGTCATAGACGGGGCCACTGGAATTATGCAATTGTGCCGCTGTGACGATATTCGCATAATTAGGTTTGCCATATAATCCACCTTCTGCTGCATAATCTGCAGATTTTAACAAATTTCTTTCTTGTTTAAATGGTTCAAAAGTTAGTAAAAAAATGCAGCAAAACATGTTGCCGCACAGTGGAAGGCCCTTTGGAAAGGTTGACTGGTCACCTTTCTGTAGCTTACTGCTATATCGGAGTTTAAACTGGTACTAATGAGGTACAGCTAACAAGTGTAAAAATGTCAAAATAATGAAGTGATGCAATCGCAAAATGTGCTGCACAATGCTGCCTAATTTACTCTACTCTGCCGCATAATTTGGCCTTCCCTTGCCGCATAATTCCAGTGGCCCTGGTCAAAGATTACGCACTGCACGACGCCACTCAACTGCCGCTTTCTACACTTCAGAGTGGGAGGCTTTATGGGTAACTTGTACCACTCTTGAGATCACTGACCTTTTGCTTTTACGGTGTTGCAGTTGTGCTCTGGGCTTCAATCTGGGGAACATGCAGCGTTGGACTGGCCTATCGGCCAACCTGACAGTGCCCAAAGGGCTGGTGTGATAGGTCAGTGCGCCTTTGTTTCGTGGTTTGTAGACTTGTTTTATGGTCTGGTAGGTCAGTTTTTACTGTTGATTTCCTTGACGTTACCACAAGCATTGCCTGCAGCAAGCATAAATGCGTGTTCTCCAATGCCTTGCAAAACACCTGTACAGGTGCCTTTGCAATTTCAAAACCACCCCAATTTGCATATGTGAGCCACTGTTTAGCTACATAATTTGGTAAGAAGGCCCCCTCCTTTATAACTGTGCCCAGGCTTGTTTACTGGCCCTGACTCGTAGCTTAAATATAGAACTGGTTACGAAAGCATCGCATCTAGGGCTGACTTTGGCTAGCGTTGGTGGGTTCGTACTGCCAAGCTTACTTCTACTCATCTGTAAACTCTGATGTGGGGCGTGGCTTAGGCTGTCTAAACTGATTTAATAACCATTTGAGAAAGTTTGGTAGAGTGGTGCAAAACCCAGTTACTCTCCTAGGTGTGCATCTGGGAGGTGAGTTCTGCGGTACTCCACAAGAGTATGCCTGCCTACTTGGTAGACATATGGTATTGTTACTAGAGCCATTGATCACTTTTAATGCAAGAACCACCCTCTTGGCTGCATCGGTGGTGACTGGAGCTGCAGAAACACTGTAAAAAACAGGTGTTGCATTTCCTTCGAAGAATGTAGGCAGGACAGGGTCAAATGAATTATGCAACATGGAGTATCAAACTATGCAACAGGGTTGACTAAATTATATGGCAAAAAAGGCAAATTTTGCAGCGTAATGCAGCACATGTTGCGATAGTATTACTGGTTTATTATGACTTTGCCCCGACAGTGCTAGCGTGTATAAGTCCTCACCACATTAGTAACCGTTTAACTCTAGAGTACAGCTAAAGGCAATCAAAAGGTGTCCGTCTACTTTTGCGGAGGGCTTTGCAATACTCCTCCACATGATGCATTTTGTTTGCAGATTTTACCACATCTGTATTGGGTGATGGATTATATGGCAAATCCATAATTATACAGAAAACGCCACATCAGCAGAATCTCAATTCCAGTGGCCCTGATTGTAGGGTGGTTAGACTTTGCCGAGGCTCGACTCATTACCTGCAGGTCACTGCTTTTGGTCGGTGGCTTGAGTGATCACCCGAGGGGATTGCTGGTTTGTTTCCATTGTAGGGTCTCTGACAGGTTAATTGTTGTGCAGTGCAAATCCTATGATTGTCCCGTCAAGCTTGAGTAGTAGTTACTGATCCTTACATTTCCTTTGGTTCTTCAGGCACAAGTGTTTTGCCCAAAATTACACGTTTTGTACATGGGGAGGCTGGGATTAAGTTTATCATTACTATTTTTTTCGGCGTTATAGTACATCTTCGTATAGAACGCTGTGGGAAGTATTTCTGTTGACTAGATGAAATGCCCTCCCTCCCCAGCACAAAGAATTTCATCCGCATTATTTTTGGGGGATACATAGCTTTGGTGGCGTGCGCCCTGTTGTGATTATTACGCATCAGACTTCGCCTTCCTTGGAAGACATTGCATTGGCCAGACCACCACCACTGCATAGGACACCACATGCAGCACGCTGCGTGGGGGCGGGGGGAGTATCTCCTTGGCAGGTGTTGACCAAGTTCGGTCTTTATTCTGCAGCAGCCCCCCCCCCACACCCACGGGTGCCCCTGCCCCCCCACCCCCACAGAGGTGTGCGATGTTTGCCTCGAACACAGAATGTACTGGCACTCGCTGGCTGCCTGAACACCCGGGGGGGATGGGGGGATCCATTGGCATGGCAACCGGGGAGGTGGAAGGGAGCATGACTCAAGCGAAAACAAACAGGACGGCTGCCATGTTTTGCAACAAACAGTACGATTGCCAAGGCGCTGGCTGCGACCAAAGCCTGTTCTAAGAAGCGCATGCAAGTCCTGAAACAAATCATCCGAGCAGCTGCTATTTAAGATTTTTTTAATGTCCTATTTTTTTTGCTTAGCACTCTTTTCTAGAGACTCGCCTACATACCTGGTGCGACCTGTCTCTTTCTAGGGCGCTGCGGGTGGAGCGTGCGTCGTTGGGATCCGAAAACAGGATCCGAAGTGTTTGCTGAATGCCAGGCTATTCGTCGAGGCGCTTGCCGCTGTTAGAAGCCCCGTTTGTTACAAACTGGACGCTGTTCTTGTCAGTCTGATTTCACTGATGCTCCTCCGGTGCTTGCCAAGGTCGTGTGTAGTCTTTTGTTGCATGAGCATCTTAAAACTGTTCGGTTACTGAGTTCTGTCAGTCAGTGAGAACATCTCTGAAATTTTGTTTCTGTAACTCTGCTAGAAGTGAACTTTGTTTGCCAAGAGAAAAGCAAAACGTGTACTGGAGTGGCACGGTGGGCCTAAAAAACTAACAAAGGGGGGCCTATCGCAGAAAGAAATGTGGAATTTGTGGAGAGGATGTTGGAAGCATTTAAAGGGGAAGGAATCAACAGACGTTTTAAGGCATGTGCAAAGTGGGCTCTGGCCCAGGGCCCTAGTCTTTCAGAGGGCCCCTGATAGAGCCAGCTCTGCTCTGTAGAGTCTTTCTTGCCTGTTGACCGTCAATAATTCTTAAACAGATTGTTTGAAATACTGTTTTCCTTTAACTTATTTTTTAACGTGGGTGATGTGTGCGAGTCTATTAGGCATTGTGCAGAGAAAGGGATTTGTTTCATGTGACATCCATAAAGTTTCTTTAGATCAAAACAGGACTTCACATATGAGAAATGGGAGAGTGCCCCAGAGATTATTTGCAGTAACATTAGTGGGCTGCTATTGTGTTGCAGTATTAAAAACACACATCACTATACCTAAATATTAGATGTAAACACATTTAGAATTTGGAGAGTGCAGTGCGCCTGTGCACTGTCGGTGACCTGGCCAAAGAGGGCATGAAGGAGCTGAAGATCCTAAATCCAATTTATGGTTCATTGAACAGGTGCCCCAAAATACATTTCGCCCAGGGCCCCCAAAAAACTTAAGATGTCGCTGGGAGGGAAGAGGTGGCTGGTAACCAGCTTGGAAGCCTCTCCTGGCGACCAGCCTGTCCAGTGCTTTGCAGCAGGCTTCATCCATATTTGTCTAGACGCACGATTTATTGCTCCGCTGTACCTAGAGCCTGCAGAGAACACTTGCTGCTTATATTTTGATGTAGCAGATCTGTGTGGGTGGTGGGCCGGCCCCTGTGGTCCTTTGGCGCTTTCCACTTCCGTAAACATTCTGCTTTAGTCTTTGCCATCATTACAGGAGTGTTCCCCGCAAGATGTTGGTAATTATTCTGTGGTGCTGGTGTACCCTTGAATGTAGCACAGTGCTATCTTGTGGCATCCACGCTAATGCTACCCATGATTTGTGGGGTTGGTTCCTCTTTAAAGCTGGTTTAGATTTACTTATTGCACTTAATCGCAGCGCAAAGTGGTCTGTCCTGCAGGAGGCCATTTTGAATCAAGGAACACTTCCTAAAGTGATGAAGTGTTTAGTAAATGTCAATGCTTATCTTTTTAGTCTTTTTCATAAGATTCCTTGAAACTTTGAATTTGACTGAAATGCTTTGAATTCTAAAATCATATTTTGACATTTGTTTATCACCTTTTTTAAATAGGTGATTCTGACATTTGAATTTGACGTCTAGGTGTTCAGACACTTTAAATGGAAGCCAAATGATGCCGCAAGGCTGACTAAATTATGCAGGAAGAATAGGCAAATTATGCAACTTGATGCAGCACATTGTGTGGTGGTATTACTTCAATATTTTCTCTTTTTACACTTGTTAATGTGTAGGTAAAGGTTTCACCTTTCTAACAGTTTAATACCCAAAATACAGTAATGCAGAACTGAAAGGTGACCAGTCAGTGTTTGCAAATAACTTTTCACAGCAACACGTGGCTGCTTTTTTCTTTAAATAACGTTTGGTCCGTTTTAGCTAGAAAAACCTGTTTAAATCAGCAAATTAAGCAGTAGCTAATAGATTGTGACAAATGCAGCAAATTCATTTATGAAACGCACTGCTGCCAGAGAACAGTATAATTCTGGTGGCCCAGACTATAAACATTCCAGCTGTTTGGCACAGGAATGTTTTCTAGAAGTGAAGATTTCTGGCTCCCTATTGGAGGATACAAGTCTAGTGCTGTGATGCATGGAAAGTCTGTACATTAATCCATGGATTAAAATGTGTTTGATCATATTGACCCAGTAAGACCGTGATAGTGTTTTGCAGAATCACTACGTAGTGCTGTTGAAAGTGATCAGGAATGCCTATGCACTGCCCTCACAGCAAAGGTGCTTGGGTTTCAGATAGTAGCAAATTCATTCAAGACTTGCCCTATCTGAGGGCATTAAAACTGAGCTCAATGAGGTCCTTTATGACTTTCAGTGGGGCAATCACAACTGTGCAGTGGAACTGTGTTGTGATGTACCAGACATAGCCGAATTGCATCTTTTGTAGTTTCTTTATTAAGTCCAAGTTATAGGTCGCTATCCATGTAAAGCGGCCCCACCAAGAGCAGTCTACCTGCTGCTCAGTCCATCTTCAACAGTCACCTCTCACCACACAGGCACCCAAACATTCCGTTCATGTCCATCACATTAATATTCCACACAGAACACTCACACTGGCTGAGCAGCTAGGAACCCAGGTATCATAGGACCTGCATTAATAAATAGGCAGGATATAACCAACTGCACCCCCAAAGCCCAATGCTACAGACTGTTCCCTTGAATACTGGTGTCCAGGAGGCTAGAAGGCATGCCAACTTTTTACACTATCTACAAGAGAATGAAGTCCTTGTATAATGTGAATAATTTACGTGCACCTGTTAAGTTGAATCTCTCCACCCTGGCCTGCCTGTACTTCAGGACACCATTGGAAGCACGGATGTGCCTCCTCAACCACATGGATCATTTGCATGTCAATACTGTACCAGTCAGAGCACTCTTCAGTTACTGGTCTGGATTAGTTGTACCAACCAATCCAGTCTGTATTCACAGCTTACCCTGCAAATCTTGTGGCAGTGCGGCAACTCCACCAGGCAACCATGACTCTTAGTCTTTCTCAACCACAACAGTCCAGAAAAAAACAAGCAATTGGATCTTTTAATGCTCAGTTTTTTTGGGTTTAGCCTTTTGTGGGCGGCCAAGAACTGCAGGGGATTAGATCCTGCCCAGTGCTTATCATTGGTTTGCTTTGTCATTCTCATTTGCTTGCTTATTCATTGGTTGGCTTTCCTTGCCCAAGCTTGTCCATTTGGTTTGTCCCTCCCGGGACATCACTTCCTCACCATCTGATTGTCTAGCTTCCATCCTCCCACTGCTCACTTTTAGGAACTTTCTTTTTTTTTTTTTTTTTTGCTTAAGCACTCCATGAGACTAAATGTGTTCTAGCTCTCACCCTGTGCTTAATGTTTCTTTTGTGTGCTCCTTCTACCGCCCCATGTTCTTTCCCTTATTAATCTTCCCTCCACCATGCTTGGCTCTGTTAATGCTCGTTTCATACTCTTGAATTGGATTTGTATCCAAAAAGGCTGCTCTTGGGCTATGTCTGGCAGTAAATACTTGCTCTCTAGTTTTAACCCGCCATTAATGCCAAACGTTTGAGAGACACATGTCTGACTACCTCTGGCACAGCATTGATCTATTGGCTTTAATGTCCTGGGTAGGTTTTAAGAAAACCTACCCAGGTTGCTTTCATGCTTGCATAGGTTTTAGGTGCGTTGATGGTAGTTGTTTTTTGTTAACCATCTTCTTTCTTTCCACAGGCTGACACCTCAATACATCTACCCACAAGCCATTGTGCAGCCCAGCATGGTCATCCCCTCCCCAGTCCAGTCGTTGACTTCTCCGTACATCGATTACACCACTGCTGCAGCCCAAGCCTATGCACAGTATACCACCGCGGCCTACGAGCAGTACCCCTATGCCGCCTCTCCTGTGGCGGGCTTCATGGGTTACGGCTACCCCAGTGCAGCCCAGCAGCCCATCTCAGCCACCACCCCGGCAGCAGCCACCACCGCAGCCTTCCTCCATTATCCCCCTCAGCAGCTGCAGCCTGACCGGATGCAGTGACGTGGGGCGGCCCAGAGGAGGTCCCCTACACCACCCTAGCAGGCACAAAAAAGCAAAAAAAAAAAAAACTTCGAAAAATATAAACTTTAGGTGCATATTTATACCTAAGCTATTTATAGTGTTAAGGGTGTTTAAACCCTTAAATCTGACTACACTTGTAAATGCGAACACTTCCTGTGCAACTTTTCAACTGGGAGACATTTCTTGAAGGCGGCCTGGACTGAACTACAAGTTCTGCGCACAAGTCAACCTGCTTTCCCAATTTTTTTTTTATCTCCTATTAATCTACAAACCTGCGATATGCTATGAGGTACTCAAAGGACAGTGGACAAAAGCATTCGTCGTTTTTTTTTTTTTTTTTTTTTTTGTACAAAAACTTTGTAACACTTGAGATGCCTTACAGAAATAACTATTTTTGAATATTTATTGCGAATTCTATTCGCATGAGCTGTGAATTGCAGAAAGGAGTTTAGTAAGTATCTACCTTTGTCATTCTCATTTTACTAAATTATTGTATGTAGGTAAGTTGTAAAACAAATGCTGAAAATCATTTCAATATGCAAAAAAAGGAATATTGGCTTTTTTAAGACAGCAATATTTCTTTAGTCAAAGGCACTGTAACATTTTCTTATTGTAACTGTTTGGATCCTCGAATTTAGGTATATTTTTTAAATGGAAAAGAATTTTGATGGGTCTCGCAATTGCTGCAAGGTGGGGCCTGTTTCAGTATTTATGTAAAGGCGTATGGTACAAGCCCATTGGCTGGGGAGGGCGGAGGAGTTGGGAGGGGTTTAATGCAGATTTTGAACAAATGGTATTGAGCAGCCTACAGTCTCAAGTTGTATTCCTCACTTATTTACATGGAACGCAGCATAAACTGTTGATATTGACACCCTGCCGATGCAATATTTCTCCATTTGTAGAAATGCGGTTTAACGGCTCAAACATGTACTGAGTTCTACATGGAAATGTTCATACATGCAGCTGTAGATGGGGATTTTTTTTATTTTGAGAGCAACAAATGGCACCTTTTTTAAGTCTAATCCTGAGATAATGGGGTAACCGTTTACAGTAATGATCAAAGCCATTCACTTGTCTGGGCAAAGGGAGATTTTTTTCCATTTTGTCGCCTCCCGCCTCTTTATGTACTTATTAGTAAATGGCATGGTAAAAGCTGCTGATTACTGCTGCCCCCCTCCTTGTCTACCCCCTCACCAACACCCCCTTCTCGGTTCGGGGTCATTAACTAGAATTGCCCATCTGACTGGTCCCCCCCCCCCCCTCAACCTTTCTCCTCATTTGGTTCTCAAAATACACTTAAGTATAAATAAACGTCAAGCAATGTTTTAAAATAAAGTGACCATATTTAAGAAAAGGAATTTTGCATTCTTTGATTTGCATGCCGAAACACGTTGGTTACCTTGGTTTTGTGTTGCCATGGACATGATGTGCATTTTTTTACCTCTCCTGCCCTCTGGAAAGAAGTACTGTAAATTTAGTGCTGCATTCTGGGTAAGTGTTTGACAGACTCCAGAGAGTGCCGACGCCGCCATCTTTGGGATGTTTATGCTGTCCTGCGTTTTGCCGCACTCTAGCTGCCATGTTAATGTAGAACTGCAGCGGGTATTAACTCTCTTACCGAACTGCAGTGTTTTATTTAATGTCACGGCTGAATGTTGGAAGGCTTAAAGACTGCATTGGAGCTAGCTGCCAAGGGCGCTACTGTTTGTAAGTCCACGCAGCTTGGCTTGTATGTGGGGGATTTAATAGCAAGTGTAGCAGAAGGGTGACATTTAGATAATTAAGGCTAGGGTGTCATAAATTCTCAAGTATTGTAAATGTGGCAGCTGAACTATTGCATTTGCCAATGCTTGCGCCTCAATTATACAAGAATTTGCAAAGCCAAAATCCTCAATTAGTGGCTGTAGCTTTGATAGAGGGTATGTAAGAGCATTTCGCAAGCAGGGTGGGCAAGGGTTTGAGTGGTCGTGGTGCAGGAAGGCCCTGGTGTGGGGTCTTAAGCTATGAATACAATACCGGGTGCAGCAAGCAAAGGGGTGGACAAATAAAATAGTTCCTTTTGCACTACAATACAAGAGCTTTGCAGGCGGTGGGGGGGGGGAAAAGCAAATATCCTTGTTGATAGCCGGATGTGAGTGACCCATGCCAATGGCTGAAAGAGGTGGACCAAATAAGTGTCATTAAAGTGGGCTGACCTGGTTATTTGACAACGTATTTAAAGCGGCCTTTAAGCTGTACCTTAAAGGGGAGTTATGTACTTTAATGTTGGTGTAGAAGCTTCCACCTGTCCCTGTTTGACGTCTGCTGCTCTATTGCTTTAATAGACCTCCTGACTTTTTAATGTACTGTTAAAGAAAATCGTAGAGGGTGTAATGAGATTACCCTCTTGAGAGCAGACCGCAGATAGTGGGCAAACAGCCAGTATCTCACAGATTCCCTCTAGAACAATATTGTTAGGATGGGCTTATTGTGAACTGTCCGCAGCTAAAACTTACTGAGGCTGTTCCTTAAAGGTCACATGGAGGGCATTTCCTTATTGTACTTTAACCCCTGTTCGGCTAGCTTTTGTGACTCCAAAATGGACGCCTTGAACTGAACGGCAACCTAATGTGGCTGCCATTGTGTGGAGGCGGGCCATTGTGAGATGACGAGAATCAGGATTGTGGAGGAAACTCTGATTAGCCGTTGGAATATTGACAGTTTACAGTTACTACTACTTGCAATACGTAGAAGGGACCCTGTAAAATCCAACCCCTATGGCTGCTTGTGATAGTCTGTCCTTGGAGGGAACTACTTGGCCCACAGCTGGCGTGTCAAACGAACGTGGCCTAGAGTGGGAAGCAGTCTTGTGAATACTGGGTATCCTTGTACTTTCCTTGAGTGGTGCACTCTGTGCTAATCCTGTGAAAGCCAATTGCTTTGCCTATGTTTATTGTCCACTTGGCCAATTTAGGCACCATACTCTTCTAGCCTGGGAGAAGAAAATACTTGGTGATTTAGCGGCTTTAAAAGGAAGGCTGCCACAGCCGGACTCGTACCACTCCAGGAGATATCTGGATAGTCATCCTATATGGGAACAGTATCTTGGAAGGGGAGCTTGAAATCACACATTGGTAGGATAGCTTGACCCGTGCTAGAATGAGTGACCAGCTAATCTTCCTGTGGGTTTTATTTTTCATTTATTAAGCTGGTTGCAATCCCACATTTGGTGGTTAAGCCAGCTAACTACCATATGTAGCTCGTGGAGAACCGATGTGAGCATCTGGACTGCATACAAAGCAGGGGGGCGTAATCCTAAATTATGTATTTCATTTGCAGCTACAGAACAGGCCTACAGAAGTGGTGGAAAGGCAGCCTGAAACGGATTTGCAATCAGATCCTACAATTTTCCATCTTGGAGGGGAGCTGTGGCGTACTTGCCTCTAGTGCAGCACACAAATGAACACTGTTTCTGCTGTAGTTTTCAGGGCTGATGGCGGCTCATAATTAAAACTTGATGCAAAAATTAAAACGATTGAGGTGTTCATGTTCTTGGGTGTCTTCTGTGATGTGGTCTCTTCTGAACCAGTTGGACCCTTTATATGAGGGGTCAAAACGTCTGCAGTATCCAGTCGCTTCCGCCGTCTCTGAGAAGTCTAGTCAGATTTGTACAGCTATGGCTGTTATGGTTTCTTTATTTGGCTCTGTTGCCTTGGCAATTGTGCTCTGAACACTGAGGGGTGGCTACGGCATGCTAATGAAGCGTAATATGCATTAATAACTTACCTCTGGACCGCACGGGCTCTGCATCTCTGCTGCCATGCATGTAATTTATGAGTGATCGTTGGGGGCTACAAGAGAAGGTGATCTGCTCAGCTTATCTTCTCTGCATGAGATTTTGTGATGTACTAGTTTTTGCTTTTAAGAGGAGCAATTTGAGTTTCTTGCGGTTGTTTACATTGAATCTCACGGTTCAACATTTTGGCAAGTAAGAATAGTCTGCTGTAGGGCGCACTGGGGCAAAGATTTCATATGAACCAGCTCTACTTGTAAGGCCAGCACGTGAGGATTCAGGTCTAATTTACATGCACCACTAAGCAAAATTTGGACTCAAAGTTGCTTTTGTGCTGTACACCATATTGATACAGTACTATGGGTGATGCAGTTGTTGAAATAAATGCTCAAACGATGCAATGGAAGAAGGCAAAACATGTTTTTGTACACTATGTATCTGTTTTGTGTCCTCTGCAAAGCAGTGGAAAAACTCTCACCATCTTCAGCATGCATTTTAATTTGCTCTTGTGAGTTGTCTAGTCTCTGAATTTAACCATGCAATGGCGCGATCTGCCATCTGATGTATTGTGGGAAGAAGTTGTCCACCGCCTCTATTGGTGGTGGACGAGGAGACTGGGAAAAGGGATTTAGGGCGGCCACGTCTATTTGGTTGACTCGTGTACATGTTCTGCCATTTGCATTTGTATATGGGCCTGTAGCTTCTTCGTCAGTCTGGAAGTTATTTTTTTTTTCAAACGTGGTGCTTTATGGCAGCCATCTTTTTGTGGAAAGGTTGTCCTACTGACCCCCATATATAGGATGAATTTAGGACCATGAGTCCTCTTTGGAAGCAGGATATCCACTCATGCTTGGCTTATTACTTTAAGTTGGTTTCCTGGATTCCAAAAGAGCCAGGGCTGGTGGCTCTTTATTACAAGTAACTTGAGGGAGGTTGTTTTGCTTGTTGTATGGTGTAGTCTGTTCTTTGCGGACTGGTAGTTGCTTTCAGCAAATTTGAATTGAACCTTCGATGTACTAAAGCCTTGTATGTTGACTTTTTTTCATGATTCTCCTGTTATCGACTTCTGCGGTCTTCGGGTGCTCTTACCTACAATGGTGCAGTCTGTTAAGAACAAACGCAGTTCTGTCTTGATTATAATTGCAGTGTACGTGGGTGGTGCTTAACCGAGGGATGCAGCTTGTTCTTTGGGCCTTCAGCATGGTAGATGCCAGGCAAAGCTGCATATCCAAAGTTGGGACTAGCCGAGAAATGGGCCAGGTTTAGTTATATCTGCCATTAATGTGACTTGTGATAAAAGTATGCAAATCTTATATGCACCTACATGTCCCCTATAGATTCAAGGATGGTGTTGGCACGGTACAGTGAACATTTCTGATTAAAGTGAGAACTTTAAGTGTAGTTATTTATGCAATATATTTCTCAAATCTCAGTTCTCAAGTACTTGTTCCTTTTTGGCTCACTTGACTGCACCTGCTGCTTCTCAATAAGAGGCTCATCTTCTCTAGGCTTCTGAGACCTTACCTGATGACTTTGATCTGGTAATTCTGGGTGTGGGAATAAGTGTTGTACTGTCATATTACTTAAGTTTATAGCAAGTTGGGTATCTGAGTAGGGTGATGGCGTTTACCTGGTTTTTTTTTTGCGCTCTTTTCGGTGTTTAATATTTGGTCTGAACTTCTGCGTCAGTGTTGGGGCTCCTAAATCAGGTTCTCTTTAGTTTTGTTCAGTGTGATTTGAAATGGCATGCCAAAGTTTGCTTTCTCACAGAGCGATGTCCTCCCTCCAAGTCTTTGAAATGGAGGATGGACTGCTTCAGTCAATAACGTGTGGTCTTGAAGGATGAGCTTGTTGGTGTTTGACGCTGATTTTTCGTGGATCCAATCCTACTTGGTTTATTACTTTGAGAAATGCAAAGTCACTTTCAAGATTAACCCTTGGATTCATTGTTCAGCAGAGTGCTCAGCATGATATGCTGCAGATGTAGCGTTCCTGGTCTAGATTGCACAGTAATCTGGCTAAGCATTCATTGATCAGCTTTTTTGATTAGGTAGGTGAAATTGCTTGTTTAAACTATGTTGGCATAGTACAGTCTGACCATTCTAGATTGGACGGTAGAGGTTATTTAAGGGCATGAGAGATGGTAGAATTCTAGTTAGGATTTTAAGAAGATCGCTTATCTTTTAGGAAATGAAGTACTATTCGTGCCTGATCCCTGTGTGAGCTGCTTCCAAGTTGGAATGGCCAGGTGAGGTGATATGAGGTGCCGACTTGCATTTAGTTTTTTTGCGATGACCATGAGATGGTTGCTTTTTCTTAGTTAGGCTTTCAGGGTTGAGGTTCTGGTGTCTATTTTGATTAGTTTAATCGGCATAGTCGTAGAATGTGCAAATGTGTAAGAGTGCCCTCAAGGGTCTGAGATATGTTGAAATAATGGGATGCTGTAGCAATTTTTGGGGGTACATCGTAGATAAGTGAGGTTGAAATGAATTAATCGCTGCAGATCTGTTTCCTGTTGGATAGGGTGACACTCGTGTTGTTGTAACTCATGCCATCTCCTACTTGCTATGCTTGTTTTTGTTTGGGACTGGTGGCAACTGAGCAAGTATAAATGTCTTTCTTTACTTCCAGCAAGCTTTGGTTCATTGAGGGGATTTGTCGCCTTATTTTAACTCTGCCTTTCTGCAGACAATTAGCAGGGCTCATATTGTGAGCCTCGGCTTGCATTCTGTGTATACAATCAACCATCACTTTAGCAAGTGTTTATGTACCTTGTGGTTCATGATGGAGCGTCTCCAAAAAAGCTAGCACCCCCAACCACTTTATTAGCCCACAACTTGCAAGTTTTCAAAGGACATTCTTGGATCGGTGAATCCTGTTAAACTGATTTGCTTTGCTTTTCTGTGCATTGTTTGCTTACATTGTTAGTGATACAATTCTTCAAGGGTGGTACAGCGCAGGGTAGCCATGAGAAGTGGGCTGAAGTAGTCCATGCAAGAGGGGTTTCATTACTGGTGTTCGGCTGTCTGTTCCAAGATCTTGCGTTGGCGCACAACCTGGCATTATTCGGTGCACAGCCTGGACTCTTGTGATTCTCAAACAGCCAAACATTTCCCCAATGCAAATTTGTCCAAGAATGTTCAGTTGAGCTGGTGGAAGGGTTTAAATGTCCCGGAAGTAGAGGAGCAGTCTAGATTCCACTTAAATTGAGGCAGCAGAACTGGAATTTCCATGAGCAGGCATGCCCCCTTTTCAGAGGGAAAGCAAATGTGGCTAGGTAAGGTAGGATCATGAACGGGGCAATGCTGTTGCCTATAAAGTGGTTTCTCTGATTTTTTTTGGCATTTGCTTTCACCATGGTACGGTTTTCTCTCAAAGTAAACCGTGAAAGTAGTTTAATTTTTTAAAATTATTATTATTTTTAATTTCCTTGGCACTATTTCCCATGGGGTAAAACACTGTTCAGGAGTTATTTGTGTTGAAGGAAGCTCCCATCCCTCCAGTGTGCTTTATCAGATCTACCATTAAGGTCCATAATAGCTGCTGGTCTGCCAAATAACAAAGATAAGAGGAAGACCTATCATTGCTGCTAGCAAAAATGGCAGACTTGAAGGGGTTGTTTACTACACATTTAAGGTGTTTTGCATGCACAAAGCGTACGATTAACTTGCAGTACCTCGAATGGATTGAAATGTGAGTTGTAACACTAGGCACCCATCAGACATACAAGGAGCGTATGTGATGGACAGATATTTAATCTATATAAGATTATGGGTGTGAGTCGGTACACTTGCAATGGCCATGCTTTCTGACTGGCAATACAATATGCTGTAGGTTGTGGACCGGAGCAGCTAAACACTTGCTCTTGAGTGAATCCTTGGCATTTGAAGCCTGCCTTAAGAATACTTAAAGCACGATGGTCCACAGTCAACACAGTTGAGACTTAATAACCATCTCCCTTTTAGTGGTGTCAGGATGGTCTCTCAGAGTGAGGTAGTTTCTGAAGTGTCATGTTTCAAGTCCTTTCCTGAAAAGTAAATCCACATTGCTAATCTTTTCCTATGTTTTTTGTTCTAAAAATGCTTGTAGGAAGCTCCTGCCTCTGTCTGCTTACTTGATCCTTAGCTATGAGTGTGCTTCTATGTTGAAACTATGCTGCTGTGAAAGCTCATTGTGAACAAGGATGCAAGCACGTCTCCCTGATGGACTGCAGATGTGGACAAGATGGCTTGCTAAGAGCCTCTGACATAAACGACATTCGCTCCAAGACCAAATTTGGATGTCTGCATTTTAAATGCGTTATCCCCCACCATCAAATTGGGATCAGCCAATCGGAACAAATTCAATTTTTTGTTCTTGCTTAATGGATGGGTGCACATGTTCCGCACAGTGCCTTCCTTGACGTCGCTCAGTCACTCACGTAGTCTGAGATTATGCTGCTAGTTAAAACATGTCTGATCTTGATCTCTTTTAACCCCTTCGATGCGCGTGACGAGCTCAGCTCCTCATGCGCGGTAGCGCTGTGCGCATGACGAGCTGAGCTCGTCACGACCACACCCGCGATCGGAATGTCCAGCACACGAGCGGAATTCCAATCGCGGTCAAGGGGTTAATGTTGGACTCTAAAGTGGATGTCTGCGTGGTACAACCACAACCAATGTTAATTTTCCAGGAAATGCCCCAGTCTTCAATCAGCACTTTCTGAAGTTGGTGTCTAAAGAGATCTGGGCAGAGTGTAAAGGGTGGGAAACAGGGGGACAAGCGGTGTCATGAATGTAGAAGACAATCGGTAAATAAGAGCAGGAACCGAGGTGAGAACAGATGAATAGTTTGGATACAGGAAAAGTGGAGATGGAGTGTCTTGCAGAGAAACAGTAAATGAGTCCAGAGAGATGCTTCTGTCATGTAAAGAATAAAATGTATTGGGACATGATTTTCAGGTCCCTGCATTCAGACAGAACAAGCTGCCTGGTCGGAAAAGACCTATTCTTGGTGAGTCCACGGATTATAAAGGGCTTTAAGCCTACACATTGCTTGCCATCCATTGGCTTTATTTTTCTTGTCGATCTGGTTTGTCCTTCTCTGGAGCACAGCCTCTTTACCGTTTTTAGCTTTGCTGACTTGTTTTCCACTGCTCACTTTTGGGGACTACTTGTTAGGTCTCAACTCTTAGACAGCTCGTGCTCTGTTGCAAGACCTATTGTTGGCTTACAGTAGGCTTGCAGTCACCTCCACTGCTTGCCATTGGTTGGCTTCATCGTCACTCATTTGCTTGTTTCTTATTCATTAGTCTTCATAGGCTTTCCTTTCTCTTCGTGTTTGTCCCTCTCTTAGAGCACGGAAGTGTTACTCTGTCCTTACACTGCTCCCTTTTTCAGGTATACTTTTGTTTAAGCTCTCCATGTGTGCATATCTTCAAGCTGTCTTCCCTAATATATTTCTCTTCCCCCTCTGCACAGCTCACACCTGTCTGTTCTCCCACTCGTCCTCTTGTGCCCCCCTGCTCGTGTTGCTTTCTTACCGGTTTGCTTCTCTTCACTCTGTGCCCCCTTGATTTCTTGCTTGCTTTTCTCTCCCCTCCCCCCCACCCCCACCCAGCCTCTCCTCTCGATTTTGCTCTCCATGTTGCCAGTCTTCGCCTCCACGCTCTGTGGCCCTCCCACACTAATTTTTCATTTTTCCGCACCCCTGTGTTGCTTCAGTGCCACCTGGCCTGTATGTCACCATCCTGCTTTTCAAAAGAAAGCGTTGATGCATTTTTTTTAAAATGTTTTTATTTTATATTTTTTTATTTGCCAATCCGAGTTGGATCGTTAAATTAAGTTGTATATTAAAGAAAGGCCTCCATTTTGTCGGTGCACTCGTGTGTAGTGCATGTGCCTACAAAATGATACAATGGTCTTTATTTTTGCTGCATAGCATGGTAAATAGCCATTGGCAAAGCCAATATGTCCCAAATTCTCTCTCCCTCATGTCTCTTTCTCCCCCCCAATCTTGTTATGTTAAATTATGTTCTATTAAAATTATTTGTTGAGCGCATGTACACCGGTCTGTTTCTTAGCGCTAAATATAGGAGTAGCCTGGGTCCTGGTAGGTTATTCATGTCTGGATAAACAGCCAGGTCTTAAGTCCCCTGAATGTCAGTCTGTACAGGATCTGATGTCAAGGGGGAGGGCGTTCCAGAAATGAGGGGCCAACACTGCAAATCTACCACCACCTAGTCTCTTCAGTTTGCTGGACGGTGTGACCAGGAGGTTCAGGTGGACTGAGCGCAAATTGCAGGCAGGTCTATATAAGGTTGAAAACAAATTTCGGACAGGTGCCATGCAGAGATTTAAAAATGAGATACTCGATTTTGAAAGTGCAGCGTTGTTATGGGGAGCCAATGTTGCTTCCTCATAAGGGGGGGAGGAAAGTGTGTTGCCATCTAGGCTGATGGAAAAATCAGACTGGCAGCCAGATTTTGCACCAGTTCTAGTCTTTTGACTAGATATGATGGAAGACCGAAATAAAGTGAATTGGCATAGTCCATGTGAGAAATGACCAAAGAGGACAGCCCGAACCAATGATTCCCTAGTGAGGTCTGCTGATTTTCCTTATCTTCTGCAGCTGGAAGAATCAAGTTGAGACTACTGTCCCGATCTGGGACTTCATGGATCAGTCACAGTTGATTGTAACCCCAAGGCTCTTAGCTGAAGAAGATGGAGCTGGGGGAGAGCCCAGCTGGCCAGAAATTCAGGCTCCAAGGGTTCCGGACACCGCCTATCAAGATCAGTTCGGTTTTATCTGGGTTTAGCTTTAGATGGTTACTGTTCATCCTGTTGCGTATGTACTGCATAGTGGATTGGAAATTGATAATGGAATCAGACGTGTTGTCAATGGTAAAGATCAGGTGCAGGCCCTCTGCATAATTAAACGTGCACACATTTCTTTCTCTTAGGGACCGAATCGGAGGAAGTAGGTACAGATTGTACTGGTGCGGAGATAGTGAGGATCCCTGTGGCACTCCGCAAGTTGATTGAACACTAGGTGCTGTGAAGTGGGAGAGGTGGACAGACTGGGAACAGTCCTCCAAGATGGACTTAATCCATCTGAGACCCGGACCCTGGAATCCTGCATCCCTGACATGGTCCACCAGAATTCCGTGGTTGTCTGTTTCAAAGGCCGCAGATAGATCCAAGGACTGAGAGGTTCCCATGTCTGCTTCCTTCCTTAGTTCGTCCAACACAGTCAGTATTTTTCTTTTCTCTCTCCCATGCTAAATTCTCTCCGCACCTCCCCCTCACATTCTAATTACTCTCTACCTTTTGTGTTCCATGACCCCCCCTTAATTTAAAACTCCCCGTTACTTTCCACCACCCTCGCCTCTAACACGCCATACCACTGCAGTTTTTTTTATTTATTTAAAAAAAGTTTATATATTTTTTGTTTTATGCAGGCTAAGCACCAAATTGCCACTGGGCCTCCACAAAAGTGACCACGCACATTAAATTTCTTTTTTTCTTTTTATTGAATGATCTAAGTAGTGCCTGCAATCTAACAGCAGTCAATAAAAAAAAAAAAATCACAAATATGGAACCTGCACCATCATTTAAGCATGTGTGTTAATTGCAACACAAATACAGAATGACATGACTTCCAATAGTGGATGAGTCATTTCACTTTCCCCCCCCCCCGCCCCCCCCTCCCTTGTTAAATAGCAAAAGCATTGTGTTTTTAAAAAAAAAAAAATTTTTTACACTGATGCTGTTCAGCATTGCCAAAAAGCATTGAAAGTTCCTGTTAAAATCCTCACTGGCAGTCGCAGAACACTTAGCAAGGACTACCTAGCACTGGACCTCGGCGTATGAACGGATCATTCTATACATGAGTGAAAGTGATGCTGTATTGTTGAACATATTGAGATTGGAGAGCTCCCATTAGGTTCTGCGCCTCCTATGTAGTGCCAGTAGTCTACCAAAAAATGGGGTTGGGGTCGCCAGATTTTATTCGCAGAGGTTGTGACAATAACAGCCTATATATTTTTTGTAACGTTTGTATTTCATTTTTTTTCCTCTGCAAAACATTTGTGAAAAAATCAAGGATGCAGATGTTGGTCATGATAGGCTAAGATGAGGAGCCCAACCTTGGAGTAACCCTCAATGATGGAGGTGGGAGGGGAATGCAGTGCTTGGGTGTGAATGGGATGCAGGTCTGTAAAACAAGCAGGGAACGAACTATGTATTATAGGACTAACTCAAACCTGGATCGGTAGTGGTCACAGTGCATCGACCACTCCTGCAACCTTTCAGTTAATCTTGTATAAAGTGCCTAAAATCCGAGTTAACTTTGTGGAGAAAGCTGCATCATCCACACATCTGATGGGTGCACAGTGTGCCAGAGCAGGTATGCTGGTGCACCCGGGTGCAGCCAGTGCATGGCTAGAAGCTTGGAAAGTGTCCAACTGGAAGAAGGCCCCCTAAGCAAAAACCTCCTTGAAGGGATGATTTTGAGGTAATCTTTAAAATGTATTTAAGTGTTTTTTTTTCTGACATTAATTTCTTCATCCGTGATGTTTTGTAGTTTTTCCTTAGTCTATTTTTTTGTGTGCTGCCGTAAGGAGAACTTAGTTGATTGAAAGAAGCCATCCTAGTTAGAATTGAATATATAACCATCTTACACCTTTGATTTTAGGACTTCCACTGTTTGCAGAGTGTTGGATGATATTGACCTGTGCTTCCTCATATGACTATCTTGAGTGTATGGAAGTACCTGATCAGCCACCCATCCCTTGTTTAAGAACGTGACTGCGATATTACAAATATCGTATTCAGCTACTGAGACACTGGAATCCATTATCATTCTAATGGGGAAATGTCCACTCTGCAACGGCCAAGTGGAATATAAGCTTGAATTTCATTGCCAGTCAGTGCATCCAAATTATGACTGGTAACTGAACACTGTAAATGGCCATGATGTTCATATTTTTTCTTTTGCTGTGATCAGGACCTGCAACAGAAATGGATCAATTCTAGATGGAAAATTCAGATGTCTGCTCTTTTTTTTAAAAAAGATGTATGATTTTGTCCTCGCCAGCCCCTAGCCTCTGTGCAAGATCTGGTCATCGCAACGTTGTCTATGCCAATGGTTAGTTGGGTGGCATTGGGCCTTCCCGGTGACCCACTTTCATATCCAACATATGGATTAATTCCCTGGTCTCTAATGGCACAATACGCGATGGTGGTGTGCCTGTAATAAAGCAGGCTTAGTATCTGTGAAACTGTGCCAGTCACAGTGTGTTACTTTGGGAGTGGAAGGAGGTGTTTGTCTCCATTATAACCGTGTATTTTTTTTAATTTCTGTTAAGTTCTCCACCTCATCACTGGAACGGCAGTTGCTTTGTGTAAATCCCTGCATACGGAATGTAGTATATTTGTGTTATAAAAAAATTAGTGTTGATCCATTTCGCGTTCTTTAATTGTGGTTTTGTAACACGCTTTTGTTGGGATGGAAAAGTCTTTGTTAATGTGCACCCCTGCCCTGAGTGGCCCAACTGTAACGGTGGGATCCCAAATGCTGATTTTTGTTGTCTTGGGTAAACCAGTGCTTAATTTGTAAAATAATAAGTACCAGGGCTCTGACCAGGAGGCCACTGCAGATTGCACCACCCATCGCCCCTGTCATCGCTGCCAGAACGACTACTAACCATCTCTCTTGCATGTAAATGTGACATTTCAGATTATTCCAGGTCCCCAAAGCTAAAGGAATGGCTGGGGAGGCAGGTATTAGTAATTTTTTTAATGTATATTGTTTTCCTAAACCATGGTTATACTGCTCATCTCTAAATTACATGAGCAGCGCCACCTTGTGGCAGACTGCCCCAAGTGTGGTGTTGACAATTTGGTGCCTGTGCTCAGCACCGGCTCAAATTAAGCACTGGGGTGAACGCAGATAATGTGTGTGAACCATGACATATGCCTGTCTCACTGATTAGTCTTTTTAGACTGGGAGGGGCATCCAAAGCTCTACTGTCATAGTGAAAGGCTACTGCCTTTGTCAGGAGTTAAGCAGCACAATCGCAATGGTGGCAGCAGTGTACTGTGTAGTGATCAATAGGAGTGAGCAGGTTTTTACCTGTGTCACTGGAGTGAGGCCTCATTTAAATTTCCTCTGCTGCGTGCTTGACTCACCCTTGGCCTACATCAGTTTTGAGTGTAGTGCATGTATGTGTGCCTGTGAATCGTACATACAGGGCTAATCCAGTACTGCGATGTGTTTAATTTATGCAGGTGCATGTGTGCCTGTGAATGGTACATTACATTAAGGATGTAGTGGTGTGCAGTGTATGTATGCTATATGCATGTACTGGGTGCAAGTGATCCTGAGGTGGGCACAATACATGGGATACTCTAGGTTCCATTCTGGGAGAACCAGGGCTGAATGGAGAAACATGAAAGCGGAGGTAGAGGAATCCCCCAGACAGATGTGTGTGGCTGCATTTTTCAGAGCTCGATGAGACACGCTGAAGGAAGCTAGAGCCAGGCTCCCATACGCTTGAACGGGTGCTCTTTGATTCAGAGAGGTCACTGGTAAGGGTCCTAGGCACATATCAGGAATGAGATTGGGAAGATTGGAGAATCATAAAGAGTAGGTCAGAGGCCTTGGGTAAAACTTTGATACAAAGTAATGTGTCTGACCTCCAGGTGTGAATCTGTAGCCATTCCTATGGCCTGCGTTATGGGGCTATCCGATTTGGAGTGGCTTCAGCTGTGATATATTGCTCTCTGGAGGAAGAGCGAACCGAGGAGAGGGCACTTCAAGAGGAAGCAGACCTGCAAAATAAACTTCAAAGACAGACAATCACATTTGGTATCTGGAAATGGATGTGAGACCACAAAATATTTTCAACTCTCAAGAAGCCAGGTAGGCTGTGTGAGGAGGTGGTCTGTTAGACGTATGCCTGTGTCCAGGACTGGGGACCAAGGCCTGCTAGTCTAACAGCTGGATAAGGGGTGTTGTCATCCAGGAAATCCTACAACACCTGCATTGGAGCAGCAGCATCTGCCTGCAAGTACTAGGGTGCTCTCTGAGGAAGAGGAGTGTATTGAAGGAAGCGCGGTCTGGTGGGGGGAGAGGAAGTAGAATCCTGGTGAGTGGATCCTCGAAACGAGAAGTGAAGATTGCTGATTGGGCTGTAGCCCATGTGTGGTAACAAGTAGGCAACCCTGTATGCCAGGTGGGGCTGCAGTGAAGACTGCTGCTGTGCTGAGACCCCTGTGCATAGGAAGGACGGTGACCCTGTGTGCCAGCGGGGGCCACGGTACCAAGCAAGAAGCATGGTCTGGTCGAGACAGTCTACAGAGGAATGAGGCTGTGGTGACCCTTGCATGCCAGAGCTAAAACTAAAGACCAGCACTGTTGCCCCCCCCCCAACCACTGGGAGGAACCAGCGAGCCTAGCATGGGAGGAGGCTCAAGAACCCCCCCCCCCCGGCTCCTGCCATCGCAGGGCTGCATGTGAGTAATTCTAGGACAGATGACTGCAGCCAGCCTGGGCTGCTTGTGAAATACTTATTACCTCCACCCTGAGAATCCTTTGACTTTTCAATCTGTGCTACAACTTAGTCAAGTGTTGAAGGGGGTACTTATCCCAGTTGCTCAGGACCCATAGTAGGTTGAGCCCCGGGACTTCAGATGTGAAAGGCATAAACCCCAAATGTTGGGCCCAGTAACCTCTGCTTGTCCTGTGCCCTCTGAACAGGGTTCTGACCGCTTTAACCACCCTATGGTGTCCTCAAAGCTCTTTGAAAATAAGTGTAGGTATATGTTCGTATATTGATTCATATATAAGTAGCAATATAGTTGTGAAGGCTAGAATTGTGCAATTCTGCAGCATTTTATGCGCAATTTTGGATGTGATTATCTTCCAACATTCATCATCTGCTGTGTAATTTACAGACTTTTTTTTTAACCCAAAAATCTTTTTTCTATTTCGGATGGATCAAAAGTTACTAAAAATGCCACTATACATGTGACCGGCATTTCGCAGAGGTTAAATGGTTACTTATCATTTGTTGATTCCTGTATGTAGGAAGAAGACTTTGCCTGAAAGCCTTAACGTGTACAAATTTGCAAAAAAATGAACCACTGTCACAGCATGGTCTGCATTATGCTAGGGGTGGGCGGAGAACTCCGCTCTGCCTGCGGAGTGTGCGGAGATTTGCCTACTCCGTGTTCTGCGGAGAACACGGAGAAGGCAAATCTCCGCACACTCGGGAGCGGAGTTGGCCAGCCCCCGCCTCCACCCCCCAATTAACAATTCTACATTAATTATGTCAATTAAAAAACACTTACCTGTACTGCGGCGTCCCCGTGCTGCCCTCCTCCTCTTCGTCTCTGGTAATTCCTGCGAAAACTGCGCGTGTTCCCGCGCATGTGCATTTCTTGCCCGCACATGTGCATTTCTCGCAAGAAATGCGCATGCGCAGTTTTCGCAAGGATCACCAGAGACGGCGAGGGAGAGGACGGCAGCCCGGGGACGCCGCAGTACAGGCAAGTGGTTTTTAATTTACTTTTAATTAATGTAGAATTAATTGTTAATAGGCGGGTGTGGAGGCGGAGCGGAGGTAAAAGGAGTTTGTTCGCAACTCCATGGACCTCCGCGTAGCCCCGCTACGCCAACTACGCCCAGGGTTACATTATGCCGCATAATCCAGACTTCTTGACAACCGTCCTCTGCACTTGGAGCCAAACGTCCTCCCTAGTTGGACGCCCACGACAGGAACCTCCACAGTACTCTCCCGTCTTCAAGGCGTTGTCTTCGTTTGGCTGTGGTGATCTACCACTATTCTCCATCCTGGCCCGATGACCAACGGTCATGTCACCAGGTTCTTGCAAATGACTGTTCAGGGTCACTGGTATTATGCAGCAAGAAACACTAAATTGTCCAAATGCGAGGGACCTTCTGGATCTCAGGTCGTCAATTACAGTCTCTTCTGTAGAGATGCTAGTTACCTCTTTTCCAAGGTTTGTAAAGGAACTCCAACTTAAATCCTTCATGGTGAACAGAAGCTCAATATTCAAGCTACTGCCAAGAAACCGCAAAAATCTGCTTCTGTCCTGTAACACTACAGGGGTCTGAAAAGGAAAGAAAATATCTCTCTATATATATATATATATATTTTTTTTAGTGGGGCGGACCCGGGCACGCTTCTCCTCTGCTGTTTGTAGGCTGGACTAGCGGGCAGCATCATTCTTTCATCAACCTGAAATGCCCTCCTTGCTGCGCTAATAGTGATTTTCATGGAGTCAGCGTATCATCACCGGCCACCTAAACTGGAAACCAATGTTACATGTAAGATTTAAGGCTGGTAAATCATTTATGTAAACCGCGCCCAAGCCCGATATTGAAAGCGAAACAATTGACTTAATTTGGAAACGGGTTTAAAACGTTGCAATGGATTACAGAATTAAACGTGCATGCTTAAGACGTCTAACCGTGTTCAAAACGGATTATAGCTGAAACTCCACAGTTATATACGTTTCTACAACTTCACATAACTACAGCTGCTTCAGTTATATGCAATTTGTTCATATTTGCACATTTTTAAATTCATTAATGGCTTGAGATTTTATTTTTGGCTACTTAGAAGATAGACTTTTTTTCTTCATTTAACAAAAAACAAAAATTCTTTTTGACTATTGAGCTTTGTTAGGCGTGGTGGTCACCTGTACTTATTTTTAGGTCCCAGGATTCGCGATTCATTTTTCATCATCGGGCTTTCACCCAGGGCAAGAGAGAGAGAGGGGCTCAAAGTGGAGGAAGGAGGAGGATGTGAAAGATAGGAAAACGGTGATAAAGGGAGAAAGCAGCAATAAAATAAAAAACCTTCTACAGTGAGAGGAAGATGCAGAGAATGTAGGGTGGTGGAAGAAAGAGGCATGCAGTGGAATTAAGACTACGCAGCCTTGATATTAGCCAACCAGGGCTGCACCTGGCGCTGACTTTGTGCCAGGTGCTGCACATTAACTTCCTTGTGCATCCAACAGTTTTCAGGCAACAATAAAAATGTAAAGATAACTCTGGTGATTAATGTTACTGCTGGTGAGAGACCAACATTTTGTCTAGTGGCAGTTTTTACTCATAAAGTAGCACAGAGTGAAAATGTGCCTGCTGCAAAGAATGGGTACCATGCAGATCACAAAACTATGTGCGTAAACTATGAGTAGTGCTTTCAGCAAAAACATTACATCCATGTCAGAGAAGGGTTATGGAGAGATGAGGGGCACCGTTTGAGAGTGGTAATGAGGGAATTTGTGGAGAAGGAGGCCATGGGAGGGGAGGGTGCCAAAAAAAGGTTGTCCCACAAGGAGCCACCAGCGCTAAAGCCAGCACTTTAGCCAATCCCTGGACTTTAGAGGTGCTAGAGGTAGCCTCCTGAAGAAAAACATTTTCGAATGCACTTCTTGTTTAATTTGAAAATTAATCGCCGCCTTTCACCCCGAGTGCTTCCTATTGGGACAGTGTTTGGGTATTTCACAGAGCATTTTTCTGAGCTCCTCCCTCGCATCACTGCTAGAACGCTACACTCTATAAAGCGAGTTTGGAACTAGGGGCTAGGAGGTAGCATCTGAGCTATCTTACAAAAAGAAGTGGTCCTGGATACAGAAAACCTCAGTTTGAACGAAGTATTCAATGTTCAGTGCAAGTCTCAAAGTGCACGGTGCAATTTGCCCAGGCTTCGAAATACTCCAATTGAAAAGTTTTGTGGATACGTTAAGGGTCCTTTAGCAAAATGAATTTAAGTAGCATTCTTGCCCACCCTTTGAACTGAGGGTAGTCTGTACATACATCTCTTATAATAAATCACTGAAAAAGTGTGCCCTCTTTTGTCACTCTATAAAGCAAAGCTCTTCTTTAACAGCAGCCTTGCAAGAAAGTCCAAAATTGATGGCAGGATCTAAAGAGCCTTTCCCCTACTCGGTCAGGCCTTTTCTAAGAATCCGCTCATTCTCAACTTCATTCCACTTTAGAAGTATTTCTCATTTATCCCTATTTTTTATAAAATTACACACCACTTCTTTAGTCTCACTGATTTTTTGAGTGTCTCCAAAAATTGAGGTTGAGCTGCTCGCCTTAACGCAATAATGAAAAATTCAGATCAGTAACACCCCCCCCCCCCTCGAAAACCTCTACTAGTCAGTCGAGAGCCAGTATACATTTCATACTACTATACGTGATGCTCAAGTAGCTGTCCACCACTCCTCCTCCCCACCCCCTAGAAAAGCGTTAAACAGTGCTTCCTTTTAGCTTCCCCCTTTCACTAATCAGCCCCAAATCCAACGTTGAGGACTGTGGCACTGAACTTAATGGTCCCTGTGGTACCTTTCTGAAAACAACTCCCTGCTCAGCAAATTATGGCCACTAATGTTCTCATTGAGGGAATTCTTGAAGACTTGCCTCTTTCCCAATGCTATAACTTAGCCATTTATTAGCTGTCTGAATCCCTCAAATGATTCACTTGGTAGAGGAATTGCCAGAAGCTCTGTCATACATGAAGGTATGGTCCTCAAATCCTTGTGTTCCCTCCATGTATCACTTAGCATGGGTCACATAGCTCTGTAGGTATGACTCGAATAGGTCTCTTGGTGTATCTCATTAGGTATGCCCCACATAACTACTTTGGTATGACCCACAAATCTCTCTGCATGCCTCACATAGCTCTCCTGGTATTCCCTATACCTCACTTAGGATGGTTTCTATTTTTCTCTTGATAGTGTTAATATACCAATCTGTCATGGACCGCATATTTATTTTGGTATGAAGGGCATACTTCTCTAGATGCAACCTACAAATATTTCACTCTGTGTAACTAAAATATTTTATTTAGTATAACCCACATTTCTGTTCTTATGGCTAACACATAATTCTTGGTGTCACCCACGAGTTTCTCTTGGTATACCCCACAACTCTCCATTTCTGTGAACCACATTCGTCTTGTAGTTTGGGCCAGAATTTTGTGTAACAAATGTTTCTTGGTATTGGTTGCATTCATATCTTTATATTGACTGCTCTGCTCACTTGCTAAAACCCACATATCTAGGTGACACAAGTAATTCTGATAGTATGAGTCTAATCTGTCTTTATGCCACCAAACTAAATGACATTCCTTTACCAGCCAATTGCTTTTTCCAGCATTATAGTGGAAAACCAATCAGTTCAATTCAATGACGTAAATATGGTTGCACTCAAAATGGTACTCTCACGGATGCAATTTTACTTGCCCTAAGCAGTTGCATTTCTCAATGTTCGCATTCACTGTGAGTATCATAAGGCATTATACTAACAGTGAGTACATAAAGTAAATAGCAACGCCCATCCACAATATGGAATTTAGTGTTTGGTGCCATTGTGTAATAAACAAAGATTGATTCATCCTACGTAGATGCATATGGTGTAGCTTATCCGACTGACCACCACTAGTATTAAAAAAAATACAGCTAGACACCGACCATCCTTCTTACAAGCCAGTGGAAATAAATAATGACCTTTCGGTTTGATTTTGTTTTAGAATTGTGTTTAAACACTGAAATTTTGATCACAAGGGCAAAATGGGAAAAAAGCAGCACATAAATGCAGTCCATATTGTTACATAAAATAACTTATATTTACAATGTAGCTTGCAGCAGAATTAATTGCTGTTAGAAATGCGGTTTCTAGTTACCTAGGGTATGCACCTAAGCCAGGTAGAACCCGCCACTCTAGTAGGGGCACGTCAGTTACACACCAAAGATAACCTGTGCTCACCTTCTGGTAGCTTGGCGCAGAGCAGACAGGCTTATCAGAGGCAATGTGTAAAAGGTTTGTTCAACACACAGCAACACAAAGAATACGCCACAAAAGAGACTCCACACGGGATTATTAAAAAATTTGTTGTATATAAAATGAGACCAAAACGACCTGAATCATAAATACTAAGCACACAATGCAGCTACTCAGATAGTACTTGTTATCTTTTACAAGGCTACAATCAAAACAACATCCATCAGATCCTAAGTGCATGTAACGAAAATTAGATTAGGAAAAAGCACATGAATCACAAGATATCACCATAAACATATAGGGTGCAGTGCACCTGTGCTTCTACTAAGCTTTATATGGTAATCTTTTTGCAAACGTAGGGCACAAGAGCACCTACTACCTATAATACAGTAATCCACAGTTTTCCTAAATGCAGCAAGTGTCTAGCAGCAGTAACATGCTGTGCTCGGGGGGCCTCCGTCGAGGTTTCACCCAATAATGCCACCAGAGATCAAGTGCCCCCCAGGTACATCCCGACGGGGAAAACACATGTATATCCTAGCAAGGAGACCTTGCTTGGCCCCCCGCATATAGAGTAGCCAAGTGCAGTGGCCGTGAGCTCGCGGTGCAGCTGCTGAAGACACAATGCCGCCTAACAAATCATGCTGAGCAGCCGCAGGCGGAAAGTATGTTGTGCAGATAAGGGGGCTCCCCTGGCCACTCATCACTCCTGGGCGTCGGTGGGCCTCCGCAGTGGGGCCAGTGGCTTTAGCAACAATCCAGGTGACTCTCTGGGGCGCGAGCTGGGACAACACTGATGTTGCCGGTGTTTCCTGTGTTATCCTGGCAAAGAGGGTTCCACGGGGGCTGGGCAGAGCAGGGAATTCCTTCTGAAGAATCCCCTGCCTCTTTATTAGCAACAAGCGGGGTACGAAAACCCGGGGACGCAGGTGGTGAGCGGCCCAAGATCGAGGCGCTTGTCCAGGGATGCAAGTGAAGCAAGAAAAAGCAGTTCCCAGGGGAATGAAGCGCTCACCACGTGCTGATCGAGAAACCAGGAGCAATAAACAGCACTCGCCATGAGCTTATTTAAAACACTAGGAGCAATCCATCACGGCTCCTTTTCAGAGCATGCTGCTGCCGGGCTCACATGAAAAAGAGTCCCATGGCAGAGGTGAAGAGGGGTCAATTTTTGGTCACCCAGCGATTTGGAGACCGGGGCAGGCATGCCAACAAGCCCTTGGAGAACACTGTGGCACAAAGAGTAGCAGGCAGGCCATTACAAAAGTCCAGTTGCAGAGGGGCAGTCCCTCCAGCAGGCCACCCAGCAAAGGAAGTGGTCCAAATGGCAGTTCCTCCTGGCAGCACAGCAGTCCTCTGGCAATGTACAGGTTGTAGAGCCAGCAGCGTCTTGTTACAAGTCGCACGCAGTTTCTAAAAACATGGGGTCAGAGCCCCAGTACTTATACTCAAAAATGTCTTTGATCAAGGGGTGACTTCAAAGGAACCCTTAGAAGTGTGCAACAATCCCTTTCAATGCAGGCCTTTCTCCAGACGAACGGTAGGGGGTAAATCAGCCCTTGGTGTGAGGGCAGGACACAACCTATACAAATTTAAAGTGTGAACCACCTCTCCCAGCCCAGGAAGACCATCCGTATGTAGATGTATCCCCTGTCACACCCAGCCCTTCCTATGTTGTGGCTGTCTGGAAAGTATGCACCAAGTGTAGCTGTCACCCTGCCCAGACGTGTATTGGAGTCAGACTGCAAAGCACAAAGAGTCATAAGCACAGAGAAATGCCTACTTTCTGAAAGTGGGATTTCTAAAATAGCAATGTAAAATCAACAGCGGTAAGTAGGATTTATCACCACTATACTAAACATATCAAACATGGCAATGCCACCCCTTTTTGGTCAGGAATTACCACTTAAAAGTATATAAGGGAATTCCCAATACTAGCCTATGAGAGGAGTAGGTCTCACAGCAATGAAAAATGAAATAGGTTGTTTGTCACTACCAGGACCTGCCACACATAAAGGCGCATGTCCTACCTTTTACCTACACTACACCCTGCCCATAGGGCTACCTAGGGCCTACCTTAGGGGTGACCTATGTGAAATAAAAGGGGAGTTTAAGGCTTGACAAGTAGTTTTAAATGGCAAGCTGAAGTGGCAGTAACCTGCACACATAGCCTTTCAAACCTGTCTCAGGCCTGCAACCACAAGGCCTAATTCTGTGAGAGGCACAAGCAGTGCTGCAGGCCCACTAATAGCATTTAATTTACAGGCCCTAGGTATATGGTATACCATTTTACAAGGGACGAACAAGTAAATCAAATATGCCAAACAAGTGTAAGCCAATCATACCATGTTTAGAGGGAAGAGCATGTGCACTTTAGCACGGATTAGCAGTGGTAAAGGGCCCAGAGTCCTAAAGCCAACAAAAAAGGTCAGAAAAATAATCGGAGGAAGGCAAAAGGTTTGGGGATAACTCTGCAAAAAGGGCCAGGTCCAACAATCACTATACAAATAAATCAGTTGTAAAAACATATACATATAGGAAGATGGTTACCAACACAGGAAAGGGAATATAACATATGCTTAGGAGGTCAAATATGCAAACTTAGGGGCTCATTATGATGGCGGAAGGACCGCCGGGCCGGCGGTGGTGGTCCTTCCGCCATCACTGAGCATTATACCCACCGCCAAATTAGGATGGTAGTGGGTATCGCGGCAGACGCAAAGTCCGTCCGCTGCTTTTCCACCGGAGGCAATCGAACCGATTGCCTGGCGGATGGAAAAGGGCCACTAATATGGTGGCGGTGCCTAGCAGGCACCGTCCGCCATATTATGATGTGCCCTGGGAAAGGCCTTTCCATGGCGGCGCTGCCGCCATGGAAAGGCTGGTGGGGATTGGTTTTGGGGGCCTGTTGCGGGCCCCCTCAGTGTGGGGGGGAGGGTCTAGGTGCACTGGGGGGTTACCCATGGTACCCCCCTACATTCCCATGCACAAGGTGGCAGGCACCGCGTGGTGCCTGCCACGTTGTGCATGGGAATGCACATCGTGGCATTTTGGCATTGCGAACGGTGCTGCAGCCAGCAGCACCGCCCGCAATGTTAAAAGGCCAGGATGCGCCCGCCATACTGGCGGGCGAATCCTAATTGGGCTGGTGGCACCGCCGCATGTCTGGCGGGCGGTCCCATCACCGATATGATGGCGGGCGGACTGATATCCGCCCGCCATCATAATGAGCCCCTTAGTTTATATAACAAAACATGCTTAGGAAAGTGGGTTGCACTGTGAAAAATGTAGTTTTGGAGCAAGATGTTTCTGTCACTGAAAGACGTGTAGCAGGACAGTGTTTTGTAGTTAATCCAGTTCCTCTGGTGTGTTTGTTCCAAAGCGGACGTTCCGAGGTAAAAAGTAGGCTTTGTTAGGTATGTTTCAGCATGTGATTTCTTCAGAAAGTATGACTCATTCTCTTTTTTGTCTCATCTTTATGAGTAACATTTTTTTTCCTATCGGGTTGGCAAATTGCCGAGCAGCAGGAATGGCGGCCATTTTTTTGTAATTTGTTTTATTGACAGAAGTGCGTAGTAGCACTCACTGACTACAGTAAGGTTTTGTGGCATTAGCCACAGATACTTATTAACAGGTTAGCTAAAGTCACCATTGATTGTTTGGCTTAAAGCCTCTCACAATTAACCTTTGATGTTTTAGCCACACCTACAGATAGTTTCTGGGGTTTAGCTCTGCTCACATTTCATCATAGGTTATTTTTTCCTTCCATGTAATTATCACAACATTTCCGCCTGCCGAAGACAATGTTGGAAGTGGCCGTGAATGGATGGGAAATTTGCACAATGAGAGGCTTTGTTTACATATTTGTGTTGGTGTCTAAATGAGTCTCTTTGAGCGTTTTCTCGGATGATTTCCCTTTTTATTGCTACTTGCACCTTACTTTTTTGTGATAGGCAGGCGTGTTTAAGATGGCATGAGCGTTCGGTCTTAGCGAACCACTGGAAAGGTACCAATGATTCATAGTACACTCTATACCTGGCAGGAAGCCCCTAATTTCCAATATATCAGGTGTCATATGGCATCTAGAAAAGACGCTTTTAATTGAGAGACTGCTACATATTGCAGTATATTAGTAGTGTGCTCATGTTCTTCATTGTGGCCCAAAGAGATTACTACAGCAACAGTTAATTTTTGCTTGAGCTATCGCTCTGGATGTAGTAGCTTTTCGGGCTCTACCAGCTCTTACGAAAAGTTGCATATGCTGGTTGAAGGAAGATACTATAGGAGTGACTTGACAGAGACATTTTTTCCTCAAAGATGGTGCTCTGTGTTTTTGACTTCTTTTTGGGATGGATAACAGCATTTCACCGTCAAGAAGGCCGAGATTTTTTTTTTAAACTGTTTTCAAAGTGTGAAACCGCCATGATAAACACAGTCTTTGCTTCAATGAGACTAATCCACTTTGTGTTCATCCCACTATTGTATGACGTGAAATGCTTCCTCTGCGTGTTCTAAATCTGTTTTGGTATCATCATTGGGTTGAAAAGCATCCTTAGTGTTCTCTGTGTAGTTGTGGAATAATACTGAATAAACAATCCAGCTGTTTCTTATGAATATGTTTGGAACTCCCTTGTTGCGGTCTTAGTCTGTGAGTGTCGACCTACTTGAGCAGTTGTTTATGACTGCTAGTCTTCTGGAATGGTATACAAGGAGTAACGGGACATACGTCTGCTCCTCCGCCCCAGTGACATGGGCTGGTACCCCTAAGTGGCCTGTTCTTGGCGAAAGGCATATCCTGTTCCATCAAACATGTTAAGATGGGCAGGTGCCCTTGACGTTGGGGTCCCTTTATCACCAGTATTTTAGCAGCTCCTTGCTCTGAATTTACCACTTTTTGAGGTGCTACCTTTCTCCTGCTGCAGGATTAACTTGTGGCTTTACCCACTTGGAGAGTGATTGGGTCTGGCCGGCGTGAGCATGTGCTGTCGCTTGCGAGAGATATTGAGTTGAACAAGGGGCTTGGAGCCTGCCCATTGCTTACCATTTGTGGCAATCATTGTGATTCTCATTTGCTGTCTTCTAATTGGTCAGCATGAGCCATCTTCACTTCCATATGGATTTTGGTGCTTCTACTGCTATGATTGAGGTACTATTTTTTTATTTTCGTCTTCCCAGCTCGACCCATGTCTGTGTTGCTTCTTCCCCCTCCCACCTCCCCTGTCCGTGTTCCTTCTTCCCCCTCCCACCTCCCCTGTCCGTGTTGCTTCTTCCCCCTCCCACCTCCCTTGTCCGGGTTGCTTCTTCCCTTCCCACCCACTTTGTTTCCTCTTCTCCTCCCACCTGCCCCAAGTCTGTGTCTTATTCTCGCCTCACCAACACCATGTCCCTATTTCTTATCCCTCCTGCCGACAGAAGGGAAAAAGGTGCTGGCCGCTTCATGGTCCTTTTTTTTACCGTCCTGTTAACGAACACTCGCCCTCCCATCCTATTTTCCACCCCCAGCCGATTAACAAAGCCAATCACTCGTTTTCTATATGTTCTGCCTCTCCAGCTTTTCCACTTTTCTCTTGTCCTTTGCCTGTGTATTTGTCTGTTATTTGTCTTCTGGCTGTCTGCTTTTTTCGCAGTTTCCTTCTATGTATTCTCTCTAGTGGCGTTCTTCCTCTGCTAACTTCTGTCATCTCTGCGTCTTATTTCTCTGTGCATTCGTCTGCTTCTTTTTTAGGTCTCGCCTGGCGTTAGCAGCGCGCATGTGCTGCTCTCGCCATGCGAGGGCTTCTTGGAATCAATACGGTTCCAGAAGTCGTGTCTCTGCTCCGCACAGGATTTTGATTGGCGTGCGTCGTTTGTCATCATTCATTATGCCGAACAGAGTTCGTTGATTGGACCAGAGGGTTTTTAGTCCCTCCTGGTTGCCACCCTGTCCAGTTTTAGCCCCGCCCAGCTGGACTGGAGGCTTTACTGGCGGCGTGACACTCTCCTCTTTATTACTCGGTGTAGGCACTTTTTTTTGGGAGAAAGCGCAATGTAAACAAGTGTCTGCTGTGTGTTGTGCATTTACTATTCTGTGGCGTTTACGTAATGATAATGGTTATAAGTTTATTGCGGCTTGGGGCTTGGGGCTTGTGCCGATACGTACGCATAGAAGTTAAGAACATCTACGCGTATTGGTGCTTCTGCCGATTTGTACGCATTTTTAAAAACACCTACAGGTAGGCAATGGCGACAGCTTTTTTTTGGGGCATTCAATGGTACCGCGCCATTTCTCGCTTACCCGCTCCTGCTCTCGTTCCCTTTATGAATATCTATCATCTGCTCCGAGCGCGAGTGCTACCCGTTGTCCGTGCTGCCTTTGCCCCAGCCCTCTCCCGTTTTCCTTGTTTCCTTGGTGTTTGCGCACTCTTTGCATGGGTTTTCCTGTTTCCGCGCGGTCTGCTCTTCGTTTTCCTGTTTCCGCGCGGTCTGCTCTTCTCCCTGTGCGATCATGTTAATAAAAAAAAGCTGTGCGGCCAGTTAGTCGCACCCGCCATTGTTCACCCTCCTCCACATCCATACCCTTCATGTTGCATGCCCACGTTATTTTACTTATTTATTTTCATTAACTGCCTTCCCACGCTCACTCTCCTCCCTGTGCGCCGTGTTCAGCAAAAAAAACGTGTAGCGGATTACTCGCACGCACCATTGTTAAACACTGAATACCCTTCATGCTACTTGCCCACGTTCTTTTATTTATTTACTTTAATTCAGTGGCTTTTTTCTGCTGTTGTCAGTACGGAGCGGGTGCTTTATTCTTCCTTTCATATTGCTCTTCACACAAATTTCCGGTGCTTGGTTGGTTTTGCTGTTTCCATTTTTGTTTACACACAAATTTCCGGTTTCACTTTATTAGCACAGTGCCACTTCATAACACCGTGCTCCAGCTTCAAGCAAGCTTCGGGAGTCCACGCCATTTTCATAATTTATTCACGGCATGGCCGCCACGGCTTCGGCGCGAACTAATCAGCCGCTTGGGACAGCACCCTTTCCGAATGGCGACTACTTCGGCCTAGCAGATGTGACGTCCATGTCCTTCATAAAATCACCCTATGCAGGCTTCCTTCCTGCCCTTCGTTTAGCCCCCACCAAACTAATAAGGGCCACTCAGCAATCTCCCCGCAACCCACTGCTGTCCTTAGATGGCGATGAACACCCAGTGGCCGGAACATATGCATTGCCTGCGCGGAAGGAACATGCAACAAGCATTAAAAATGCAATAGGTCTCGCCTTTCATTAAGTTAAAGTCATTTGCTTTGCTATACAATACCATTAGCAAAGCAAATCGCTTTAACTTAATCAAAGGCGAGACCTATTGCATTTTCAATGCTTGTTATATCTTGTTCCATGTACTGTGCCTCACGTCTTTCCTTTTTCTGACCTCTCCTCTCCTGCCGTACTTGGAGTGCCCCAGTCCCCTTTATCCGACTGTGTCTATGGCTGTTACAGAGTGTGTGAGGCCCAGAAAGCACGGTGTCTGCCTTGCTCTCAGGGACTCCTGCCATGTTCTTCTGTTGTTCCTCTCTGTCACTTCTGTTTATTGACTGGAGAGGCCCAGACATTAGGGACCCCCGAAATTGCCCACTCAACACATTCAAACGAAAGCTCAAGTGTGTCTTGAGCAAGGAGCAATGTCACCAAGTTAAGCTCATTTTGGGCATAAAGGCACCTTAAGGCGGGCTTAGACTTTGTTTTTCTGCTTTGGGGTTCCTGCTTCTCAACATCATCATAACCTACAAACTCTCAGGTCTTATCTAATTTGGGCTGATACTTTTTCAGTAAGCATGAATTTTTCAATACTCTGTTGTACATAAAATGTTGTCACGTCTTTTCGGGTTACCTTGGGGAACCGCTTTATGCAAGGACCTGTCTCCCTATTGCAATAAGGACACTGATCCCTTATTGTGATATGTGAGTTTTTTCCTGTGATCAGGGTTTTTAGTCAAATGCGGAAGTGCAGGGTCTCACTGTTCAGACCCCCTGTTTGCTCCTGGGAGTTGCCAGGGCTCACAGAACTGCCGAGAAGTGCTTCAAATGATAGAAGTGCAGGGGCTAGGAAGAGGAGAGGACCTCCCATTAGATCACTGCCTATGATTGCTTCTAAAATCCTATGTAGAGGCCCTCAATGCACTGCACCTATTTTTCTATGTACTATAATGCCTTTTCTGTACAGTGCTAGGAAGCCCTTTTGGCAAGGTCAGCTCTATAGAAGACCATGTAAAGAAATATATTGTTCTTTTCATTCTTTTGTATTTTTACCTTTCCCTCTGTGTGGGCCTGTCTCCTTCGTTATATATGTTCTTTCTTTTGCCTCTCTTTTTCCTGATGCCTGTTTGACAGGTTTGTCCCCTTCCACCCCTGTCCATGTTGCTTCTTCCTCTCCCACCCACCTCTCCGTGTTTCTTATTCCACCATACCTGCCCAATGTCTGTGTTTCTTAAATGTCTGTGTCTCTTATCCCCCCACCTGCCCCACATCCATGTTTTTTTTTATACATCTCCCTTACCATCACATCCTGCTCACCCCAAGTCTGTGTTTCTTATCCACCCCACCCGTCCCATGTCCGTGTTTCTTATTCCCCTTTCCAACCCATGTCTGTGTTTTCCCCCCATCTGCCCCATGTCCGTGTTTCTTATTCCCCCAACTGCCTCATGTCCATGTTTCTTATTCCCCCCACACGCCTGTGTCTTTGTTTCATATTCCCCTAACCGCCCCATGTCTGTGTTTCTTATTCCCCTATGTCAGTGTCTCATTCCTCCCACCCACTCCATGTCCCTTATGTCCCCCCACCCACCACATGTCTGTTTCTTAAACCCCCACCAGCACGATGTCTGTGTTTCTTAAGATGTCCGTGCTTCTTAACCCCCTACCTGCCTCATGTCTGTGTTTCTCAATCCACACTCCCATCCCATGTCCTTGTTTCTTAACACACCCCCCCACCCACTCGATATCCATGTTTCGTAATCCCCCTACCGGCCGCATGTCCATGTTTCTTATCCGCCCCACCTGCCTAGGTCTGTATTCTTTAACCACCCCATCCGCCCCTTGTCTGTGTTTATCTACCCCATCTGCCCCTTGTATGTGTTTCTTATCTGCCCCACCCACCCCTTGTCTGTGTTTCTTATCCCCTCAACTGCCCCATGTCTGTGTTTATTAACATGTCCATGTTTATTAGATGTCTGTGTTTCTTATCTGCTCACCCACTCCATGTCCGTATTTCTTAATATATCCTAGTTTCTTATTCACCCTACCAGCACCATTCCATGTTTCTTATGCCCCCACCTGACGTCCATGTTTCTTCTCCCCCACCCACCCCATGTTCACGTTTCTCATGTCTGTATTTACCCGCCCCATGTCTGTGTTTCTTATCCCCCTGCCACCCCATGTCTGTGTTTCTTATAACCCTGCCACCCCATGTCTGTGTTTCTTATACCCCTGCTGCCCCATGTCTGTGTTTCTTATTCCCATGCCCCTCATATCCGTGATTCTTATCCCCCCACCCGCCCCATGTCTGTTTCTTATCCCCCAACCTCCCCATGTCTGTTTTTTATCCCCCACCCACCCCATATCTGTTTCCTATCCCCCCACCTGCCCCATCTTTCCTATCCCCCCACCCGCCCATGTTTCCTATCCCCCCACCCGCCCATGTTTCCTATCTCCCACCCGCTCCATGTTCGGGTTTACAACACCCCACCCACTCCATGTTTGGGTTTCCAACCCCCCACCCACTCCATGTTCGCGTTTCCTATCCCCCCACCTGCCTCATGTTTGTGTTTCCTATCCCCCCCCCGCCCCATGTTTGTTTTTCTGATCCCCCCACCTGCCCTATGTTTGTGTTTCCTATTCCCTCCGCCCACCTCTTCTGTTTCCTATTCCCCACCCCATGTCTGTGTGTATCCCCTTCATGTCTGTGTTTCTTATCACCCCCACCCATCCCATGTCTGTGTTTCTTATCCACCCCACCCGTCCCATGTCCGTGTTTCTTATTCCCCTTTCCATCCCATGTCTGTGTTTTCCCCCCATCTGCCCCATGTCCGTGTTTCTTATTCCCCCAACTGCCTCATGTCCATGTTTCTTATTCCCTCCACACGCCTGTGTCTTTGTTTCATATTCCCCCTAACCGCCCCATGTCTGTGTTTCTTATTCCCCTATGTCAGTGTCTCATTCCTCCCACCCACTCCATGTCCCTTATGTCCCCCCACCCACCACATGTCTGTTTCTTAAACCCCCACCAGCCCGATGTCTGTGTTTCTTAAGATGTCCGTGTTTCTTAACCCCCTACCTGCCTCATGTCTGTGTTTCTCAATCCACACTCCCACCCCATGTCCTTGTTTGTTAACACCCCCCCCACCCACTCGATATCCATGTTTCGTAATCCCCCTACCGGCCCCATGTCCATGTTTCTTATCCGCCCCACCTGCCTAGGTCTGTATTCTTTAACCACCCCATCCGCCCCTTGTCTGTGTTTATCTACCCCATCTGCCCCTTGTATGTGTTTCTTATCTGCCCCACCCACCCCTTGTCTGTGTTTCTTATCCCCTCAACTGCCCCATGTCTGTGTTTATTAACATGTCCATGTTTATTAGATGTCTGTGTTTCTTATCTGCTCACCCACTCCATGTCCGTATTTCTTAATATATCCTAGTTTCTTATTCACCCTACCAGCACCATTCCATGTTTCTTATGCCCCCACCCGACGTCCATGTTTCTTCTCCCCCACCCACCCCATGTTCGCGTTTCTCATGTCTGTATTTACCCGCCCCAGTCTGTGTTTCTTATCCCCCTGCCACCCCATGTCTGTGTTTCTTATACCCCTGCCACCCCATGTCTGTGTTTCTTATACCCCTGCTGCCCCATGTCTGTGTTTCTTATTCCCATGACCCCTCATATCCGTGATTCTTATCCCCCCACCCGCCCCATGTCTGTTTCTTATCCCCCAACCTCCCCATGTCTGTTTTTTATCCCCCACCCACCCCATATCTGTTTCCTATCCCCCCACCCGCCCCATCTTTCCTATCCCCCCACCCGCCCATGTTTCCTATCCCCCACCCGCTCCATGTTCGGGTTTCCAACACCCCACCCACTCCATGTTTGGGTTTCCAACCCCCCACCCACTCCATGTTCGCGTTTCCTATCCCCCCCACCTGCCTCATGTTTGTGTTTCCTATCCCCCCACCCGCCCCATGTTTGTTTTTCTGATCCCCCCACCTGCCCTATGTTTGTGTTTCCTATTCCCTCCGCCCACCTCTTCTGTTCCCTATTCCCCACCCCATGTCTGTGTGTATCCCCTTCATGTCTGTGTTTCTTATCACCCCCACCCATCCCATGTCTGTGTTTCTTATTCCCCCAAAGCTGGTACGTGTACGTGCTTCCTATCCCCTCCACCTGCCTCATGTCTGTGCTTATTATCCCCCTGCCACCCGATGACCCTGTTTCTTATTCCTCCTCCCCGCCCCATGTCTGCGATTCTTATCCCTTCCCACCCGCCTGTGTTTCTTATCCCTCCCCACTCGCCCGTGTTTCTTATTCCTCCCGAGCCGTCCTATGTCCGTCTTTCTTATCCCCACCCACCCCGTCTGTGTTTCTTATCCACCCGCCCCATGTCTGTGTTTTTTATCCCCCCACCCGCCCCATGTCTGTGTTTTCTCAGCCCCCACCCGCCCCATGTCTGTGTTTCTTATCCCCCCACTACCTCATGTCCGTATTTCTTATCACCCCCACCCATCACCTGCCTGTGTTTCTTATCCCTCCCTGCCCAATGCTGTGTTTTTTTATTCCCCTCAACTCAAGCGCCCTGACACGGCCAGCGCTCGCCGCTTCATAGTGTCTGTTTTTACAGTCCTGGTAACTAACACCCCCCCATCTGTTCTCCACCCCCACCAGATTGGCAAAACCAATAGCTCGCCCATAGGAAAAATCTATTGGCTTTGCCGGTGCTTGTTTTTATAAGCTCCCAGATCCCGCGAGTTTCCTAGTTCCATGCATGAGAAGCTCATTCAGTCAAGGTTTTATTCCTTTGCATTTTGGGATTAGTAGTCAGGTTTATCTCAAGATAACATTAAGACTACAAGTTGCAGGATGCGAAGGAAAAAACTTTAACTGAACGAGGTGTTCATGCCAGTGGCATAACGATAGGCCCCGCACCTCACGCGGCACGGCAGGGCCCCTCGAACACTAGTGGCCCACCTCAGGTACTAGGTACAGGCCCCTGGAGGGAGAGTTCCTAACTGGGTCCATAGCATTGAGGGGCCCTCGCCATGCACTTTTGCACAGGGCCCCCCTTCAAGTTTCGCTGCACCACTGGCTCATGCATGGCCCCGGTAAGTGTGAGAGCTATGAGCTTACTCTTTCACCTGAAGGGCAGCAGGGCTGCAACAAAAGTAACGATGGGTAGCAAAATAACTACCCTGCTGGACTCCGACATTTCTGAAAACGTTACCTATGTTTCATTTTAAATATGCTCTGTATTTAAACCCGATTTTAGTTTTTTTACTGAGACGCACCCATTGGCAAGATGTGAGTGGCAGACATTTTGATATTTTCTGTTTCCAATAAGGAGTGAACCACTGTGTCCTTTCTCTTGGTGGCAGTTAAAATATTTTTTGCCCGCCTTTGGATGAAGATCACATCTACCAGTCCCACATTAACCTGGTTTTCCTTTTGTTATTCCTTAGTTGATATCATATGAGGCAGTTTTTTTCAGCATTTGTCTTGTGTTTGTGTTGGTCTGTTATTCAGTTGTCTGTTTTCTCTTTTTACTTAGTCTTTTCCTCAGCCTGTTCTGCTCATTTCTCCATCTCCAGCTAAAACACAAAACCAAACTTCGAAGCTAGGATCCTAGGAGTAATGAAGATCTGGGCAGGAGTCCGCACAGAGTCACACAGCCCAACTCTTTTTAGATGGTGTCTGTCAGTCTCTTTGCCTTGGTCTTCCATAACCTTGGGCTGTACACCCCTATGCTGCAATACTAACAGCATAAATGAAACATTGCATCCATCTCGCCCACCTGAAGTGCCACTACTGCCTCAGCACGGACGCGCAATCATGGAACCCACTCCCCACAACTTGTGCTCAGGAGAGAAAGACATATGCAAACGAAACAATTGATGGACGGAATGCTGGACAATGCAAACATTCACCCCCAGTCACAAGGATCTGGATTTAATCCATCATTCTTTTGCTCACCACACCATGCAGGTTTGGACCCAGCCATATGCAAATCAGTCTTGACCCTGTTTCTAATGGGAACAGTCCAGCCCGAACTGCCTAGCCAGGTCCTCCCTGGACCGGAAACAAGTATCCCATTCACTGCCCACTGTGCTGTTCACTAAATCACTTATTGATTGATACACTCTCATTCAGCCCATGCATCCACTTATGCAATCGATTACTCACATTACACTCAGCCACTCCCTCAATCATTTGTTGACTCATTCATTCACCCACTCATTCCCTTAGTTACTTGTTGCCTTTAATAATTCACTCACTTATTCTTATGCATCTCATTCACTGACACTCACCCTCACACAGGCTGCCCTCTTCCTAACTCCATCCTGCTCCTCCTGACTCTGAAAACTTTCCCCATCAGTCAGAAATCTTGGGATTCTTTCCAAGCCCCCCCATAAAGATGGAAACCAACATTAGAAACAGCCCTCGCACCACGCTTTCACTGCTGAAGATATGCAAAATCCTCCCGCTCATTGCATTCAATAGAACCAAAGGTCGCCTCAATTCAATGGTATTCAGGATGCTGCACTACTGCAATAGTCTGCTAATGAGCCTCCTCTACTAATCTTCTGTTCTAAACTTTGCCCCCTAAGCTCTGTACGCATTACCAGATGTACATCACCTCAGCATGCCAATACAGAGCTGGCTGGGCCACGTGTATTCTGATCCACAAACTGTTGCCTTACTAACACTCTTCAAATTTAGCACCCTACGCACTAATTTGGAACCAAGGATGCACTACCCATAACCTATTCACACCAAATCCTCCCTGAGCATTCAACCTTCTATGTCCCCTACACTGGAACTTCCTAACACCCAACATTCAAGTCATTCACTCGCTCCAAGAGTACAACATTCAACTAAAAAGTGATCCGCTGCAACTTGAAAGAAATGAGGAATAAATTACCAATTCTTGTGTAAATATGAACAATTTTTGCCTTTTTGTTCAGTTAACTAGTAATTATGAGTTTGTCTTTGAAATCAGTCTCCTACATTGGTGCAACTTAGTCATATTGAATCCATTAGTTCTCCTTTCTTAAAAACCCCAAACTAATTACTTGTGTACTGTCGTCAATGCTATTTATAATATTGATGATCGACTTATTATTGTTACTGAACTAAATAATCAGATCTCCCTCGCTCAGTTACTCATTCAATTACCCACTGTAGTGTCTTGCAATGTTTTTATAAAGGAACACTTTTGGCTCCTAAGGGACTCCGTAGAGCTGTAACGTAGGTGTCAGAGCGTAATGCCATGAAAGCTTGTTTTAGAATGTTGAGTTCAAAGTTGCACGCAGCAGAATAAAGATGTATAATACAAAGCTCCGTGTGTGCTGTAGTCATTAGCAGGTACCCAAGCTGGGGAGGACGCTACAAACAGCGACGAGGTAGGGGATAAGTAACCCAAAGAACGATTGTGCTCTCCCAGACAGTTTGCCGTGGTCCAAGCAAACTTCTTGTGCATGCCACATGTGTCGCTGTCAAAGAACGGAATCGACGCTTCGTGTGTGTGGAGTCAAAGTGCAACTCCAGCCGCTGTAAAGCAGGTGAAGAAAACGGAAGCGTTGCAAAGAATCCACATGTTGATGGTCGAGAACCTGTTGGTCAGGTCATACCTGAAGGTACCGCACTGCCACGCAAGATAAAGTTGTACATTACACAGAGTTTTAATGCTGAAGGCCAATTCAACCTGGCTTACAAAGCGCAGCCGATGATAATCATATCTTGCAAAATAATGCTGCGAACAGAAGTGCTGCAAGGCGGAGATCAACCAGGTGTCAGAAAAAACAAATTGACATTTAGAAGAAAAGAAATAAATTACTTACTGAATACACTAAAGAGAGTCATCGTACTACAGCATTCGGTGAGTTTGGCTCAAGGATAAGAGTTCGGGGTTGTTCTTCCGGAGCCATCCATATCCGAAGCAGTGCGTTCACAAAGTTGCAGAGTGGGGCTCAGAACAACTTCACAGGTCTTCGAAGAATAAAGAGACGAGTGACTCTTGGAATTGTGACATTTTTCAGATGGCAGCGAAGAAAGTCACGTTTCCAGTTATTAAAGTTGATTCAGAGACCAGCACGTTGCAAGGTCTCACCGATGAATTGACTAAACCACGTTAAAGTGATCCACCAGCAGTGTCAGTAAGTTCCACATTGGTCTACAATGCTGCTGCGTTCCTGAAACCACCACCACTTTTTGATACCGCCAAAAAGCAAAATATTGGCGATAGATGGATAGCTTGGATAGAGACATTTGATGATTTCATTGATGCACTTGAAGAGACTGATAACAAGAAAGATGATGAAGTATCTAAAAAATCTTGCTGGTGATGGTGTGAAAGAAGTCATAAAGAAAATGCAGCTAACCGAAGAAAAAATTGCATACTGTCAGATTAAAGAAATGCTGAAATTCAAGTTCAATCCAGTACCAAACGTTGATTACGAAAGATACATTTTCATTCAAGAACACCAAAAAGTTAGTGAAACCATTAATGAATTTGTGGAGAGACTCGATACACTCATCAAACACAGTAAGTTCAATGCATTTAATGATGAAGAAGCCATGCGTCTTAGAGTTATTGATGGATGCTTGTCAGATTCATTTAGACGACGAATGCTGAGAGAAACTCTTAGTCCGGAACGTGTGTTGATGGCTGCCAGATCTGAGGAGCTTGCTGAAAGATAAGCTGCTGACATGGAGGCCGGATGTACCCAGAGTGAATCACTCATGAGTATAAAAGTGAGCCAAAGCAAAAGATTGAAGGACAAAAAAAGTGATGTCTACAAGTAAAAGGAAGTTATGTTTTAGATGTGGATTTTCGTTTCCACACAAAGGTAAGGTCCGCCATTGGACAGATATGTAATGGCTGTGGGAAAGAGAACCATTTTGTGACAGTTTGTAAAGTGTAGGAAAAAGCAAGTGCGTCACGGTGCAAATACAAAATGGCCGCCAGAACATTCCAGAAGCAACATTCGACGTACAACCACAAGGCCAAGCGGTGACATCAATTGAGGCAAATCGACACTGAACAAAGTCGATTGTCATCTAAATCATCGTCAAACAGTTCTTCCACCTCAATATCAAGTGAAAGTGAGGAAGATGGTTGTGCCATGTCGATCTTTACCTCAGAGAAACGTGCACATGTTGGACTGGCTGCATGTGAGGAAAAGTGTCAGTCAAAACAAAGTCGACATGCCAAAGCATCAAAGTCATATAAACATTGTCCAAAGATTACATTGAAAATAAATGGTTGCTCGATACCTTTAATCATCGACAGTGGTGCATCGATAAACATAATGCCTAAGGAGAAATACAATGAATTATCACCCTTGCCCCGACTTAAGGTCATCGAAAACCAAAGCATACACATGGGCTGCATCGACGCCCATAAAAAGTCAAGGTTCATTTGTAGCAACAATGAAAAAACAAGAAACCGAAGGTGCAAGCACCCATCCATGTGCTTCAAGGTACAGCATCAAGTGCCTGTCTGCTCAGTTTCAGTACCGCTGCTGATATGGGACTTATTTCTGTGAATTACAACATGAATGCTCAACAGGAAATAGTAAGTCATTTCTCTTCATTGTTTCATGGTTTAGGAAAGATTAAGACTTGAAAGTAAAGTTGCATATTAATGAAGATGTCCGTCCTGTTGTTCAGAGATATAGACAAATTGCTTTTTATTTACAAGAAGCTGTTGAAAAAGAACTTGAATTGTTACTTAAGCATGACATTATTGAGCGTTTAACTGGTCCAATGTTTTGGGTTTACCCCTAGTGGTAGTGCCCAAAAAGGACAGTGAAGGGGCTGTACGCATATGCGTTTACATTCGTAAAGCAAACAAGGCAATTGAATGAGAACAACATCCAGGTCCACACATTGCTGACATGATAACGCAATTAAATGGAGCAAAGGTATTCTCTCGCCTTGATTTAAATATAGGTTATCATCAGTTGGAACTCGAAGAAGATTGCTGGTATTACAACCTTTTCTACACATGTTGGTGTGTTTCCATACAAGAGACTCAGTTTTGGTGTGTCATCAGCTGCAGAACTTTTCCAAGACGTTATTCGACATGTCATGCAGCCAGTTGTGAATGCATTTAATTATAGCAATGACATATTGATTTTCGGAGCTAGACAGAAGGAGCATGATAAATCTCTCACACAAGTATGTCATTTAATTACTGAGCTAGTATTGAATGTAGACAAGTGTGAGTTCCTCAAGCCAAAATTAAAGTTCTTTGGCCATATCTTTTCAGATGGGTGTATGACACCTGATCCTGCAAAAGTACAAGCCCTGTCAAATGCTGATCCCCCACAGGATGTTTTCATGATATGTGCCTTTCTTGGCATGGCCAATTACTGTTTAAGATACATATGAGACGTTGCTACTTTAAGTGCTCCATTGCGAAGAATTTTTTTTCATTCAAGTGGTCACAAGAATGTGAGAGAAGTTTCAAGAAACTCAAACATGCCATTGAAAGTGCTTCTGAAATGGCCTGCTTCAATCCAAAGATTCATGCAGAGGTTGTTGTTGACGCTAGCCTAGTCGGGTTAGGCGCTATCCTTGCACAGCACAGAGGACACCCAAATGCTCGAAGGCATATTGTGGCATATGCCAGTAGAAGATTGTCCCAGACAGAATGGGCTTACTCGCAACCTGAGAAAGAAAGTTTAGCCGTGGTATGGGCTTGTGAACATTTCCATGTATTCCTGTACGGAAAGCCTTATACGCTGGTAACTGATCATCAAGCTTTACTGACTATATTTGGCAATCCAAAGGCCAAAATGCATCCTCACATTGAACAATGGGGACTACGGTTACAAGTGTATAATTATACCATTATGCATCGTCCAGGGAAGGATCAGAACCCTGCTGACTACTTTTCCAGAGTTCCTATAGGTCAGGGTACTCCATCCAAGACGGCGGAAGCTTACTTAAATTTAATTGTAAAATCAAATACCCCAGCTGCCGTATCGTTAGCCCAGATCATCACTGCCAGGAGCCATGACATGCTGAAATTGAAAGATATAATTGCACATCAGTCATGTAACTGACACACTTGACCTCTCACCAGTGATGGTGAATACCAAAAATACAAAAACATTAAGGATGAACTGTCTATAACTCAGGAAGGAGTTCAACTACGAGGGTCAAGAATCCTGATTCTGGGGAGTCTGCGACATAAAATAATTGAAGTAGCTCATGAAGGACATCGGGGTATTGTTGCCACCAAAAGAGCTCTCTGAGACTAAGTTTCATTTCCATATGTAGATGAGAGGGTTGAAAAGAAACTCAAGGCCTGTCATCTATGCTACTGCCTTTCTACAAATATTACTACATACTCTTAACATGTCAGAACTCCCTAAGCACGCATGGGAGAGAATAGCCATCGATTTCTTTGTTACACTCAATAATGAACATCATCTGCATCATCTGATGGTAATTGTAGACGAGCACTCACGTTTTCCATCAATAGAGGATCTCTCATCCACAACTCATGAGCTAGTCTTTGAGAGACTAAATGGCATCTTTGCGGCATGGGGCGCTCCAGCAATTTTGAAGTCTGATAATGACCCGCCTTATAACAGTCAAGTACTCAAGGATTTCCTGGAGCATCTGAACATAAATTATCAGAAGAGTACACATTTGTGGCCACAGGCCAAAAGACTCGTTGAGCATTTTATGAGTATGCTAAAGAAAGCAGTACACAGTGCAACTCTTAAGAAGCTCAGTTTAAAAGCTGTATTGAATTCCACCCTATGAGCCTATCATTCAACACCTCACTCGACCACAGGCGAAAGTCCTGTGACTTTGATGTTCGGAAGAGCAATGACAACCAAGTTACCTCAATGGACCAACAAAAGAGAAGGAAATGAGAACACAACTCATACGAAGGACTTGGTTAGCAAGCAAAAAATGAAAACTTATACAGACAAGAGGCGGCATGCAAAGAACATCGAGTTTAAGAGAGGAGATCTAGTGATCGCCTGACAAATGCGAAGGAGCAAATCTGATGCTCGATAAGATGCTGAACCTTTCCACGTAGTGCTCACCAAGGGACACATGGTGACTGCCCCCGCATCCTGGAAGTGTTGTTACCAGAGACTCTTCTCATTTTCAGCATTTGATTAATCGGTCTTCTGATCGAGATGGTGAAGGAAAGACTAAACCTGAAAACTCAGTGACTGCTGTTACCTCTTCACCGTCTACGAAAATCTCTGACACTGAAAATGACAGCTCCCAGCTTCTTGTAACCAGATCAGGTCAAATAATTAAAGCGCCAAGAAGGTTGATTGAAGAGATGTAATTGTAAATTTATTTTATATATATATATATATATATTGATTTGTTATTTAACAGAGGAGGAGATGTAGTGTCTTGTGATATTTTATGACGAAACCCTTTTGGCTCCTAATGGACTCCAGGACTCAGTAGAGCTGTGACCTAGGTGTCAGAGCGCATGCCATGAAAGCTTGTTTTAGAATGTACACGTAACAGAATAAAGACATGTAATACTAAGCTCCGTGTGTGGCGTAGTCATTGGTGGGTACCCAGGCTGGGGAGAATGCTACACCCACCATTAGAGGTTCTTGATGCCCTGGGTCCACCTCACAGGGAAATAAGCACAATTGTCCCAAACAGTCCTTTAAAGAGCCCATCCTGTATAGAGAAAAAAATATATATTTCCTACGTCATTAACAATCGCCAGCAAAGGCCATTCTAGAATGTTGCTTTCTTTGATGACCTCTGTTTGAGTTTTGAGATGTATTATGAAATCATTCAACGGATGTCACCTTTAAAGCTCCTGTCCTTGGTGCGGCCTGCAGCTATCTTTTAGCAGAAGATGACAAATGCAGTTGCTCGCTCACTCCTCTGCTGGCCTCCACTTTGGATGGGTATAAATCTACCACTCACTCCCTTGACTGTGGATCAGCAGATAACATCAGAATTGGAGAAAATCACTGCGATGGGGCCGAGCACTCGTCCTTTATGGCTGCATAATAAAAGGGTCAGAGAAAAAAGCAAACTTATCAGCAAGATCGTCTTTCTGAAAACGTTCTAAAGCGAGTGATGACGCAGTTATGAGATATTTTATGATTTCCAGAAGCATTCCCGAGCCATGATTCTTAGCCAGGTAAGGGCATTTATGTACCGAACAGAAACTGCGTATCAGACACATGCCGTGCCCTGTAAAAACACCGGATGTGCAATAGAAAAGTATATTACTCTCCGGCAGGGGCGGCTCCTCCACTATGGCGGAGGGTCGCCACACTACTTTCTCGCAGTGTGAGAAGCAAAAACATAAAATGATAACTTTAAGTTATTTCCATTTTATGTTTGCTTTGTGGGCGGGCGGGTGGGCGGTGCTGCTCTGCTCTCGGAGCAAGGCAGGGGAGAAGTGGTTTGCCCACTCCTGAGTGCGCAAAGACTGTTTGGTCGGCACTCTCGGGCCGCCCAAACCAGTCATGCACACTCTGCCCTTCTCCATGCAGGCTGCATTGCAGCCTGCATGGGGAACATGCCCATCCCATTAGCCCCTGGCTGGGCACCGTCCTGACCAATCACAACGCTGCATTACAGCGTTGTGATTGGCTTAGGGGAGGGAGCCTGGCTGCCTGCTTTCTGCAGGAGAAGAGAAGACGGGGACCCGGCGGAAAGGTAGGGTTTTGATTGTTTTTTTTTTTTTAATTATGACCACCCCTCCCCCACTCCGCACGAGCCATGCCGGCCGCTACTGCTCACCGGTAACAACCATGGATTCCAGTTAAAAAGGGCTTCAACATAATGTGTATTTGTATTAGTTTATCTATTGAGCGCATAAGTACTGACTAATATCTGTTTTGAAACACCATGGGGTTAGAGGTTTGGAGTGTTTGGAGATCTAAGACTCATCATAAATGCTGCAGCAGAGAAAAGTGTTCCTGTGCACTGCAGTGTCAGAGACTATTGTCTTACATGAATGTACAGTGTAGATTGCAGTGTCAGAGAGTAATGTCCCACATGGATGTGCAGGGTGGACTGCACTGTCAGAAAATTATGTCCCACATGGTTGTGCAGTGTGTGCTGCAGTGTCAGAAAAGTTTGTCCCACGTGGCTGTGCAGTGAGGACTACAGTGCCCGGAAATAATGTCCCACATATATACGGAGTGTGACTGCAGTGTCGGAGAATAATGTCCCCCATGAATGTGCAGTGCTGACTCCACTGTCTGAGAATGATGTCCCACATGAATGTGCAGTGTGGACTGCAGTGTCCGAGAATAATGCCCCACATGATTGTACAGTGTGGAGTGCAGTGTCAGAGAGTACAGCCCTACATGAATGTACAGTGTGGACTGCAGTGTTAGAGAATTATGGGCCAGATGTACTAACGTTTTTTGTGGGCGCAAATGGGTTTTAGACTCGCTTACGACCGCAAAAAACGTGTGGCCCATGTATTAATCCTATTTTACTAGTCGCAAATCAATTTGCGACTCGCAAAATAGGATTAGCGACTCGCTATTAGGAAGGGACGTTCCAAGGGTGTCCCTTCCTAATAGCGACTCCTGAAGCTATGTATGACTGTTTTGCAACCGCAACTGCGGTCGCAAAACAGTCGCAGTTTCCCACCCTTCACAGAAGGGTGGTAAACCACTCGCAAACGGAAAGGGGTCCCCAGGGTTCCCCTTCCCCTTTGTGAGTGGCTCTGAAAATATTTTTTAAGGGCAGGCAGTGGTCCCAGGGACCACTGCCTGCCCTTAAAAAATTACACTGAAAAGTTTCATTTTTATTTTTTAAATACATCCCGTTTTCCTTTAAGGAAAACGGGCTGCATTTAAATTTTTTTTTTTAAAACTGCTTTATTTAAAAGCAGTCCCAGACATGGTGGTCTGCTGACCCCAGCAGGCCACTATCCCTGGGAGTACCAGCCATTCCCAATGGGGTCGCAAATTGCAACAGCCTCATTAATATGCATGAGGCCTGCAATTTGCGACCCCATTGAATCGCAAACAGTGTCACAGACACTGTTGTGCATCCCAATTTGGAAGTCGCAAATGCGACGCAATTTGCAACTCGCAAATTGGTAGGTTGTACATCTGGCCCCAAGTCCCACATGAATATGCAGAGTGGGCTGCAGTGTCAGAACATTTTGTCCCACGTGGATATGCAGTGTGGACTACAGTGCCTGAAAATAATGTCCCACATAAATAAGGAGTGTGGCTGCACTGTCGGAGAATGAATAATGTCCCACATGAATATGCAGTGCTGACTGCACTGTCTGAGAATAATGCCCCACATGAACGTGCAGTCTGGACTGCAGTTATAGAGAATAATGTCCCACCTGGAAGTACAGTGTGAACTGCAGTGTCCGAGAACAATGTCCCGTGTAGACTACAGTGTCAGAGAATAATGTCCTACATGAACGTGCAGTGTGTGGACTGTAGTGACAGAAGATAATGTCCTACATGAATGTGCAGCGCGGGTTGCAGTGTCAGAGAATAATGTCCCAGGTAAATGTGCAGTGCGGACTGTGCTGTCAGAGGATAATGTCCCACATGAAAGTGCAGTGGCTCACAGAATACTGATAACACACTAGTGTGTCATAGAGTTCTCCGTCAGGCTAGAGTGCCAGATAAAAATGTTGTCAAGATTTGAAACTGCTGTTTGTAGGTGAAGAGAGGGTGAAGACTGAAGGAGATAGAAGGGCAGTGGAAATGATGGAGGGAAGGGGGAGAAAAACAAGAGAGGTAGGAAGAGGTGCCAATAAAAGAGAGGAAAGTCGACAGTGTGGAATCGAATGATAAAGCAAAATGATAAGGAGGAGAAGAGAGTGAGAACGTTGTTTCAGAAAGGGAAGCGAGAGTCAGAAAGTGGGAGAGATGGAGTGATGGATTATGTTACAAAAGAAGGCAGCAGAAACAGCAAACGAGAGCACAAGAAAATGATGGGCAACCTTAAGAGTAAAAGGAACATCACAGGTATTCACAGCATGACGTTTTGGCAGAAATGTCAATGACTGACTGCTCAGAGAGCTAAAACTGCCTTGCCACCTACAATGGCAGCTTTGATGCATGCAAGTGCAATGTGAGATGCAGCTACTTTTGGGCAGTGTGAGGAGGAGGCACTGGTGGACAGTGAGGAAAACTGTCCTACACTATACATCACCTGCACATGATGGTGGCGACATGGAACACCACCACCATATGACATTTCTACTTACATTTGACACATCATAATATTTGAAGACTTCTTTGACTCTTTACCCACTGCTCTTGTGAATACATATACATATATATATATATATATATATATATATATATATATATATATATATATATATATAATACCTCTTACAAGTGATGTCCAAAGACTGTTCTCCATATTTTGGACCTCAGCCAATTTGCATGATTCATTACATCAATGCTTTTTTTTTAACCAGAATTTGTTACTGTATTTCCTAATAATTCTAGTGAATTCATTTTTTGCTGCATCCTGAAGAAGCCCTATTTGTATTAAGGTTGAAATACGTTGGCCGACTAAATATCTTTACTGTGTACTTGTGGAAAAAACGTCAAATAAACATGAATTGAACAGAGGAAATTCTGAAACAACTAGGTTTTGTCTAAGAAAAGCTTATTCATGCTTTCAACACTTACGTATGCTACAAAAACCGCTGATGTTGAGTTTAGTCGCATTCCAGTATATACTGGTGGACATGGAGAGAAGCTGTCACTTGGGCATAGCAAGTGAGCTTGTATTGGTGGTTATCATGTGAAGCAGGCACTGGTGGGCAATCTGTTAAACTGGTATTGTTAGCTGTGTGAGGAGCTGTGTGGCTAGGCAGTGTGAGAATATGACCCTGGTGTATAATGTTGGGAGACTTCTATGGTAAGGAGGAGCTGGCGCTTGTGGGAAGTTTTAGGCTCCATCAGTGGAGGGTAATGTAAAGAGCTAGAACTGGTGACTGTGGCCATTGTTGGGAGAGTGTGAGGTTTGTACTGGTGAGCAGTATGCTGACTCCAGAGGGCGGGGCTCACGGTTCGATTCCCGACGCCGGCGGCAGCTCAGCATCATGTGACTCTGGGCAATAGCTCACTTAATCTCCCTGACGGCCCCCAGCGCCTGGATACCCTTATGGGTGATAAGTCGCGCTTTACAAATATGGAATTTAGAATTTATGGGCAGTGTGAGAAAGTGGCACTGATGGACAGCATGAGGACGTGGAACTCTCAGGCAGTGTGAGAAGCACACATTGGTAGCAGTATGAGCAACTGGCATTGGTAGACAATGCAAGGAGCAGGCATGGGCAGGCTGTGCCAGACACAGACTCTGATGGAGAGAGTGCAAGTTAGAATCAGTAGGCAGATCAGGAAGCTGATATTTGTGGGCAGTAGGAGAACCCGGCAATGGTACATAGTACAAGGTGCGCACACATGTGGGCAGTGTGAAAAGTTAACATAGGCGGACAAATTAAGAAGTAGACTTAAATGGGCCGTTCAAGGAGCAGCCACTGATGAGAACTGTGAGAAACTGACGGTACTGGACACAAGAAGCGGCAGGGTTTGGTGGGCAGTGTGAAGAGCTGTCACTGGCGGTCAATGTGAGAAGGCTGCACTTTTGGGTGGTGTGAGAAGATCACGGTGCAGGGCACTATGAGTATTTGTTAAGCAATGCAAGCAGCAGGCAGAGGTGGGCAGTAAAAGGAATTGAGAATGGTTGACATTATGAGAAACAGGCCATCATGACCGGTGAAAAGGAGAACTAATTCCAGGTAACCATACGATCGGGACCGCGTCCACTCCAAGACTCGTCATAAATAGAGACAATTAGCATTATTGTCTGAAACTGGACAACACACCCGCGCCATCACATCTTTATGGATCAATCGGGTACCATTCCAGCACTAAATACTTTGCACATATATTACCATTAGAAGCCACGTGAAGAAACAACTATGTCTTTCTCTATGAGATCTGGCTCCAACCAAGCACAGCAAAGCCACTACACCAGTCCTCATCCTGAGGAAATCCTGAAGAAGATGGCATGGTTGGAAACAGGTTGACACAAGGATGCCAATAGCAAATAGGACCCTATAAGATATGGACATTAAATGGCATTTGGTCATTCTACTGGACAAAAATAATCTGAGTTGACCTCAAAGTGGAGCCTGGATAATCACTAAAAAACCCAATTCTAACTGTAACCCCTCCTGCAGCAGGTATCATTAGTCTGGGGTTCAGGCTACTGCATTTATATCGAGAAGCAATTGCATGTCTTGGCCAAAATGTCTTTACTCTTAGTTTACCAGTTCCTATTTTACGAACCTTTCCCCATTTTCACTTCTTACAATTTATTGTATTGACCAGATTGTACATATGGTTCACAGAGGTACTTATGAATCATGTTCACACTTAATTGTGACTAAGTGCAGTGACAGTCACATATGTTAACATATCGGGAGTGTGCTTCTTTATGTTTAAAAAGAAGAATGTGATCTTTTGAATTTAACAATCCTTATGTGATTGGCTCGTTTAAAACAATGTATTTTTCAACAGTGTTTTGAGAAGTACTGTTGAATACGAGCACAAGAGGTGATATTTACTGTATACTTGATGTTCCAGTGGTACAATTTCTCCTGCTTTGCAGGGACCAATCCCAGTGTAAGGAAATGGCACTAGTGGGCAGCATGAGAAGCTTTTACTTTTGCGCAGTATGGGGATCGGGCACTGGCGGCGGTTTGGGGCAGGTACTGGTAGAGGGTGTCAGGAGTGGACACCAATAGATGGTGAAAGGACCAGGCACTTGTATGACATTCTCTCTAATGTTCTGAAAATTTCCATCTCCCACTGTTAGACCTGACATCCTTGGCGTGGTTTTCCCTGACGTTTTGTCTTCAGACTTCCTGTTCTTGCTGTTTCTGCTGACTTTGTTTTTACTGGCTTTAGGAATCTTGTCACTTTACCGCTGCTAACCAGTGCTATAGTGCATGTGCTCTATACTTAAAACATGGTAACACTGGCTTATCCACAACTGGCATATTTAATTTACCTATAAGTCCCTAGTAAAGTCACTATATGTGCCTAGTGCCTGTAAATTAAATGCTACTAGTGGGCCTGCAGCACTGACTGTGCAACCCACTTAAGCAGCCCTTTAAAAACAGGTCTCAGGCCTGCCACTGCATAGCCTGTAGGCATAGTTTTAAACTACTATGTCGATCTGGCAAGTTGTCCCACTTGCCAGGCCCTAACCTTCCTTTTTACACATAGGTCACCCCTAAGGTGGGCCCTGGACAGCCCAAGGGCAGGGTGAAGTGTATTTAAAAATTAGGACATACATTTAAGTTTTACATATCCTAGTAGTGAAAAACTCTTAAACTTGTTTTTCACTACTGCAAGGCCTATCTCTCCCATAGGATAACATTGGGATTGCCTTATTACATTTTATAAATGTAATTTCCAGTTGCGAAGAGATGGCACCTCCAAATTTGGTGTCTCGGAAATCACAATTTAAAAGCACAGCTTATGGTGAAGTTGGATTTTAAATTGCAATTCTGAAAATGCCACTTTTAGAAAGTTAAAACAACAAGGTGATGGATGGAATGCTTGAATTAATCTCAGCCTCTGGCAATCGCTTGGGCCTCATCCCAATCCATCGTTTTCTGCCCACCATGCCACCTCAGCTTGGACCCAGCCATATGCAAACCAGTCTTGACCCTGCTCCTCACAAAAACAGTCCCATCTGAACTGCTAGGCCAGGTCCTCCTTGATCCGGAAGACAAGCAACCTAGTTAGGGCTCTTCAGCCAGGTATAGCTTGTTTCCAGTGGCACAGTGAGCCCAGGACCCAAGTCTGGGCATACCCGGCGCACTTAGGGCATCAAAAGCAAAAACAATAGGGTGATGGATGGAATGCTTGAATTAATCTCAGCCATTGACAATCACTCGTGCCGCATCCCAATCTATAATATTTTGTCCACCATGCCAACTCAGTTTGAACCCAGCTATGTGCAAATCAGTCTTGACCCTGCTCCTCATAGGAACAGTCCCAGTGAACTGCCAGGCCAGGTCCTTTCTGAACCAGAACACAAGCAACGTAGGACCGGTTTCACACTAGTTAGGGCTCTTCAGTCAGGTATAGTTTGGTTCCAATGGCACAGTGAGCCCGGTACACACGTCTGGGCATACCAGGCACACTTAGGGCGTTAAATGCAAAAACAACAAGTTGATGGATGGAATGCTTGAATTAATCTGAGCCACTGGCAATCACTCAGAGTGGTGAGCCAAAAAACAATGGATTTAGGCCCAGATCTCTGACTGGAGGTGAGTGTTTGACATTGTTTAGCATTCTGTCCGTCAATTGTTCTTTTTGCACTTTTAGAAAGTTGCCACTTTTTTACTGTAACCAGTTGGTGACTTCTGCCTGTCTCTGAATACACATCTGGGTTGGGTAACAGCTGGCTTTGTGCATTTTTTCTAGAAAGCCCACACAAAGGGAGCTTGGGTATAGGATGGAAGGGAGGAGTTGATATACCTGGAAGGGCTGTGTCCTGTCCCGACACACAGGACTCATACCCCCCTGAAGTGAGTCTGAAGCCAGGGCAGGAAAGGGAGGGACTTGTGCACCTCAAAGGCATCTCTTTGAAATTGCCCCGACTTCAAAGGCCCACCTGGGTATAAGTACTGGACCTCTGACACCATCAACTCAGAACACTTCTGGCACTTAGGACATTCTACCAGGAAGAAAGACTGCTGTGCTGCTGGAGGGACTGCCACTCTGCTGAACTGTTTCGTTGTGTTGGCCTGCTGCCCTCTTGCCTGGGAATGAAAAGGACTGTCTGCATCTCTACATCCCAGAACCTAAGTATCTCCAAGGGCTTGTTGACTTGTCTACTGTTTTCTGAAGTCTCAGGGATATCAAAGACTTCTCTCTTCAACCTGCAAACAGCACCTGGACTCTGCCTGCTGTAAGTCATGCTCTGCCAAGTGGTGCCAATCCAGTCCTTAGCCCTTGGAAGTGAGCTTAAAGTGCTGCAACTGCCAGAACCCATGCATCAACATTGTTGCGCCATCGATCGGAACCACACATCGCTGCCGTTGTAGGACCCAGATAGATGCAACGCACTTGGAACCCCCGCATCGCCTCCGGAACCAACTCATCGCCGCCACTGCATGGAGAAGATCGACGCATTGCCCCTACAGCATGGAGACATTGCTGACGGAAGTGACGCATCACCGCCGTTGCGTGGAGAAATCCGGCGCACCACCCCAACTGCGTGGGGATCACTGTTGTTTGCGACCAGGATCAAGGTACTTTTGCTCAGCGGGCACCTGCTTGGGTCCTGTATCCGGTCCACGCCCCATCGCGGTCGTCATGAACTCTTTACTTTGTCCCGGTCCAGTGTGACCAATTAACACTTTAAGAGCTGACTGCTTCTAAGCGCTATTTTTGCATTTAATCTATACAAATTCATATCTTGACTTAGACTGATTGGATGTTTGTCATTGTGGTCTTGTTTTATTTATAAAATTATTCTCTATTTTGCTAAACTGGTGTGGAGTATTTTTGTGGTGTTTTCAATATGTTACTGTTTGATGTATTGAACATATACTTTACACATTGCCTCTTAAGTTAAGCCTGACTGCTCTGTGCCAATGTACCAGAGGGTGAGGACAGGTTAATTTAAAGTGTCTTTCTGACTTACCCTGACTAGGATTGTGGTTTCTGATTGGACAAGGTCCCAACCTCTGCTAACCAGAAACCCAATTTCTAACACCCACCAACCGAAAAAAAAATTGGTTTCTCCACTTCATATTCTGCTGTGATCCTTCTACCCTGTATAGCAATGATACCACAACATATTCATATTTTTACCCCTTCTATTGAGCAGGATATTTTCCACCACATAATTTGGCATCCCAACATGTTTGTACATGAAAGTAGCTACCCAGTCCCATGCCACTTATGATATCACCAGACAATTATGTTTTTTCAAGTTGACACTTTGTACGGTCTGGTCATAGTATGAAATTTGAAACTGCAAGTCCCAGAAGGCAATGTCATGTAGTTCCCACTAATCCGTTGGACAACATGAACTTTGGGTGAGGTGCCTAGACTGATTCCGGGCACCCCAGCAGGATATGTTGGCCTAGAGACCAGCTAGCTCTCAGTGCCACCATAAGCCCCCCTAACCTCACCAGGGAGCGAATAGTTTCTGGAAACCACTGAACATGAGAACCATGACCCCTCAGGGATCGTGGAAACAGATCAGAACCTTTCACTCAGTCACTTGTGCTTACTTGTGCTCAGAGAAATATACGGAATACACGATGGGACGTTTTCAATGTTTATTGAACCAACGTTATTCTGGTATAGAAAAAATGTGCTGCGATAATCAGTAGACAGAAGCAGGTGAAAGTGATTACAAGCACCAAAAGCGTAAATAGTAGATATAGTTCTACCATGCTGCTAAAACAGTGTATATATGCAGGCATATAAACAAGGCAGTAATCTGGCGTACTCCTACTATGCAAACCCTACTCTAAGTGCACCTAGCGTGTGTGTAGGTGTGGAGCCAAGAATTCCACCAAGGGAAGATCCAACCCCATTACCTGGCAGGAGAGAATAAAGGACCCCGTCTTGGTCACAAAGTGGACACCCCTCTCGGAGATATCAGACCGCTGCATGGTGAAGTCTCAGCATGCAGGGACACTCGGTGTCCGCCGAAGTGCCTTCTCTGCTAATCTATTGGGAGGCTCATTATTTATAATAGAAAGCAGCCTTGCGATGTACATTGTAGATTAGCAATGTTATGGATACGTAGATAGCTCTGTCGCCCCGTGGATGAAGATAGAACGATATTTGTACATAGTGCATAACAAGGCCTTGTACATGATGTTTGAGGCATCATGATAATGTTGTGTGAAGCTAGATGTGTAAACAAAGTAGTTTCAGAGAAACGAATCCGACGTTGTAGTGTGTGCAAATATGTGAAAAGGTTCATGGCAGAAATGTTATTGTGAAAAAGAGGACAATGTAAGAAATGAGCAGCTTCGCTACATGGGCCTAACTCAGGAATGCAACAGCAAAGAGCCTAAGAAAGGCTGAAGATGTCACATAGAATGAGGGGACCTCTTGGAATCAATATACAGCACCCCTTCGTACAAATGGTACCACCCATAAATTGAGATACCATTCGTACCTCCTCAAAACGTGACATGGCCCTCCTCTCTTCCCCACAAGTGTACCTGAGGTAGCTAACCGTCCCTCATTCTGTTGGCTTGCATGCAATCATAGCCTATTGTCTGCACACAGGCATTGTGGGAAGCTCTGTGTGCCACATTTTGCTTCCCCTTCACTCTTTGCTTTGTCAAAAGACAAGCAACTCTCACTCTTTTAGCTCTTTGTGAGCTGTAAAAGAAGTACCTATCAGTGGCTAGGTGGGAGGAGCTGCAGCACAAGAAAGATCCTTCACAATGCAACTTAAGGAGAACCTTCAGCTATTGAGGTGCAAACCCAGCCACCTACCGATAAACAGCCCGAAACATGTGAATCAAATCCATGTTCGGGGCTATCCTGGAAGTATGCCCTTGGTGCTTATTTTTTCCTTCTGTAAGAGACTACTGGCTGCTGATTCCTCACCTTTTGAATGTTCCCATGGCATCAGACTGGATCCGGAAACTTTTCAGCAGTCCTGCTGCGTGCTGGTAGGTATCGCTGTGCGGCTCCTCACCGATGCTGTTCTGCTCTGGACATGACGTGGACTCCTGATGCGGATTCAGAGTTCTCGCATGTCTCTTGGAAACACTTTACCTCCATAGTTTTTCAATAAAAAAATTGACAGTATGCAACAGATGTCTCCCCCTAAACTGACTGCTCTGTAGGGACCGTCACAAACAAATGTCTGTAACAGGTCACCATCAGGTGTACCTGTGGTGCCTGGGGTCGAGCAGCGACTCCAAGGCCTGTAGTAACTATGCCTCAATGAGCCTGAAGGCCCTTTGGGACTGTGAAGTGAAACTTTACATTGCCAAGCATAAGATAACTCCTCTTTGAGATCGCTGTAAGTCGCAGTCAAAGTCCAAGACTCTGTCCCATTCCCACTCTAGGAGTTGCCGAAGCCCTTTGTGATGCAGGTCTTCATCATCATCCAAATCATCCGCTAAGTCTAAAAAGAAACAGGGGACAGGTACAGTATGATTTGCACAGGATCAAACAGTTTGCTAACTTAATGATTCTAAGACTGCAGCACATTGCTCCTTCTTGCAAAGACTATGGATTTACCACCATATTGCAGTTTGGAAATTATACCATGAGACCGGACACTCCTTCCCTCCCTTCAGTAGTATCCAGTACATTTTTAACCACACATTTAATAGCAGCTTTGACACTGGTTCTAAGTTCTCCCAGTCTTGCCAAAAAAAGGGAGCCAAGGATTAAGGTCAAAAAGCGATTGCCAAAGAGCACACAGTTTGGCCAAATGGGAGGCCAGGATTAAAAACGATGTCTCCTGGTACCACGTTTCCCACTAGACTACAACTGGGGTGGCAGTGATTCTGATGGCAAGGCAAAGGGGCCGTCCTCCCTTAGGGAAATACCACTGTATATTGCCCTACCAAGCTTAGAATACAGAGTTCATTTTCAGCATATTTTGGTGAAGTGGTAAAGCTCAGATTGGATGTTAAGTATCGTAGTTCCATGGCTAAAAGAAACTCATTGGACCCGATCATGTGACACAATTTATGGTAGATACTAATATTTATAACAACAAAGAAAGATGATGGACGGAATACTGAACATTGTCAAACATTCACCCCAGTACAAAAATCTGGGCCAAAATCCATTTTTTTGCTCACCATGCCATTCCAGTTTGGACCCAGCCAAATGCAAATCACTCTTGACCCTGCTCCCCATGGGAACAGTCCAGCCCGAACTGGAAAGCCTGGTCCTTCCTGGAACGGAAACAAGCATCCTGGGACCAGTTTCGGGGTATCACCCCTCATCATCCAGGCTAGCTTGAATCTAATGGTATAGTGAGCACAGGACCCACGCTGGACGGAATTACACCAAATTTGGCAGAAAAATAGATCTTGGTCCAGAAAGAGTGCTTTTTGTTATTTGGTGGACATCCATTCAACAGTTTTAGAGTTATTAAAAGAAAACCACATTTTTATATCTAGGGACACGACCCCTCCACAAATCTTCCCTGTCTCGTCCATAGATCTGATTGGACGCCAGCACTTCAACCAGGAAGTGCTGGCAGCCATCTTGGGACTCAGACTCAGCCGAGTACCAAAGAAAAACATTAAGATGAAAGAGAAGGGGGCAGGGCAGGAATACCCTGACCCGGTAAACCTGGCGCTGGGGCTCCACCAGGGACCCCGCCAGGGCCAAAAAGCATGTTTTTAAAAATGTTTGTGGCAAAAATGACAACGGATTTGCAAATTTGCAGCATTTTTTTTTTTTAAAAACAAGCGTGGTCTCCCACGCTTGTTTACAGTATAGCCCCTGAGTGGGTTAGGTCCCAGGGGCATGTGGAATACAAAACAAAAGGGGGGGGCGCACTGGGCCCCCCTGCTAAGGCTCTTTTGAGCCCCTGGGACCACCACCTCCCGGGGCTTTTTTAATATATTGGAGAGGGGCTGCGTGGACCCCCCTCATTTGAACCCCGGGGACCGGCATCTCCTTTAGAGCCTCCCTGGGGCTTAAATAGTAAAGGGCCCACCCCCTTTGGCCACCACTCTGCAAATGCGCCTCCTAGCACACTACTCGTTGGAGGATGAAGTTCCCTTGGATGCTGAAGGTCCTTGGGGCCAAGAATACCCTCCTGTTACCACCAGTAAGCACCACACGGCGGGATTGCTGGGAGCTCATCGGAAACACCTTGTGAAGAAGGCACCCTTTCACGCTATACTTAGCGTGAAAGGGGCGAGCAATGGGTGTTGTGGTGGGCGTTCCACCGCAAAAACCATTGATTTTGACGCTGCCTCATATTTAAAAGGGTGGCGTAAATATGGGGCAGCACCAAAATTAAGACCAGGGAAAACCTGGTCTTACCCTGGCGCAACGAAGAGAAATGTTTAATTTCTCCTCGTTTTTGCTGTTTCCATGTGTGCTGCATTGTTCAGGACACATAGGAACAGCAAAACACAATTGATTGTTTATGTGCAGGAAGGTGTCACTTCCTGCACATAAACAATCATTAAAAAAATTATGTTTTGCAACTTCTATGTGTGCTGCATTAAGCAGCACACATAGAAGTTGCAAAATGCCATTTCAGATTGTTTATGTGCAGAAAGGGACACCTTCCTCCACATAAACAATTATTCCCCTCAACGAAGGCACCCTTGCCCTCTGGTGCAAGGGTGCCTGCGTTGGCTTAGGCAGCTAAATTAGCGCCAGCGCAGGGGGAAAAGCAAGGCTGCACCGTATTCTTGTAAATACGGTGCAGTCCTACGTTTCAGAAGTTGTGGAGCGTGGCGTTAAGCCAAGGAGGCTAACACCGCACTCTGCCACTTCCTTATAAATATGCCCCGTAGTTTGTTCCCAGCCACTCCCCGAGGGCTGGCCTTGGACCCTCCCCACACCCATCCAACACAGGAGTCACTGGTCAGGTGACCGTGTCAATAAAAGGGCCAGAGTGCACATGCTTGTGGCCAGTTCTCTACCCTCGCATCAGTGTACGTGTGGACCTAGGATCCAGAACATCACATTGGCGACGAGGGGTCTGACCTCCCATGCCGTACCACCTCACTGACAACTGATGTGATTGAGGAGGTAACCATGATTGGCACTGCCACTGCAGCCAGCCCTGGAAAGAGGTCACATCGTGCCTGAAAACAAAGGGGTGAACCCTTTCCTCGCCCATAAGAAGGAGGAAACAGAGACTGTTTGCCTCCAACGGCCTAGCCGCAACTGCTGCCATCCGCCTGCAGAGTGACTGTATGAAGTGTCGGGCAGCGTGATAAAGAGAAAGCAGCACCGACAACAGAACGCGCCCTGGTCCCTCAAGGAATGAATGAATGAATTTAAAGCTGATAAAGTGCACTGTCACTCGCAATGGAGCATCCTGACGCTAAGGTTGAATCTGATACTGAAAGGGAAGATAAGATGAAAAATTTACTAAAAAGGGAAAAGCATAATGCAGGGCTGGGGAGTTGGTTTGACGCCTTGGATCCTAGAACCCAGAAGGATTTGCAGCCTCAGGTTTTTAGTCTGAATAGAGGAGGCTCTCAGAGTTCTTTTGGTTATGTAGTGCATGAATCTGGCAGTCAGGTATTTCAGTCCAATGGCTCTGAATGCTCTAAAGACCAGTATAAGGATCTTAAAGAGGATCCTTTTGTGTACTGGTAACCAGTGTTCAGTTTTTAGAGCAGCGGAGGCCGAATTTCATCTGGGGAGTATTAACACAAGTCTAGTCAACGCGTGTTGCACCATCTGGAATTTCTGGAGTATTGGTTTCGAAGCTCCTGCGTAGAGACTATTACAATAGTTGAGTCTGGAAGTGATGAGAGCAAAAGCGACTGTTTTCCTGGCAGCTAGTGGAGAAAAAAGAGATGATGGCCATTGAGTCCCTAGCCAACGACCCCACCATCACGGTGAAACAAGCAGATAAGGGTGGAGCAACGGTCATAATGGCTACATCGGACTATGATACCGAATGCTTGAGGCAACTGAGTAATAGACAGTACTACACCCCTATTTCTGGGAGCCCCTAGAGCGTTTGACCAAAACCATCACAGGGCTGGTTGACTGTGCAGAGAACGAAGGATGGATAAGTAAGAAGGAGGCTTCCTTCTTGATCAAAAAAGAACCCAAGACCCCCTACTTCTACATATTACCGAAGATCCACAAGGGGGTCACTCCAGTGCCTGGCTGTCCAATTGTATCCGGTATCGACTCGGTTTTAGAACCCTTGTCACAATTCTGTGACCATTTCCTCCAACCATTGGTGAAACATGCACCATCGTATATACAAGACACTACCGACATACTGCGTCTACTTGACCAGTTTCAACTAACAAATGAGATTGACTTCCTCATCACTCTAGACGTGGAAGCTCTGTATACTAACATCCATCAGAGAGCCACCCTAGATGTGTTAGAGGAAGAGCTCAATTCACCTGGGGATCATTAACTCCACCCAGCTTCATCATGGAATGTGCCACACTGGCGCTGACAGAATTTTTTTTTGAGTTTAAGGGGCAGTTATATCATCAAACACAAGGTACTTCCATGGGAAGTACCTTTGCTCCCAGTGTGGCCTGCCTCTATATGGCCGCCTTTGAGTCACAACATGTCCTGCTTGATTCAAACCCAAACCGTACTAATATACGGTTGTGGAAGCGATTCATTGACGATATCCTGGTTTTTTGGACAGGGAACCCCGAATCCTACCAAAACTTTTTTAAGTGGCTCAATAACTTAAATCCATACTTGAAATTTACCACCACTGTATCTCCCAACCAGATAGCCTTCCTGGACCTGACAATAAAAATTGAGGGAGGACGTCTGATGACTACCATGCACAGGAAGAGCACTGATCGGAACAGCCTGTTTCTTTACAGCAGCCACCACCCCAAAGCACTAAAAGAGAACTTGCCCTTCGGGCAGTTCCTGAGGGTGAGGAGAAACTGCAGCACAGTGGAAGAATACAAATCTGAGTCAGCCATCCTTGCCAAAAACTTAGCCGCAAGAGACTACCCACCACGGAGCATAGCACTTTCCAACAAGAGAGCAAGAAATAATAACCGGGAGGGTCTTTTGGAACATAAAGAGCAGACCCAGACCGAGACCCTAACCTGTGTGACTACTTTCACACCTGTTTCCAACCACATAACTAAAGCCATAAAAAAACACTGGAACATACTAAATACAGGCTCCATGAGCCTGGATCTTCCACGCTTCGCATTTAAACGTTCTAGGAACATCAAAGACATGCTGATCCATACTAGACCTAAGGTGAAAGCAGCTAATCAACAGGGAACATTGTGGCATTTACCAGCGGTAAAAGGCCACTACCCATGCGGAGGTTGCACAGCTTGCGCATTTACCTCTGTACAGAAGACCATCACAGTCAATAACACGTTCACATGGGAGATGAGGTCACATACGAATTGCAATACATCCAACTGCATATATTTGATTACATGCCCCTGTAATTTATATTACATAGGGATGACGAGTCGCCCAATAAAATTACGTATATCAGAACACCGCAGCAATTTTCGATGTCATAAGAACAACACGAAAATGTGCTCTCACTACCTTGAGAATAACCACACACCAGACTCTTTGAAATGGGTTATTCTAGAAGCATTCCCTAAGATAACCAAGAGAGGCCTATTCGCAAAAGAGCAAAGGTGGGTTCACCGCTTATCTACAAGCGACAAGGGGCTCAACGAAGACATACCATGGAGCTCACTTAGAACCTGACTAAACAAATGACAGTAGAGCGGGACATGATTTTTTGCACCCCAGCAGACTCCTATAAATAACGAAACAGTACCTATGACCTGTATCTGACCCTTTAGAGCTATACCACCAAGCTCATAGATACCGAAGGACACCCACTACACACGAGTATCAACACACTGCTTATGATTAGATCACATCCGTGACCATTTTTGGTTCTTATTCAGCCACCCCATCGCACCACTTCCATATGACAGCCTGAGGAGTTTGCGAGTGACCAATATGAAACTAGATTTTTGATATAAATTTTTTTTTGATAAGGGTCAATTAATTAACTTCTGATAACACGCATAGTATTCAAACAAATGACCTTCCTTGTTTATTTTGGCCTAGGTACACATGGCCGCCGAAATCACAGTCTCGTTAATTGTTTCCACCACCCGAGACACCTCATATCCATTACGCCGATACACCACTCAAAGATGGCAGCCAAATTCACGGCCCCACACTGATTGGTTAAGCAACGTAAATGCCGTGTAGGCCCGCCCCCGGCATGTGACACTCAGCCATATAAAAAAAAAAGTGAGCCCTTTGACCCCCACACCACCCGGACCCGGTAGGAGTGGGTAGGTCGTAGCCGATGCACAACAAACTGAACCGTGAGTATCTAGAGATGGCACGTAGTGACATCAACCTTGATTGTGGGATAACTGGTTCCGTTTAGATCCCGTTTAGACCTTGCTACAGGGAGTTGACTGGGAGCACTATATAGCCGCTTCTGTTTTTCTGCAACTCCTCGTTGTGGCTGATAGGCACAGCGTTTGGTCCACTCACACGAACAACGCTCTTCAGGGGAAGCAACGAGTTCATTTATCACGGATGAACGTTGCCCCATTAAGACAGGACAATCTGGGGGGCACAGTGCTCGCTTTAGTGGAGTGTGCGAGCACTTTAGTGCATGATTATTAGTTACTGTGCCGCTGCGATGGGAGTTGGATTAGCGCTAAGATTTGAATAATTCGGGGTAGTCGCGAGGGCTATCGCCAGCACCAACAGCACTTGAATAGTCTGTGAATGTTCTTTTTAAACAATATAAATGCGCATGATCTAGACCAAGCACCGCAACCTCCAGAACTAACCTATGTTGATTTTCAAAAGAGTACTTGAACAATGTATGTTGCACATGAACCATGAGAACGTTTTTCTAACAAACATTAAGTGATGCTGTAACCACCAGTTGTCGTACATTTCTCTCCTTTTAGTTAGTTACATATAAGAGCAATGCCTTATATGTGGCCTACCGGGTACTGTTGAAGCCTGGTTCATATACAGATTTGGGTGAGTTTCTTAGTATTGTATCTCTGCTGCATTACTGAAGTGCCAGAAGGGCAATGATTCACATTAGCTCACTGTGGGCACTCACTACTAATCACTGTTTTAACTATTTTAAGAGTCCTCAAACCCGATTGCGTCCACCATTCACCTATAAAGATAAGGAGTGAGGGTCACCAATAAAGTATATACCTGTCGCTGTCATGTACAATACCAACCCTGTATGATGCCAGGAACCTGAATGATGTCACGATTTTCTTTCCCCATACAGGTAGATCCAGGTGCAAACAGGTACACAAATAGTAAAAACACTTGTTGTGAGGTAATTCCATGTCACAAATATTAGTGTAGATAGTCTCACTTTTCTGGTCCTGAAGAATCGCAAGTGGAATACACTTTGAGCGAGAAACATGTTGACCTGCACATTTTTTCAACGAGGACACTACAATCTGAGACATTAAGCTTGGACGGGAGCCTTGTTGTCTGTTTTTACTTAGGGTAGGAGACCCCCAGAATAAAGCTTGTCGTTCTAAGTACTCTGAACCCTATTTTAATCACCTTTTCACATCTACACAGTTCTGGCCCCACACCTGCACTTCACCATACGGCTATTGGATAAAAGATCTCCGAAAAAGTGCCCCTACTATAGGGAGCCCGTCGGGCATTGCACCGCCGGCCCGACGAGGAGCAGCCCAGATGATGAAGCATGACACCTGAAAGGGTGTGTGAGGGCATTATAATCCAATACATGGATTCCCAACTTTAAACCCTGCCGGGAGTTTAGTTGGTTCTTGTTTCCTTATCTCTGATACACTGACATTAAGGAACAGCATAATCTATTTTTGAATCTTGATTTGGGGCCTTTATGCTGGACCTCCTACTCTGGCAAAAGAGTAAAAAGCCCCCCTTGTCCCTTTATTTGTACACAGCTAGTGGAGAAAGTCAAAAAACTTTCTTAAAGACTCAATTAAGTTGAAACACATTCCTGCCACTGCAAGAGCTTGAGGGCGGAAAAACAGGTAGGTGTCATATTTTACTCCTAAGTTTCTTGCAACTTCTACTGTGGCGGATGTGAAGGCACGGAATTCGGCCACCATTGGGTTGGGGAGAAAAGGTTAGATTTTCCGAATAGCAGGATCTCTGTTTCATCTGTGTTGCATTTTAGATGGTTTGATTGCATCCACAGGATGACTTTGGTGAGGCAGTTTTTGAAGTTTAGTTCTGAGTCAAGGAATCCTTTGATGTAGTGGTGATTCCGAAAGAAGCTATCAGGGAGATTAAGGGGGCTATGTAAATATTGAATAGTGCAGGCCTGAGAGATGAGCCCTGCGGAACTCCTGATGCTGCTGATCTTTCTGTTGAAGTAAAAGGTCCAAGTGTGACTGCTTGTCTGCGACCGGTTAAAAAAGTTTTGATCCAGGCCAGGGCTTTAAGAGAAATGCCCCAGTCCTTGATTCATTGAAGGAGTATGGAGTGTGAAATGGTGTCAAACGCAGCGGTGAGATCAAGCAAAATCAACACCACATTATTGCCCACATTCAGGGTCAGTTTTAAGGTGTTCGAAATTTACAGCAGCGCTAATTCAGAGGAATGCTTGGGGTGAAAGCTGGATTGCCAGGGATGAAGCGCATTGGAATTTTCCAAAAAGGAAATTAATTGGCTATTAACAAATTTCTCAAGCATTTTGGTTAATGGAGGGAGCAGTGAGATGGGGGTGGAGGTTAGACAGTGTGGTGGGGTCTGCAAGAGATTTTTTTTTGCAGAGGTTTCACGACTGCCAGTTTCCAGTCTGAGGCAGGTATGACAGGGCCCACACCATGCTCTGCCCCCTACTGGATGAGGCACCGGTAAGCTGCCCCCCGCCTGCCACCATCTGTCCCGGTGAGAGGAGAGGGGGAGAGCCCTCTGAACAATATACAGGCAAGATCCCAGCGAGGCTGTAAATAAGCAGAGACACAGGAATCTAGCACACGGTGCTACCCCATCCACACCTTTTGCGGACTATTGTTTGCGGCACCCCATCGGCATGGGAGAAAACTGAGGCCGCACCAGCACTGAGCAAAAGCCCTGCACCGCAATCTCCAGTGCCCGCATAGCCCACAGCATCATGGAGGTTGCTGCGTCCTGGATGAAGTGACTGCTGCACTATCTAGTGGTCGCTCACTGGACCACACCTGGCAACAGTAACTTGTACGAGCCGGCCCGACCGGCTAACATTTTGAATGAGACAAGCCACCCTGCCACCTGGCATGAACGAGAGCCGGCAATGGCCTGCGACCTCGCCCTAAGCAGAAAAATGCATACACAGTGAGAGAGGCAACACTGCACCTACACACACAGCCCATGATGTCAGAGTAAGTGCATCAGAGCGATGTGGGCAGGAGGCTCCAAACCCATGCCTCCTTCCAAAACGTCTGACACCAGCAGATTGTCTTATTGCACGAAAAAGAACCCTAACTGAAGCCACATCCCCCTCACACATTCACCTGATGTGGGTAGTGACCTGCATAGCTCCCCGTTTCCCGCTGTAGCGGAGACCACAGCTGTAGGAGAGAGCAGAGAATGGATGAGTGAACACTACACACCCCCTAGTGGCTGTCTGCCACCTCTGCAAAGGGAGCACTGCACGCACCCTAGTGAAAGTTTGATATCACTGCACTGAAGAAAAGAGCTGCTTCTGCCCAATGGTAACCCCGCAGCACCACCTGAGCCACTCGCCCAATAAAAGAAAAGGAAATAAAGACTGTCTGCACAGGCCCGACTGTGCCCATAAGAGAAAGAGCAGTGCAAGCAAAACGGCACTTTTGTGTGCAGCTCTGAAAGACTGGCATGAGGCCTGGGGACAGGATAAGCCGTTGACAGGAGAGCACTCCATGCCACCTGGTGTCCACCTGCTGATATAGCAGGTTGGGAGAGACTGTGAAAGTGCCAAAGAGCCTGGTACCTGTCATGTACCCACAAAAGAGACACCGCTGCTGATGCCAGGAGGAGGAAGACTGGCACTCCCCACAAAAAGAAAAGTAAAGGGCTGTCTGCTATCTACCTCCCATGACACAAGTACAGCACTGCCAGTGCTCCCCAGAGACAAGAAGGGAGGAAAGGCCTGAATGCAAAGAGGAGATCGTTTGCCCGCTTTCTGCAGTAGCACTGTCCCGCAGTGGGACAGAAACTGTTCAGGGAGGGCCCCCACACTTCCTAAAGACTGAGTCGCTCATTAACCCATTATAGGCACGAGGAGAGTCGAACGGCCCCTAGTGGCAAGCTGTCACCACCGCAAGTGAAAGGAGGCCCTCTTCTCCCACGAGAGACCACCACTCCCCTAGCAGTAAAGGTACAAGCATTCTGAAAGAAAAGAGACCGCGAGCACAAACAAGACTATGCATGGCTGCATGAAAGAGGCCATACCAGCTGGTCGCCCTGGCACTGGATGGCCATCATTGGCCCGTCCATGAGAATGTCACACGGAGGGACCAACCCTGCCAAGCGCACACGACGCTAGGCAGGACCAAGCACAGCGAAAGCACGGCCTCTAGATGCAATCATAGCACCTTGGAGTGAAAAAGGGAGGTGGAAGGAAGGTTATCCGTCAGCCACGGAGCAAAGCCTACGAGAAGATCCCTGAGGAGGGGACCAGTGAAGTGTGAGTGGATGCCAAACGGACCTGAGAAGAGTAAAGTCCTACAGACAGGACAGGACCTGGGAGAGGTCCATGTTGAGAGAAGATGCATCGTCCTAAAAACAGGACAGGGCCAGCGAGAGGTCCATGACGGGAGAAGACGCACAGTCCTATGAACAAAACGGGACCAGCGGGAGGTTCATGATGGGTCAAAATGCGCAGTCCTATGAACAGGACAGGCCGTGGAGATTTCTATGAGATGATAACTGGCAACACGTGGCCTGGGGCCACTTTGCACCACCGAAGAAGAAAGGAACACATGCGACACATGGCCTGATGCCACCTAGCCCCAAAAGAAGAAGAGAACACATACGACGCTGGCATGACGCCACTTGGGAAAGGAGAACTGAAAAAGAAGAGGAGAGAAAGGTGTGTGACTAGACCTGTCACACTGAAGAACCTGACGACCACAGATGCACAGGAGAAATGATCAAAGGTGACAAGACCGAGGACTCGTGCCACTACAGGACACAAGCAAGCCACTGATGTGGAGCGACGTCACTGGCGACAGCCCAGTGGGACAACCAAATTTAAGCCGTCCCAGTATATGCCTCATGCTACCCAGTGCGACCATCCGGTCACAGTCACCAGCTGCTTGATGGGTGATGGCATCCCTGCCAAGGACCACCCATGCCGTAGAGAAGAACAGCACCAAAAACACACGAGCTACGTGGATGCGAAGTCTTTCCAGTCACCCTTACTCCCTGCAAGTCCTAATAACATGTTGTACAGGTTGTCTAATGGCAACAATACCATCATGCCATGTGCATCACCCTAACCACCAAGAGGAGCATCTCATCTCCAGGTTGGAGCCTTACACCTGCGAACCACCAAGAGACCAAGGAGGCACTCCTGGCACCGTGAGGGACCAATTGTCCAGAGACTATCGGCTAGCCCCACCCACACTTGGGGCCTGCTGGCAAGCACACTTGACCATGTGTCATCTACCCTTGCAGTTGCATGAATGACTTGGCCATGGCTCTGTCGGCGATCCTGCAGCAGCCCTCACGCGGCCCACACGCGGCCCACACGCAGCCCAGCACAGTCTACGCGGTACCGTGGCGACCCTTTGGAAAGGGCCTCTAGAGGATCCCCACATGAGAATTTGGGCTGGAAGCTGCTGCTCCAACAGGTGCCAGGAGGCACCAGGGCCTCAGAGGAAGACGTTCAAACATCCTTTATGCCGTTTCAGTCCTAACATGGTTGTCTTTCACGGAGTCAAGACACCCCAAGAGAAAACTCTGCAGCGAACTCCACCGACGCTCCTGATGCACCGCAGTTTGAATATTTGACACCAACTCCAACACTGCAAGAGCACGCAGGACCGACCATCATTGTATGGGTGGGCTTTAATCCAACAGACTTGCTGTCGAAGGATCCGGACTTAATCTACACACGTGTTTATGCCCAGAGTCATCTGGTTAAATCATGGGTGCGACCAGCCGTGATGTCCGGGTGCTGCCAGCTGCACCTGTCCATTTGTCCAGTTACTGTCCTGCAGACTGCCTTGAGAGACTAAAAGACTCAGTGGTGTCCAGTTGTTTTATTTATTTCCACAGTTTGGGCTCGTTTTTGGTTTCGTTGAATTTTGGGAGAAATGTAGTGTCCTGCTGGGCACGTAGTTTGTTCCCAGCCACTCCTCGAGGCCTGGCCGGTCACAGTCACCAGCTGCTTGATGGGTGATGGCATCCCTGCCAAGGACCACCCATGCCGTAGAGAAGAACAGCACCAAAAACACACGAGCTACGTGGATGCGAAGTCTTTCCAGTCACCCTTACTCCCTGCAAGTCCTAATAACATGTTGTACAGGTTGTCTAATGGCAACAATACCATCATGCCATGTGCATCACCCTAACCACCAAGAGGAGCATCTCATCTCCAGGTTGGAGCCTTACACCTGCGAACCACCAAGAGACCAAGGAGGCACTCCTGGCACCGTGAGGGACCAATTGTCCAGAGACTATCGGCTAGCCCCACCCACACTTGGGGCCTGCTGGCAAGCACACTTGACCATGTGTCATCTACCCTTGCAGTTGCATGAATGACTTGGCCATGGCTCTGTCGGCGATCCTGCAGCAGCCCTCACGCGGCCCACACGCGGCCCACACGCAGCCCAGCACAGTCCACGCGGTACCGTGGCGACCCTTTGGAAAGGGCCTCTAGAGGATCCCCACATGAGAATTTGGGCTGGAAGCTGCTGCTCCAACAGGTGCCAGGAGGCACCAGGGCCTCAGAGGAAGACGTTCAAACATCCTTTATGCCGTTTCAGTCCTAACATGGTTGTCTTTCACGGAGTCAAGACACCCCAAGAGAAAACTCTGCAGCGAACTCCACCGACGCTCCTGATGCACCGCAGTTTGAATATTTGACACCAACTCCAACACTGCAAGAGCACGCAGGACCGACCATCATTGTATGGGTGGGCTTTAATCCAACAGACTTGCTGTCGAAGGATCCGGACTTAATCTACACACGTGTTTATGCCCAGAGTCATCTGGTTAAATCATGGGTGCGACCAGCCGTGATGTCCGGGTGCTGCCAGCTGCACCTGTCCATTTGTCCAGTTACTGTCCTGCAGACTGCCTTGAGAGACTAAAAGACTCAGTGGTGTCCAGTTGTTTTATTTATTTCCACAGTTTGGGCTCGTTTTTGGTTTCGTTGAATTTTGGGAGAAATGTAGTGTCCTGCTGGGCACGTAGTTTGTTCCCAGCCACTCCTCGAGGCCTGGCCTTACACCCACCCCACACCCATCCGACACAGCCATCACTGGTCAGGTGACCCCGTCAATAAAAGGGTCTGAGTGCAGCGCTCGCGGCCAGTTTTCTACCCTCGCATCAATGTATGTGTCATTCATTTATGTGGTATGTCGGCCTAGGGCCCAGAACACCACACATAGGAACTCTGACCCCGAGGACTGGAGTTGCCTGCCCAGACTCTCGACTAGGGGGTGACATTTCAGATACGGCGCTACAAGGGCGGGGTCGGACGGGGTGAGTTTTATTCTGTCCTGGATTCCCTGGGAGCCACGGGGCTGCTGGGAGTCCAGGCACCGTGGTGTGAACTTGTATCAGCCGAAGACACTCGCAGCGCCCGAGAAGGCTTCCTGCTGGACACCTCTGCGTGTGTTGATATCAGCATAGCAACGCAGGCACTGTTGCTAGGAGAAAAACCCCGCTCCTTCTTCCAAGGGCACCTTAACCTCTGCAATGTACAACCGATGAAGAAGCCGCCGCGTTTCAAAGCCTTCTGTTTTAAAATGTATTCATGTGCTTCGTGTTGCAATGCAGCAGCCCTGAGCCGATCTGGTAAAAGGCGGTGTAATCCTCTAGTCACGACACTGCGTGAACGTGAGACGTCCTTAGAGGCACTCACGCACGCATTTTCACCGGGGCCTCGTGCCGTTTACGTCTGCTAGAAGTTTCTACGAGTGATCTTGGGCGGGGTTATGGCAAGGTTTAATTGCGGTGTTATAACGGGGAGTGTGTAATTATAATAATAATAATATTATTAAGAAGAAGAATGAGAAGAAGATAAAGAGCACCAATAAAAAAAATAGTAATAACATAAATTTGTGATATAAATAAATAATTATGATATATTACCAATAAATGAATACTAATGTAAACAGGTATAATAAAAATACTAATACTAATAACAACAATAATAAAGTATTGTTATTATTATCATCATCATCACCATTATTCTTTTTTATTGTTATTACTGTTGTTGTTTTAGTAGTAATAATAATAATAATCACAATTTCATAAGTTGTCTGATACCTGGGCAGCTGGTCACTTAAACATCTCAATATACGTAGACGTCCCAACCCCAAGCATAAAACAAACGCACCCAAACAAAATCAATATCTTGTAATAGGAAGTATTCTGCTGCTCGTGAGCATTAAAAATATGCATTGAAGAGCACATACAGTGCCTCTTAGCTCACACGGATTTTATGTAAACGGATTTGCTCTGTGTGCACTGGCACGATTTTGGGGAAAAAGGTGTATATATATTTTGTAATTTATTTATGCAGTTTTTATACAGCACGAACTTGGCCCAAGGTATTAGAGCGATTTACTTGAGTTCCAAATTGCAACAGTTTTGCCTGGGAAAAAAGAGAATGCATCTCTGGGTAAAAGACGTCTCAGATTAAAAATATAGCTGAAAAAGCTTGAAGTTCAAAAGCGGGGCCAGCTTTAGTTCTGGTGGCGCCCGGTGCGGCAAACTTTTTTGGTGTCCCCCCCAATTACCTCCTTCTCCAAGAATTCCTTTACTACTAGCCTCCAACAGAGCCCCTCACTCACCATAGCCCTTCTGAGACATACATTTCATTTTTTATATTTTTTACTCCTGTGGTCTGCATAGTACACCTTCTTTGTAGCAGGCACATTAACCCTCAGCGCTACTTTATGTTGAGTTAAAACTGCCACTAGACAAAACTCTGATCTCTCTCCAGCACTAATTACCAGAGTTATCTTGGCATTTGTATTGTTGTCTAAAAACTGCTGGACACGCAAAGAACTCTGCAGCACATGCTTTTAAACACAAGGAGATGATGGATGGAGCGCTGAAACTTTTCAGACACTCACCCCCAGTCACAGATCTGGGTTGACTCCATCATAGTTCTTTAGCTCACTTCGCCACCTCAGTTCAGACCCAGCTATATGCAAATCAGTCTTGACCCTGTGCCTCATGGGAACAGTCCAGCCCGAACTGCCAAGCCAGGTCTTCCCTGAACCGGAAACAAGCATCCTGGGACCGTTTTTTTTTTTTTTTTAGTTTTGGGGCAAAAACTTTTATTAAGTGCTCAAAAGTTGCGATACATAGTTTATAAGGAAGTGGTACCTCACCCCTTAGAGAGGGCAGTCCACTTTAACTTTTCAATCAATGTATTTTAACATTTACATTCCATCAGTTGGGATTCAGAAATGTTTGCAAATAGCGTTTACGGTTTTAATGGGGCCGCCACTTTAAAGAGTACAGTGGGGAAGGAGGGTTTTGTTACAGTTCTTCCTCTTCCTCACTTTCCTTCTTGTCCATGGCTGCATAGTCTCTTAGCAGGCTGAGCACCATCCTGCGGCACCCTTCTCTGTTTACCACCTCTCCATTGGTCACCAGGCGGGTCCTGGCGTACAGGAGAATGTCCTTCATACAACAGAGGAGTCTCCAGCACCCCTGGATAGCTTCCTCTGTGTGTGTCCCTGGAAACAGCCCATACAGCATGGACTGGTCCGTAATGTTCTTGTAGGGGATGAGGGCTACCAGTTCTTGTCGTAAGGCAGCCCGTAGTCTCTGGGCAAAGGGGCAGGCCCAGAAAAGATGGTGTGCAGATTCCTCTGCGGGGCATCCCCTTGGGCAGTTCCTGCGCGGGCACAGGCCTCTGCTGTGCATGAATGACCTCACTGGCAGGCCCCCCTTCACAGTCATCCATGCAATGTCCTTGTGTCTGTTGGTCAGAGTTGGGGAGGATACGTTTCCCCACACATGCGTTGCCGTTGGGTGGTGGCAGGTCGCTCACTGGTTCAGTGGTGTTCCTGGTCCTGAAAAGTTTGTGGATTGTCCTGGGCTTCCAAAGGCAGGGAGTAACACAGTTCAGCCCAAATTGCTCCACAAACTTTTCTACCTCCCTTTAGTACCATGGGAGGTCCCAATTGAATGTCACAGCGTTCTCCCACTTATCCCATCCCAGCCGTCTCCACACCGGGAGGAGGAAAAAGCGGAACACCTTGTAGGCGGAGTGGTCCTTGTTCACATTTGACAGGGTTATTCGGACGCAGCCACACATAAAGAAGGCCCTGAGGATCGTTGAGATGTTGGGGATTGCCTTCCCCCTTTGTGGTGCTCCTTGTGCATGACTGACCTTTTCACCCTGTCCATCTTTGAGTGCCAGACAAAATGGAACACCATGCTGTTGATGGCCCGTGCTACGTTGGCCAGCAGTGGCCAGGCCTGTGTCACATACTGCAGCACGGGCAGTGCGTCGTTCCTGAGCACCAGAGCCTTCCCTTCAATGCTCAGGTTTCTCAGACTCCAGAGGCCCAGTTTTTGCCGCACCTTGGCCAGGCGTTCGCTCCAGCTCTTTGCAGCTGCCCCTGGTCCTCCAAACCAGACTCCGAGGATCTTCATCAGCCCTTCCTCGATGGGGAAGGGGAGAGGCTCGTTGCAGAGGTCCCATCGCCCGAAGAGTTTCGCCTGTGACTTGTCCACGTTGATTTTCGCCCCTGATGCCTTGCCAAAGTCCGTGCACGCCTCCAGCAGGGATTGGACCGATTTCCCATCCGCACAGAAGAGGATGACGTCGTCCATGTACAGTGAACACTTGACCTCCTTCTTCGCGTTGCCAGGTGTCGGGATCCCTCTGATGTTTGGGTTCTTCCTGATGTACTCAGCGAGTAGCTCCATAACCAAAACAAACAGAGGTGACGAGAGCGGGCAGCCTTGTCTTACCCCAGACCTTATAGGAAAGGGGTCTGTTTTACAACCATTTACAATGACTGAACTGAAGATGTCTTTATACATTACTTTAACGTAACCGCAGAAGCGCTCCCCCAGCCCAAACCCGTGCAGTACCCTCTCCATGAATTCATGGGAGACGCGGTCGAATGCCTTCTCTTGATCTAGACAGACCAGGGCAGCCCGGATCTTGCGGTCCGTGATGTACTGGATCGTGTCCCTTATCAGTGCCAGGCTATCTGCGACCCTGCGCCCCGGGACCCCGCAGGTTTGGTCTGGGTGAACTAACTCTCCCATGGCGCCCTTCAGTCTATTTACTAGTGTCTTTGCCAGGATCTTGTAGTCTACATTCAGGAAAGAGATGGGGCGCCAGTTCTTTAGGTCACATCTCTCCCCCTTATGTTTATACAAGAGCGCAATCATTCCTTCCCTTAGAGTGTGGGGCATGATTCCCTCCCTCTCCATCTCCTCATACACCTGCAGGAGATCTGGTCCCACAGTGAGGCATAGAATTCGACTGGGAGACCGTCACTACCTGGTGTCTTTCCTGACTTGAAGGATTTAACTGCAAGGTGCAGCTCCTCCAAAGTGAGGGGGGCATTAAGGGCTTCTCTCACTGTTGGGGAAACAGTTCTTGGGTTACCAGACAGAAACTTTTCTGCTTGATCTCCCTCTGACCTCTTCTCTGAGTAGAGGTCCCCATAGAAGTCCGTCACAACCTTCCTAATGTCCTCCCTTGTGTCACAGAGGGTTCCCTCCTTATTGCGCAGTTGAACCAGAGGGGTGTGCGCAGAGTGGATTTTCTTAAAGAAGAAGGAGTTGCATTTCTCCCCCTTCTCCAAGTTCTCCACCTTGGAACAGAAAATGATCCTCCTGGATTCGTCATGAAAGTGCTCGCTCAGCTCTTTCTTGACTTCCTCCAGAGGGCTCATGACGTCCCATCCCCGGAGTTGGAGGTCGTGCAGTTCTTGCAGCTCTTGCTGTAGTCTACTGAACTCCCTCTTTCTCCCCCTTGCAACCTGCCTGCCCACATTCTTGAAGAAATCCTGGATCCTGCCTTTGACCCATTCCCACCATTCCCCTGTGGACTCGAATGTGTCTTTCATGGCCTGCCACTGGATGTATGTCTCTCTCAGCTCCTCCTTCACCCCCTCTTTCTCCAGCAGAGAGCTATTCAGTTTCCAAGTGCCTGGACCTGTCAGGAACTTGCCCGTCAGTTCCCCTTGGAAGTGGATAGCTCTGTGGTCAGAGAAATGCACTGTCACCATTGAATGTTGCCTGAGCTTCACTAATTGAGAGGTAAAGATGAAGTCTATCCTGGAGCGCAAGGAACCATCAGGGCGACTCCAGGTGAAGTTCCTGGCATTCACCCCCATGGACCCAATGACATCTGTCAGGGAGGCCTCACCCACCATCTCCACCAGTAGTTTCGCGGCATCATCCATCCATCCTTCCCCAGCCCTGGCCCCGCATCTTCCACCTGCTTCTAGAATACAGTTGAAGTCCCCACCCATCAAAATTGTTCTTGAGGTGACCAGCTGTGGCCTGAGGCGCTGAAACCGCTCCTGTCGCTCGCCTACGTCAGAAGGGGCGTACACATTGATAAGTCTAACTGGCTCTCCTGCCCACGAACCGTCGACGACAAGAGCCCTGCCGCCCTCCAGTTCGGTGACTGAGTCTGTTGTGAAACGCCTTCCTCTGACTAAGGTAGCCACTCCTACAGACCCACTGCTGTTCCCCCAGACCAAAAGGAAGGCCCTAGGGACCACTGCTGTTCTAGGTGCGTGTATGATGTTGCAAAGGGGATGGAGCATTCCTGAATCATGTACACATCACACTTCTGGCTGGCAAGAAAACTCAAAGTACTAGCACATCTGCGCCTGTCTCTAATACTTCTGACATTTACGGAAAATAATGAAATAGCCATCATTAATTAGTTTTTAAGAGTAAACTTAATACTTAAAGACTAATTATCAAGTCAAAGCAATTGGTTACAAATACAGTTGACAAGGCTACTTACAGGGCTGGATCGCCTCCTGTTGGGTCTCCGGCGCTGGGCCTTCCTGCTCGGCAGCTGTTGCACAATGGCCGCTGCACGCTCTTGGCTGGGCTTGGGGTCTACCTCCTCCAGGGTGACGGGCAGGTCTTGCTCTCGGGCCTCGATGAAGGTCTCCACTTCTTCTACTCTTGCTGGCGATGGGGGTGGGGACGCGTCCATGGAGTTTGCCAGCGCCCTCATCTCCTTCAGCACTTTTGACACTTGCTCGAGTTGCTCATCTGGGCTGTCTTGTTCCAGCTGCTCCTCCTCTTCTGGATTCTCGAGCCCGGAGTAGGGGTTGTGGGTGCTCACGGGTCTCTTGCTTGTTTCTTCGGAGTCCGTTGAGTGCCTCCTTTTCCTGCGCTCCTGTGTTGTCCAGGGCCCTTCCTCCTGGTCCTCGGTGGCATCTTGGGTGGGAGTCTCCATTGACTCACTCTGCTCACCGGGCTCAGGGAGGGCAGGTGGGTTATCAGCGGGTGTCTGTAGCTCCTGGACCTTGGCGGTGTCCTGGTTGGGCTTGGGTTTGTCCTGTTTGGGGCCCTTCCCTCTCCCAGTCCCCCTCTCCCGCTGCGGGGCTGGGACTGGAGGCCTGGTCTCGTCCGCCTCCTCCGGTTGGTCACTCCACGGAGGTTTGGCAGCTTGGGCGTAGGATTTGGCTCTTTTGGGCAGTCCTTAAAGAGGTGGCCTACACCCCCACAGAGGTTGCATGGGGTCTTCTCTTTGCAGGTCTTTGCCGTGTGGCCTTCTTGTTTGCAGTTCCTGCATACTTGCGCCGTGCAGTCCTTGCCGGTGTGGCCTGGTTTGCTGCACCTGTTGCATAGTTTGGGCTGCCCAGGGTAGTACAGGTATCCTGATTCGCGCCCTAGGGAGAAGCTGGAAGGGGGGTGGTGGATTCCATCTGGGGCCGACGGGTCCTCCTTCAGCTTCACCATTGCTGTCAATTTACCATCCCAGATGCCGTCACTGTCCAGGTTGCGGGAGGGTTCTTTCGTCACTGTGCAGTGGTGGCGTAGGAAGGTTGTCAGGTCTTGAACATTGACGTGTGGGTTGTAGACGTGCACGGTCATTCTCTTAACCTCCAGCACGAGCTGGCATTCCAGGTGGAAGTCAGAAAAAGGTTTCTCCTCCCGTCGCAACCAGCACATCTGCCAATACCTTCTGCAGATTTGTTCAGACATGAACGTAAGCAGGTAGGTGCCTTTGGGTGCATCTGACATGATGCACCAGATTTCTGCTGCTGTGAACCCCATCTTGGTTACCAGCAGCTCAGTGAAGATCTTCCTGCTCAGGTGCGGTGTGGAGCCATCTGACTCCACCTTCCTCTGCAGCTTTACGGTGTTGTGGAACCATGGATTCAGCGGTCTGCTCATCCTGCTGCTCTGCAGTGCCCAGAAGAAGAGAGATTCCTCAGGGAGCTGGTAGCAGGTAGGTAATCCTCAGGCCAGTAGACAGGGTCCCCTACAGGTGGGTGGAGGACGCAGGCAGACCCTCAGCTCCAGCAGGGTGGGTGTCCCAGCGGGGGCTGGCAGGGGTCTCCTTCAGGCTGGCAAGGGATCCCCAGCTGGCAGGCAGCTCCTGCAGGCAGTCCACAGCAGGCAGGCAGCTCCAGCAGTCAAAGCAGCCCCACCAAGTCGGGCAGCTCCAGCAGGTCAGGCAGCCCCAGAAGGCAGACCTCAGCAGGCAGGCAGCTCCAGGCGGCGGGTGGCTTCAGCAGGCAGGGGTCCTTAGCAGGCAGTGGTCCTCAGCAGGCAGGAGGCAGGTCCAGAAGGCAGGTGTCCTCAGCAGGCAAAGCTCCAGCAGTAGCACTTAAAAGTGCATTTGTGTGCATAAAAGCACCAAGTAGCTATTTTGCAGAACAGTGACCTCTAGTGGCGACTAGAGGTACTAACAGCCCTCATCAGCCAGGCTAGCTTGAATCCAGTGGCAAAGTGAGCAAGGGACCTACATCTGGGCATACCCTGCCAACTTAGGGCGAACAAAGCAAACAAAAAGAGATGATGGACGGAGCGCTGAAACATTTCAGACACTCACCCCCAGTCACAGATCTGGGTTGAATCCATCATAGTTCTTTAGCTCAGTTCAGACCCAGCTATATGCAAATCAGTCTTGACACTGTGCCTCATGGGAACAGTCCAGCCCGAACTGCCAAGCCAGGTCTTCCCTGAACCGGAAACAAGCATCCTGGGACCGGTTTCGGGGTAACACCCCATATCAGCCAGGCTAGCTTGAATCCAGTGGCAAAGTGAGCAAGAGACCCACGTCTGGCCGTACCCTGACAACTTAGGGCGAACAAAGCAAACACAAGGAGATGATGGATGGAGCGCTGAAACTTTTCAGACACTCACCCCCACTCACAGATCTGGGTTGAATCCATCATAGTTCTTTAGCTCACTTCGCCACCTCAGTTCAGACCCAGTTATATGCAAATCAGTCTTGACCCTGTGCCTCATGGGAACAGTCCAGGCCGAACTGCCAAGCCAGGTCTTCCCTGAACCGGAAGCAAGCATCCTGGGACCGGTTTTTGGGGTAACACCCCTCATCAGCCAGGCTAGCTTGAATCCAGTGGCAAAGTGAGCAAGGGACCCACGTCTGGGCATACCCTGCCAACGTAGATCAAAAACAAGGAGATGATGGACGGAGCGCTGAAACTTTTCAAACACTCACCCCCAGTCACCGATCTGCCAACTTAGGCAGGGTAAAGGCCCAGATCTCTGTACTGGGGTGAATGTATGACATTGTTCTGCATTCTGTCCATCAATTGTTCTTTTTGCATTTGTCACCCCGAGTGGGACGGGTATGCCCAGACGTAGGTCCCATGCTCTCCATGCCACTGGACTCAAGCTATCCTGGCTGATGAGGGATGAAACCCCGAAACCGGTCCTAGGATGCTTGTTTCCAGTCCAGGGAGGACCTGGCCTGGCAGTTCGGGCTGGACTGTTCCCATTGGGCGCAGGGTCAAGACTGATTTGCATATGGCTGGGTTCAAACTGGAATGGCATGGTGAGCAAAAAAACGATAGATTTAGGCCAGATCTCTGTACTGGGGTGAATGTATGACATTGTTCTTCATTCTGTCCATCAATTGTTCTTTTTGCACGTGCTTTTAAACCCATAATTTATTTTAAACACAGCACCCCCCAACCACCTCCCCATGTCAACCACCAGGTGTGGCTGCACTGGTCGCACCGCTTTAAACCCTGCCTTGTTCACAAGATAGAGTGAACTGTGATTTTGTGCTTTCATTTTGTATTTGCCGGTAAAATCAGCTTTTAAACTCCAGAAAAGGAATAGAAATACATACTCTGCTTTTTAAGGATATTATTTTGGCAAATTGTTCTATTTTTGACAAAGAAAGATCAGATTTCTCCACTTTGACTCCTTACAGCCATACTTTGGCTTTGGAAGATGGCCATCACTAGACGCAGTGTTAGTCGACTCGGATAATTTACTGTTCTGGCACTGGTCCTCCATGTAATGGAGAGTCGAGGGGGTGGCAGTGGTCATACACATAGGACGCAGTCTAATCCTATTTAGTTTTCAGTTATAAACACTAAAATACTCAAAAGCTTTAGAGTAAAGCGTATTTTTGTCCTTTTAAAAAAAAAATCTCAGGAATTGTTTTTGTCAAATGGCCACTGTGGATAGCTTGGTTCAGGCTTCTTTCTGTTTACCTAGAGGGGTAGAGGAAGCGTGGCCCAGCTTTCTGTTATTCTGAGACTGGTTAATCAGCACTATTTTGATTGCGTAATGCGAGAGGGCATTAAATGTATGAAGCATTCGCAAATCCATTGACGCCCTGCAGACAGAACAATATGCCGCCTTTTGAAAAGATTGTTCCTGAAAATTTGGGACCACTTCACAAGAGTCACACCTACACTATTTCGACTAAACTGCCTGCCCACGACCTTCCCACTACCCTTCAAATGTCCATGCTTCACACCAGGATATCCATGAATGCATTCAAACATACTCCCTAGCTAGCAAACTGTATCCACTCAGTCAAAGATACCCTGCCAAACTGTCCAGCTAACTCAATTCACACCCTTACTTCTCCTTTCCCATTCAGAAATACTACTTCCAAGCTTCCTACCTTGCCAACTGCTGACACTTGTTGACTTGGTATCTATCTCAGGTACCATGTCGCCGATTGGACTTTCTCTGTCTCATCCAAGACCAGCCTTTCATATGCCTGTCAAAAATCCACCTGATTTATCCATAGACCTGCCCATCCCTGTCCCACTGTAACACGGTCCTGCACACTTCGTTCCATCATTCCTCATGAATCTATTGGTTCTGGCATTTGTGCAGTGCATTGCTACCACTGATGTAGCTGAGTAGTGCTGTGAGGCCTTGTCGAATTTCTATTGCAAGTTGGTGCTTCCAGGGTAGGCTGCAGTAAATGGGGTCAACTCCTTGACGGTAGATTGTAATGTTGGCTTTATTAGGAAGAACCCCGCTGTCATTAACCAGAAAGATACCTAGCCTTCAGGAAGTGCCAAAACAACCAAACCCCCAGCAATTTCTGACATAGGTCACTAATTATGTTAATTATGTAATAGTGTACAAGGTGGGTGTAATCATAACAGAGGCCTTGAGTGATTTAGGGCAAGCTATGGCTTGCACTTGTAGCAGATAGGATGGACCACTGTAGTGTTGCCTCTGTTGTTAGAGTAGTGTAGGTTTGGCACCAGATATTGTAACCAAAATATCTTCTTATAAATCATTGCATCAGCCAATGATTTTTTAATGATATTCTGACCTATAACCATAGTGTGTGAGGGCCAGAGAGGCGTTCGGATATTGCATCTGCTCATATCTGCGGTTACAATATGAAAAATACAGAAGATTGCACTGCATCCCTACTCTTGCTTTTTGTATAAGCAAAATCAAATATGGATCCTAGTGTGGCTAGAAGAAAGAATTCAGATAGTCAAGGGAACCTAGACATTCAGGAAATGCCTACCTTTTATTACTGCTGGAAAGAGGGTTTGACTAGCCAGGGAAATGCTTTCTGGAATACAAGAAGGTTGGTCAGTTTCATAACACAGGCCTTGAGGCTGTTCCAGAACTTGGCAGTCTTCTTCGAGAAAGCAGTACCATCTATGCTATGTTCCCGGGATCTGTGAAAATAGTTTAACAATACCCTTGTAGATCTGAGGTTTCAATGACGGAAGAAGAGTAGCCTGACTGCTGTGTTCCCGGATCCACTGAAGCAGGTGTAAACTTAATTATCTATTGTATGTGGCATTGGCATCAGCACAAGTAAGCATCCTGGAAAAAGGTCTGGGTTTTGTACCTACAGCAAACCTAGACAAATTCCAACTTTGCAAAGAAATGAAGGGATTTATGAGGAAACTTAAACTTAAAGTATTTTTCAATGAGAAAGAACAACCCTACAGACAAGAGGGAGACATCGGCCTGAAGTTGAAATCCACTTTCACACCACCTGATTCCATGTTCCCCATCGAACTACTCACGTTTGAGAAAGCGGTAATGAAAGATCTCGAGGACATCAACCCAGACATCAACCGGGTCTTTCACAATACACCAAAAGAGGAGAAGCAAGCTATCAAAGAACTAGCCACTAACAATAGCCTAACGATAAAGCCGGCCGACAAAGGAGGGGCGATTGTGATCCAGACATCAGAAGCATACGATCTTGAATGTCGACGCCTCCTACATGACAAAAGGAGTTACGAGGTCCTAACTGAGGACCCTACAGAATCGCTAAGAATCAAGATTGCAAACATGGTAGAGGAAGCTCTCACGCACGATTGGATCTCGAGGAAAGAAGGGGAATTTCTCACCAGCAAAACCCCTAGGATCCCTTACTTTTACACTATTCCCAAGATCCACAAGAACCTGGAGAGACCACCTGGTCGCCCGATATTATCTGGCATAGGGTCAATACTAGAACCCCTGTCCAAATTTGCAGATGCCTTTCTACGCCCCCTGGTACAGAAGACCGATACGTACCTCAAAGATACTAAAGATGTTTTACGACTTCTCCATGAGATCAACTTTGACCCAACCAAGGAACTATTGATGGGATTAGACGTAGAAAGCTTGTACACAAGCCTCCCCCATGGAGAGACCCTGAGCATCATAGAAGATGTCCTTTTCGGAATAGATTGGGAATACCAAACACCCCTCAACATTGTCATGGAATGCTGTAACCTAGCACTAACAAGGAACTTCTTTGAATATGAAAAAACGCTGTACCTCCAGAAGCACGGGACCAGCATGGGGAGCACCTTTGCCCCTAGCATAGCTGGTCTTTACGTTCACCACCTTGAAACACACAAAATCCTACATACCAGTAACCCTTTCCTGACTCACATAAAAATATGGAAACGGTATATGGACGACGTACTGGTCATATGGAAAGGAGACGAAGCGACTGCCAAGAGGTTCATGACCTGGCTCAATTTCAAAATGACTATTTGAAATTCACCAATACCATTTCCAACAGGGAATTAGTATTCCTAGACCTGAACATTTACCCTGAGGATGGCACTCTGAAAACCACCACACACTTTAAAACAACCTCCAAAAACTGCCTCCTACTGTATAACAGTTTCCACCCGCATCACCTACGTGACAATCTCTGTTAGACTTGGCATCTTTTGGCGTGTTTCCCCTGAGTTTTTGCTTTCTGACCTCCCGGTTTTGACTCTGTTTTTGCTGGCGTAGTGTTTCTGCGCACTTTTCTCACTGCTGATCAGTGGTAAAGTGCAAGTGCTCCTGTGGTAAATTGTGTTATGGATTTGTGTTTCCATGATTAGATATTTGATTTACTTGTTAGTCCCTAGTAAAGTGCACTGAGTGTTTCAGGGCCTGTGAATCAAATGCTACTAGTCGGCCTGCAGCACTGATTGTGCCACCCACGTGAGTAGCCCTGAAAAGGTAACTCAGACCCGCCATTGCGGAGTCTGCGCGCAGTTTGTAACTGCCATGCTGACTTGGCCAGTGCACACACTTGCCAGTCCCTCACCTTCCCTTTTCTTACATGTCAGCCACCCCTAAGGTAGGCCCAAGGTACCTCTGTGGGCCGGGTGCAGTGTATGTGAAAGGTAGGACATGCCCTGGTGTGGGTGGCATGTCCTGATAGTGAATTACGGCCAATTTCGTTTTTCGTTATTGCAAGGCTACCTGTTCCCCCTAGGACAGAATGGGGAGTTTGTTTATAACATCTTATAAACATACCTGGCCCGGGGAATTAGGTAGGAAAATAAAGTTTAGTATGCCTGAACTCAGAATCTAAAGATGCATCTTTTAGTGAAGGTGATTTTTACATTCTGTGTTTGAAAATACCACTTTTAGAAAGTAGGTATTTTCTTGCTCAGTCTTCCGTGTGCCTCTGCTGGAATGTGGATTGCCTGTCTGGGTTTTGGATGACAGAAGGCTGGGGAGCAGGAGTGGCTCCAGATAGTCTAGGTGGGTCAGGAAAGGGCTGAATAGACCTGGGCTGCAATTGGGGAAGGGGGGGGAGATTTCCTTGAACCTCAAACGGCCTGGTCTGCCTCTGACCAGGCCGTCTCCACCTCCTGCCAGGAAGTCACACTAGAGAAGGCAGAACTGGTTCTGGCTGGGCACAGACACTCTTTGCCTAAGAGATCAAAGGATTTTGGGATATAAATATTGGGGCCCAGACCCCTGACTTTTAGAACTCTTTTGGACCAAGAAGACTGCCAAGAAGAAGAGCTGGAGAAGCTGTGAGGAGGAACTACCACTTTGCTGTGTGCTTTGCTGTGTTGGCCTGCAGTGGCTGTTTCTGTCTTGGGCAGTGAAAGGACTGGACTGGACTTTCTGCAATCTACTTTTGTGAGTTTCTCCAAGGGCTTGAGGTAGAGCTTGCCCCTGTTCAAGAAGTCTCAGGAACAACAAAGACTTCAAGCTCTTCTGCCCTCAGCACTGGGAACTGTGTGTTTTGTGCTGCAACAGAAGAAAAGCAACCCGACGACGTCGACGACGCCGCTGCCGACTCCGTGTCCTGACGGCACCGCAGAGGGAACCGCCGCACCGTAACCCTGGTCTCACCGACGACACCTGCTGACGCCGCCACCGAGCCGCTGCTCGCACCGTGACCTGTGGGCACCGCACTCCGCACCGCCTCGCTTCACGACGACGCCTTGGTATCCCCGACGCTGCATGCTGAAACCGACGCCGCTTCTTGCAGCGTGGTTCGAGGGCACTGCTCGTAAAGTTACACGACGCACCGCTCTCATCCCGCACCGCAGCCTTGGCCTACCGACGCCGGCGCCATCGACTCCAGTTCTTTAGCCGACGACAGCGTTTCAGCAACGACGACGCCGCTGCTTGCACCGTGACCTGCCAGCACCGCGACGAGCACCGCATTCACTTCGCACCGCGACCCTGGTCTCACTGACGATGCCACCTGACGCCGCCACCGAGCCGCTGCTCGCACCGGGACCTGAGGGCACCGCACGCCGCACCGCTGCACTTCGCACCGCAGCACCTGACGCCTGCCGACACCAGCGCTCCTGACTTTAACAGAGAGGAGTTCGATCTGCAACTCGTGTGACTTCGAGGGCCCCGACGACTCCTGCACCGACCTCCGGAACCGACGCCTGCGGACGCCGTGCTTTCGGAAGCTCAACGAGAGGTCGCCGACGCCCTGCATTTCTAAAAGGTACTGTTTGCGGGTCTTCCCGACACCGTAGCTGGCCCGCGACGCCGCGGTCAGCCAGAACTGTTTGGATTTGTTTGCTCACGACGCTGTGATAGCCCCGGATGGAGCTATCGACATCAAGGAACTGTTTTTCAAGCATATTTTGATAACTGAAGATTTTTAAGTACTGTATTGTGGATTTTTATCGTTTTTGGTCTTGTCTTAAGTATATAAAAATATTGGATATTTTTCTAAACTGGTGTGGTGTCCTTTTGTAGTGCTTACAGTGTATTACTGTTGGTTATGTGCAAATGCTTTACACACTGCCTCTAAGATAAGCCTGACTGCTCATGCTAAGCTACCAAGGGGGTGAGCAGGGTTATTTTAGGAGTGTAACTCCCTTATCCTGACTAGAGTGGTGGTTTCTGCCTGGCTTTGGCGCATGCCCTAGCCTACCAAAAATCCCATTTCTAACAACCTCCCTTATGGCCAATTCCTTCGCCTCAGGAGGAACTGCACTGAGATCAGAGACTTCAAGGAACAAGCAGTAGATTTACAAAAGAAGCTGGAGAGACGGCAGTATCCACCCAGAGTGGTGGCAAAAGCCTTTAAGCGAGCAAGGAATAACAATAGGGATGCCCTTTTGGAACCGGCTCCACCGAAACAACAGGAAAAGAGACCTATATGCGTCACCACTTTCAACATCAGCTCCAATCAAGTCACAAAAATTGTCAACAAACATTGGCGTTTACTGAACTGTGGCCAACTAAATTTACCAAAACCTATGTTCTCCCATAGGAGAGTAGGAGCATACGGGATATGGTAATCCATACTAGACCTCGAGAGACTCCACGAGCTGAAATGACAAACACTCTGTTACCACCAGTGAAGGGACACTATCCCTGCGGTCTCTGCAGCGTATGCCACCTCACCAAGAAAAGTAAAAACATCCCATTCACCAACCACACGGAGTGGGAACAATGCATTTTCACCAATTGCAACAGTAAAAATGTTGTTTACATGATAACATGGGGAGAGGAGTTGGCCTAACGGCTAGGGCGGTCGACCTCGAATCTGGGGAACTGGGTTGCGAGTCTCGGCAATGACGCTGAACATCCTGTGATTCTGGGCAAATCACTTAATCTCCCCGTGCCTAACAAAAATGAATGTGTGCTCATATAATGCAACTGGTGCTATGTAAAGCGCTCTGATATCCGATTCGGGTCAAGTTCGCGCTATATAAAAATCTGTAAAAAAAAAAAAACATGCCCATGTCAAATGGAATACATAGGTATGACTACACATCCAGTGAAAATACTCATAGGGAAACATAAAAGTAACATCAAGTGCAAGAAAACCACCACAAAAATGGCCTCACATTTTTTGGAGGTCAATCACACTATTGAGGACATCCACTGGACAATTATTGAGCAAGTAAATAACGAGAAATTTCTTTTTGAAAAAGAACAAAGCTGGGTGTTCCATTTGGGAACACACGTCACAGGCCTTAATGACAAAATTCCCTGGGGACACTACGATGAGACTCCAACACTGGTTCTGTACCACCTCAGTACCCCAGTGAATGAACCTGTCAGCACCCCCTCCATCCTTACGCAAAAGATCGATCACGAGGGGCCCCGGGCTTTAATTCATTCTTTTTTAGCTGACCTTGGTCCAACCTACGACCAAAAGGCCCTTTTTTCACTCTGTTTCAAGACCATGCAACAGAGAGGAGAGATTGGTTGGCCATACATAATAAGAAGGAGAGAGTTTGGTTCAGGCATATGGGCTTAGCACCCCCCGTGCCGGACTCGATGTTTTCCGCTCCCTCTACAACCTCTGACTTTTTCTGGCCGAAAGTACTGAGCCCCCCCCACCCGCCCCCACGTTCCTCTCCCTGGGAATCACGAGGCGAGAGATATACACATATGCACTCCATTGACAGTTCCCATACTTACTCATAAACATGAGTAAATGGGTTACACAGTTATAAGACTCTCACGTGTATAAATCCCTCTGAGTTTCCCAATCAGGAACAATAGCCATCCTATTTGCACATACATACATATCAGCTTTTCGTATTTGGATGTCTCTGACACTTTGACATAAACTAGCGAATACGGAAGTAACCTCACCCGGTACAGGGAGAGTGTGCCATTCTAGGCGGCCATTTTAGAAACGGCCCGCTCTAGTCTTTTCTAACACTTCTCGCGCGCAAACCCGGAAGTGCTGAATACAAATACGAGCTCTGGACACTGACTCAGTGTTCATCGGAGCCACGGCGAGGTAGTATCCTGGAGAGAGTGAGCAGCCTTGATGATGTGAGTACGGCTCAGCCGGCCTCCGCCCCCTTCCCTCTGGAATTTGAGCACTCATTCGGACATAACCCGGAGTGAGATTACACCGCTCATTATTAAAACCATTCATTTCTCTGCAGTGTTTGACTACAGGCGCTCCTCCCCTCCCGTGAAAAGCTCATGGGGCTATAGCATGGTATTATTAAAGTACGCAATAATGTGCTTTTTCTCATTTTTACTTTTAGCAACATTTGACCATGATCACGTCTTCGAGCCAACAGAGTCGGATCAATTACACAGCCATTGATCGCATTAGAGTGTGTGCTTTATGTTTATTTGTTTTGTGTTGTGACGTCTAGTATTGCCGATGTATGTCCCTCATGGGTAGCACAACACCCACCTAACTTAGTAATTGCGGTGCACCCAGAGAAAAATATATCATTTCTCTTTCAGATTTCCACAAACATGGTGATGTAATCTAAATGAATGTCATAGTACTGATGTTTAACAGTGTTCTTTTATCCTTCCAGATTGTTAATTTTGAGAAACCATACCAAAGGGGTATAGTATTAAATGCATGCTATTACACGCATGCCTCTTGCTTAATTACCATAGCAGACCACATTGTTGTTTCATTGTAGGAGTGGCAAAGGGATCCATACCGGTCCTGATGAGAAGCCAAGGGGATGGCTTTGAAACATGTTGACTAGCGAGGTGGTAGCCCATTACAGCATATCACCTCCACTCCCCGGTTTTAATGCTACCAGCTAGGGAAAGTATTAAATAGTAGTTTTCCACATAGCCAGGTATCTTTTATACTTCACTAATCTTCACATTTGACCCTTCCACTCTCACACTAACACGACACATAGTATATTCACTTCTAAGTGCTCCCGCGTCTTCGTAGGTCGTAGCACGCCCCGTCCCGCAGCGGGGCGGGAAGAACCCAATGATGAAGCATGCCACCGAGGGACCTTTTGGTGGGTGAGGGTTATTTTAACAACACACTGTGTGTCCCTATACATCATTAGGGTACACACGTCTTCCGCGAGTCGCGAGGAGAATATCTTGGAAGGATATATTCATTCACTCAGTTTGAGGTGGATTCCTCTTGGTTTTTATAAATAAGAAACAAGCAAGGATGTTCGGGCCATGAAGTTTCCCATAACCCGAGAAGTTGGCCCATACCTAATCTGAGATTCTATTATTGGGCTTCAGTTGGTGGCAGGATTTCTCAGGCTATGGGCTTGTCTAAGACTGACTGGCCCTTGGATGAGTTAGCAGGGTTGAGCCTTCTTACTGAAAAAAGTTCTATTTAATATAATACAGGCTTTTGCCCTGATCGTCAGCCTTAGATTACATACTTAAATATCAGTGGGATTACCAGATACACCGCATTCTGGGATGGTGCCACCCCCTTAGTAATTTTCAGGGATAAAGGCATGCATATCTGCCAGCTGGTCTAACTGATTAGATTTAGACAACTATATAGGCTTAATAAGATCTTCACATTTGAGGAGTTATACAACATTATATACACAAGGCATGATTTTCTATATATCTACAAATCTGAGACTGTTTGAGATATCTTTCTGGCTTGGATATTCATTTGGATTTGTACCTCTCTTCCAATTTTTTGCTGAACCCACTAAGAAAGGGTTGATTTAAAATCTGTATAAATTATTATGAGTAAACAGGAAGATAATTTGCTGCATTTGGTAAATAGGTGGTAGAATCTCTCTCATTTGAGGAGCACACAGACGGCATTAGGCAGAATCATTGCACGGTCAACACTTCAAAACATAAAAACCCATCACTTTACATTACTACATCACCTCTATCACACACAATATAAACTCAATGTATGGGAATGTAGACCTGACTCTAATTATTTTAGTTGCAGTGAGGAGGATGAAAATGTAATTCACCCGCTTCAACAAAGTTCAGAATTACTGGGATCCTGATCCGAAATTACTACTTTACTGGGGATAAGGTTGACATATTGTTCTACGTTAATTCTGTTTCAATACTCAACTACAACATCATCAATTCATTAAGGAATTGTCCTCGCTTCCATTTTGGTTGCCGGAGCATGCATAGCCAGGATTGGCTAGATCCAGAATTTCCTTCTTTTAGGCTCTGATAGAACTCTTTCATGGACTACTCTGGACTGGAAATCTCTCTCTTAGGCACTGACGAGAACAGCAACATTCTGTACTTTTGTTCGGCCAGGCACAGGAATGATGATAGACAATTACTTCGTTTCAATAAGTGATATAGTTCACCCCCTTCCAGGGCTCTTCTCTTTGCTGGTCCTATTGTGCAATAATAATATGAAAAGGGAAGAGGAAGGCAGAAGCCCCCAGATCAATGGTTTTGGCATAGTCTAGCCCCTTGGGGATGAGATGATAAGTCCTAAAGCCCAGCGCTCTCAACTTTGGAACTGGGGAACAACATCTCAGTCTTGGCATGCACTCAGCATCCTGTCATTCTAGACAAATCGCTTAATCTTCCCATGAAACCTGACCTTGTGTAATATAATCTTACACTCATGCCCAGCACTCTAATGACCTTGGGCCAAGTTCGCTCTACATACAAAACTGAAAAAGGACAGTACCAGGGAGATGGTCTCATGGATTTGTTAAGGAAACATAAGGAACAGGAAATGTGCCTTAGAATCCTCAAGATATGGAATGATGATTTTTCTACTTGGTTGACAAGAGGGACAGGTGAGAGCTCAGAATCCTTGATAGTTCCCATATTCTAGAGCTTACTGGTGCCGGCAGATGGACCTCAAGCCCCTTTGGCCACAGAGTTGGGTGCTTGACCAGTCCCTACACCTGGGGATTTCAGTTTTTTAAGTGCGGAGTTTGAGGTGGTCACTTTTGATCTAGGTTTAAGTGCTGCCAGCCTGGGTTAAGGGCACAGAGATCGGTTTCTACAGTGTGATGATGATGATAAGTTATCCCACAACTAGAGTTGCTATCTAGACGGTTTTATGTTGGCAAGACTGTTTTTTTAATGGTACTGCCGGTACAAAGATTAGGAAAATGACCAAAGTAGGCACTATTTTTCCCCTTATCGGTAGTACTTTAAACAGTAAATGTAAGACGAAAACACTTTAAATATGTTCTACAGCTGCCCTGATGATCCCTGACTGACAATTAAAGTAAACAAACCCAGAAAGGCCATGAATATAGACGATTTCATAAAAAGGTTTACTTAAGAATCACGTCCGGTCCTCTACAAAATCTTAAAACGTGAACAGATGGTCTATATTTTTCTCGGAGAAAGGTCGCAACCCTACCAACCACCAAAATGTGATTATCGTGTTGTCAGGGCCCGCACTAAATCAGTTTGACTGGGACAGTGCTCTGGGAGGAAAGAAAATTTGGTGTTCATTGTGGGGGCGGGGGTCATTGTGGTGTGACGGCAGAAGGTGTGAGGAAGATGGGAGGAGGGTAGGGAGTTGATGGGGTGCTAAAAGTTAGGCTGAGGTACATTAAGGGCTGATTACAAAGTCTTTAACAGGACCCAATTGAGACCAAGTGGGAAGGACGAGCTGCTGTTTGCATAACATTAACTCAGGCAGCTCCCTGCTGCACCCCTCAATATTGGTACCCCGGGCCTAGACCCAGCTCTCCCATGCCCCAGACTGGACCGGCATGTTGTATGTAGGAAATACTCACCATCTCTGTTGTGTAGGTCTATATAACAACCAAATATATAAATAGACAGCTCCATAAATTCCTGGTTACCACATCGGAGGGGTTTTGCATAACAGTGCACAAGGAGCAATGGTCACTCTGAGAACACCAAAAGCAATATTTACTTAAAAATGTATGAGAGATGGAATTAGTAGACATTCCCCTTAAAATGGGCACTCCTCTCAAAAATGCTTTTGCTCCGGGTACAGTTTTTTATGCTTACATGAAGACATGTTTACAAAAAAAGCCGACAATACAAAGGTGGGTACTGCTGAGTTTTTTAAGGCTGTGAAATACTGTTTTGCCTCAGGAGCCTCCAAACTCATCAAAGTTGCTCCTTCTTTAATAGTTTTCAGAAAGTTGTTGAAAACTTGGCTTTTTAACAATGAATACATTTCTTCACTTCCACGTATGCTATGCTGAGCCAGCGCCAAGACACCCCCAGGTATGCGAGCGATTTATAAATTTATTAACATAACATAACTTTCTGTAACCAGTCTTTTGTTATTCAGGGGAAATGATATAGTAATGGGTGGGGCTTAATCAGCACCTTGCAAACTCTGCTTTTTTTCTGCCTCCAAATAAGGTACAGAATTCTCTCAAATCCTCAACTTCTGTGTAAAGACCAACACCAATTCACAGAAACCATAGTCGGAGCCACAATGAATCAGCACCTGTGGCGTAGCTGCCATTGGTGCAGCAGGTGCAGTGGCACCGGGACGCGGAACCCTGGAGGCCCATTGAACCCTGATAATGAATTACAACCCAACAGGAGTAAAAGAGGCCATTTTCCTTTCTTGCACCTGGACCCACGGCATCCTTGCTGCGCTGCTGATCAGGCGCACAACGCCCATTGGGCTGAAAGGGCTTCAGCCCCCCCGTCGTGTGTCTCAGCCCAGGCTGCTGCAGCTCGTGATGCTGTGGGCTCGGCTGGGCAGTGTCTGGAGTCTTATCTCCGGCACGCCCGAGTTTTTCACAGGTATTTAAAGACCACTTGCATATTTACATACCTTTATAAACTGGTTACCGAGGCTGTTTGTTTTCTGGTTCCAGTACCCCATGGGCCCCCACTCTGTCTATTCCTTACATTTGGATTTTACTTTTTACTGCCTTAGTGTGAGAATGCATTTCATGAAAAGGAATATAAAGTAGGGTTACCAAAAGAAAACCAGCCATTTGTTGTTTAAAGAGTCTGCAAAGGCCTTGGCTTGGCACTAAATAAGGTTATAAATAAAATAGTATGTATTTATTCTTAATGTGACTTTTTAATCTTTGATCCCTTTAATTATCAGTCATGGATCATTCAGGCAGCCCTAGAACACAATTAAAATGCTTTCTATTTATATTTGGTGTTCCAAGTATGCACAGATAAGTGCTGAAAATAGGCTTTAGGTGACTGCTTATTTTTGTACCGTCTGGGACATCATATAATGAGATGGCAACCCTAACCACAAGACTGGAAGTTTGTTGCAGGATGAGCACAATATTTATTTCCTCCACCCTCGATCCCTGGATTCTGAATAATGCCATAAAAGCAAGAGTTTAACTTATATCTGAAACCCTACGCCAGCCCTCAATAACATGCTGAGTTACTTCAAGTGTCTGGGAATGCACCCTGCATTCAGACAACTCACTCCTCATTCTCGCCATTCACTTTCACACTCACCCTGCACTCACAGGGATCACAATGTACTCACACTGATCACCATGCACTCACACCACCTACTCACCCTGCACTCACAGTGACCACACTGAACTTATGTCACTCGCCATGAACTCACACCGTTCTCCCTCCACTTACCGCTCACTCTGCACTTACAGTGATCACTCTGCACTCACAATGCTCTTGCGCTGTTCACCCTGTGCCTCACCCTGCAGTCACATGAGCACACTACTCACCCTGCTCATGTGACACTTCACTCACCTGTCCCAGTCACTGCTCACTCTGCAATCTCACTCAAACAAGCCCATCACTAACCATACATTCATTCGTCCCACTCTGCACTTACATCCGCACCCAAATTCATATGGTCACCTCACTCACCCTGCAGTCACTCCTCTCACCATACTCTCACACTGTCTCATCGATCACCGTGCACTCACATGGGCACTCCTGTCACCCACACAGCGCAGAGGACTAATGTGCCTGTTACAAAGAACGTGTACCATGCAGATCACAGAACTGAGTGTGAGTAAACTACGGGTAGCCCTATAAAAAAGTGAAATGTTGGTCAGGAAAGTGCTATAGAGAGTTGAGGTGCAATGTTGGCAAGTGGTAGTGAGGGAATTCATGGAGGAGGAGGAAATGGGAGAGGGGGCGCCAAAAAAGACTGTTGCACCGTGCGCGACCAGTGTTAGGGCCAACCCTGGCTGAGAGTCTTAGACCCCCCCCCACCCGACCGTTCGGGTCTAGTTGCGCCCCTGCTGCTGATTAAGCACCCTTTTGGACAAAAGGGTCCCCATGCGGGCCTCTCTGAGTGTTGCTCTAGTAAGGTTTTAAAAAAATAGAATACTAGCTACGTCAGAGAGACCAACTGCAAAACAGCCGAAAAAGGAGCGAGGGGTCAGAGCTTCATGCTCTCTGCTCAGTGAGTGAACAGCTCGGGCGCATCAGCACATACTGCACGGGTCATGAGACCTGAGGGCCAATTCCTAGAAACTTTCTGTTCGCCCCTGATAGAAGGCGTCGCTGCTCTTATCAGAGCCTTTTTGCTCTTAAGTGGATGTGCACAGTCTGGTCTTGCCAGCAGAAACTTTCCAAAAGCCGAAAGCGCACTCAATTTTACACATGATACAGCAGAGTTCGGATCTCCCAGTGACTGGAATAACAAACACCCTCGCGCGCTTGCGGCCTGTGACTCGCTTCCAATGTTAGTTTGCCCACTGGCTATGTTCACAGAGACTTTCCACTTGGTGAAAGGGCTTATTCAGCTGCTGTACTTTGAAAACCCCCTTATAGACGACGGGTTGCCACTTCATTTCTAGAAAAAAGTAATATTAAGGCCGTGTTCTGAGTTGTGGAAGTTGGCGCGCAGCTGTGTCTGTGTGATAATTTGTGCAATGGCCACTGTAATGAAGTTTCCAATAAGGACATATAGTTTTGTTGTGAACATGGGTCTGTGGCTAACGGCATTCCTTATGCTTTTTTTTATTTATTTAATCGCTTTCGTGTTAGATTTGTAAACGTTCAAGGCCTACAACACAATGAAAGCGCTAGTTGATGCAGGAAATGTTTAAAAGTGGCTGCTTTTGAGAGTATCTTTGCTAGATTCACCGACCATTATGGCTGGTTTCTGGATACATGGGGAGCCTTTCTCCGAGACTGCTAATCCACACCCTTTCCACTGCCTGGCCCTCTCTTCTACACCTTTCTCGTTGTCACGTTCCCTGGTTGTCTCATGGCCCTCTGCTGGGGTAACCAAAATTTGAAAAGCGAAAACCGGGACAGGTCAGACATAAAAGTAGGGCTAAAGCCTTAAGTCTTATCTCTATATCAGGCCTGTTCCGTTTTCTGCATAGCCTTAAAAAAATAGATACATTTTATATATATCTATATATCTATATATCTATATCTATATCTATATCTATATCTATATATATATATATATATATATATATATATATATATATATATATATATATATATATATATATATATTCCACTCGAAAACTGGATACTGGATACAACAGATCCACGAGCCCACAAAATAAGGTATAGTTTGTTTATTTTTAGTAGGACAAAAGAGAACGCGTTTTGACCACGTCCGTGGTCTTGGTCACCTGACCCCATTCCGGGTCATGTCCATTTTATAAGCTGTCATCGCGGTCAGACATACCACGTGACAACACCATTATTGTAGACATAAAAACAATTGTGCATATACAGTGAAAAACAGTGAAAGGAACAATAATTACTAGCAGCAGTGGTTTGTGTAAATAGTGGATCATGTGTTATGAGGCTGCTTTTGCTCTGCCTCTTACTAGATAACTTTCTGCACTATTTAGTTGGTAATTGTGTGTGGGTAGCTTGGTTTCTCAATGGTTGTTAATGTATGGTGTTTGTTTATTGTTGTGTTGTATGTTTCTGTAGGTGGTAAACGTTATGGTGTAATACCAATGTGGGACAAACCTCATCGTGATAGCATAGTTATACTGCGCAGGTGTCGGGCGGTAATGGTATAGTACCTTGTGTCACTTTCTATGTGGCCTGGCATTTCTAAAGTGTAATCATGTATTGTGTTGACTACAAAGTTTGGAGGATGTCAGGCTGTCCATCCACTCAAAGTGCGCATAATTTTATCGTGGGTGAGATCGTCCACCGCAAGCCGCCGGCGTGGTCTCCCTACAATGAAATATAAACATAAGAGGCCGTTAGTCCCAGGGTGTGATAACTAGAATTCCATCATTCAAGTTCATAAATACAGTCAGAAACATGTTATTGTTGAGTTCCGAGTAATAACATTACCTCTAGTATACATTGTTACCTAATACCCACATTCAATACCTCATAAACATTTTGCTGCTTCGTGTTTGTACAATGATGCTTGTGATTAAAATCATGAAACAAATTCACAAAGGGAAGGAAAGGGATCTGGAATGTGGGGACAAGGGTGCGTGAGGCCAGTCTACAAAAATTAATTACATTGGTTTACAAATGAGAGTGCATCTCCTCATCTAGGTTCATCCCTCCTGGGAATTTACTCCCTGCTTGTATGATAAAGCGTGACTCCAATCTGCGAAGGGATCCCACTCTATTTCCACCTCTGGGGTTCAGGTTCAAAGAATCTAGACCAAAATACCTGGCTTTAGTCCAATCCCCATTATGTTTGTCTGTGAAGTGTCTGGCTGTGCTGTAACTATGATCATTATTGGTTATGGCTCTCCAGTGCTCAAGGATCCGTTTCTTCACCGGAAAGGTAGTAGAGCCGATATACCAAAGGCCACAAGGGCACACTATGGCATAGACAACAAAGTCAGTCAGGCAACTGATTAATCTGGGCATTTTCCACGTGATTTTAACTTTCTCCAAGGTGGTTTCTGTCACGTTGCTACTATATCTGCAGGCTTTACAATTTCCGCATTTGCGGAATCCTCTGGCTTGCTTCAGCCAATTTTGTTCCTTAGGTTGTAGGTGACTATGGACAAGCATGTCCTTAAGGGAGGTGCTCCTCCTATAGGACATAGATGGGTTTGATCCAATCTTGTTTCTTAATATGGGGTCCTGTTTTAGGATTCCCCATCTATGTTTCAGGATCTTCCTTATTTGGTCAGCCTGGCTACTGTATCTCATGATAAATCTAACTGGGTCCTGCTTATTCGTCTCAGTCCTGCTTGTACTGGACACAGCATTATCATGGGGGAGATCCCTCACCCTTCTCTCATCTAGTTTGAGTGCTTTTTCTGGGTAACCTCTTTCCCTAAACCTCACCTTCATGGCTTCTGTGGTTTGTTCATATGCAGCAGTAGTGCTGCAGTTTCTCTTGGCCCTTAGGAACTCACTAAAGGGTATACCCCATCTGAAGTTGGGAGGATGACTGCTGGCTGCGTGTAAAATGGAATTTCCCGCAGTTTTCTTTCTGAAGAGATTTGTGCATATTTTCCCTTTTTCGATGGTGAGTTTCAGGTGTAAGAAGTCAACACTTTCCTTACTGTAATGTCTAGTAAATTTTAAATTGACATTATTGGAATTCAAGAGGTCAATGAACAGATTCAAATCGACTTCACTTCCCTCCCACACAAAAAAGACATCATCTATATACCGTAGCCACTTTGAAACATTGTAAATCCACTTCTCAGTCTGGCCGTTCCAGAGCACCTGCTTCTCCCACCAGCCAACCATAAGATTGGCATAGCTAGGGGCGAAGCAGGTGCCCATCGAAGTCCCCTGTAGTTGTTTATAGTAATCTTTCTCGAACATGAACACATTCTCCTTTAAACAAATTTCCACCATTTGCAAAAGCATGTGTGTGTGTTCCAGTAATCTTATGTCACGTGTTTGTAGGAAGAATTTGCATGCTTTGAGTCCGTCTTCATGTCTAATACTAGTTTACAGTGACTCTACGTCCAGACATACTAGCCAGTGGTTGTTATTCACAGTAATGTCATTTATTTTCTCCAGAAAATCACTTGTGTCCCTCAAGTATGAGTTCAGATCTTTTACAAATGGGAACAGAAAATGATCTACATAGGTTGATATTTTCTCCAAGAGGCTGTTTTTGGAGGAAACTATTGGTCTACCGGGGGGGTCTTGTGCGTTCTTGTGCACTTTCGGTAGTAAATAGAACGTGGGTGTGGTGGGTGTGTCATTCCTTAGAAACCTTCTCTCATCCCATGTCAGTAGTCCTTTCTCATGCCAGGTATCTAGTCTCTTGTTGTATGTTTGTTTTAATTCCCCAAGGTATTTCTTACCAACCCTGCAGTAGCAGAGTGTGTTATTCAGTTGTCGTTGGGCCTCCCTAGTATACATAGTTCTGGACATGAGGACAACATTGCCCCCCTTGTCTGACGGCTTAATAATCAAGTCCTGGTCGCCCTGTAGGTTCTTAATGGCTTCCCATTGGTTCTTATTCATATTCCTGTTACGTGGGGTCTGGTGTATCAGTTTTTCAAGGTCCTGTGCAACCAAGTTGCTGAAGACATCGATATTGTCTCTCGCTGTCATAGGTACAAATTTGAACCTGGCCCTAAATTCAGCGGCAAGTGTTTCCCCTGTTTTTATCCCAAATTTGTTTGTTAAATCTTCTATGTGTTTTGGATTAAATGGGTCAGTCTCCTCGTCTATGGTGTTGGTCTCTCTGTCATTCCCTAAGTCAGTCATTATTTGTAGTGTCGATATGTCTTCAATCGCTAACCTGTTCCCAGTGTTCTCTACATTTTGTTCTCTGACCTTTACATTTTCTGAGCTTTTGTTGCCATAATGTAGTTTGTATAATTTAAGTTTTCTTTCAAATTTGTACAAATCAACTTTTGTTTGTGAAAAGTCAAAGCCAATCTCAGGACAAAATGTCAGACCAAGTTTCAATACCTTCTCTTCATCTTTGGTTAGTGTTCTATTGGTCAAATTCATTACGGTGAGCTGTGTGGTGTTCTCCTCCATCATGGTTTCTTGTTCAATTGGCCTCTTGTTCCCATGCCAACTTTCCTTAGATTTCCTTCTTCGGATCCTCCGTTTCCGATTTTGATTTTTTCGCCGTGCCCTCTTCCTCTCGGTTTCCCTCTGACAGATTGTTCCCTTGTCAATTGTAAGAGGCGCAGTTCCTCGGAAAAAGAGTGTTGTTCATGCAAATTCGATGAGGTGCTATCCGTTGATTCCTGATCAGAGCTGATATCGGTGATGGATCCGTCCCTGCTTGCTTCCAGGGTGCCCAGAGCCTTATCTTTTGCTAGTGTTGCTCTAGCCTTGTCAAATTTCCTGGCAAAAGTCAAGCTCCTGCCAGTGGCATAATCCCTCTCATCACGCAGGAACTTGCGTTGTTTTCTTGTTACTACCTCTTTTTCATGGGTCTTCACCCTGTCATCAACCAGTTTCAATATTTTGCTGGTCTCCGCTTGATCCGTTTCTTTCTTGAATTCTCCCATTATTTCATCTATCTGCCTCATGAGTTCTTTATGTTCTTCCCATGCGTTGGAGAGAAGAATCTCCAGCATCCTTCTGGAGCAGGAGGTGGTGTTCTCTACCCATTCCTTTAGTATGTGTGGTTTCGGGATTGATACCGTGGGCGTGATCAGAATTCTAAGTCCCCTGGGAATCCTGTTTACTTCCAGATAATTCTGCAGGGAGGTTGCCTCCCACCATCGGCTGATCTCCTTGCGCCGGAGTTTTTCAAGAGTATTACCACGTTGTTTTATGCTTATGGTCATCAGATCCGATAGGTGGGGCTGGGATGCGCTCGTTGTTGCATTGTCTTTATTTACTGAAAAAATTGCTTTTGCTGACTCCTCACGTCCCTTTAGAAATTCATTTGCCATAATTGTTTACACAGTGTCAATTTCTCACGGTGGAGACAATTTCTCCTTCCTTGCAACCAAATCGTACGCTCCGGCTGCCGTAGCCTGCGTAGACTCTAGTGAATGTGGTGCGCGCAGGGTCACTCCAGGGTCAATCCACAGCCGTGGTGGACACAGGTCCCGGTAGCGTGTACGTACGAAGAGCGGAGTAACAGTGGGCTTTGACGGGATGTCTCAGCCGCTTACCTGTCCTCGTTGTCGGTTTCCGTCTCCGCTTCCGTGCTTGTTTTCTCTCGCCGCACACCACACTTCACCGGCTGGCATCCTCCATTACAAGGAAACCAAATGGAGGTTTGGTCGGAAAAGGACGCCGCGCTTCCCGAGCCGGGGCTTCGTTGGTGGACGCCGCCGCTCATATATTCCACTCGAAAACTGGATACTGGATACAACAGATCCACGAGGCCACACGATAAGGTATAGTTAGTTTATTTTTAGTAGGACAAAAGAGAACACGTTTCGACCACGTCCGTGGTCTTGGTCACCTGACCCCATTCCGGGTCATGTCCATTTTATAAGCTGTCATCGTGGTCAGACATACCAGGTGACAACACCATTATTGTAGACATAAAAACAATTGTGCATATACAGTGAAAAACAGTGAAAGGAACAATAATTACTAGCAGCAGTGGTTTGTGTAAATAGTGGATCATGTGTTATGAGGCTGCTTTTGCTCTGCCTCTTACTAGATAACTTTCTGCACTATTTAGTTGGTAATTGTGTGTGGGTAGCTTGGTTTCTCAATGGTTGTTAATGTATGGTGTTTGTTTATTGTTGTGTGGTATGTTTCTGTAGGTGATAAACGTTATGGTGTAATACCAATGTGGGACAAACCTCATCGTGATAGCATAGTTATACTGCGCAGGTGTATATATATTCCAAACGACGAAACCCCCGCATCCGGGGATAAAACAAGCCCACCAGCCGGTAAGTAGCATCATATCTCTATTTATTGAGCAGAAGGTTTGTTGCATAACGCGTTTCGACACTGCTGTGTCTTAATCATATGCACCATGTGATGTGGTCAGTTGTTTGGCTTTTAAATCCATAGTCATAGGCACTGAAGATGGACTACAAATGACTTGTCAGCACATATTCAATTTCAATTATACTATAGTAGTCTACATTTGGGAACAACAGTCAAGAGTAGCTTATTTGAATCTAGTGTTGGTGTCCATAAATTGGCATCTCAGATGTTATTTCAATGTTTTTATGTTCTTTAAACTTGCTTAGACCACAGTACCCATAATGCATAAATCCTGCTTGAATATGTCCATCATGGATTCTTACCCCACGTTTTTTTCTTGACAGTTTTTCTGTCGCCTCCAGCCACTTTCAAATCATTGTTGCATTATTTGCCTCAAAAGAAACCAATTTCATGTAGGGCAATCCAATAATGTAATGAGTAGAACCCAGAAGGCCCCATCTCTGCCATTTCACATGTTTTTGTTTTTGGAAAGCTTTTCGTTTCCTCCAAACCAACCTCTGCATCATGAGAGGGTGAAAAGGTTTTTAACACAAAACAACCCCAGAAGTCCTTCCATATATATGTTACCGAAGATACACAAAAATCTAAGAAATCCACCTTTTCGACCGATTGTGTCAACCAGAGGTGGCATACACGAACCTATAGGTCAATTTCTAGATCGTTATCTTCAACCGAGTGTGGTCAAGATGAGGACCTACATAAGGGATACGACAGACTTCCTGATCAAACTTAATCAATTTTCCACTACAGATTGTGAGTCTTTACTACTAAGCACAGTCGACGTCAGGTCGTTATACACATCAATCCCTCATCAACTAGGCATTGAGGCCATTGAGCAAACTTTACTTCACAATGATCTGGATCTGGATTTGGATTTACAATTGTTTTTAATGGAACTATTGCAATTCACACTCTATCAAAGCTACTTCAAATGGAAGAACCAATGGTTTCTCCAACTAACGGGTACTTCCATGGGAAACTGTGCAGCACCAGCGTATGCTAACCTTTTCATGTGCAAAGTCGAAGAGGATAATATTTTATCGAAAGACATCTGGAAAATTCACACTAAACTATTTTTGAGGTATATCGACGACATCTTTATATTATGGAATGGCACACAAATGGAGTTGCAAGTGGCTTTGGATGAACTCAATCAAGTGAATGAAAGAATCTAATTCACCTATGATATTCAAAAACAACAAATCACTTTCTTAGATGTTGAAGTCAGGAAGATTGCAGGCGGTTTTGAAACAGATATGTTCAGAAAAAGACTGAGCGCAACAACACACTCCATTACTCCAGTTTTCACCAACAATCATTAAAACAACATTTACCATATCGCAATTGCTTCGTGTTAAAAGAATTGTATCTAACCCTACCAGATCAAGTGATCAAATTGAAGACATGCTACGCAGATTTTCACAAAGAGGTTATCCTAAGATCACTTTGGATGAAGCCAAACTCCGTTGTCAACAGAAGACACGCAATGATTTACTTTTGACCACTAAAAAGATTACACAAAATCGAATGGTAGTTGTAACCAAATTTTCTACTCACAGTCAAGTTTTCAAAAAGATCATTAAACAACATTGGTCTATCTTACTGATGGAGCCGGATTTCAAACAGTTGTTTACACAAGATCCTATCTTTGCATACAAACGTGGTAAAAACTTGGGAGAAATTTTAAAAACCATTAAGGATGACGACCATCAGCTTAAATTTCAAGGAACGAGACCATGTTACAACTGCAATAACTGTCACAACATCATTCAAGGTACAACAATAACCCACCCTAGAAAGGGCACAAAAATCAACTTAAAGGTTACAGCCACTTGTGATTCTATGAATTTGATTTACATGTTGAAATGCCCTTGTGGCATTGTATACGTTGGAAAAACTGAAAGAAAAATCAAAACAAGGTTGATTCAACATAAGAGCAACATTCGAACACAGAACATGAAGTCAGTGGTGGCCTGCCATTTTATTGAACACAAGCACAACATCAGTCAATTGAAACTTGTGGTGCTTGAAACCATCACGAAAATGGAGGGGAGAGATAACAACAATTATCTATTGAAAAGGGAGAACTTTTGGATCCGACACTTGGAAGCGTTGAAACCCCATGGGATGAACGAAAGAATGGAGTTTCAATGTTATTTATAATTGTATTTTGAGCATGGTATTTACAGTACATTCTAATTTAATGTCACCTTTACCATGCACTACTTTGTGATGGTTTGACTTCTTTCTATCACCACAGTTTTTTGTTATACTTGTTTGTACTGATTGTCATTCATGACAACTGTGATTATTAGGTACTTCACCATTCACATGGGACATTTTCGAACACGTTTTGCACGTCTGTTGGTCACATTTAATGTGGTGGTCTATTCTGTTTTTATGTTTTCGATTCAAACGCTCCACTAGCTCATTACAAATGGCTGTGGTTTCAGCAGTCTTGAGCTTATCAGAACGTAGTCCTTTTGCACTGTTTACCCGGAATTAGAACATAGTAGGACATTAAGTCGCGTATACAGCGTTTTCTTTCTAACTGATCGCAACGCGGGCACCTCACACATTCGTCAGGGTGCGGTGACTTGAATTAAAACGGGACCTGCCTGATATTCCAGTAAGTTATTACGGCTGTCCACCCTTGATAGCTCGATCATTAAATGAAGGAGCTTCATTTTAACTTTGTAATTTCTGCATGCTACATTCACTGTTTGTTTATTCATTGCACTTTTATTCTACACAGAGCTGCACGTCATTTCAATGTTTATAGCCGTATCGCAAGACAACACGTTTCTTTTGCGGCATGAATTCGTGTACTTTACCTGTTTTTTTCCCCACGCATGACTTGGGTAACATGACTCACTGTTTGGAAGTATCTGATAAACAGTAGTTCAGCTCTCCGTTTCGTGTTTTGGATATTCGATACTTGTGAAATGATTTCACTGTTTCTTTGGTAATGAAAGATACGCAGAGCACATTGTTCAGGTATTGGTCACTTTTTGTAATACAGTTGACACCTCACATTTGATCTGGAAGTACCTGAGCACAGTATAACGTACTGTCTCGGTTTACAGGATGGTGTTCCTCATTGTATTTTGTTTTTTGAATTGCAGATTGTTTCCCTGATGAAGGGCTAGATGCCCGAAATGCATTGGAATTTATTGGAATGCGTTTAAAAAAACATGTCAGTTTTCGTGAACCCAATGGAGATTTGAGTACCTTGGATTGAAATCAAGTTCATTGTTACTTCAAAACAAAGTTCATGAATATCAAAAAACTTTTTGGATTATGAGTCGTTATTGTTTAAATTTATTATTGATTTAACACCCCTAACCGGGCACTGATTGTGCCTAAGGGGATTCACCCCATTCAGGGGTCAACTACTACATAGTCATTACATTTACGCTTAAGACCGGAGAGCAATACCCTGAGAGCACATCAAAAATAAGGAAATTATCAACCTTACAATTCGAACTTAAGGCTGTGCGCGTGCAAACTTTTTGTTTGGGTTCCTGGAAGACACATGACATGGGAGAGACGGAGGAGAGATGCGGTGAGATCAGGTAAGTGAATTTTAACTCCTGCTCGCTAAATATGAGTTATGGTCCCCACCGTCTGCACCCATCTACTGAATATAAGCACTGCTACTACCAAAGCAAATGCTGCCCTAAACAGAATGAGATTCCTGCATCATCATGATCCCGCATAAGGTACAAACATACAAAAAGAAGCATTCCAAACCATAGAGAAAAGCTGTCACAGAACTTTAACAGGGAACATGTTCTTTAAAAAGTGACCATTCAAGTTCAGGGTTGTAAGTACAATTTAGAAGGCTCAAACCAGTGTGTAGAATACACAACATTGTGCTTGAGGTAATACCAAGAATACATTGTTGTAAATGTTATTGTCATTTATATTGCACACACAATGCAAATGGAACAACATTGCCGAGCTTTTAGTAGTCCAGGGGTGATTTTCCACTTCCAAGGCTTCGATCGCAGTCCACAGAGATGTTCTTCAAAAGTGTGACTCAGTATGTGCCTGCTTCAATGAGTTCTGGGAGAATGTTTTGGGTGTATGATGGGTGATACAAAAGGATTGTACCACTTTGCTATCACTTATTCTTGGTCGATAGGCATGCCCAGTGCCTGCCAGATATATCTATTTGTAGAAGGTAATTGGTGGCAGCGAGTGCGTTTTGTGCCATCATGGCCAAAGTCATAGCACAATTAGACTTATATCAGTTGTTCTCTCTTCATTTGTTCCTCTGTATGACAGTGAGAAGTGTGACGTTGTGTTGGGTGAATTTGTGAGCACAGTGACATCCAAATATATGGCATATTGGTGGTGTAGTGGATGGGAAACAACTTTTACCATGTAGTCTTTACCACTCAATACCTTCACCATGTAATGCTTTTACCACGCATTGACATTACCACGCAAGGCTTTACCACACATATGCCTTTACACCGAAAATATAAGTTTATCGCAGGCAAGTGAAACCGCTATATATATATATATATATCAGAAATTCTCCCTGGCCCAGGAAGTCGATTGCCTACGCTTGGACAGAAGACAGACATTGCGTCCACGTGCCCCAAGTGCAAGCACCAACAGCTCTCCAATAGGAAAAGATGGGAGAGACGACAATGCAGCAATGAACGTAAAGCAAGTCAACAGAAAACCCAAAAAACAATGGAAGCGCAAGTAGAATTGATTGGCCATAATGAAGACTCACAAACTGTCATCAACTTGACTAATGTGTCCTTGACTGAGGGTGAATTACATATATTGTCACTCGGATTATCCTTCAGTCCTAGATGTGATTTTAACTATGCAGAAACCTGTATTGATATGTACAAATTTGTGCGCAAACTCAAACTGCGCAAATTTCATCTGCTTCAAGGGCCGTCAAGGGTCAAACAAGTTGAACCAACAACCAATGCAAACGTAAGTCCCTCAATATTGACAGCAGGAGATGTGGGACTTTTGCAAGCTCTCCAACAATTACAACATAAAGATGGGGAGCCTACCAATAGTCAAGAACTATTACTACAAGGGGGCACAACTATGACCCATTTCAAATCCAAATCTACATTCTGTCCTATCATGTTACGGGACAACATAGATGTCTTCAATGACAAAATAATACAGGAATTGAAATCACTGCACAGAAAACAAGTTGGTATCAAAAAGCAATATACAAGTCATGACAATGCATATTATCAGTTAATGAAGAAGTTACAAGCTAACGATAATATAATTATCCGTCAATCAGATAAAGGCGGTAATGTTGTGCTGTGGCCTCGTGAGTTGTATATGGACGAGGCTATGCATCAACTCAATGACAGGGATTGCTACAGACGAAGTACAATGGTTGAAGTCTAAGCATCATGGAATACTTTTTATGCAAGCTTACTGGCATGGAAAAGTGCGGGTTTGTTAACAGCGGAAGAATTCAAGTTCCTCAAGAATGACCACCCAGTCATGCCAGTGGTGTACTTTATCCCTAAAATACATAAGGACAAGGCCAAACCACCGGGCAGGCCCATAATATCGGCCTGTGACAGCCTAATGGATCATGTGAGCAAATATGTTGATTTTTTCCTGCAGGACTTTGTGAAGGGACTTCCCTCCTTCATTCAGGACACAGGTGATCTATTGAGAAAGTTGACAGATATTGATTGGAATTCCGACTGTTTGCTTATCTCATTGGATGTAACGTCCCTTTACACGAGTATCCATCATCGGGACGGTTTGAAAGTAGTGAAACTTTTTTTAAATACAAGAGCTATGTGTTTTTACCAGCATAACAAAATGTTACTGTCTATGATCAAAATGTGTCTTGAAAACAATTTTTTCCTTTTCCAGAACCAGGTGTTTCAGCAGGTTAGGGGTGTGGCGATGGGGGCTTGTTTCTCCCCCAGCTATGCCTGTTTGCACATGGGGTTGTGGGAGGAATAAGTCCTCATGTCCGCCTTTGGTGAAATAATGTCTACTCATGTGTTGAGGTGGTATAGGTACATTGACGACCTGCTTATAATTTGGAAGGGCTCAGAGGAAGATGCTTTACATTTTATACAGCAGATTAATAACAACAATTTGAACTTGAATTTTACTGGTCACATGAGCAGAGAATCCATTTGTTTCTTAGATGTTGAAGTCACAGCTGAACACAATCAGTTACATACAAGATTGTTTAGGAAACCCACGGCTGGGAACACATTGCTGCAAGCTACAAGTCACCATCCTGCGCACCTGATCCGCAGCATTCCATTTGGAGAAATGCTGCGGATTAGGAGAATATGCAGCTCAGATTTTGAATGCCAGGTAGCACAAAATGAATGTCGAGCCAGATTTCTGAGCAGAGGTTACTCCCATGGAGAGATCAATAAGGCTATAGTCAAAGCAAATGAAAAGGGCAGAACACAAGCTTTGGTCTGTAAATCTAATAATGATCGGGGTTTGCCATCAGAGACACCTCTTCCGTCCAGATTGATTCACACTTACAGCAATCAGCATAAAATAATATGCAGGATTGTTAATAAGAATTGGGCTTTGGTTAAAAATGACCCAGTTCTAGGCGCAGATTTTACTAGATCACCGAACATAACGTTCAGAAAAGCACGCTCTATGAGCAACTCTCTAGTCAGGAGCAGTCCAGAAGTGAGAATAAACACCTCATGGCTTGCCACCAGTAAAGGTTTTATCAAATGTGCCTCGTGCAAAGCATGCAAGAATGGAGTTAGCAAAATGGAGTATGTTACACCTTTCAACAACAAACCGATTCGCATTAAAAAGAAACTTACATGTAAAACTGAATATGCAGTGTATGTGCACCAATTCCTGGGTTCGCTTCGTCTGTTTTCCCAAATCGACGAGATGTATTCATATATATTTATATATGTATATATATATATACATACTCACTGAAAAAGCCATAGGTTACAAGGACCTTTTAGTTAGGCTCAGATTTCACTGGTAGAAAACCATTGAAATTCAGCAGTTATAGTCACCTGACCTAATTATAACTTACACCCGCACTGCACTGCTTATGACCTCACATTTTATGTCATTCATGACATGGTCAGTGACATTATTGATGACATCTCAAATGACATCACTGATTACTTCATCAAGTGAGTGTGTTTTTAAGAGTTTATGGGTGTTAAACATATATACTAACCTTCTACAAAAGTTAGATTAGTATACTAGTTGTACTACTAATGAGTGATACTATCTCTAACATGGGTGATCTGATTGGGTATGTTACTGTCTGTATCAGTGTGTGAATAGCTGTATAGGTGTGTGAGTGCATGCAGGAGTAACTGTATAGGTGAGTGAGTGGATTTCTGACTAAGTCTGTAAGTGTGTGAGTGGTTGTGTCAGTGGTTATATGGTTGTATGAGTGGGTATTTGAGTGGTTTTGTGGCTCTGTGAGTGGGAGTGGCTATATGGGTGTGTGAGTGGGTATGTGACTGGCTGTATGGGTGTATAAGTAGGTATGTGAGTAGCTGTGTGGGTAAGCGAATGGGTGTCTGAATGGCTGTATGTGTAAGTGACTGGGTGTGCCAGTGGTTGTATGGGTGAGTGAGTGGCTGTGTGAGTGACTGTATGAGTGAGTGAGTGGGTGTCTGAAAAGCTTTATGAGTGAGGGACTGGGAGTGTGGGTGGCTGTATGGGTGAGGGAGTGGCTGTTTGAGTGAGTGTTTGGTTAAGTGAGTTGGTATGTGAGTGCTTGTATTGGAGAGTGAGTGTGTGAATGAATGACTGTATGGGTGAGTGAGCAGATATGGGAGTGCTTGTTTATATGTGTGAATGGGTATGTAAGTGGTGGGGTGTGTGAGTGAGTTTGTGAGTGCTTGTATGGGTGAGAGTGGCTGTGTTGATAGGCTGTATGGGTGTGTGAGTGTGTGTGTGTGTGTGGCTGTATATGTGAATACGTCTGTGTGTGAGTATCTGTATGGGTGAGTGTATCACTGTGTAAGTGGCTGTGTGGGTGAGTGACTGGTTGTATGAGTGGCTGTATGGGTGAGTGAATGGTTGTGTGATTGGCTATATGTGTGAGTGAGTGGGTATGTGAGTGGCTCTGTGGAGGAGTGAGTGGTTGTTTGAGTACTTGTATGGGTCTGTGAATGGGTATGTGAGTGGTTGTGTGGGTGTGTGAGTTGGTGTACGAGAGGTTGGATGGGGGTGTGAGTGGGTGTGTGAGTGGTTCTGTGGCTGATGTCATCAGTGATGTCATTTGAGATGTCTTCAGTGATGTCATCAGTGATGTCACTGACCATGTCATGAGTGATGTAATATGTGAGGTCATAAGCAGTGCATTGGGGAAGCAAGACATTTGAATGGTTTTGTATTAGTGAAATCTGAGCCTAACTATAACGTACCTGTAACCTTCATTTTTTCAGGGAATTTCTATGTTTTTTTAAATTCTATTTCCTAACTATAACCTCCCTGTAACCTTTGGTTTTTTCAGCGAATTTCTGTTTTAAAAAAAAACTTTTTCCCAATTATAACATCCCTGTAACATTTGGTTTTTTAATTGAATTTCTAACGTTTTTTAAATTATATTTCCTAACTATAATGTCTCTGTAACCTTTGGTATTTTAAGTGAATTTCTATATTTTTTTAACTACTAGGCACATTTGCAGAGTGGTCGAGAAAGGTGACTGGGCCTCCGACCAGCTCTCAGCAATCCCGCTGTGTGGGACTGACTGCTGGTAACAGGAGGGATTTTTGGCCCCCCAAGAACCCTCAGTATCCAAGAGGACTTCATTCTCCAACCAGTAGTGTGCCAGGAGGTGCGCTTGCAGAGTAGTGGAGAAAGGGGGCGGGGCCTCGGATGAGGTCTCAGCAATCCCGCTGTGTGGGACTTACGGGAGGTAACAGTAGGGGTTTTTGGCCCCCAAGGACCCTCAGCAGACAAGGGGATTTCATTCCCCAACCAGTAGTGCACCAGAAGGCACATTTGAAGAGTGGTGGAGAAAGGGGACGGGGCCTCCCATGAGCTCTCAGCAATTCCACTGTGTGTGACTTGCTGGAGGTAACAGGAGGGGTTCTTGGCCCTCTAGGACCCTTAGCAGCCAAGGGGACTTCATCCCCCAACAAGTTGTGGGCCAGGTGGCCCCTTTGCAGAATGGTTGAGAAAGGAATGTGGGGCCTCCGACGACATCCCCAAGCCCCGGCCTTTTTAAAAATTATATTTATAATAGGGGAGGGGGCAGTGCGGCCCCCCTCCCAGGGCTGGTTCCAGCCCTGGGGACCCTGTCCCCCGGGGTCCGGTCATTTGTCCTTCATTGTGACCGCATGGGGAGCCTCAGGGCCCCCACGGTCCCTGCCGGCTCCCAGCCTCCTTCGGGAGCCGGGATTGCTTTCAGACACAGGGAGCTGCTAAACATGCAGCTCCCAATTTGTCTGTTTCCCTGCTCGCTTGACAGCGGTCAGGGAAAGAGACGAATGCTCCGCTTTCAGCAAGCGAGAGCATTTTCACTGCTCTTGCTTGCTGGAAGCGGAGTGTTTGCTGTGGCTTGGCGGGAGCAGTTAAAGCTCCCGCCAAGTCACAGCAAACAGCTATGTCCTGGGATGGGCACCCCAGGATATAGCAGGAGCCGGCCCTGGGGGGGGGGGTTGCGGTCCCCAGGGCCATCTGTGGCCCCAGGAGGGGGGTCACGTGGCACTCCTCCTTTGTTGTAGTAGGACCTGCACTGGGGAGGTGGTGGTCCCCGGGGCCGAGAACGGATAGAGTAGAATTTGGCCATCGGGAGGTGGCGGTCCCTGGGGCCAGGGGGGTCCGTGAGGCCCCCCCATTGTACATTAAAAAGCCACAGGGAGGTGGTGGTCTCTGGGGCACGAGGGTCCGGGCAACCCTCTGATTTATATTGCAATAGCCCCGGGGAGTCCATGAGACCCCCCAATTTGTTTTCCACATTTATGGCCACATTCCCTGGGGACCTGGCCCTCCCAAGGGCTTAATAATAGAGAAGCGCGGGAGCAAATTTGGTGTAATTCCATTCAGCAGTTCGGGCTGTAGCCGTGTCTCAAGTTCCTATGGGAATTAACATGGGGAAAATGTGTTTTGGACCCCCCTTTTTCTCTGCCCCCGCTTGACGGATCACCACAAAACTTTCAAGACAGCAGCTGAAGTGAGCGCCATACTAGTTTTGAAAATTTTGCGAGGATTCGTCAAACAACACAAAGTTATTTTTAAATGAAAAAACACTCTTCCTATCGAAACTAGGTCTGAACTATAACTACCTAATAGCGACCGCCAGTAGATAATATATATAGTTAGGACCATGTTTCCATAGGAAAAGAGTTTTTTGACTTGAATATATTTTTGGTGCCGTTTGATGAGTTTTCACCAAACTTTCCCAAAAAGTGCCCCGTTGATTCTAGTTGTGCATGGAAAGTTTTGGGGTGATCCGTCAAGCGGGGGCTGAGAAAAAGGGGAGGATCAAAAAAAGTGTGTTTTATATATTAATTCCCATAGTCTTTAGACATGGCTGCAGCTCAAACCACTGGATATAACTACACCAAATTTGGCAGAAAGATTGATTTTGTTCCTCAGATTTTGCTTTTTGTTAATTGGTGTAAATCCATTGAGTAGTTTTCGAGAAATTAAAGGAAATCTAAATTTGTATATCTGGGGAGAGCCTAAGCACAGATCTCATGGTGAGATCTGATTGGCTGTCAGCACTTCAACCGGAAAGTGATGGCAGCCATTTTTGGACCAATATACACAAGAGCATCTCATTGAAATGCATTTTAGTGAATGGCAGGTTTTGAGGGTCAGAAAAAGGAGAACATATAAAGGGGGATACATATAAATCATTTGTTGCTAAGGTGATTTTACCCTGTGAAAAAGCCTTTTGCTGGGATTTCAAGGTGATTTTACCCTGTGAAAAAGCCTTTTGCTGGGATTTCAAGAATAATGTTTGAGAGAAAACAGTTAATAATGTTTTAAAGAAAACAGGTTTCTCATGATTTTCCTATAGAGGTAATAAAAGGTGCTCCAGAAGCTAAGTGAGAGCATATTTTCTGTAAATTCACACTATGTTTCTCAGCCATATGAGAATGAAGTCTGACATTCTCAGTAAAACATGTACTTTCTCCAGGAGCAGTCTGCCAGTTGATTCCCTTGTGTTCTACTGCAGCCTCCCAAACAACTAGAGCACTAACAGTCTTACTTATGACAAGTGTGGCACACCTGAAGCATTTTGATTGAATCAAACTGGTAAAACTTAAAACATTTAATTTAGAAAGGAACAAAATGAGGGGATTCATTTTGTCATAAAAATTATGGTTAGTGCTGTAGAAAGAAAAATTAGGACACCCTGTAAGTCAGATCTCAAATATCTTCCTGTTGTACTTCAACAGGAGCAGCCTGCCAGTTGATCCCTTGTATTCTACTGCAGCCTCCCAGAGAGTTCTAAAGAACAACTACAGCACTAACAGTCTTACTATTCTTCTATTTCATTAAAACATTCTGACATGTAGACTGAAACATGCACTTTCAACACCAGCAGCAGACTGCCAGTTAACTCCCTGCTGATCAGTAGTTTAGTTCAGTGTTCTGATGAGCAACTCGAGTGCTAACATTCTGAATTGAAGCCAAAAGTGTGGCACACTTGACCGCCATCTTGATGGAACCGAAGTGGAAAACTGAAAGCATTTTCTACTGAAGAAAGTGCAGTAAATGAGATTAGGGAGCTTCATACTATTGCAGCATTCAATACAATCACGCAGAGATCTTTCGACCTCAGTATCCAGACCAGGCCACCAGATGTTAGCACGCAATCTCTCCTTGGTCTTAACAATTCCTAAGTGACGTTTGTGTGCCAAATAAAGAAGTTTGCTTCTTAACCCTACCGGAGATATGAGCCTGGGACCTCTTAGTAGAATGCCCCTATCCACAGCCAATTCATCTTTTACCAAAGACCATGGATTTGCGAGACTTCCACTTTTATTCATCTTTATGGCATTAAAGACTTCACACAACCCACAGTAATTCCCCAGTTCAGTTACCCATTCTTCTTCTGAAATGACACCTAAAGTGTCTTCACACACACTTACAGTCTCTTCAACAACTCATTATCTACCTCCACACCGTCTTCTTCCTCAACGTAACTTTTGCCAAGGCGAGAAAAGCAAACTGCTGAATAATTCTTGGCCCCGGGTACGTATTCTATTGCAAAACTGAAATCTTGTAGAGAAATTATCCATCTCTTTATCCTGGCAGAAATAGCATCCAACCCTTTCTTTATGAATACCTCCTTCAAGGGTTCATGATCTGACCTAACTTTGAAATAGGTCCCCTACACAATTTTCTGAATTTATTTAAAGCCCAGTAAATTCTTAAAGCTTCTTGTTCAATGGCTGAGTAATTTTTTTCCGAATGTCTCAAATTTCTGAACGTCCATGCAATCAACTCCTCCACTCCCTTCGTCTTTTGAATCAGAACAGTTCCCAAACCTTTTAAACTAGCATCAGTTACTATTATCGTCTCATCTCCTTGTACAAATGCTTTTAGGCTTGGAGCATTTTTTAGATCATTTTTCAACTCTTCAAACTCTTTTTTGCATTCTTCACTCCATACAAATTCAGCTTTTTTACTCAATAGAGATCTTTCATTAACTGTTTTCATAGCATAATTATGCACACATTTGTTATAAAATTATGTCATACCTAGAAAAGAGATTAACTCTTCCTTGTTTTTTGGTTCTTCCAACTTCACTATAGTGTTCACTAATTCCTGTTTTGGCAAAATACCCTTGGAAGAAATAAGGTGACCTAGATATCCACCTCTTCTACACAAAATTATTATTTTTTCCCTTTAAAGTAAAACCTGACTTTATCAGTCTTGATAGAACTAAGCATGTCCTTTCATCATGCTCTTGCTTATCTTTACCAAAGATCAGCAAATCATCTTGGTAACACTTTACTCCATGGAGACCCTTTAACACTTCAGACATTATCCTCTGAAAAACCGATGCTGCCGATATGAGCCCGAAAGGTAGTCTCTTCAATTTAAAAGCCCCCATCAGTGTTATGAAAGCTGTCAGATCTTGCAAGGGCAAGTCCAACTCCACTTGGTGATATGCAGAAGTCATGTCCAGTATAGTAAACACTTCTTCCCCTTCAAAGGTTGTCACCAGCTCTTCAATGTTAGGGAGTGGGAATTTGTCCACCACTACCTCGTGAGTGAGAGCCCTCAAATCAACACATCGTCGAATGCTCCTATTCTGTTTCTTTGCAATAACTACTGGTGCTAACAGTGGTTACATCACATCCAAATCAATTAGTTTCTGAATTTCATTTTTCACTTTATTTTGCATACTAATTGGAATGCGTTGTACCTTAGCCACAATTGGAACTGCATTTCTTTTTAACATTATATTATGTTTATAACCTTTTAAACATCCCAGGTTCTCCTGAAATAATAGACAAAACTTTTCCGCAAAATTGTTAGCGGGCTGTTGAACCTCCTGGACTATAATCTGTGGATTCAAATTAGGGTCCAATTTAACACATAACAGCCTCTGGTGTGCCCACCCAATCAAGCTATCCCCTTTGAGTGAGATACACTTTTCCTTCATAAGTATGATCTCAAACTTCCATTTTGGCTATGAAGTAACCCATCATTTCAATAGGTGTTCCTCCATATCCACCTGGCTGGATATCCACTTCGCACAGTTGAGTATGATTGCAAAAACAATCATCAAACAGTTCTTTTTATATTATGGACAAATGCGAACAAGAATCAAATTTCATTACTACCTAACCCCACTGATTTTGACTGTAGCTGAAGGATGTTCATGTTTTGAATTACTACACATCTCCTTTGTAGATGACACTTCCTCTACCTGAAACACTATGTCCTGCACCACTTCATGTACCATTTTTCCTTTGTTACCCCTTTCCTTTCTCCTAAAACACTTCCCAAAGTGACCTTTCTTGCCACATTGATTACGTGACATGCATAGCAGGACAGTTGCTATAATTGGCTTTATGCCCCTGTCTTCAACATCTAAAACATTCCCAATTAAATTGACTTTTTTCACTTTTTTTCTCACTATTACTTTAATTAACCACACACACCATTTCCTTGGTTTTCTCACCTGTTCCTGCTTGCTTTGAACTGTGCAACTTTTTAGCACACTTCAACATATGCTCTACCCTCTTTGCAATAAGTATGACTTCATCCAAGGGGGCTCATCATTAGCCATAATTCTTCCCTGAACTTATCACTACTACACCTCAATACCAACTAATCCCTTAGCCTCTCATCTGTTGCACCTTCAAATTTACACGTGACCTCCAACTTTCTTAAATTGGTTGCATATTCCTCCACTGCTTCTGTGCTGCCTTGCCCCCTCATTCTAAAGTGGTACCTTTCCATTGTCGTACTTACACGTGGTGAGTAATGTCGATCTAGCTTCTCTATACAAATCTCATATTCATTTAAGTTTCTAGCATCTTCTGCACTTAAATCAGGAAGTGTTTACAACACCTCTTGCCCTTCACCTCCTAAACAGTGCAGCAATAATGAATATTTTCTCTCTGCTCTCAAATTCGTGCCACACACCCCTGGTTAATTCACAAAACCTTTTCTTCCACTTACTCCACTGAGTTGGTGGATTACTTGGACTATTTAAAAAAAATTGTGGTGGTGTTGCATTCTGTATTTTATACCACTGACTAGTGTACCTTTACAAGTTACCTCAAATACCACTCACAATAATCTATTTACCAGATATTGCATATACATATATCCTACAAGACTTGTAACAGGCAGGCCAAGTTAGATTTTGCAGACCCTAATACCCAGTCAAAGTTACAAGTGTGCCTGTCACTGTAATCCGAGTTTTCCTTGCTGCTGTGCCTGTTGCTTTTAAATAGATTCGCCTACCTAACAGGCACGACTTATATTCGACAGGCAATACTGTAAATAGGTGTGCCTGTCACGGCAAAACCGAAAGCAGATGTGCTTGCCACCGTATTCACTGAAAGACACACAGCAGGTGTGCCGATCGCCATTTCCGCCGATAATGAAGAGATGCAGATAATCCAGGTGACGCAATTCAACAACATTTTCTCCTCCTACCCTGTGCATCAAACTGCCTCCAGACACCACCATGACATCAATCACTTTCATTGGGAAACATCCCAACTTCCTGAAATGGGTGCTGGATGTCCAGCGCATACGTCATTTTCACCTTTTCCATGGCGCGTTGGGCACACTCTTCTTAAGCCGCAATCAAGTAACCACCCAATTTGGCCACCAAGCACAGGCCGCGTGCCAGATTTTCACACATGCGCACCAGATCTCCGAGTCTGTACATGCAGGAATCACAAAGCAGACTCACTGTGAATATCATGTTTTCCCCCAAAAACCAGCCTTAGTTATGTTTGGATTCCGCTCCAAATTCAAGACTTCCTGAAGAGGTACGACTCAGCGGACCCCCTTCAGACCTTCGTGCTCAACAAAATACTACTGAAAATCAGCATTCCACCTTTACAGCCATTGAGATGTTGTCGGTTCGCTTCAGATTGTCGCCAAATGTGGTATTGTTCTATCTAGACAAACTATGCCAAGTCTATGTGCAGTTGGTAAGTAGGAAGATTTATTCTTTACACTCCAGGTAGCCGCTCATCCAGCTTCAACTGCCACCCCGCACATCACGTTCTCGAATCTCTGTCTTGTAAGGTTCTGACATGAGCAATCATAGAACCTTACAAAGACATCACAGACATAAATGAAAGAATTACACATTACTTCGAATATACTACATCATGGGACATTACATTGTTAAGGATAAGTAATAATAAAAAAGGCAAGGTGAAGGGTTCATTTATTTAAAAAGTAAGGTAAGAGTAGCTTAATTTAATAAAATAAAAATAGGGTGGATAGGGAGCCTCCATCACCCACCTTGCACGCCACATAATGTACACTATGGAGTAGATCAAATGAGGTGGCATATAACTGACAAGGAAGCTTCTGAAAGATGAGCACAGGGAGAGACGTGTAAAGAAAAACTACATGACAATAAGTGACTGCAAGGTCCCAGCCTGAGAGAACAAACAGTGTCATGATCTAGAAACAGCAGAACCCTCTAATGATCAGCAGGCACACAGCACCCATGTCAATCAGGTCCGAGCACAGTGAATTTCAAGTTGAACAGTGCTTTTCTTTTTCCTACGTGCATGCCTCCTTCCCTAAACATGTACATGTTGTGACCTGCCCTTACATAGTCCTGGCTCCTTGATATACCTCCGTAAAAATATTGTTGTCCAGAGAGTTTCAATTTTGAATTGTGTTTGTTGTATCATTAGAGAAGTAATTTAGCTTGGGTAGACATTGCTAATCTGAGCCAAATTTTTCTAGACAACATTTGTAAAAATGGCAGATGTGTTGCAGTGATGATGTAATATTTCAGGAACTATGAGACCTATATACTTCATTTTGGTGTCAAAACATAGGTTTTAGGGGTCAAGTAGTTTTATAGAGACAGAACATTACTCCTCAGAGCAACCCTTCTGCCATTTTCCAAAATGGCGGCTCTATAATGATGTGTTTTAACCATCATATTGGTAATTTATTTTAATATTGTTTTTGTTTCAGGTTTTCTGTTGATTCAAATTCATAAACATGAGCGAAGCAGGTAGTAGCAGAGGATCTTTACCTCTAGACAGAGTGTTGCTAACTACAAAATCTGAGGACTCTTTCAACAAAGGAAAATGTGTCATATGCCAAACTAATCTGAAAGTAAAGCTAACATCAACTGCGGCCGGACAGAAGAGAGTATGAGATGCTGCAGAAATACAGCAAGACGAAGTTCACAAAAGATTGAAACTGATGGGTGAAAAGGATCAAATATTTTATCATTGTAACAACAAGTGCTACAAGTCGTATACAATGGAAAAAAGCCTGGCAAAACTGTGCCAAAAGATAGAAGGAAACCAGTGAATCACAACAAGAATCCAAGTCTTCTGAGAAAGCAACAACAACCAAACCCAATGCCCATCCACTTAGAAGATCGATGGCTACCCCTTGTACACCTCCAACAACTGATCGAAAAGCAGAGGATCTTCAATGTGGTATCTGTGGTTTAATTGAATAGTATCAACCTGCACACCCTATTTAATGAATTTCTACTGTATGTACTCCTACAATTCCAATGATTCAGTGTGTGCTGCTTCATGCATGGGATCTGCCACTGTCCCTCAATAAATACTTTCAAAGCTAAGTGCACAGAAAACTGCGCACCGTATTGAAGCGCACAACGCAATGACCCCAAAAGGTTCAACAAAATTAATATGTAATCAATGTTAGACAAATTTACAATTCAACAAAAGATCATTTTTGATGTACACATGTATTTATGAATTCAAGATTTCATCAAATAAAGTTGACATTTAGTTGACAATCCACTTTAAATTAAACATTGATATTTTCTCAGCAAACAATGATAAATGCATCAACCAGAATGCATTAAATAAACAGAATCCGTGAACCTCTTTCTTGTGCCAGCCCCAATGCATTTTGGGTTTTTGCAACCCTTTGTCAGGGGAACAGATTCGATGTAGGCTAAGCAACAGTAATTGGCCACCTGCCGGAACACAAAAAATAATGATAATGACTTATATCAATTACACTAACGTTGCAAGGTTACAGAAAAAGATTACCATTGCATGTGTGCATCTATATAAAACCAGAACTAGGTACCATCACCAAGCCCAAGAAAAAATGAGGTGCAAAACGTAACTGTGCCATATCAAACTACCGCTTTTCTCAATCCCCGTGAGTTCATTGACGTGTGGTTCCAGCGCATCTAGTGCTCTAACAAAACAGGTGTTAATTCTTAACTGTGCCCGAAGTCAAAATCAAAAGTATCCTTCCCTCGTAATTAACACCAGTGAAACAAACTATCACGGAAGTCGATGTGGTATACCTATTGATTAAGATTTGAGCGTTTTCAAAGTCTCCAAACAACTGTAGATAAAAAGGGGTTCTATGAATACCCCTGCCGTTATGTAATCCAAAAAACTGTAAATCACTTGACTATATGTGTAGTGTAGCTCCTATTTCCCTAATAGGCTCTGCGCATTGGAATAATATATCCTATAGGTTTGACATAGGACTAAGGTCGGTATGTCCCTATCGAGTATATTAAACTTAATTACTTGTGCCAGCTAGCTCAGAGGCCACTAGAAACTCCTTGACAACAAGAAGGGAGTAGTTTCTGGCAGCCGGAAAACATGACCACTGTGTTTCCCTTTAGAATCAGAACGTGTCCCAGAGTCGTGGAAACAATAGATAACTATTTCACTCAGCTCAGTCGTGCATGCTTAGTTTTCTCCAAGTTACACAGAAAGAAATAGACGGGCGTTTCAATAAAGGATTTATTGAACAGTCTTGTTTCTGGTGTAAGTACAATGTGCTGTTACGATCACAAGACAGTATGCGAGATAAATAATGTACATGGTGAGCAGTAGAAATAAATAATACTGCGATAGCATTATCTTTTAGTACATATGCTGTTACATAAATAACACAGACTAAAAATGCGAGTACTCATACGATGCGTTGCTAAGCTAATTCTACCCCAATGTACCTAACCTAACCTAGGTGAGGAAGAGGGAAGAAGTAGGTGAAGTATTCCTTACTATGGTATACTAAGAGTATGTTAAGTCTAGTATGCCTAGTATGCCAAGAGTCCCTCTAGGTTCTAGTCAGCTCCATACCTGAAGAATGAGAGAGGTAGGAATCTCTTTGCCAGACTCGAACTCCAACACCCCGCAAGGGAAGTCAGATCACTGGAAGCTGGAAGCTGGGCTCTCTGCGTGCAGGGAATGGCAGCGTCTTCTCAGTGCGTCAGGCCGGGAAACGGGCTCCTCTGAAGTCGAGGTCTCCTCTGGTTTACAGAGGCTAGGGAAGGTATATTTATACCTGAGAGCACCTAAGAATGTTAGCATTGACGTGAGTTGGACAGCGAAAGACGTCATGAATGAACCCCCTAAGGAATAATGGTTCATGCATAATATATGAGTCCTTGAAGAAATCAATAGTCCTGGACTAGGGAAACTCCCGCAGCCTAAGGGTCTATTCTTCATGAACTCGTTGTGACGTTAGGGTGGACGGATGTCAGAGACCATGCCTGTATTTGTAGTGCACGGTTTAATGCCTAAATAATGGCTGGGATTTTATGCCTATATAAGGGCAGGGCAAATTGTGCCTATATAAGGACATGATACTGGAAAGCCCGTTTATGGATACCCTAAGAGGAATACAACATATGCGTAACAACTACCTGTAAGCCCCAGCTGTTATGTGACTCAGTTTCGAATCTCTCGGCGTGCTCCAATATGCATCTGCGCAAAAAGAAGTCTGTAATTGCATTACCAATCGGAAACATGTCCGATACTGTCTCTCTCTCATTTAAAACTACACGACTCACCCTTGAGCTGCTCCGTATGAATGAAGCTTGAAGGTTCACTGCTGTGTCTATCTGCGTTAGAAAGAAAATCACCATTACTCTCTGATCCTCCCCAAACATAGCCACATACACTTCTCTCCTTCCCACGATCAGCTTACCCGCTAAACTTCCGTGTGCGGCGTCTACGCTCTCTCGTCATCACGGTATCCCACTACGAAATCCAACCAATCTTTAAGTTGACAGGCCACGCCCATTTTGAACTCAAACTTTATTGAGATCCGTCGGTTACAGCACGCTCACTAAAACAATATCTCCAGTCTAAGCTATGTCGAATCCAAGTGAAAGTGCAAAAAGCACATAGGACCTCTGTGGCTAACAGTCACAAGTCAACGCTCATACGCGTTTAACAACCTTTATTACTCCTCTGTCCTCCTGAAGAACAATCGCTGCTAGGTCAGTGGTAATGAAACACTGATGGCTGTGCAAAGCTTCTAGTGCAATGTGTCACGATCCAGATGAAGTTATACCAAAGGCTATAATGTGTCAAAGCAAAATTACAAATACATCCAGATACCACATGTGTGTGTGAGAAAAAAAAAGTCGCCTATGTGATACAGGTTGAGACGATGTGCGCATGCAATGGTATTACAAAGTTTCATATACAATGCATGTCTCCAACAGCAAAACTCTGTCCTATAAAAAACAAACAATTTCACATTTGTCATTAAGTCCCCTAGGAATCAAGGTATCCAAATACTTAATCCAAAACGTTTCCCTACGCTCTAGTTGTTTGTGTGTGTCCTTGCCTGTGTGAGTAATTATTTTTTCTAACACTGTGAAGCGAAGTTGTGGAATATTGTGTGACACCTCAAGCCAATGAGCTGCTAAGCACGAGTTCTTATTTTTTGTCCTAATCATGCTTTTTTGCTCAGTGATCCTTGTTTTAATTTTGCGTGAGGTACGTCCCACATAAGTTAGTCCGCACGGACATTTAACTGCATAAATTACCGCTTCAGTAGTGCAATCCGAGGAGTGCTTCAATGTTATCTTCCTGCCTGTGTGTGGATGTAGAAATGTGTTACCAAGGATGACATTCCCACAGTTACTATAATTCCAAATTTTTTTCATGCCTGTGTGTATCTGAGGTTCAGACTGATTAGTTGTTTTCTTAAGACTTTCTCTAATGTTTTTTGATTTTGTGTGCGCGAATATAGGTTTGGACGTGAACATTGTATTAAAATCGGACTCCTGTTCAAGAACTTCCCATCTTTTTGAAATGATAGTTTTGATTATTGGTGCCTGATGACAAAAATTTTAATACAAAGACCTCTCTTCTGCTTTTGGACTGTGCTGTCGGTGTAAGTAAATCTCCCTAAGATTTCAATGATACTCGATTTTTGGCACTTTCCAATATCTCTCGTGGATATCCTCGCTGCATATATTTCACGTATTGCTCCTCAATCATTTCCTCCGCCTGTTGTGGATTGGATGAGATTCTTTTAATTCTAATGAACTGTGACACCGGTAAGTGTTTCTTAAATGCTGGAGGATGAGAGCTTAAAAAATGTAATGCGTTATTTCTGTCGGTTGGTTTTTGTAGACAGATGTCTGTAAACCCGTTGTGGTGTTGGTAATTTGAATATCCCAAACATTTATGGTATTTTGATGGATTTGATATGTGAACTTTATCCGAGGGTTCTGCTGATTCAAAATCTCAATGTTGTCTACAAGTTCCTGGCGGTCACAGCTCCACAGAATCAAAATGTCATCTATGTATCTCATGTAAGTTAGGAGAGTCTTTGTCCTTTTAGCGTTGGTTAAGATATATGTATGCTCAAATAAGGCCATAAACATATTCGCATACGATGGTGCCCCAGGGAATCCCATCGATGTCCCTGTCCTCTGTAAAAAGAAGTTCTCCTTCCAAACAAGATAACTGTGGAACTGACTAAACTGCAATAATTCCATCAAAATAATTTTTTCAGTCCCCTCTTGCTCGCTGTTAAGAAGCATCCATTCTACCGCCTCCATTCCCTCACCATGAGGGATTGATGTGCACAATGCTGCTACATCTATGGTACACAACCAGGTGTTTTTGGTTACAACCTCTTGATTCCTGTTGAGTTTTATAAGGTAGTCCGTCGTGTCTTTTACATAAGTGCTCCATGATTGAACTAAAGGTTGGAAGTGAAAGTCCAGAAATTTCCCTATAGGTTCATGTATCGAACCATATCCTGCCACGATGGGTCGAAAAGGTGGATCCCTTGCGTCTTTATGCATTTTTGGTAGCATATATATTTGTGGCTGTTGAGGAAATTCAGAGAATAAAAATCTTTTTGTGGTGTCGTTGATCCATCCCATCTCAACAGCTCTGTTCAGCAAAGTAGATAGAACTGCCATAAATGATTTTGTAGGTTCTGACTCCAAACAAATGTAAGTGTCTTCATTGAATACGTGCTCCTCTACTTTTCTCTCATAAAATACCTTATCCATTACGACGAGTGCTCCTCCTTTGTCAGCAGGTTGGAAAATGAGACTATTGTCTTCTCTCAAATGTCTTAAAATGCTTTGCTCTTTGGAGGTGAGATTTGTACGTCGAGGTGGTCGATATTTCAAAGATTGCAAGACTTTTTTCACTAATGTCTCAAAGGTTTCTAGTGTCTTGTGAGAAAAAGGTGCCATAAAGTTACTTTTAGGCTTAAATCTTTCAGTGATGTTTTCAGATGTTGGTTGCTCAGGAGAAGGTATGCTATGGAAAAACCAACGTAATCTCAACTTTCTCATGAACTTAAAAAGCGCTATATCAGTCTCCAATGCATTGGATACATATGTCGGAACAAATGACATACCTTTATTCAATACGGTCAATTCCAAGGTGCTTAACACCTTGTGTGAGATATTCATTACTAGGTTTTCTTGAGATTCTGTAGAGTCCTTGATGACTCTGCTATTCTTTTTTTGTCCCCTCCTGGCTCGCTTCCTTTTGTCAATTCTCTGTGTTCGGGTGGATGTTTCGCCCTGGGCTAAAAAAGTAATCTTTGCAGATGTAGTCGGTGTTTCACCTTCCATGAGTGTTACCGTGCTCAAACTTGCAGATGTGACCGGAGCCCTTGATGGTAACAGCTCCTGGTCCGCGACTACACTCTCCTCCGAGGACGATGTTCCTGGCTATTGTATCTCTCTTAAACTTTCTTAATTTGCGTTCGTGAACCTCCTTTGCATGAGCATCTAATCTTACATTGATATCATTCAATGTCTTGGTCCAATCATCAGACTCCATCCGTTTTTCTATTTCAGTTTTAAGATCCAGTATTTCCGTTGATAGCTCCTCAAGAATGCTCGACAGTTCGTCAATAATAAGCAAAATTAAGTCCAAGGAACATTTGTGGAGGATATCTGTGGTTTAGCCAGTACAAGGGCCAAAGGGGATTGACGAAAGAACAAAGTACAGAATATGTGAGTCTCAAAGGGCAAACATGTTTTTATCTGCAGCTAGTTTCTTCCAAGATGATGTTTTCAGCTGAGTAGCTGATCTAAACAGCGAGGTGAATGTATTTGCAGTGGATTTGTATGCCCACCCAAACCGCATTTGTGAATCAATTCGAAAATATGAATGTACAATAAGCTCCCAGCAGCAATGTAACCTCCAGCCTTCAATTAGTTTGCACTCTGAAAAAGCGAATTAAGTTTTAAAGCCACTCTTGAGTGCTGGCTACGGGTTCACCCTCAGTGAGATCAGAGAAATAATGGTCAACATTCATGAAACTTTATTGACCCATAATAATGAAATTAAGATTTTTCTGGGGAGAATGTACAATGACAGAATTCTTTTTGTCAGTCTAACAAAAAGAATGAGTCACTTATGGTGTTCTTAGCTGATTTGATATTTTTAGTATGATAAACACAAGGCCAATAATCGTTTGAGGGTAACAGGACTTTGCTCCCCTTTGGTATTATTGCTTGGCGATAAGAAATATGGAAAATGTGCTACTTTGCATTAAGTTGGCTCAGCGATGGGTTGCCAACATCGTTTCAACAAGATAAATACAGAGGGCCTTATTTACGAGAAAGTGACTCAGCATGGTGCTGCAAGCCATTTTGCTGCGCCGCACTGAGTCACTTTCAAAGCACAGGGATGCATCATATATACAATGATATGCCGGATCCCTGTGCTCCCCCCTGCGCTGGCGCACAATTGGCTGCCATGTGCGGGCGCAGGCACTCTTGCACCATGGTGCAAGGGTGCCTGTGTTGCGGGGAGATTGTTTTTGTGCAAGAAGGGACACCTTCCTGCACAAAAACAATCACGATATTTGTTTCCTCTTTCTATGTGTGCTGCATAATGCAGCACGCATAGAAAGAGGAAAAAAGGAGGAGAAATTAAAACATTTCTCCTCGTTGCGCCTCGCTATGCCTTCCCTGAGAAGGCGTAGCATTCTGACGCATTCCTAGGTTTATGAAAGGTTGTAAATCTGGGAATGCGGCAGAAGCTATGGGTGTTGAGTGGGAACAGTGCTGCGTGAAAAGGGGCCGTATTTACAAGGACACGAAAAGCCACGCAGGGTGGCTTTACGTGTCCTTGTAAATATGGGGCAGCAAAATGCGCCATTGGTGCGTCACGAAAAATGATGCAACGGCGGCGCAAGGGGCTTGCAAGTATGCCCCAGAATTTTATGTCATTTAATGTATATCATAATATGTCTGTCATGTTGTGGAATTTATGATGCATGGCTATGCTGTATGGTTTTGTTTCTATGTATTTTGAAGCCTTCTGATAGGAAAAATATTTAAAATAAAATTGTAGGTATGAATACAGCCCAATTTGTTTATGTTTTCCAGGCAATCCTTGTGTCAAGAAACAAAATCTTGAGTTCTTGTTGGACAACAAACTCTGGCGCAGATTAATCAACACTTTGCAATGGTGAAAAGTCACCAAAAGTGATGCAAACTGGAGCAAAGTGCTTTGCTCTACTTTGTCTTACTTTGCACCAAGGGGCGTTCCATGGGTGGTACATGGGCTATCCCTCACTATCCACCGCCTGCCCATGCTTGGTTTTGAAGCAACACCCTATCTATTAACATGTAGACAAGAACTTGCACTAAAAAATAAGGTCTCATTGAGGTAGGCGTTAACTTGGAGAAATGTTTTTATTCCTCGAAACTTTTCAATGTTTGCTTGTTTGCTACACTGTCAACATACATACAATGTTTGAAAAATGTTAAAGTAAATCTAGGCATAGTATTCTGTACTGGAGGTGTGCCCTTTCAGTACAGAACCTAAGCTAGACCTCATGCACACACCTTTGCACTATTGTGCAAAGGTGTATGCATGGTGGTAGGCAGGGTCAAAGAGTGCCAAAGCTCGGGAGCAGAGCAATGGCAATATATATTTGTAGGTATGTTATGGCCCTTCTCTCTACTTCTAGTACGAGGCAGCACAGCAACGATGGTTGCTGTGCTGCTTTGCACTACAAAATAAATAAAAAATAGCAATAATAATAATAAATAAAAAAGTAAATCTCCTCATCAGTATGGCAAAAAGCACATTATTGCTGCAAAGACTTTATAAGTTCACAAATGGTCCAATCGCGGCTGGCATGACTCGTGGGTGGGAGGGGCCGGGGGTCGCGCGAGGAGAATGGTCGCGTGGGGGAGGTTTAATTTAAAAAAAAAAAAATTTTACTTACCTTCGCCGGCCCAGTCCGGTCCCGCGTCGTCTCTGCTTCTCTGCTCCTCACAGGAAGCAGGCAGCCTCCCTCCCCTCCCCTAAGCCAATCACAACGATGCAATGGCAGCGTTGTGATTGGTCGGGACGTCGACCACACAAGCGCCTATGGGGAGGCCATTTTCTCCATGTAAGCTGCATGCAGCCTACATGGAGAAAAGGCAGAGTGCGTATGACTGGTTTGGTCGGCCCTGGGGCCGAATAAACTGCCAGCGCCCTCAGAGTGGGCAAGACACTCCTCCCCTGCCCTAGAGCAGGACCGCCCACCCACCCGCCCGACGCCAACCAAACCCTTCTGCTTTCTCGCAATGCGAGAAGCAGAAACATAAAATGGTATTTATAATTCTATTTTCTGTTTCTGTTTCTCGCACTGCCAGAAAGCAGTGGGGCGACGCTCCTCCGCCCACATGGAGGAGCCGCCCCTGAAATGGCCCCATATTCTGTCAGCATTTTAAGATTGGCTGGTATTTTCATGTCCCCCACGCAGTCGTGAACACAGCTTCCTGGTTAGCAGTTGTAGCGCTCAAGTTTGAACATAAGACTCCAACAGGGTTGGGCTAGGATAGAAAATAGGCCCAGGCTTCAAAATAAAAGTGGCCTCAATTTGTAAATTGGGTACTTAAAAAGTGGCCCAAATTTGTAAACCGAGTAACTGTACTTTTTGAGACCTGCTGTCTGGGTGGTGTCTGAGGGGTGGGGAACTGCGGGCATTTGTACTTGATGCAGGCAGCGTGTGTATTCATGGTATGGAAATGCGGCAGTGACATTCACTATGTTCCTCTTCTATCAAAAAGATAAAAACATTGACACATCCCTGCTATTGTACCAATGACGTGCTCTTGGTCCATCTATGTTGCCTTTGATGACATAATAGCATCCACAATGCACCCTCCCCATTCTCTCAATCTTGTGCCTCCCTCTTTCCTCTCGGCCCATCCTTTTCACCTCTACTGTACCCCACAGTGCTTTAGGCTACTGTGCCAAGTTATTCTGGATTAAAAAATGTGATTGACAGGCTACATACAGTGCTCTGCAGCAGGTAGATTAACCCTCTGAGATGTTTTATTATTATTTAAAGTTTTGAGCAGCAGATTACACACAAATCTCTTTAGAAAGTGCCTTAACAAGCCGAGCAGTATATTGGAAGCTTTACCCCCCTCCCCAGCCTATTTACCAATAGATACACTTCACCCGCTGATATACCAGGAAAAATACCTTAGTAGTGAATGTTCCTATTGTGATTGACTTAGGGCCACCGGGCAGTAATGGGTTCAAATCTTCTTGCTGCAAACTCAGCCTTTTATTCTTCTAGGGTGAATGAAATGAGCACCCCTGAGTTGGGTACCCTTAGCGCCCATTAACATTGCCACTGAACTGTACAACTGTTGTTTTTTAAAAATTATATTTTTATTGATCCCCCCCCAAACAATACCAAAGCTTGATTTATACATTTCATCTCATAGCAAGGCATGCAAATAACATCACAGTTCTTCTAATACATTCATCTATAAATTGATTATCATTACAAGCTAATGCAACTACATCTAACATGATTATTTCATTACATTATTCAAAAAAATAAAACTTTACTTGATTACCAACACCCCAGTGCCTGAGCACACCTCTCGAAATAATTCCAAAATAAAGTGCGATATAATCTGGCTTATTTCATAGCTATACAGATCAACTCTAAAAAAAAAATTCAAAAAATGAATTTAAATTAAACTGAAAATAAAATAAAAAAACAAACATTCTTATGATACATAGCCATCCAAGTCTTTTACAAACTATAGACGTTAAGTATTTAACCAGTTAGTTATAGGAGACCATATCCTCTCCCCCCTAGCGTCCGTTTTTTTTATATCCCTTGAGCTTATACAAGCTTAACTCCATATTATATGTACCCAAAAACCTACTTCTCCACATTTCAAAAGTTGGAGGATCTGGTTTCAGCCATTCTGAAGCAATACATAATCGCGCTACTGCAGTAGCGATAAAAATTAACCGAGATTCATTCTTTAGCACCGTGCTGTCTTGTGCTATATCTACGAACCCCAAAAACATCATCATAGGTGTAAGAGTGATCTGTTCTTTTATCATTTGGCCCAGGAATACCCCTATTCCCTGTAGTAGAGACTCTAGCCTTGGGCATCAGCCGCGACCTGTGCAGGTAAGAACGGTGGGGCGGTGGGCCGGGTGAGGGGGGATTTCGACAGATGAGGAGGGAAAATTAATTAATTATTTAATTTCCCCTCGTAGGCGTCTGTCGAATCCCCCCCAACCCGGCCCCACGGCCACAGCCCACCGCTCTTACCTGCATGGGCCGCGGCTGTTGGACATGTACAGACAGAACATATGAAGAATGTCGGCCTGATCATCCCCGCAGCGTTTATATTTGCCATCGGAGCCTCCACCCCATGTATAATTCTGGCCGAACTGTTGTAACAAGTGGTAAGGTGAAACACAAATAAGGGTAAGTGTGCCTGTGTGTGAGTGCCTATATTTGTTCCAACTTTATTAAAATAAATGGATGTTGTAAAGGGACATGTCATTTTCACCTGAGCAGAGCTTAAGTTCCGGATTTCGCCTGCAGCAAAACTGGCAACGCTGGCCCTGGCAAATCTGACAAGACAATGATCACATTTCCAAGATTGAGACGTCTGCCACATGGCCCTGCAGTCCTAACAAGTATTTTCTTTGTACCTCTTGGAATGGGGCCTCGCCTGACAGCTATAAATGTAGACATTAGAAAGCAGATGTAGGGCAAATGGGTGGATGGCACAGGTTATGCATTCTTCTTTCCATGTGTCCTAGAACATGACTGGCAAACCCCTCGCACCTAATTGAAGTTAAAAATAACAGAAGTCCGCAGGTGGGGTGGGGATTCACAGCAACATACATACTTGCTGGAATTTCATGCAGTATCTGTTTGCAATGACTGCATCTGGACCAGGTGCTGGCCACTCGAATCATTACAGAGTGGAAAAGTCCATTGCATTCTCAATGTATGGGTCCTTAAAAATTGACAAGCCGAAGATGCAATATGGAGTGGAGGAGCCAATAAACAACCTGTCCTGACGGCTGTATGGCATAGTCTTCGAGTGATATGATCCTCAAAAAATATTGTGCAGGCTACTGGAGCCTGTTGGAGCATGTGGGGTGGTCTGGGGTCACCTTGCCTCCTAAGACTTTTGCTCATCTTAGGGTATTCTGTAGTGTCTAGCCCCCAGAAAGTTGCAGCAAGGTGTTTGAACATGTCGAACAAGTTACTTACCTTCAGTAACGATATATCTGTAAGAGACATATATTAGTGATAGATTCCTTACCTTAGAATTACCCCCGGGCGTCAGACTGGATCCGGAGAATTTTTCTTCAGTAGTACCCCTGCGCATTGGTAGGTGGCGTCAGTCAACTCTGCGTTCGTCGTTGGCGTCATGATCGCCGGAATGACCTTGCGGTATCTACTTAGACGCCGCCCCTGCACGCTGATGTCAGTTCTTTACACGACATTCCACGCCAGAAGCGCAGAGCCATGCAAGACACTGACCACTGGTGCACAAAACTAGGGCCCTGAAAGGGAGTCCCTTACTCTAGAAGTCAGTTTGCATAATGAGGAGGATGGGTGGGGCGGTAAGGAATCTATAACTAATATGTCTCTTACAGATATATCATTATGGAAGGTAAGTAACTTGTTCATCTGAAAGAGACTATTAATTATAGATTCCATACCTTAGAATAGATACCCCAGCAATACCAACCCCGGAGGTGGGTCTGCGAGCCAATTTCACACTAAAAAGTCCTGGAGAACTGAACGGCCAAAGAAGCTGTCTCTCCGGACTTGGCCATCCAGGCAGTAATGTTTAGTGAACGTGTGCAATGATGCCCACGTCGCCGCCTGGCAGATGTCATTGAGGGGGACTCCACATCCCTAAGTAGTAGTGGCTGCCGTCGCCCTGGTGGAATGGGCGTGCAACCCCACTTGAGGCTCCTTTTTCGCCAAGGAATAACAGATTTTAATGCAAAGAACGACCCATCGAGAGATGGTTCGTTTTTGCACGGCCCGACCTTTCTTGGCGCCCACATAGCCAACAAAGAGCTGATCATCCACCCGGAATTGTTTTGTGCGATCCAGATCAAATGATAGCGCACGTTTTGTATTGAGACGGTGGAGCCTCTCCTCCTCTTTAGAAGAAGGTGGGCAAAGTGATGGTCTGTCCTATGTGGAAAGAGGTAACCACTTTGGGAAGAAAAGAAGGTCGAGTTCGAAGAACAACCTAGTCTGGATGAACAGCAAGGAAAGGAGGTTTAGAAGAAAGAGCCTGAAGCTCACTCACCCTGCGAGCAGAGGTGATGGCCACCAGAAAAGCAGTCTTCAAGGTCAAGAGTCTGAGAGGACAATTATGTAGTGGCTCGAAAGGAGCACAAATGAGGTAGGTTAAGACCAGATTCAAGTCCCACTGGGGCCTTACGAAAGGAATAGGAGGAAAAAGGTGAGTAATGCCCTTAAGAAATCTATTTACAATAGGGGACTTCAAAAGAGAAGGCAGATCAGGAAGGTGAAGAAAGGCCGAAATGGCCGAAAGTTAGCCTTTAAGGGTGCCCAGAGCAGAGCCCTGCTGGGCCAAGGAAAGAAGGAAGAGGAGAACCTCTGAAAGAGGGGCAGAAAGGGGATCCACAGCCTTTGCTGTGCACCATGCCACAAATTTGTTCCATCTACAGGCGTATACTGTTTTAGTGGAGGGACGCCTGGCTGCCAAGATGACATTACAGACTTCGGGAGGAAGGCCAAAAGCTGTCAACTGTCGCCGCTCAATCTCCACGCAAGGAGGTGGAGGCTGGACAGGTTCGGGTGGAGGACCGTTCCCTGCTGCTGCGACAGAAGATCCTCCTGAAGAGGCAGTCCGATCGGAGGATCGATGGCCATGTTCAGGAGTTTGGTATACCAGACTCTTCGTGCCCAATCCGGAACCACGAGGATGACTTAAGCCCGGTCGCGCTTGATCTTCTTCAGCACTCTGGGCAGAAGTGGTATAGGCGGAAAGGCGTATAGAAGACCGCTATTCCACTCGTGACGAAAAGCGTCGCCGAGCGAGTGCCGCCTTGGAAATTCCAACACGTAGAACTGCTGACATTGCGTGTTCTCTTCGGTGGCGAACAGATCTAACCAAGGCTCTCCCCACTGCTGAAAGAGACCTTGCACCACCTCCGAGTGAAGACGCCATTCGTGATCCAATATGCACCGGCGGCTGAGTTCGTCCGCCCTGGCGTTCAGGGAACTTGCCAGATGTTGAACCACCAGGGACATGCCCTGATGTCTCAGCCACGTCCAGAGGTGGAGAGCCTCTTGACATAGGGTCCACGACCCCACCCCGCCCTGTTTGTTGCAGTACCACATGGCGGTGGTGTTGTGCGTGAACACCTGCACTACTCTCCCTTTGACAGAAGGAAGGAATGCTTTCAGTGCAAGACGGATCGCCCGGAGCTCCAGCAGGTTGATGTGGAGCCTGGACTCTGCTGGAGACCAGAGGCCTCTGATCTCCGCCTCTCCCATGTGGCCACCCCATCCCAGAAGTGACACATCTGTCACCACTGTGAAGTCTGTTTGGGGAAGGGAGAGGGATCTGCCGTCGACCCAATCCTGGTTTGTTAGCCACCACTGCAATTGGTGTGCTGTTCCCTCCTTGATCTAGATGACATCGGAAAGATTCCCCTGATGCTGCCCCCACTGGAACTTCAGGTCCCACCTGGCATAGTCCACCAGCAGGATGCCTTCTTGTTGTGCTTTGACTTACACGAAGACTTTGACGATGAGTGGAGGTGGTGACTCCGCAACCGGTCCCGCGACCTCCCTCTCGACGGGGACCTCGAGTAGCACAGAGCCAACTGCCGGGCCTCCAGAAGCTTTCGGGACCGCTCCGCAAAGACTTCGGGTTCATGGCCCGACAGTCGGAGCACGACTTCGGGTCGTGGTTGCGCTCCAGACACCAGAGGCACACGAGGTGTGGGTCTGTGACCGACATCAATTTGTGACAGGAGTCACAAGGTTTGATGCCGGTACGTCGATGGGACATTCCTACGTGCACCAGGAGTCGAACGACTCGAAAAAGATGTCGACAAAAGTCAAAAAAACTTTAGTCAAAAAGTGGCTAAGGGTACCGCTCTCTCCGGATCTGCGATGGCAGGCATGGAAAAAGAAAGAACTGACATCAGCGCGCGGGGGCGGCGTCTAAGTAGATACCGCGACATCATTCCGGCGATCACGACGCCAACGACGAACGCTGAGTCAACCGACGCCACCTACCGACGCGCAGGGGTACTGCTGAAGAAAAATTCTCCGGATCCAGTCTGATGCCTGGGGGTAATTCTAAGGTAAGGAATCTATAACTAATAGTCTCTTTCAGATTCAGGGCTATCTGGCACTGGGTAAACTGCATTGCATGGAAAGCACTGCAGGCAGTGAGAAGTTTGTTATGTGTCTTTCTCTTCATGACTGTGGCTGTCTAATAGGAACAGTGAAGAGAGCTCCCACTGTGACTTCCCCAGAATGCCTTTCACTTAAGTGGGACTCCCACACCAAAGGTATGAACATACTGTGCAGGCTATCCAGAGACAGGTAGTGGGTAAGGGGTTATTTCATCTGTTTTTCCCTTCCTTTTCCCTCACCGGTCATCCTAAATGCACGTGGTACAGAGGGGAAAGGGGAGGCGGGAGGGGAAAGAGAGACAGAAAAAAACAAGACATTAGGGACAGAACATGGACTGGTGGGTATAGGAGACATGCAAGATTAGGGGAATGCAGAGAAGAGGTTAGAGGCAAGGCATTAGAGAGGTAGTTGGTCTAATGTGATGACCAGTTGTTGACTGTGGGTATGAACTGCATACTTTCACTAGGACCTATGGCACCCTATCTTTGCTACTGTGCATTTCACCGCCAGTGACGTGTGCCATTAAAGCTGCAGGCTGGTATAGCCTTGCCATTAATGAATATCAGGGCCGATGATCATCCAACTTGTACAGTCAAAACAACAACGAAGAAATGGACACTCAAGGCTTCTTCCACCTCATCAATGTCCCTTTTCATCACAGTTCAATTTACTTTTCAAAGAGAGTTCTGTTAAAAAAAAAAGCTTATCTTTCTTGTGCCCCAGAGCACTGTAATACACAGACAAGTTAATTCCCACCTTTTGAGTTCATCAAGGGCTTTTGGAGGGAACTGAGGAATTTATAGTACATCTCGAAAGTGTTTTCTTGTGCATTAGATACTATTGCCCACATGTCCACCTGGAGGCTGCATTCCATGAAGACAAGTAAATGGTTCCCAGATAACCTTTGCCAATTGAAACGTCAATCAATCAATCAATCATGGGTTTGTTAAGCGTGACTACTCACCCGTAAGGTTCTCAAGGCGTCAAGGCAGATCACGAAAGACACTGGAAAACATTCAGACCTGGTATTCACTGTGCCATTTGCAGAGAGCACCGTAACCCGCTCCCACCAAAAAAGTGCTAAAAAAGCACTTCCAAGGCTGGATTATGGAGGCAGATAATTCAACAAAATAACTTTTTCATACCCATATAGCGACGCTAATCCATAGTATAATAGCAAGCCTCCTGGTAACATTAAAAGAGCATTGTAGCACCCTCGTTGCCTTCTCCACCAACAAACATGCTACCATAAGAAAGAGCAACTCTTCTCCCACTCCCTGGCCTGAGGAGTCTCAGAAATAGTGCTTGCCTGCCCTACTTCTCTTCCCGAGTTCTCACCAGTAACTGATGATGATAACAGAAAAATCTTGATGTCTTCCAAAAAATAATTTGCATGTAAAAGTGGTTAGCCTGGGTCTGATTTCACGGTTACTTTTCACTGTCTTCCTCTCTATGGGATCAAGACCTCAAACATACCATTGTCACCCGTATTGTGAAGGGAGCTTCGGTGGGCCTTCACATTTTCCCACCAATTTCAGACTTATCCTGTGTTAAAGGCACTTGAAACGATGCCACTCCCTCAACTTTCATCACACCTGGAATCAAATAGCCTTCCTGGTGATTTTCGATTGCATTTCAGACCTCTTGGGCACAAAGTCAACATGGCTTAATGTCATGGAAGGACTACTCAATCCCTGGGTAAAAGGAGTACTCCACATTTTGGCCGCATTTAAACACCATCAACCACAAGGGGCTCCTTGACATCCTGTTTCATTTGGTTGGCATCAGTGTTATAGGGCTATTTTAACCTGGCAGTAACCTCAGAATACCACAAATCAGATAGACAGTAGATTGAAAATAGAATAAGTTCTGGATACTAACTGAACATCTCTCAGGGTGACTGCATCAACTGAAAGGAATTCCTCAACCATGTACATCGATAGAAAGGTGATAAAGCATTGGTGAAAATTCTGCAATATGAAGGGGCGGAAACCGGGTTTCGATATCTGACTGACAGGCCCGAGGAAAGAAGGAGAATAGAGGCATGCATGGGGCAGGCCTGCCAGAGCTCTGCTTAAAGAAATGGATCTTCAGAAATCTCCTCAATTTCAGAAAGATAGATTCAATGTGTAGAGACACAGGTAGAGAGCTCGAAATGGATGAGCCTTGCACATGAAGGGTGATTCTTTTGAAAATCTAGTAATAGGTCAGACAAAAAAATATTAATTTAGATTGAAGACAGTAGCCATCCGGTGGGAAGATAAGGACAAACAATTCTGACAGGTAATCCAGGGCTCAGAATTTTAAGATTTTGTGTATGAGGCAGATGAATTAAAAATGTCCTCTTTCCTTTAAATGAGACAAAGTGGAGGCCTTTTGGCACAGCAGTGACATGGTCATGTTGTTTCAGGTTGAACAGGAGCCAAGAAGAATGGTTCTAGGCACTTTGGTGTTTTGATATTGATTTTTTAGGGACCATAGGATATTGCAATAGTGAAGATGAGAAAACTGTTGATAAAGAGCTGGTGGATGTTTCTCTTCCACAAAACACTAGGAAGTATTTTTTCAAAACATTTAAACACTTTGATCAGGGGGAAAAACAAAATACATATCAAACAATGTATTGCTTGTCCAGCACAGCAACTTGTCCGCATCTGTGAAAGGGGACATCCATACAGTACTGAATGACAGAACCTGGCAGGCATCTCCTCATAATCTGTAGAGATTGACTTGCATATGCAATTGACTACAGTCTGTTTGCCCACTGGTTCACCTGTGCACATCATGCCAATCAGCTGGTGCCGACTCTTCTGGTGGGATTTGGCAATTGGCATTCATGTGTGCTTTCAGCTTTCAGTTCCACAAGACTAGGGGAAGGAAAGAGTTCTAGAGGAGCTTGTGGAAGGCATGTTATGTACGTAACAGCCTTGATGTTCGGGTAATTGATTTATTTATAAATGCTCACACCACCAGCCCAGACAGACCCACAAAACTGGCCCACCATTCCACAAATCTGGACAACATACAGCCACAAAACTAGCCTGCACACTTACTTTCAGAGTGGCCCATCTGGCACTGCCAGACAGCCTCATAAGCCAATCTAACCCTGCACCCCAATCCTACATACTGTTACTTTGATTCTCATGGAAGTCAGGCACATGCTGACATAAAATGATTAATTCCCTGTGTCTTGAATTGTATTAAATTTAAAGTGCAGTCCTTTGATATAAAGCAACCAATACACCGCTTATGTTCACATTTCACTTCACTATTCTTTGATTTCGGTTTTGGTTTGTCTTTACACCTGGGGTCCTCCCATTTCTTCTATTTTCTATATTCTTCTCATGTCTTTGAGATACACCTATAAAGTGATAATCTTCGTTAAATAAAACTCGGTTTGGCTGAACTACAGTTACTTACAAATACTGGCTTCGCTGTATTATTTTGTTATTTAAGAACAAGGTTGATGTTACAAAGATTTACTCTACACAGAAAGATCTGGGATGAGGAATGAGACACAGGGATGATGGATAAAAAGTAGGGATTGTGGATGAGAAGGAGGGATTGGAAGCAGGGTTGAGGGATGGGAAGCAGGGATAGGGATGATGGATCAAAAGTAGTGATAAGGAGCAGGAATGTTGGATGAGAAGTAGGGATGATGGATTAGAAGTAGGGATGATGAATGACAAGTAGGGACGATGGATGAGAGGTAGGGATGAGAAGCAGGGTTTAGGGATGTGAAGTAGGGATAGGGATGATAGATGAGGAGTAAGAATGAGGAGCAGAAAGGAGGGATGAGAAGTAGGGATGATGGATACGAAGTAGGGATGAGAAATAGGGGTGATGGATAAGAAGTTTGGATGATGGATGAGAAGTAGGGATGAGAAGCAGGGATGAGGGATGAGGAGAAGTAGGGATGAGAAACAGTGTTGAGGGATGTGAAGTAGGGATAAGGATGATGGATGAGAAGTATGGATGAGGAGCAGGAATGAAAAGTAGGGATGATGGATGAGAAGTAGGGATGAGAAGCGGGAAAGATGGATGAGAAGTAGGGATGATAAATGAGAAGTAGGTATGAGAAGCAGGGATGATGGATGAGAAGTAGGGATGATGGATGTAAAGTAGGGATGAGGTTTTAAATCATGAGTTTGTGCTCCTCTAGACCAAACACCATTAAACTATACTGCCTACTTGTATGGATGACGTGTGATTCTTACACCTTGTAAGCCTCATTGTCCTATGTAACATTTTCCATAGACTGATTTACACATGTATGATTCTTGTCTCTGTATAATGTGTGTGTGATGTAAAGTGCTCCAACACCCTACACTGGTATGAGTAGCGCTATAAAACAAACGAAAAGCATGTAAAAGAGGATCTATGGGGAGATTAGGGGCACCATTTGAGGGTGGTAGTTAGGGGATCCATGGAGAAGGAGGTCATTGGGAAGGGGCGCCAAAAAGATTCTTGCACCGGGTGTCACAGCGCTAAAGCCAGCCCCTGGCTGAAGATATAGCAGGAAGAGACTGTGAAAGGATGGGCTGGGAGGCGTGACTCACATTAACTTGTCACCGCACCAAAGAAGCGGTGCAGAGAGAATGGGGAGGGACAAAATGGGGTTAAAGGAAAATTAACTGGCAACAGAAATCATGTAGGGTGCAAACAACAAACTAAAAAAAAGTAGCATGATTATTTGAGGTAAAAACTAGCATAACACAGCATTAAAAACAAATCAATGAAAGCTTGCCGCAAGGCATAAAAGGATATTTAGCAACATCAGTTTCAAGGAAAACATAAATGGTGCCGTTAATATAAGTCAGTAACACAACACATATGGATAGGAGTACATTTATTTCTTTTTCCAGACCCAAGGTAGTTTCTGTCTGTCTGACTATTAGTAGGGCAGGATGTACCTTTCATTCCTCGCACTTCCCCCTCCAGTTAATGGTAATGTTCTGATATTTATTAAATGACATATATCGCCCATTGGACTATCACTCCATTGCAATGGAAAAGCGACATTTCTATGTCATTGCATAATGTCGGAATTTCATGGGTGCTATAGACTGCACTCATGTGCATCTGAACACCCGTGGTAATGAAATGTGTTCTGTAATTGGAAACCATACATTCCATTAAGGTACAGATAAACTGCAATGCTGATCTTGTGTATTGGTATGTCTGTGCTCATTTCCCTGGAAGTGCACATGAGTTTTATATATTGTACAACTAGATGTGTATTCACAATAATACGGTGCCCCTTGCCTAGTCAGGATACATAGACCTGCAAAAAAGAACAACAAAAACTGTCCCAAGATATTGTAGTGCAAGTTATCAGTAAAACAGTGCATCTGCCATTATACACACACACACATTCACACATACACACACACACACACACACACGCACGCACGCACATATTCACACACACACACGACTTGCAAATTACACAACAAATCCAGATCTATTGCAGTACTGCATGCTACATACATCCGTTAAGGAATAGATGAGCTGCACTGCTGAACTTCTGTGTTGATATGTCTCTGCTCATTTCCCTGGAAGTGCACATGATTTTTACATACTGAACAACAGATGTGTATCCAAAACAGTACGGTGCCCCCCTGCCTAGTCAGGATACATAGACCTGCAAAAAATAACAACAAAAGATGTCTCAAGATGTTATAATTCAAGTTATCAGTAAAATAGTGCATCTGCCATTACACACACTCACAGACCCCCCACACACACGACTTGCAAATTACGCAACAAATCAAGATCTATTGCAGTACTGCATGCTACATACACAGGTAATTCTGCATGCTATGTACAGACGCATTTCCTCCACTTTCAAAGTTCTATATAATTTCTTAATGGAGTGAACTTAGATGGGTGTAGTACACCTCATAGTGAACAAATCATTTCTGTCTGTTTTTTTTTTTCCAACACTTCACAGGTGACGTGGGCTATCTATCAATAACCTTGCTATTGACTCCACTTTGCCAACTATAAAAACAACAGGAAACTAGATATAATGTTGTGCTTATCTAACCCAGAATTCACAGCACTACTGTTTTGACACCAGCTGTTCAGTCATTGGTGTTCATCGAGTAAATGTTTCTTTTTTGTGTGGTCTTTGTGGGGGAGGGAGTAATGGATGAGAGCCTGGTACCTCTATCAGATATCCTCCTGACTGTGGGTGTAAATTGCTTTACTCAGGTGTTGGGTATGTGGACCATTTTGAGTAGCCCATTGTTTCTGGGCCTGGGATTGCAGGATTTGAAAATTCCAGACAGCCGCAGCTGCTGCAGGTAAGAGCGGTGGGGCCAGGTGAGGGGTGATTATGAGAGACAACCACGAGGGAAAATTAAATAAATAATTAATTGCACATAACACACTCAACATAAACAATCATTCCCCTCAACGCAGGCACCCTTACACTATGGTACAAGAGTGCCTGCATTGGCACTAGGCAGCTAAATTAGCACCAGCGCAGGGGGAAACGCAAGGCTGCACCATATCATTGTATATACGGTGCAGTCCTCCATTTCAGAAGTGGCGGAGCGCAGCGTTAAGCCAACAAGGCTAACGCCGCGCTCCGCCACTTCACTTGTAAATATGCCCCTTTGTGTGAGCAAATTCTATGAAAATATATATCACTTCAGGACAGAAGCTCCAAAACCTACCTCCAGACCAAGACCTGAAATCAACTTTTCTTCCCTTCAGCTTTCTAGTTAAAGACAGGCAGTCTGGAAAGCTAATTAGCATTACAGTTTTAACGTGAATGTTGTAAATGTATTGCAATTCCTGAACATTTTAACATCCTTCTATGAACCTACTATTATCAAAATCATTTATATTTGAGTTTACTTGTTTGCAGAAATGCTTTAAGGCATGGACAAAATGGGCAACTGTCCAGGGCCACCTACTTCCAAGAGGCCCCATGGGAAAGTGAATTTTCTATTTGATGGGTCTATTCTAAATCTCTCTCTCCCTCTCCCTCTGCTTACTGCTAACACTGACTCTATTCTTTCTATCATGTGTCATCATAAGGATTTTTGGGGTCCCAGCAAGACATATTTCAACTGTCTTTGTATGACACTCTTAGGGGGATATTCTCAAGAACGTGCGATAAACATCGCCAAAATAGGTTAACGCAAGTTTCCATATTGCCGTCTATCGCGGGAAAATAACTCCGGTTTAACGTTGTATTCTCAACACGGCGGTAACATGCGATAGTGTCCCAATAATGCGTCAAATGTCCGCGATAAAATCACCGGGACGGCGATAAAAATCCAAAGCCTAACGTGAAAAAAGTTGCGATGGGCCCAACTGCGATAAAAAATACAGCGATAAGCAGTGCCAGGCCTGCAAGTCCCACAAGTCAGGCTACAAAAAGCAAAATAAAAGCGGCAACACAAAACACAAACAAAACACAAACAACTGCAAAGCACCATGGAGGTAGCCGGAGCAAGCACAGAGGACAACCAGAACCCCACAAGCCCCACGGAGGACCAGCCTGGGACCTTGGGGTCAGGGAAGGGCAAGGAGAAGAAGAAGAGGAAGACGCGGTTCAGTCTGCAGGAAAACAGGATCCTGATCACGGAGGTGATAGAACACCATCAACAACTGTACGTCACCTCCACTGTGTCATTGGCAACAAAAAATACAATATGGCAGTCCATCCTGGACAAGGCGAATGCAGTCGGAGTGCTGAGGAGGACAGTGGACGAGCTCAAGAGGCGCTGGAATGATGTGAAGCGCAAGACCAAGCAGAAACTCGCGGACAACCAGAAGGCAGCAATGCAGACTGGAGGTGGGAGTCCAGCGCCACAGGAGGAGCTGGATGAGATGGAGGAAATGGTGACCACAGTCATCAGTGTGTAGACGGTGGCAGGAGTTGGGGGACCGGACACTGCTCAACATGACCCGACACAACAGCAACAGGGTGAGTACCCACCAGGGACTGGGGGGACGGGGGGAGATGGGCACAATGGCATACATGCACAATTAAGTAGAGCACATCTGTGGACAAACCATGCCCAAGAGTCACAACACCAACCAAGAGCCCAATTTACCCAAGTCTGCAACATCACAGCACTGCATAAGCACAGAAGTGAAAGCCACACCGCCTGAAAGGGATAAGGGCCAGCCAAATCAGAGCTGAAGGGGCAACTCACCTACAATGCAGCACACACACATAAGATCCAGAGCACCTCAACATTTACAACAATGTTGAACAAACAGCAACACCAGCACAATAGAACAGAGGACACAACTGCTGCCGCTCGTGTGCGGAAAATGGCCATTCGCATGTGGCACAGCAGGATACAAGTGAAGGTGCGTAGACTTTATTAGCATATGCGTGTTAGTACGGCCAAGATAAGTGCCACAACATGCAGACCAATGCAGCAGTATGTCAGAACGTGGAACGTTGCCAAGCGCCGCTGTCGGGACATGTGCAATGTGTTCCAAAATGTCGTGTCTGCAGGTACGTAGTTACACGTCCATGAAAGCTAGTGCAGCCTTGTAGGCAATCATTTCCAACATGAGGTCGTCGTCGACTTCATCGTACAGGACGGTGAGGCTAACCATTAGCAGGTCCGGACAGATGTGCTGCGTCCAACCCCTTTCACCAATTAGCACTACAGCCCAATAGGGGAGCGGCTGAATTTGCTCACTGCACACGAGGAGTTCTGCAATCTCCCAGGTCCAGCTTCCAGCATGTATGCCAAGTATCCAGGCATCCCATAGACGGGTGTCACGGTGACACTCATGGTCGTGAGCCAACAGGGGGCGCACACACATGTCAAAATCCAGTTCGGCTACCGTCCTGTTGGATAGGCAGACATCCATGGGCCACTCGAATATGCACGAGCGACAATGCAACACAGGCTGAACGCAGGTGACGTTGGCAAGGCGGAAGCTCAGCCGGTAACTGATCCGCAGCACTACCAATGGCAGTGCCCCCAGTAAATGCAGCATACGTGCACGGTACAGTTCCACCTGACAGGGGTTGTGCAAGTGTCCGTGATGGTCTGCCATTGCGTTAGTGGCTCTGGTTGAAGCGGCACTGTTCTGACCTGCGCCAGTTCTGTGGATGAAATGCCACAGCTCAGAGCAATGAGTTGTTTTGGTGTGCAACGGTTGTACGCCTGGGTTAATGTGGGAGTAGGTGTGAAGGCCATTCCATGCAAGATAACTTCGAGCAAGGACTTCTGTGTGTGGGGTGTGTATACGTTGGTCTCTCGTAGGCCTGTGCGTAGTGTGGGAGTCGTCATCAGCTGCCATAGTATCTGTCAGGGGGTGCCGGGCACATGTAATTCCCAGGTCGGAGGTGCAGATGTGCTTCCGCCTGATAGCACAGACAAAGGAGCATTCATCCCTAATGTTAGTTTCTCATTTGCTTGCATTCAGGTACTGTGAAGTGGCTTGTTGGGGGTGGGGTGGGATGTGTGCGACTTTGGGATTCATGTTCGACATGTCTTGCATGTGGCAAATGAGCGGCATCACTGTGTGTAACGTTGCCTCACAGCTGCTCCTCCCTCCCCCCGAGCCGAATTACTTGTGTGCGCTGCGCGGTTGCATCACTGGTACTCCTACGGCACACCATTGTCATGCCTGTCTGCGCATGTCCACAAGCCTGACAACGACACTGTGATGTTGGCCGTTGGAGGTGAGCGGCCACGTGAGTGTAGACCTGTGGGAAGGATAGGGCGGACACAGACGTAGAGTTCATGCCTGGCTGAACTCGCACTGCGGTTAAGGCTAGGCATTTGGCTCATGCTGCAGCAATACAAATACACACAACACTTGGCATGTATGAGCCAAGACCCCGAGTGGTCTTGCGCTCCTTCATTTCCCCGTTAGTGCGAGCCCGCCCTCCGGGTGCATGCTACATTGCAACATTGTCGATTGCGGACTGTGTGGCGCCGACACTACAACAGAGACACTCGCATAAGTTTCTTCCTCGTTCAGGACAGAACTGAACCACGCCCAGAGCCCCGGGCAAATCCTTCACACCCCTACGCTGGCTTGGCGTTCGCCGGCCCAGCCCACTCTGCTTAAGCTTACGGGGGGCACGACAAAGCTACGTGTCCAAGGTCGTACCCACTGCCTGATGTGACATGGTTGCGTCCGCTGTCCACAGCACAATGTAATGTGGTAGGGCCCTGGCCCATCATGCATACATAATGACCACACGGACACACTTAGATAGATAGTTGAACTGGCTACGGGCACGTGCGCCCGGCCACCTTTTATTACCAGGGTCACATGTCCAGTGACGCCTGTGCTGGATGGGTGTGGGGTGGGTGTAAGCCAGCCCTCAGGGAGTGGTTGGTGCTGGCAACAACTAGAACAGTGATCATCGGATCACACACACAGATTCAATCATAAAGGGTCCATGACTTGCAGCGCACTGAGGTAGGGGCACCAGAGCTGAGCGTGCTCATGTGAAGGAATTGTTAATGATTTGGTCCCTTTGGGATATTCCTGCTGCAGCTGCAGTTGGGTGTGGTACACCTGCCTCATCTTCATCATCATCGTCCCAGGTCTTCCCCACTGCCTGAGGTGACATTGTTGAGTCCGCTGTCCACAGCACAAAACTCAATCATGAAGGGTCCATGTGTTGTGGTGCACCGAGTTAGTGGCACCTGAAGAGCTGAGCAGGGGATCAAGCTGATGATGGCATCCAAGACAGGTGTGAGCAACTTAGATGGGCTGGCTGTGACACTCCTCCGACTCTGGCAGTTGTTGGTTGGAGGTGGTCCTGGCGGTGGTGGCGGGTGTGCAGCCAGCGATGATGGCGTGTCCTTGCATGTCAGGATTGGATTTGGTTTGTGAGCCCTGCTGACTGCAGTGTAGGCCGGAGGCAGCGGTCAGAAAGGGCACACAGCCACGTGACGATGACTTGTGGTGCACTGAGTTAGTGGCACCTGGAGCGCTCGGCGGGTGCGCGGCCTGCGCTGATGCGTCATCCGGGCGGGCCGCACTGGGGGCAATGTCTGTTGACTGGTGGTTTCCTCCATTAACAGAAATGTGGCACGATTTGAATTGTGGGACCTGCTGGCCGCAGTGTAGGATTAAGGCAGTGTCCGGCACACACATGACTCCGTGTTGCTGTGCCGCTGGATGCGCTGGGGGCCTGTGTCGCGGACTCTGGAGGTCAAGGTGGCGGACTCGTGGCAGGGTGAGGTGCGCCGCCCTGGCAGACGCGTTGCCCATCACGGAAGAGAACCACGCCCAGGGCCCCGGCCTTTTTATCAGCACTCCTACGCTGGAGTGGCGTACGCCGGCCCAGCCCACTGCGCTTACGCTTACAGGGGGGGACGGCACAGCTACATGTCCAGGGTCTTCCCCACTGCCTGAGGAGGCATGGTTGCGTCCACTGTCCACAAAAATACACACACCAGCAGTATATGTCCACATGGACATGTCTGTGATCTGTCCAGCACATCACCGCCACACTTGGCATTGGGGACATTCTTATTCATGGGTGAGTTGCCTCCTTCATACATACTTGGTTCCCACCTCTCCCCACATTCTGCAATTGTGTGGCTGAGGGGCCATGGCGTTTTCGGACGGTCTGCTGTCTTGTCCTACGCTGCCTCGGTGGTAGTCTGGGGGGGGTCCGGAGGGGGGGTGGTCCTGGGGGTGGTGGCGGTGGGTGTTGTGGCCCTCTTGGGTCTCCGGGCTGCATGTTCATTGTCTCCATGGCAATGGTGGGTCTTCAGATGTGCCTCTGGGCTGGGCTCCCTTTCATACTGCAGGTGGTCGTCCTGCTTAGCACCAGCAGCAGGCAGGTGTTAATTCCCTGCTGCTAACACGCCTTATCGCCTGTTTTTGGGTCGCATCGCAGATCTGGCTGGTCGTTGGGAATGTGGCGAAGTGGTGTTTTCGTGTGTTTTTGCACGGGAACGCCTACTCTGCATATCATCAGCATTAGTTGTCTCATCCGTGGCGATGTTTTTGCTGCAGCTATCGCTGGTAAACTGGCGATATGGGCAGTTTGCACCAGCTTGTGAATAGGGCGAAAAGTCTATCGCCACTCTTGCGGCGCTAATGTGCCGATAAATCGGCGATAAGTCCTTGAGAATATGGGGCATATTAGCAAGACCCACGTTAAAATTATCGCCGTTTTAGCGGCAGGAAACTGCCGCTAAAACGGCGATAATGGGCTTGCTAATAAGCGTTATAGAATTCCAATAGAAGCCCAGGTTAGATGTCCTGCACATCTAACCTGGGCTTCTATTGGAATTCCATAACGCATATTAGCAAGCCCATTATCGCCGTTTTAGCGGCAGTTTCCTGCCGCTAAAACAGCGATAATTTTAACGTGGGTCTTGCTAATATGCCCCTATGTCCCTTAAAGTTTAAAATATAGGGGCATATTAGCAAGACCGGCGATAAAATTATCGCCGTTTTAGCGGCAGGAAACTGCCGCTAAAACGGCGATAATGGGCTTGCTAATATGCGTTATAGAATTCCAATAGAAGCCCGGGTTAGATGTCCTGCACATCTAACCTGGGCTTCTATTGAATTCTATAACGCATATTAGCAAGCCCATTATCGCCGTTTTAGCGGCAGTTTCCTGCCGCTAAAACGGCGATAATTTTTATCGCCGGTCTTGCTAATATGCCCCATAATTTGGTATTGTTTGGCATCATGCGTGCTTGAAATAGCAGGAAAAATGTAATGACATTCAAATTTATTCTGTGCAGTAGCCCTCACAATATGTCTGCCCAGCCCCCCAAAAATCCTTAAGATGACGCTGCTTGTTTGATCGTTCAGGCTCTAAAGACAGAAAAAGTAGCTATGAATGATTATTGTGTTTATTAGTCAGCACCATCAACATAGTTTTCAATTTGAGCGCCCCTTGCAGATTTAAACAAGGCAACGGTATTTTCCTGCAAAAGCTCTCACAACAAATGTTCTCTCAGGATTTGCCAGCTGCCTTCGTTGCAGCCCCTGAACTGCAAGGCACAAGGCAAAATCATACCTGTTCGTGGAGTTTTGGTAGGCATTAACCTTATGTTTTTCGTTTCCCGCGTTCTCCAGGCAGGCCTGTTAGAGAGACATTATTTCGCTCTCTTTCCTGACGTATGTCTTGTGAAAAATGGTGAAATAAAATGTAAATGACAAGTCTCCTTCGCTACCTCGGTGTTCGCATGTGGTGGGGATGGGAGTGATATTGAAGGGGAGGGGCGGGCGGGTGGGCGGTCGGAATATCTATGATTAACTTGATTTTGCAGGGAGAAGTTACTTTGGGAGGATGTTGTATGTCTTTGAAAAGCCCTGGAGCAGATTTTCTGCAGGCCTGGATATTAGCCAGCTGTTGAGTTGGATGACCCCTCCTTGCAATTTGGTGCTCCCTGCACCTGTTAGAGGCTTCAAAGGAACAGGGGAAATATTTGTTTAAAGGCCGCATGGGGCCAAAACTTACTGCTTTCACAGGAGCAGGGCTGAGGTTGCCATCTGAGGGTGCTAAAGGAGGAAGATTTTAGAAGGGAGGAGATGTGGCCTAGCGGCTAGAGCGGCCTATCTTGGAAAAGCGGAAACAGACTCCAGTCGCGACCGCCACTCAACATCTTAAGATTCTCTACGTCACTTGACCTACACGTGGCTAAAAACATAGACTAACGTCTGGTTCTCATGTGAAGTGCTTTAATACCCTTGAGCCAAGTTTGTGTTATAAAAAAAACAATGATGCCGTCAGAGCTTCATAGTCAAGTTTAAGTTCAATACACTTTTTCAACCAATGGTCTTGCGTGTGCAGTGATAGGAAGCACAACATTAGGAGGGGCTAGAGGATAAAACAAAAATGGCAAGAAAGAGCATGTACATCAGTGTGTCACTTTTGAAGGGGTACACTCCTTGTAAAGAAGACTGGGAAGATTGATTGAAGATATTTATACCCTGCTTCATACCCCTATGTGGGGCACACAAGCACCCACCAGGACAAAAAGCAAGCTGCTTGTGTGAGAGTGTGTGGTTGGAAGAGTAAGCCTATGTGGGAAATGTGTTGGTGTTGTGTGTGATTGAAAAACATCAAAATGGGGAGGTAGAGGAAACAGGATGAGGACTCGTCCTCCAAACCCCTAGGTGGCATGCGTCATCATAGGGTTCTTCCCTAGTTCGCTACGGACAAGGGGCGTGCTGCGACCGATGAATACGTGGGAGCACTAGTAGTATTAGATCCTATCCAGATGGCAAAGGTGTATAGGAGTGGGGGGTTTGTTATACTTAGAAAAGGTTAAAAATATCTGGCTAGTGGGAAAGTGTTATTTATTGGTACCCCTAGTCGATATGGTTAAAAATGAGGGGATGATGAGAGACTTCCGGGGTGAGGAAAGAAACTTAGGGACATCACCCTGGAAGAACACTATGATGAAGCATGCCACCTAGGGGCAACCCTGGTGGGCGAGGGCTATTTAAAGAAAAACTTTTTTATTTTCCGACACGAGGTTTTGAGATTATGTATATCTATAAAAAGAGTGACTCCTTTTGGTTACAAAACATACGTTGTGTGTGATTAACCACATAAGTCCTTTATGTTGGGTCATAGTGCTTACAGTGTGTGGTGAATGATTTGTGTGACACACAGAGGTTCAGGTTCAAAGTTATGTTGGCTGGTGGCACTGATTGGCTTTGCAGATGTCTGGAAGTTGTGAATTCCCATTAGGTCCTTTTTTCCACAGGTTGCAGCAGAAAGTTGTTCACTTCGGGTGTGGTGGCTCTGCAGGGTATGCCAATTATGAGAGGGAAGATATTGGAGATTCCAGATAGAGAGAAGGAGTATATAAAATTGATTGAGATCTGAAGGGATGGACTATAAATTAGAGTCCACCATTTACTCACCCAGGTGGTGGATCTCAGTCACTATGAGTATCCGTCATCTAGCATTTTAGTGTTTACTAAAGTAAACTCTTAGTAGGTTATGGTGGAAGAGGCGTATGTTATAATTTGCAGATGGCTTGATAGGTAAGTCCAAATCCATATCAGTGATAATCATGATTAAATCATAGTGGGTTGCTATGGCTGCTTGATAACCATGAGAGGACATTTGCTTACTGAGGATGGGGTGCCTGAAGCTGTTTTCTCGCTGGGGGCGCTGGGTTGGTGGGATGAATGCTTGTCATGGAGCATAAGTATCTTGCAGATGGTTGCTGTTCCAGGCTGCTTACTAGGCCAGCAGCCTGTGTATTTATTTATGAAATAGCCATGTTTTCCCATCTCTTCTGAATTTCATATGTTTCTGTATACTTCATATTTTGGATGCCAAAAATGAGTTCCTGAGCTTTGCTGTTTGGACTGAGAATGGAAATCCTCAAATGGATTTCTTTTTTGTAATGGGCCCAATGATTTGCAGTGCTGATCTGCAGCACAGTGTCCTATTTTGTGAGTATTATTTAAACTTAATTTGTACGTATAATGGTCTTTTCGGCCGTATGACAAATGCACAGTGCCTTGAACATTGATTGTCTAGCTATAGGAAGCCAGTGGAGGGTTTGTAGGACAGGTGTCATGTATTCCCTGGAGTGTAGGCAAAGGAATCTTTCCACAGCATTCTGGATTTGTTGAGGTTGCGTATATGGAATAAAAGTGTTCCTAGGTACAAGCTACTGGAATAATCAATGTTAGAGAGCATGAGGGTGAGAATAGGTAGCAGTTTGTTTCTATCATGGTATGACAAAACACATCTGTGTTTTCATTGAGTTGTTGGCGATGGTTTTTATTGTGACTTTATTGGCAAGTAGGATCTGCAAGTGATCAGTATCCATGATCACTCTGAGATTCGTTGCTTCTCTTGACGTTGGTGACAAATCGAGTTCCTAGGGCAAGATGATTGTAGGTTGGTGCATGTGTGATAGTTTCCGAAGATCATGGTCTCAGTTTTAGCGGTGTTAAGTTGTAGGTGGTTATTCATCATTGATGCATCGACTGTGCCAAGGCAGTCATCATGTCTTGACATGTAGAGGACTGGATTTTTTATTTTTAGTATAATTTGTGTACTATTATTGTAGCAAAAGCTGTAAGAGGTGTGAGCAGTGTATCTCTTATTGGGCCTGTGCAAACCATCAAGGTTGCACAATTACAAAGATATGTATAGTTAGGCTAAAAAGACAGTAATGGGCACCTCAAATCAACATGACACACAATGACTGGACTAAACCAGTGTCAGTAAGTAAGGATGGAACTTCGGGTTGGGGGCCGTACTTTATGTGCTAGTGCAAACATAAGAATCATATGGGTCAAACTTCCTGAAGAGAGTTAGCAAGTGTTTGTAAGGAGTATAGTATAACACTGCTTTGGCACGAATAATTGAGCAAGGAGAAAAGCATCAAAAGTAGTATCCAGAACTTCTGGGGTCTACAATGAGTCAGTGGATGTTAGTCGGGAAAAGACTTTGAACCTGGTGGTTTGGGGGTTTAAATCCAATCAGCGAAGCTCTAGTTGTTACTGTGCACTGGAAAACGCCACGTGAAATGGAGGGGCAATCCGGCTGGTTTAGGATCGGTTAATCAGCCCTTTAATTATTAATGCAAAGTTCTCGTTGAGAGCCAAGAAGATGATCAAACAGGGATTTTCTGAATTTTTTAGGGGCTATAATGAGGGAAACTTATTCAGTGGTTGGAGCAGAAACAGCTCTAGCTCAGACATGGGAAAGAGCATAGCATTTTTCATGTTCACGAAACGGAAGCAACTGGAGGGTCACAATATTCAATTAATGCACTGAGTAGAGCTTCAGGGTGTAATTGCGACAACAGCGATGGAATGGGACAGACAAGCCTAGCAACGCAGAAGCAGCAAAGAGAAAAGTGAAATAATGTCTAAATCAGCGAGGTGAGGTTTTGTCTCTTAGTCTTGCTTGGATCCTCTTGGTTCCATTTTATTTAATTATTACTTCAAATACTAGAAAACCTAAATTGTGCTTCCACATCTCTCTTATGAAAGGCAGCTGTAGATGCATACTTGCCAACTCACAGGATGCCACCGTGTGACACACTATATCGGCTCCCATCGCACGGTCTTCTGGTGAGGAGCCGATATCACATGGTGGGAGGGAAAACGAGCTGTAAACCATTGTAAATAGTGGTTTTGCATCTCGTTTTCCGAGGCTTTGAACTGCTGACGTCCATTAATGGGTGTGAAAATACCCCAGCACATCAGCGCCAGCATCATCAAGTTTTTGGTTTTTTTTTTGGTGGGGGGTGGGTTGGGAGTGGGGTTGGGCTCAAAAGTGCCTCGTAGGTACTTCTCGGCACAAGGCCCCACCCTCTTCAAGGCCCCATCCCCTCCTCACACGGTGAGATTATTCTTCAAACTGGCTGGTGTGTAGATGGATTGATTGGACCAACAGATGTGTAGGAGCCATGTGTCGTGACCCATGTAGACCAAGCCCCACTAATAATTCAACTAAAGGGACTTATTAAAACTTGTCTGCCCTGCTGGAGGTTGAGATGGAAGATGCTGCTGTCCTTCTGCATTGGGAGCTGAACAGGAGCATGAAATGGGGCAGGACAGTTCAGAAAGACAAAAGGAAGCCCTCTGACCTCCAGGATCTGCTCACTATTGTTAGGCCCTGCCTGGTTCCTTGAGTGACCATGGAAACGTGTAAGGCACATTAGCATTTGCATAGTCTGCAGGGAAGACTTATATGTTCTTGTCATTTGAAAGTCATCTCTGACACTTGAAGGGAAGTTCATATTATCAATTACACTCAAAGTATTACTTATTCTCCAAACATCACTTTTGCTTATTGAAAACTACACTTTTTATACTTACCAACAAAGGTTACCTCTTTTAAAATCTTGTCCCTTTAGACCACTTAATAGCTGAACTACCCCTTAGTATGTGGATAAGACGTATGAGAATTTATAAAAGGCAATCTTACTTGTACATTTTCTTTTCACATTTCCATGTGTGATATTGTCTAACTTACTTGTTGTTTTTGTGTAGTGCCAACACCATCAAGCAATCACCCCAGAGAACTAATAAAAACAAAGTAACCAGAAACCTCTGAGAATCCTGGATGGAAAACTGCACTCATGCCACATGGCACTCTTTCTTCTTGCATCACAAATACATGTGTGGCACATGATAGGTCATCATTGATGAATGTGATTAGATCCATGTATAAGTAATGATAGCAGAGGCGTTTAAAGCATTCTTTGCATTCCTTAATGTCTGATTCTTTTCGTGGCAGGTAGGATTGAATAGCTATGCATTCATAATATATTTAATTATAGGCTCATGCAGCGCTTCAAACATCATTACTGCTTTGCAGACCTAAAACCATTTATAGACATTAATGTATAATTTATATAGGAACGCATATTTTATCCAATTATAATAATTGCATGCATACATGCATACATAATATTTGCCTAGTAGTTTCCACCTCTACTTTGACTAGAGTATAGACCCATTCCCATTCAAGTAAAGGGCAGATAGGTTTGTGATATACTTTCCTCAAATGAGGCGATTTTATTGCACAATGTCTAAGTTAACCAGTCCCTGACCTAGATTTAGGTTTCGCCTACACTTGCATTGTGCTTGCAAAATCTCCTGCAATTTAAAAAAAAAGTCTTAAAAGGGGCTTACAGCCTGCCCATTATTTACCATTCGTAGGCTTCACAGTCACTCTCATTTTCTGGCTTCTCACTGGTCAGCAGCATCAGGCAGACGTCATCAAGTTTCATGTCTTCTTTCTTCGGCTGTTTCCCGGAGCCTGGACCAAGTACTGTTTCCGCTGGCAGCTAGTGGCTGGTAGCCAGTGTCCTTCCATTGGCCACATGTTTCTGATGTACTTTTTTTTTTTACTTTTGTCCCTGTACTCCATACAATGCATGTGTTTGTACTCAGTCTCCTCTTTTTCTTTTGCTGGTTTATATAGCGCAAACTCGACCTGAAGGTATCGGAGCGCTTTACATGAGCATCAGTTGCATTACAAAGGACACATTATTTTTCAGCACGGAGAGATTGACCCGGTTCACCAACTTCAAAATTGGTTGCCTAGCCATTGCGCCACATCCTCTCTCATCCTCTTCATTGCCCCCATCTGCTGTTGCTCCCTCGTGTTCAACAACCCTTCCGTCCACCTCCCTCACTGTCAATTCTGCTCCCTCCCTCCTCCCCCTCACCTTCCTTGGTATGGCTAGATATGCACATGGCTTAAAACCACATTGACAAAACTAATAGATTTCGCAGAGGCGAAATCTATTGGCTGTGCCAATGTTTGTTTCATGCGTAGGCCAGGCTCATGGCAGGGCTGCTTGGGTGCCTGGTGCTGGTTGGTTGGCACTATATAAGAGTGATAAATTAGTCATGTATACGGGGCTCAGTGGACTGGGTTAGTGTGTTCATTCAAAGTTCTTTTGAAATGGAGATGGGGGCCAATAGATTATGGCCCCCCGTAAGCCAAGCAAGGCTGTGATGTAGCTCATATTTCATGGCATGGACCCGACTAATATTTGATTCAACCTGCCTCTTGTGAAACAAAGCCATGCTGCGGAAACAAAGCCAGAGTGGAGATGCACTTCCCATTGGTCATCCATTGCTGCAGCTTGTTCAGTTTTGTATCGAGTTGATCGCTTGTCATGCGCCCTACTTGTTTCTAAATTGCCGTCAGAGGTTGGAGGTAAATAAATGTGTACTATAGCAGGACATTTACAATATGAAATGTCAAATTTGCCACTGTTTTCCTACCGTTCTCCTCCTACTTTCTCCTTGTATCTGAAGTTTTCCCTCTTGTTCTGGGTCAAAGCTTAATTTTGAAAAATAACTCCTGGTCCCCAAACCACAGTCACAAATTAAGCACAGGGCTTGCCATCATTTTAAGCTGACAGTAGGTGTGGTGTTCTACCAAAATGTTGAATTTTTACATCGACGTCTATTTGCATCCACTTTATAATATCGACTACCAACATGTCCTCCAAGTAAGTAGATGTAGAGTTATGAATAGTAAATCTAAACTTCCCTATGTATGCTTACTGTAACAATATGTTGATAGTCGATAGATTGAAGCCAATATAGGTGCAGTTTTCTATTAAGGGCCTTAATATTTTGACATACAACCGTAACAGCAAGTGCAAACCTTAAAAAGAAATGCAGTAAAAAATATATGCAAAACTAGGCCAAAAAAGATGGTGCTGTAAATGAATACCTGACCCTTGATGGCAGAGTTAAAACGGTCTTAGTTGCACACTCTGTCAAACTCCAATCTAATATTTCCCCATACCTTTGATTAGACAACCCCCCATGTTTCTGGAAAGGACAAATGACATCATGCATTGTCATAAGAATTCAGAATAGGCAGTAACTGCTCTATATAGGGACCAGTCATGCTGAAATGAAAATACAAGTCAATCTAATAACATTGAGGCCATCATTTGCAGACTGTTGGCAAAATTGGGGTGGTTCTGTGAATTGGTAATTGCTTTACTGCACTGGCACATGTGGTATTACTTTACTACAAATCTACCTTTAAATGTGGAGTGACTCGAAGGAAACATTGTTTTAGCACGATGTTCAATATTCAAGGGCAGTCACGGCCAGCACAGGTAAGAGCGGTGGGGCGGCGGGGCGGGTTGGGGGGGGGGGAAGTCGACAGACGACGGAATAGGTCAAATTAAATGATTTTTTTTTAAAAAGCTGAGTTGGCGATGCGGCGAGCACAAGGTAAGTGGTTATTTTTCAAAATGTAAGAGCGCTGCTATGTGGTATTCTCATCGGCTAAACTAGCCTTGAAAAAATTATTCGATTAGCACAATTATTTTGGTTACAAAAGTTGCCATTTGCCTTTTCAGATACGCAGGTGACAAGTCGAACCTTGTTCCAATGGTCACAAATTTTCCAGCCAGTATTCTAGATTGATCGGGAACCTGCTGTCAACTAATCCTGAGATTTGCTCAGTCACATCCTACACACAAGCTGAACTCTGTTCTAGTTGTTTACCTTTTCCTTCCCAGTTTCCTGTACCCCTGCCAGTGACCAATAGGTGAAAGGAAGCAAAAGGAAGAGGAGGAGCAATGAAGAGAGAGTTCAGTTGTAAAGTGAATGGCCATGGTGAAACGTGGCTAGAGACAAAGGGCCTCATCAACAAGAAAAAAACTCAGCGCAGCGCCGCAAGTCATTTAGCTGCGCCATGCTGCGTCATTTTCAAAGCACAGGGATGCGTCGTATTAACAACAATATGATACATCACTGTGCTTTCCCCTGCAATGGCGCACAATTGACTGCCATGCGCCAGCGCAGCCACCCTTGCGTCATTTTGCAAGGGTGACTGTGCTGCAGGGATGATTGTTTTTGTGCAGGAAGGAACACCTTCCTGCACAAAAACATGCATTAATGGCACTTTTCTCTTTAAATGCATGATGCAGCATGCGTAGAAAGAGGAAAAAACTAGGAGAAATAAAAGTATTTAACCTCGTTGCGCTATTCGGCGTAGGATTTTGACACATTCCAGTTTTACAAAATGTTGTAAATCTGGTAATGCGTCAAGTTCCATGGATGTTGTGTGAGAACACCCACAGCAACACCCACTGAACGCCTCTTTCACGCAGAGCAATACGTGACAGGGGCCCATATTTACAAGACCATGAAAAGTCATGCAGGGTGACTTTACGTGGCATTGTAAATATGGGCAGACACACTGAGCCGCCCGTGCGTCAAAAACAGTGAGCACAGGTGGCGCAATGGGCTTGTAAATAAGCCCCACACTGTGCCACAAGCAGGCCTACCTATAGTAGTGTAAGTAATAATGAAACTCAGTTAAATGCTGACAATTCATAGTGTTGGTTGAATACTGGCTCAAGAAACAAACCAGCACACAGGCACTGAAACAAAAAACTGGTGAGATTTGTTTGCCCGCCTTGTCCTTTTTGGCTGTATGAGTCTTCCCTAGATCTGTGTAACCTGCAATCATTGGTTCTAATTCCAGTGGTGCTGCGGTGACGCAGACTTCATGTTTGATTGATGCAATATTTTTCATTGATTTTGGCATTTCTAACAAAACCTATTAGACGCCAGTGGACAATTCATTTTATGGTGAGCACTCTACATGATGTCAATTATTATTCATTTCAAATAGCTTCCAGGCCCAAAAAACACAGGAACTCTGAGCCTTGCTGTCCTATTCTTTTTGGCAGGACAGAAGGTCATTTGTCATAATATCATTGCATGTTTCGTTTCAAATGTTATTGTCGGCTATTTTGTTTCTAAGTAGTCAGATTTTCGCTCGATTGTTTTGGTGTTGAATAAACCTGCATTGCAGTGCACTGCTGCTGTCCTTCATTCCTGCTGGTGTCATTGACACTCAGACAAAAGATACATACTTTGCTCTTTTGCAAAAAAGTGAACTTGTTCTGTTGACAGATTTATACCAATATCAGCATTTTGTATCCTAACTTTAAAGCTGCCATACCACAAGTATGGCATGCTAAAATGTTTTTATATGCGGCCCTTGAGTGCCAACTAAAACACAACTATTCCTCTCTACCTGGTTCAGAAAAAAAAATGCACCTTAGTTTCAGTTTGGTGCACACATTTGCTGATTTATAAGTGAAAATTCACATTTCTATTTCATAAACTGTGAACTCATGAATCTATTTACTCAGACATATTCCACCAGTATGTGGAATATTATGTGGGACTAAATCTGCCTCCAACAGGCAGTACATGACCATTCTAGAGTGATGCTGCCATGGAGACCTGTGAGTTGTGGGTTTTCTCAAACTTTTTCAAGGTACATTTTCATACTGGTCATGGTCAAATGTTTAATCACATCCAGAACCATATCCCTATCTGGAGGGGAAGCTGGAGGCTACAACACGAACATTGATGAGGAAGCAGGAAAGGGGTTTCTTAATGTGAAAACACATTTTTTCCCATGGAGATATTCATTTTTGTTTAAAGTTAACATTTGCAAAAGCACATTTACTAAGCATTTACACTTGCAAAAGTGTGTGCATTTTCAATCGCACATGTGTAGCTGCTAATTAATGTACATGATTTCTACAATAGAGTGGCAACGGTTACAGCTTCCCAAGAGTGCTACTGGAATTTGTAGAGAATTCCAAAGTATTTGTAAATCTGCTCCACATGTAAGTAAAAGCTTACAGGTGTAGAGTTGCAAATGTATGCCAAATTTGCCCCTTAATTGTCCTTAGTATTATCACATTCCTGGCAAAGATGCCGACTTCCAAAGCTTTTGCATTTTGCTCTGCTCTCAGTACACGTGTTGAGACTGGGGGTCATACTACTGGCATGCACTGCTTGGAAAAACTGTATTTGCAGCAGCCTATATATATATATATATCAACCGCCCTCCCTATTCATCCATAGAGAGCATGCACATGGACACTGCTGGTATTTAAATCTTTATTGCATAGGGCCTCCCTCTAGCACAAAGTAGAAACACGTTTCGGCTGCGCAGCAACCTTTCTCAAGCCACTGTGCACCATCTAAAAAAAAAAATTATATACTCCTCCATATAATAAACCCACACACACACATATATATACATATATATATATATATATATATATATATATATATATATATCTCACTTGAAAAAACAAAGGTTACAGGGACGTTATAGTTAGGGAATAGAATTTAAAACAACTTAGCAATTCACTGAAAAAAACAAAGGTTTATCAGCGTTATATTTAGGCTCAGATTTCACTAGTACAAAACCAGAGAAATTCAGCAGTTATAGTTACCTGAGTTAACTATAACTTATGCCCCCACAATGCACTGCTCATGACCTCACATATTACATCACTCAGGACATGGTCGGTGACATCACTGATGATATCACTGATGGCATCTCAAATTACATCACTGATAACATCATCCAGTGAGTGTGCATATTTTCTAAAAGTTTATGAGTGTTAAACATATATACCAAGGTACTACATAAGTAATAATATACTTTCTATACTACTAATGAGTGATACTATTTCTAACATGTATTATGTGAGTGACTGTGTGTATCCATGTGTGAGTGGGTGTCTGAGTGCCAGTAGGGGTGTGTGAGTGGTTGTATGGGTGTATTAGTAGATATGTGAGTAGCTGTGTGAATGAGTGAGTGGCTGTGTGAGTGACTGTATTGGAGAGTGAGTGTGTGTGTATATGGCTATATGGGTAGTTAGTGACTGTGTGAGTGGCTGTATAAGTGTGTGAGTGGGTGTATGGGTGGCTGAGTGTCTGTGTGAGTGGCTGTATGGGTGAGGAGGTGGGTGTGTGGCTGTATGGGTGAGTTAGTAGCTGTTTGAATGTGTGTATAGGTAAGTGAGTGGGTGTGAGTGGCTGAATTGGAGAGTGAATGTCTGTGTGAGTGGCTGTAAGGGTGAGTGAGTGGGTGAATGAGTAGTTGTATGGATGTGTGAATGGGTATGTAAGTGGTTCTGTGGGTGGGTGTGTGAGTGGTTGTATGGGTGAGTGATTGTATGGGTGAGTGAGTGGTGGTGTCAGTGGCTGTATGAGTAAGTGAGTGGGTGTATGAGTAGCTGTTTTGGTGAGTGAGTGTCAGTGTGAGTGTCTGTATGGGTGAGTGTGTGTGGGTGTGTGAGTACCTGTATGGGTGAGTGAGAGGCTGTGTGAGTGGCTGTAAAGGTGTATGAGTGGGTTTATAAGTATCTGTATGACTGGATGTGTGAATGGCTGTATTGATGAGTGAGGGGGTGCATGAGTGGCTGTATGAGTGAGTTAGTAGGTGTGTGAGTGGCTGTGTGAGTGAGTGGATGTGTGAGTGGCTCTATGGATGGTATAGGTCTGTGAATAGGTATGTGAGGAGTTGTGTGGCAGTGGGAGTGGGTGTATGAGAGGTTCTATGGGGGTGTGAGTGGGTGTCTGAATGGTTCTGTGGATGCCATCAGTGATTTGAGATGTCATGAGTAATGTCACTGACCATGCCATGAGTGATGTAATATGTGAGGTCAGAAGCAGTGCATAGCGGGGGCGTAAGTTGTAGTTAGCTCAGGTAACTATAACTGCTGAATTTCTCTGGTTTTGTTTGAGTGAAATCTGAGCCTAACTATAATGTCCCTGTAACCTTTGTTTTTTCAGTGAATTTCTAAGGTTCTTTTAATTCTATTTCCTAACTATAACGTCCCTGTAACCTTTTGTTTTTCGAGTGAATTTCTAAGGTTTTTTAAATTCTATTTCCTAACTATAATGTCACTCTAACCTTTGGTTTTTTAAGTGGATTTCTAAGGTTTTTAATTTTATTTCCTAGCTCTAACCTGTAACCTTTTAGAGTGAGTGTGTGACTGAGTGCATGAGTGCCTCAGTGAGTGTGAGAGTGAGTGTGTGAGTGTCTCAATGTGTGTGAGTGGGTGTGTGAGTATCTGAGTGGGCCTGGGAGTGGCTGCATAAGTGTCTCACTAGGTGTGTGTGTGAGTGTATGAGTGTCTGAGTGGGTCTGTGAGTGGGTGCGTGAGTGTCTGAGTAGGTGCATGAGTGTCTGAGTGGGTCTGTGAGTGGGTGTGAGAGTGTCTGAGTGGGTTTGCGAGTGCCTCTATGTGTGTGTGAGTCAGTCTGTCAGTGAGCATATTAGTGTCTCACTGGGTGTTTGAGTGGGTGCGTGAGTGTCTGAGTGGGTCTGTGAGTGGGTGCATGAATCTCTGAGAGGGTCTGAGTGGGTGTGTGAGTGTCTGAATGGGTCTGTGAGAGGGTGTGAGAGTGTCTGTGGATTTTTGAGTGAGTGTGAGAGTGAGTGTGTGAGTGTCTCAATGTGTGTGAGTGGGTATGTGAGTATCTGAGTGGGCCTGGGAGTGGCTGCATAAGTGTCTCACTAGGTGTTTGTGTGAGTGTATCAGTGTCTGAGTGGGTCTGTGAGTGGGTGCGTGTGTGTCTGAGTAGGTGCATGAGTGTCTGAGTGGGTCTGTGAGTGGGTGTGAGAGTGTCTGAGTGGGTTTGCGAGTGCCTCTATGTGTGTGTGAGTCAGTCTGTCAGTGAGCGTATTAGTGTCTCACTGGGTGTTTGAGTGGGTGCGTGAGTGTCTGAGTGGGTCTGTGAGTGGGTGCATGAATCTCTGAGAGGGTCTGAGTGGGTGTGTAAGTGTCTGAATTGGTCTGTGAGAGGGTGTGAGAGTGTCTGTGGATTTTTGAGTGCCTACATGAATGTGACAGTCTGTGAGTGACTGCATGAGTGTCTGAGTGGGTCTGTGAGTGGGTGCATGAGTCTTTGACTGGGTCTGTCAGTGGGTGTGAGAATGTCTGAGTTGTTCTGTGAGTGGGTGCATGAGTGCCTGAGTGGGTTGTGCTCATTCTCTACTGTTTTCCTGCCTTTTCTGCTGACTTCTGACCTTTATTTTGTCTCTTTCGGCTGTCCTTTAGTTTGCCTCTTTCTGCTCATTGCTGGCCTTTATTTTGCCTCTTCTGCTCGTTTCTGACCTTTATTTTGTCTCTTTCCCCTCATTTCTGACCTTTACTTTGCCTCTTTCTATTAATTTCTGCACTCTATTTTGCCTCATTCTGCTAGTTTCTGATCACTGTTTTGCCTCTACTGCTCATTGCTGGCCTTTATTTTGCCTCTTTTTGCTCATTGCTGACCACTATTTTGCCTCTTTCTTCTCATTTCTGATCTCTATTTTGTCTCTTTCAGCTTGTTGCTAGCCTTTATTTTGCCTCTTTCTGCTCGTTTCCGAACTGTATTTTACCTCTTTCTGCTAGTTGCTGGCCTTTATTTTGCCTTTCTACTTGTTTCTGACCTCTATTTCGCCTCTTTCTGCTTGCTGCTGGTGTTTATTTTGCCTCTTTCTTCTTGTTTCTGATCTCTATTTTGCCTCTATCTGCTCGTTGCTGGCCTCTAATTTGCCTCTTTCTGCTCGTTTCATACCTTTATTTTTCCTCTTTCTGCTTGTTGCTGACCTTTATTCTGCTTCTTGCTGCTCGTTTCTGACCTTTATTTTTCCTCTTTCTGCTCGTTGCTGACCTCTATTTTGCCTCTTTCTGCTTGTTGCTGGCCTCTATTTTGCCTCTTTCTGCTTGTTGCTGACCTTTATTTTCCCTCGTTTGCTCGTTTCTGACCTTTACCTTGCCTCGTTACTGACCTTTATTTTGCCTCTTTCTGCTCTTTTCTGACCTTTATTCTGCCTCTTGCTGCTCGTTTCTGACCTCCATTTTGCCTCTTTCTGCTCACTGTTGACCTTTATTCTGCCTCTTTCTGTTCATATCTGACCTTTACTCTGCCTCTTACTGCTCCTTTCTGACCTCTATTTTGCTTCTTTCTGCTTGTTTCTGACATTTATTCTGCCTCTTTCTGCTCGTTTCTCACCTTTATCTAGCCTCTTTCTGCTCGTTTCCCACCTTTATTCTGCCTCTTTCTGCTCGTTTCTGACCTTTATTTTACCTCTTTCTCCTCTTCCCCGGGGACCGCAGGGGGAGCCCCAAGTTTTCCGCGGTCCCAGCTGGCCTCCGTCTCTTGCAGGAGCCGGCATTGCTTCTGCAAGCAGGGAGCTGCTTTAAATAGCAGTTCCCTACTTGCGGGAACAAGGTTTTCATCTGTTTCCCTGCACGCATATTTGCATGCAAGGAAACAGATGAAAACTCTGCTTTCTGCAAGCCGGAGCTGTTTGACAGCTCCCGCTTGCAGAAATCAGAGTTCTGTTTGCTTTTGCTTGGTGGGAGTTGGTAGCTCCCACCAAACCAAAAGCAAACAGCTACCTCCCGGGGGTGGGCACCTCAGGAGGTAGCTGGAGCTGGCCCTGGAGGGTGGTGGTCCCCAGGGCCCTCTATGGCTCCTCAAGGGGAGCCGCACAGTCCCCCTCCAATGTTTATTTTAGCCCTGGGGAGGTTGTTGGTCCCTGGGCATGCAGGGTGGCAACACAGGCCCTCAGCATTCATTTATTAACTTTTGCACCAGGGAGGTGGTGGTCCCCGGGGCACGGGGCTGCGCAGCAACCCCCCATAACATAACATGTGTATTTGTAAAGCGCACGTTCACCCGGAAGGGTATTTTGGCGCTGAATAACAGATGTTTATTGTTACCCAACTCAATGGTACACATTTTATCCACCTCAGAAGGATGAAAGGCTGAGTAGACCAGCCAGGATTTGAACCTGTGACCATGAAGTCAAACACAGGCCCGCACAGTGGACGCATTAGTCCACTAAGCATTTTTTTCTATCTTAGCCCCAGGGAAGTGGTGGTCCCTTGGGCTACTATAGGCCGTAGGAGGGGGTCCTCTCCAGTGCACCCCCTCCTTTTTTCAGCCCCTAATGCCTCCGTGACCTGGCCCACCCAGGAGCAAAGTAATGGAACTGTGCGGGACACCATGCTTTTTTAAAATATTGGACTAATCAACGGATCGATGCGCAGATTTTTCTGAGAGTGTTTTTAAAAAAAAATGCTTTTTAGTCATGGCGGGGTCTTTGGGGGACCCCTGCTCCATGGCTAGAGGATAAGAGTGTCCCTACCTTGGCCCCTTTTCTTTTTTAAAATCTTTTTTTGTGTCTGAACGCCCCCCCATGTTATTAAAATTAAGCACCAGGGAGGTGGTGGTACTCTGGCATAAATAAGCCCAAGGAGGGAGGCCTGGTACCCCCCCTCCTTTTAAAAAAAAAAAACACTTGCCCCCGGGCCCTGGCCCATGTAGGGGCTATAATGTCAGGGTCACAGGGAAACCCCAGGACCACAGTTGGGGGTCAGGGTATTCCTACCCTGCCCCCTCTTCTTCGTTTTAAACATTTTTTGAGGGCTGCGGCTGAAGCTGAGTCCCAAGATGGCTGCTAACACTTCTCAGTTGAAGGGTTCGCAGCCAATCAGATTTGAGCACGGGGACTGTCGGATCCTCGGAGAATCCGCATACCTATATATACAAATTTGGATTTTCCTTAATATTTCCAAAACTACTGAACGGATTTACATCAATTTACAAAAAGGTTGCTTTCTGGACTACCAGCCACCTTTCTGCCAAATATGGTATAATTCCGTTCAGCGGTTCGGGCTGCAGTCGTGTCTAAAATTCCTATGGGAATTAACATGGGAAACACACGTTTTTTGACCCCCTCTTTTTCTCGGCCCCTGCTTGACGGATCGCCCGTAAACGTTCCATGCACAACATGAATCACTCTGGCACTTTTTGGGGAAAAGTTTGTAGAGATTTTTCAACCGGCGCCAAAGATAAAGGCAAGTCAAAAAATGCTTTTCCTACGGAAACATGGCCCTAACTATAACTAACTACTGGCAACTGCCAGCAGGTAATATATAGATAGAGGGAGATTGGCAAACTGAATCTTTACAAACTAGAATCACCTCAATTTTCAAGTGATTCAAGGTTTGAAATGGGCACCCAGGGGAAGTCAAGATAGTACAGCATCTCCACATCTCCACATTCAGGTTTTTCATGTGACTGGTGCTGGCTACAAAAGAGGGATAGATAATAGACTGTTAGGTTTTCAGGAGTGAAGCTGGGGTGTTTTTTTAGGGGTGGATAGATCAAGGATCCAGCCTTTCTTGCATGAGTCTTCGCTGTCGTTGGCAAGCAGGTTAGAGAAGTTATTTGGTAGGTTAGAGATATTGTTTGGCAGGATAAAGAGGTTGTTAAACAGGCTGTCAGATGTTCTAATTAAGTTTGATGGCAAGCATAATGGAAAAAAGGTCAGGGAAGTCCTGCATGCACTTCACAACACAAGGCAGGAGGACCATATGGCATACTGAAGCAGCCTAGGGTGGACCGTTGAAGGCCATTTCTGCCATGGCCTATTCCCTGCATTGGAGTAGAATAAGGTCATGGAGTATAGCCATGATGATTAAAAAAGTTAAACTAGATGCGGGGCAAGGGCTGTCCTCGGTGCTCATCCACAGGTTGCTGAGGCCTTACCTGGTATGACCTTCTATGAAGGGCAGTGCAGATCTGGGGCAGGGCCCATGTAGGTCGAGCAGTGATGGTGCAGCCGCTAATGCAGTTGGAGATGCAGCAGGCAGTGGACAGAAGGCAAGGTGAAGTAGCTGTGTGGCATCCATGTAGTAGCCATCGGCCCTGCAAGGGGGCATGTACCTGCATCTGGGGCATCATTGAGTGTGGTCAGAGTGAGCAAGCTACGAGCAGCATAGTGAGTTTTGACTCCCGGCAGGCAGTGCCAAAGCTGAGGTGTGCATCTGAGAAGGGGTGGGAGCCGTCAGCTGTGGGAAGTCTCCTAGTTATTGTGGTGCCAGAGAATATACCAGGCTCTCATCCAAGTAAAAAAAAGAGGATGGGTTGTGGGAGGTGAGGGGTATTTGTTCTTGTGGAATGAGTTAGCTCAACAGGCTGGGCTTTATGGCAAAAGGTAACAAGCATTGGCCACGCGGCCGTAAAAGTGACGCGGCCGTGAAAGTGAAGGAACAAAGGTCTAAGGGCAACAAGCCCGGGAGTTGTGTGCGCGCGCGTGCTGAAAGGAAATTAAAAAAGGCCTGGAAAGGAACACCAGCCCTTGTATTTGTGCCGGAGAGGGAGTCACTTGATCCTTGGTAAGACGATAGGACCGGGAACAATCGGGGACAAGGCAGGGCTGAGAAGGAAGACGAGCGAAGGAGGGCGCTACGCGGGAAGCTTGTGATAAGAGAACCGGCGTCAGATTCAGCCCGGTGACTAACAAGGAGGGAGGGGAGAAGGGAGGGGGTAGTGAGAGGGAGGGGAGAAGGGAGGGGGTAGTAAAAGTGATTCGCGGCTGTAAGGCTTAATGAGCCATAACAGAAAGCCAGATGGCGGCTGCGCGCATGCACGCGCGCGTAACCGCAAGCTTGAGGCCAGCAAAGGCGTGTGGTAGCACTTTTAAAAGCCCACTTACTAAATGTCTCGCAGCGCAGCACATGCGCTGGCTCAGGCGAGACCTAAAAAGGGAGAATAAAAGGCTGCCCAGGTGAGGAAGGTTTGGGAAGTCCCGAAAGGGGGAGAAGCTGGGAGGAGTATGTTAGTAAGCAGTAGGAGAAAACCTGTGATAGGGGCTTTTGTGCAAAAGGGTGTGTAGGGTGTGGCCTCAGCGATGGCAGAGTCAGGTAGAGTGAGTGAAGTCAAGGGGTGTTAATGGATTTAGATTCCTAGTGATGTGATAGGAGAGCCTAGTGCAGCATGTTAGGCCCACAAGGGCAAAGACCCTTCAAGCAGGAGTGATCTGAAGGGGAGAGGGCAGGCAATCTTAGCGGTAGAGGGCAGGGATGGTTTTAAGCAGCTTGCAGAATACAGAGTAGATCACAGGTGGCAACCTGAAGGGAGAAAGAGGTACAGATGGCTCTTCCACTGACACCGTTTTCAGTGTGCTTTCCAGTTGGTTCTCCACATTGCAAACGGTCTCAGTGGATGCAACATAATGGAGATGTGGGCAATGCAGAGATGATGGGTACGAGTGGTGAGTTTGTGTTCGGAGCAGATTAGGAGGGTCTAAAGACCGATTATAAGGAGGAGCATTTAAAAGAGGGAGGAATTGATGAATGGTAGTAGGGAATTTTGTGAGAGAACAAAATGATGATTGATGGAAGAGTGTACTGTGGAGGTGACGCTAACCAAAGAAAAAGCTTTGGTTCACTGCAGAACAGAAGTACTGCAGCAGCCTGTGGGAAAGCAGATGAGAGCAGGCAAAGATAGAGGACTGATTTCGCAGGAATTATTGAGCCAACAAGGGATGGCTTCAGGATACCACAACCACAAGGTATGAAGCGGTGGTGGTCACTGAGCAGGATGGGGCAACCAGGTTTAAATTGATATGAGCTGGAGAAAGTTCACTGCGGGGCAGGGTTGAAGACGGGGGTGATTATGAACTGGCGGTCAGACCGCCAGAATTTAGTGTCGGCAGTCGGGAGACTGCCGTCAAGCCAGCGGCATCTCGACTGTTGCATTGTGACATGTCCGCCGCGACTGTGGCTTTCTGTCAGCGGGGACATGCTGAGGATCACTATGTGAGCCTGAAAGCGATACCACTGTGTTGCAGCGCCTGCACTGTTGTGCACACACTGTTACCATGCACCATGTTGTGCATGGCACACAGTGCACGCATGACAGTGCATGCAGAGGGGGGCACAACATGTGCCCCATGCACTGCCCCCAGGCAAAATTGTCCAGGAGGCCTGTTTGGGGCCCCCTCTCTGGCTTCCAACATCCTTTACATGGCGGGGTTGCCTTCATGTAAATGATGTTGGAAATGCAGGTCGTAATCTGAACGGTGGTGCCTGACTCTGCACCGTCTCCATTCATGGCTGCTTTCCCCACCACTGCCCCATCTGGATCCATAATCCTGGCAATGGCAGCAGTGCTGCATCAGACTGGTGTCAGTCCAACCGCCATGCTCCAAATACGGCAGTCAGACTAATGGGGTCTTTATCAGGCCCTAAGACTAAGAGCTGATGTTGAAATAAGGGGGTAAAAGAAGGAGGATTGTGTCCAGAAAGATGGGGCAGACAAAGGAAAGGAGGATGGGAAGAAAGGGGATGAGGATGAGGTGAAGCAGAGTGAGCATCAAAAAAGATTGCAGAATATGGGTATAATAATGCCTTTGGGGGGGCACTCTTATCAGCAGTGATAAAGGAGAAAATATAAAAGGGAGAGTTCACAGACGTATACAAATTATTACACAAGGAGGTTCCAGTCAAGGAGGGGTCAAAGGAGGAGGAGTGGGAACTGGTGAGCTGCCCAAGGTCACCGGAAGCACCAAAATATGATCATCTGCTTATTTAATTTATACGAATGGCTATTGTGAAAGGTTTTTAGACAAGTGTGTTCAGCTATTTAAATATACTGATGTTTTTGCATTGGTTATTTTGGATAGCTACAAATAGATTTTATAGAGTTTGTCGTGGCTATGCTACAATGCAGAGTCTAGGGCCAGATTACGAGTCAACATTCACAAGCCACAGGAGAAGTGGATAGGAAGCTCTTGCTGCACTGGAAGACCCCGACGAGGCCAGCACCTGCTACACTTACAGTGAGTGGGTCACCGATACAATACCTGCCCTTTCTCGGGCATCCCACCATTTGGGGAAAAGGAGTATCAAGAGGACTGGATGCCATTGGCACACTGGGGATTTAATAGAGTGTTCTGCAACAGGGCATTGTGGCCAGGTTGTAGTGGGAGGTAAAAAGTAGCAATGCAGAACCAGAGATCTTGATGTAATGGTTGTTACAGCAATTAATAGTGACAAGCTTTGTGCTTGACTAGTATTTTATCCTAACATGGATGAGGCCACTATGCTGTAAAGGGTTTTTTGGGAGGGCTTCTGCTCAGATTTTTAGGGTCCTAAGAAAAGGTGGTGGGCGGACAACCAAAGGCCAACAAAGGCACTACAACAAGTTGTTGATACAAAATTGTGGAAGGAAGTAGAAGAAGGTAGGGTGGTTGGCCGGTTTGATACATGGCTGTTACACCATTTGATAATTTCCTCACTGGTGTGGTTCCTAAGAAGGATGCCGGAGTGTTCAGCTTGATAAATCATTTGTCTTGGCCAGAAGGCAATAAAATGAATGTACACGGAGTTGCTTCTGTTCAGTTCACCATGGCTGATGATGCCATTAGGCTGTGGGACGAGGTGAGAAGTGGGCTGAACTGGCAAAATATGATGTAAAGTTGGTGGTCTGAATTATGCCAGTACAGTCAGCTGGTTTTTACCTGCTGGGTGTGCAATATGATCAGGCCATAATTGTTGTAAAGGTGTTACCAATAGACAGTTCCATCTCCTGTTCTCTTTCTGATATATCTAATTTCTTCTTGCAATTGTATTTCTCTTTGAAAAACTATTAGGAACAGGGTTATTTGGACGATGTCCTCTGGACCAGAGGCTTCAGGTTTATGTCAATGGGCCCTGACTCAGTTCTGATGAGGCTGTTAGAGTTAGAAAGGATAGTAGGACAGACTGAGGTGCAGACTTTCCTGGGCATTGAGCTCCATACAGTGTTGATGCAAGCTAGGTTGCGGAGGAGGAAGATTGAGGAAACGTTGCTGTGTTTGGAAGAGGCGGTTATGGCACATAAGTTGGAGCAGAAAAGATACAGATTCTTTTGGGACACTTGAAATTTGCATGCTGAGTGACGAGGGGTGGTAAGACTTTCTGTAGAATTCTGGGTTTTGCAATGATAGGAGTTCTGCAGCAGAGGGTGAGGATTTCAGTAGCAATACAGGCAGATCGCAGAGGTAGGCAGTACTTCTTGCAACACTTCAATGATGTGATAATATGGTCAATAGATAATATGACATTGTCACAGATACAAAGTTACTCTAATGCAGCTGTGGCATACATTTTTGGCTTGTTCTGCGTGGGATGACAGTGCACCGAAGAGTACCAGGACATTAGCAGGGGCAGGGCAGGAGTATTACATTCTTGGAGTTTTTCCACTCATAGTGCCATAGTCTCTGGGGAGGAGTGCTGGCGAACAGGCGGGTGATGCTCAATGTGGATAACCAGAATGTAGTAGCCTTTGTGAATGGGCAAAATGATAAGGAATTTAGGCTGCTGAAACTGTTGCAAAGGTTCATGCTAGGCTGCTTCAACCACAAAATTGTCTTCAGAGCCAGACACATGCCATGTGTGGACAATACCATAGCAGATATTTTGTGTCGCTTACAGTTTTGGGGAGTCTGTGGGCGGGCTTTGGGTGCAGAAGCTGGTGTCATCAACTAGAGGACTTATGCACAGGATTGAAAGAGGTTTCAGGACAGCGGTGTGGTGAAACTGAGAGGGTCCCCCAGGTGCTGTAATGGCTGCTGCAACAGTTTCCTGAGCCGTTGTGGCTGGCCAATCAGATCGCGAGGTACTGGAATAAATATCTTATCTCCAAAAATATTCAACAGGTGTACACCTAAACAGAGCCATAAACTCACTAACAATAACGTTTTAATGGTCTGATTAAAAATAACAAAATTATCTAAGGGAAGATATCACTCCCAGGTAGTTACTGACAGGAGTGGAGTAGGACTCCCAGCTTTGCTTTGGATTCTCTGACCTTTTCCCTGCCATTAATAGCAACCTGGCAGCACCCTTCTATTAGGTAATATTGCTTACTCGTATAACATTTCCTTTTGTGCTATAAGCAGTGGCATTCTACATCAATAACGATTTCTAAATATTGCCCTGCCAAAATATCATATCCAGAATATCGACTACCGCAATATCATAAAGGTAAGTATATATAGCTAAGAATAGATTTACTTATGTGAATCCCACATATGTGAACCTTGAAGATATGTATGTCTGCATGGTACATATATATGGAGTTAAGAAAAGTAAATCTCCACTCACCCATGTATACTTACCTCTACAATAATGTGGTAATCAATATCCTGGGCATTATATTACGGTAGGAAAATATTTATTTATTATCGAGACATACATTAAAAGCTGGTATATTGTGTTTTTTTCCCCAGAAGGTTCCTTTCACCTCTCCTTCCTCTCTTCACACTGGCAGGGCATTTGCAGTTTAGGGGAGTAGATCGCCCCCTTCCAAGCCTTGTACACTTCTTTCATACCAGTGCCGAAATTTCCACCTTGAAACATGGCTGCTTCCAGGAACAACCACTGAGGGTTCAGATATTCATGCTCTTTGCGTCAGGCTCTCAAAACGTTTTCAGTAAAGTGTGCACGAATGTTGTTGAGGGTGCATAAAAAGCACAGAGGGATGGCTCTGAGAAATACAGGGCCACATTTACACGTCCATGGCGCCGCTGGTGTGTTACTTTTTTTGGACGCACTGACGGCGCAGGTTGCCTGCCCATATTTACAAGGCCACGTAAAGCCACCTTGCGTGACTTTTCATGGCCCTGTAAATATGGACCCCTTTCACGCATTACACTGTGTGAAAGGGGCATTCCATGAGTGTCGCTGTGGGTGTTCCCACGCAACATCCATGGAACCTGACACATTAACAGATTTACAAAGTGTTGTAAACCTGGGAATACATCAGAATCCTACTTCTCCCCAGTCGTGGCGCAATGAGGAGAAATACTTTTATTTCTCCTTGGTTTTTTTGCTCTTTCTATGTGTGCTGCATTCTGCCCTTCTATTTTGACGCACAGCAGCGCAGCAGGAAGGCTTGCTGGACAGCCTTGCGTCAAATTATAGGAAATGAAGCCCGCAATGTTAACTGAGGTTACCCTTTAATAGCAAGTAATATTCAGCATTGAATGACTCAACACTTGGCTCCTTATTTTGAACACCTCTCTTGGCAGCCTCTAGCCTCGACTGCTGCATTACTTTTTCGCAATAATTAGATGGATTCTGATTTCCACCTCCCTTGCTATTTTTTAAGGTGCTGGAAGCAGGGTGGCAGGTGATGTTTTTCTGTTGCAGACATCCTTCCGCCCTATACATTGACATTACCAACTGATCAAACATCACTGCAGAGGAGAGGTTTTTGGCACCCTGAAACGTACCAAGACAGAACAGTCGTAAGTCCAGCTTCTGCAGCGGGGCGGACGGGAGGGGGCGGGTATGTGTGGGGGGAGCATAGCCGAGGGCAGGCCAATGGAGTCCAATATTTATAACCACTATCATTGGAAGCATGTGCATCCAGTGTAGGTTTATATCAAATGTGTGGTCACACGAGGACCTCTACAAATTCCCATGTGCAGATATAATAATCCTAGTCAACGTACTTTGCCCTATTACAGCCACTTTATCATACATAATGCATAAGGCTTTCGGTTTTCCATTTTTACTGATTTTTACAGATAAATACAGACAGAAAACAATGTGTTTCCTGTCTGTATTTATTTTTTAAAGCGGAAAAATACTGAAAATGGGGCTTCTTGTGAGTGACTCTCCATGCTGTCTTTCATGAATTCCAGGCAACAGCTGAGCCGATAAACAAGCATGGAGAGTTAAAAAACAGGATGAGATTTCCTTAAATACAGGCATATGTTAACATATATAACGCTAATATGTACCTGTCAGTGTAGTGTTTTGTTATGCGTGGCTGCTTAATTTGCTAAAACGTGACGGGCATCCATGTTTTGAGTGCATGCACAATAGTTAAATAAACGTGGAAAAATACCATTTCATAGCTCCATTTATCTTCAAAACACAAAATAAATATGGATAAATACCAATAAAAAGGCCCAAAAATAAATATGGATAAATACAGACGGAAATGTTAAAAAAATAAATACCATGAAACCGGGAGCCCTAATAATACATTCATATATGTGTGATAAAGTGTGCCTATAATAATCATAGAGGAAGTAACATGTCCCTTTACATCCACTTTATCATACATAATACATTCATATATGTGTGATAAACTGACCATATAATAATCACAGAGAAAGTCAAAGTGCCCATGTAATAATAATAGAGAAGTAACATGCCCCTTTTTAGGCACTTTATCATACATAATGCATTCATATATGCGTGATAAAGTGCCCATATAATAAAAATCATAGAAAAAGTCACATGCCCCTTTGCATCCACTTTATCATACATAATATATTCATTAATGTGTGATAAAGTGTGCATATAATTATCATAGAGAAAGTAAAATAGCCCTTTGCAGCCACTTTATCATACAGTATCACAATATAAACATACTTGCATGTGTGTGCATACACATTTGGTATTTCTTTAAGGTACTCTGTACCACAGTCTTGCAGTTAATAATGGTTTTACGCATCTGCATGAGAGCCCTACGTGTGTTTCAAATTCTAATATGATAGGTTAATGGATTCATGCATTTATGTGTAGACATTCGGTTAGCAAGTTATTAAGCTAGTTCCGTGGGTTATGCATCTACTGAATTTACTGTAAACATTTGCATGTGCCCAGCAAAGCATTCGTTTTTAATCCTTGCAGGGTAACTCAGTTTTTAACTTCAGAATTTCTACTGAACTCAGTGGCCACGAATGCCATACACCCGGCTAATAATCAAGGTGCACTATTAAGTGTGAAAACAATTAATTTTCTATTGTGAGTGCATTGGGCGTACCCATGCATCCACCCAAGGATTTTGATGCAATCCCAGATTTACTAAGGTCAGTAAACCGAGGATTGTGTCAAAATGGTATACCGTCCCAAGCGAGACCAAACGAGGAAAAATATCTTTATTTCTCCTTGTTATTTCCTCTGCCACATGTGCTTCATTTTGCAGCACAGGTAGAAAGAGTAAAATGCCTCTAAGGATTGTTTTTGTGCAGGAAGGTGTCCCTCCCTGCACAAAAACAATCCTGCCCATAACGCAGGCATCCTTGCACCATGGCCAAGGGTGCCTGCGTTGGAGTTAGGCAGTACACAGTGTGCCAGCACAGGGAGAGAGCAGAAATGCGCCATATCTTAGTAGATATGGCACATTTCTGCTCTCTCCCTGTCATGCAACTCAGCACAGCAAGATGCCTTGCTGCGTTACGTGTCTTCTTAGTAAATCTTCCCCCTAAATGTATGAATAATTATCCAGCTACAAGCCCTCTCACAGACTGACATTGGTAGCCAATAGCAGGTCACCCCGGCTTCATTTATCAAGAAGGGTGTCAGTGGGAAAACCATAGGAGCACACATTCCGAAAGCATGGAACAGTCTAAAGCCAGCCCCCAGACAACAGCAAGACCATTTCAAGGTCAGACACTAGCCTCTAAAACCAGCCCGCAGCCCTAGACAACAGCAAGACCATTTTAAGGTCAGCATTAGCCTAATGCTTTCATGGTCCATCAGGTTTGCACTTAGACTAATTCTCTTGTTAACTAGCCAGCCAATTATGGCTGGGAATGTATCTCTATGTGGCATATGAAACTGAGAAAAGGTGAGTGGATTAACTCCCGATTGCAGCATGTGGCAATTAATTTTCCCACTCAAAAGAATATCTACAGTGTTCCTCTGGATACTAGGAACTGAAGTGCAACTATCTAGTGATATGAATTCTATTCGCGTTTTTTAACTTTGCTTGCAATCTTCCACTTCATACCTTTTATCTTCCACTGACTTTTCATTGTAAGAGTCTCTGGAGTGGCCTATGTGCAGCTCTTGGTGCCCAGTAAATTACCAATAAATACCTAACCAAACATGTTATTTTCAATACCTATAATTGTTAATATTGGAAAATACGATAACAATACACTTCACCATATATGTACATATAATAACAAACTAGCATCACTGTTGTTGAATTCACCCGATATGACCTCCCCCTCAACCCCGAGTCTGAGGTACGTGGTCAGGCAGGCCCTGCGACCTAGGCCTGAAGCAACTGATGGACAGATCACAGGTGGGTTGACACATAACCCTTAGACAAACAAGCGAACAGGAAAACCCAGATCGATCTCACAGATAGGCAGCGACACCATAATGGTCTTAGGAGATTGGCCCCAATAACACACGTTTGGCTGCAGGGGCGAGCGTTCCCAAAACACCATAAAGTCAGATACCACACTAAGTTAGGAACACTCAGCCAATGAGAACACAGCATGCACACTGCACGCAGTGATCACTCGCTCCCCATGCCGGACATCTGGACACGTACCCACTGGCCCCACATTTTGTCCACGCAAGGTCGAGACCCACCTGTACTTCTTATCAAATGACCAGATTTATGGCCCTGTGACCAGGCCCAGATTTCTGTCTCCCAAGGAATATACAAATTACTTTATGACACTTCATGTAATGTATAAAATGACCACCGAAACAAATGTGCCTTGAGAGATGTTATTCGCTTGGACCGCTGGGTGTGACACAGATGGTACGCTAAGCCCCTGGGTGCAAAACAGAGTGCAATATGGAGGTTAGGGAAACATTTGGCCCTTGGAGCTTAAATAGTAGCGTGGCCAAGGAGGGCTTGTAGTTGTCGAGTTATTCCTTCTTATCCACATAAATTGTTGCTATGTTTGTCCCAGACAGACTAGCAGGCTCACTTAGTCCCATGTACCGCGCAGAGCCTCACCTCGTCATCGGGCAGCATGCGCTTGGAGAAGGCTACGATTTTTTGACAAAGTCATAATTTTTTTTTCTCTGTCATTTTTTCTCTTTTACTTCTATTATGGTTTTCAATTGATGCATTTTTTCTTGATTTTGTGGTGCTGATAAATTATTGCAACGGTGTTCTATGTTGAATGTTATGTCCAGTTAACGATTCTATGTGCGTATGAAAAAGTCATCATTTGTTTACATTTTACTGTTCCGCAGCTAAGAACAATTCATAATGTTTTGAATTAACCATTGCACTTTCTCACAGGTTGTTATTTTTCATATTTGTTGTTTTATATACTAAGTTTTTTTGATGCATCTTTGTCCTAAGCTGAGTTTATAGTAAAAATTATAATTGGCGGCATAACCCAGTGCACATAGTCTTACCCACGAACAGAGTAGGATTTAAGTTTATTCAAAAAACCGGTGAAGTCGAAAAGTGCACTAAATTCCTTTAAAAAGTTTCCAACCCTTCATAAAGTCACCTTTAAACCACATGCAAACTAGATTCCTCATGCAGGCTAAAAAGCTAGATAAATTGAGCCGTGAATGTCATGCGCACACTAAGGCACATGCTTGCCCCTGGCCAGCGGGGGGAACTTTCGTCACCAACGTAATCAAACACACAAGGACGCACATTCAGAACATGTAAATTGGACAGAAAAGGACTAGAAGAGAGGAACTGTCGGCCATCTGCGAGGTGGCCCCGACCGGCAACTCTGTCCCTAATCCACAAGCAAGGCGTCCGCACCTCTCCCACCATACACTGGCACAGAGGTGCTCTCTCTGATGCCGGCCATCCCAGCTGTTCCTGCACTAGGTTACACCAACACACTGGTTAAGGGGGCCGGAGGGCCCCCCACCGGGCAGGGAACCAGCAGATCTAGGATTGGAAAATTGACAGATCAACAAACCTCGTCAATTCCAGCCACACCCCAGCTCGGTGCTAAAACCCCCAAAGCTTGACCCCCCGTATGCCGCATTCAGCCTACAAAACATACACTCCTCAAGCGGACGGGAACCTCATAGCAGGTGTAAAGAATAACACGACTAGCGATAGCGAGGAAGAGAGCACCAGTCTCCCAGGATCCGACAGCGAGGGTGCGGATACAGGAATAGTCATGCCAGACACCAACAGGACACCCAAAGACACACACCCACTACTGTCACCCCCCAGGATGCCCTGAGGAGGACCCCGTGGTCACGAGGCTGATAAATGGGACTCCTTACTACTTTCTGCTAGACAAGGGGGCGATGAGGTCATGCCTATGGGAGGGGACAGTCCCCCTATTAAAGAGTACTGCAACCATACAAGGGTTCTCAGGCACGGTGGCAGGTATCCCCTTTACAGAAACCCTTGAGCTGGAGATAGAGGGGGAAAGGGTGAGGGAACAGTTGTTGTACTTTTCCTCTTCCCCGACTAATATCTTGGACGGGACCTAATGACCAAACTAAAAAATGTCAATCCAGTTTGCTGAGAACGGAGTTATAGACTGCTCTTCCCCTGAAGTTTCCCCTCAGGGCACCAACCAGCAATACACCCCCACGCCACATGGACAGCAGCCAGGGTGGCCCCACCAGTCAGACCCCCTTCACGGGGGTGGTCCTGGAGTATACAGGAATTCTTCTGAGCTAAACAAATAAGCTTGGCTGGGGGTATTCAGCGCACATTCCCTCTTAGTGGAAACCGCCAAAAAGATGAAAACGTTGTTAGCCAGTACGGTACACAAGGAGTAAGAGATCCAGGACCTTGACTTGCCGAATGCCTACAGAGTCCCCCAAGGCTAGGTGGGCAGCCTGCTCAAGGCGCATAGGGGCAATGGCGGTGACAAATAGACCACGTGTACCCACGGCAGTACTAAGCTCAGCCTCTGTCACCTCCCTGGCACCCTCCCGAGTGAGGAAGTGGTGCAGACAAGGTTGCACGGCACTATGCGTGCATCCCCCGCACCCGAAAACCCCTACCTGCTGCCGAATACGGTGCCCAAGCGATTGACCATTGGAGGGAACTCTGCATATCCCAGCAAATGATACACCACCCCAAGGAAGTGCCCCCACCGGCCACATGGGGAGAGTCCCAGAGCCAGAGGGGGCAGGCCACCACACGCACCCCCTACACAATGGCCCACTAGGAAAGGCCAAAACCAGGAGCAAGCCCGGAAAAACTCCACTAAGCCGGGCCCCCACAAACTGAGTAAAACCACCTACAAGCATGCAGATGACACCAGTCTTGAAAGGGACTCCGCCACGGGTTCCGACCCAGAGATGGCAGCAGAGTCAGGAAGGCTGGCAGCCAGACCCTAGAGAATGTTTCTACTGCCTCAGAATGAGCCACCTGGCTGACCTATGTCCCCTTAAGGCGTACCAAGAGCAAAGATCAATAGGCCTGGGCCAGACCCCGCAAAATCCCCATCTACAAAACCAAGCCGAGATCAACCCAAGCACACAGCACACAGCACATAGCACACTCAGCCACAAGGAAATCAGTCAGCAAACACACTACTGCAACAAGGACCAGGTGGTTGGCCAAACACATGGCAACAGCAGCCGGCAGGGAACCCAGCCCAGCAGGGACCGGGGCCGCGGCCGCAGCAGGGAGGGGTGACTGTCTGGGGAGGCAATACCTTTACACAATCACTGAATTCAAATGCACAGTAAGCCTAAAAAACAGCCAATACGACACATCCACTTCATACTCACTTCAGAAAACTCACCCAACAATAAAGACTAGGGACACAACAATTGGAAGAAAATCTCAAGCCTTTACTTGCACTCAAGAAGGATTTCGGGCTGCTATATGATATATCGACCAGGAATCCACACCAGAGTTTGCCATTCGGGTGCCTGCGGAGGCCTAGGCCCCACTCTGCTGCTGGTCCCCGGGCGGGGTTGGCTGGCTACGCCCCGAGGGGAGGGCAGTCTAATGAAGGGGCAGGGCTGCCCCCGACCAATGCATAAAAACAGGCATCCAGGTCCCCTCAGCCAAGTCCAATTGAGACGGGTTCCTATCACTAGATCAAAAGGATCCCATTTAGGCCTCCAGCTAGTGGAGGCCCCTTTTCAGTTTCAAAACAAGGCAACGTTCCAAGTGCCGGAAACCAGGTTTACCGCACAGGCGGGATGTTTGAGATGCCCCATAGAACTCTGTAGTCCACGCACGAATAAGCAACAATTTGGCACCCAGTCAGCAGGGCAATCAGCCGTCCCAGCTCGTTACCAGCAGCACGATAAGTCCCAGCCGCACACCTGACTCCCGTCGTAAGCAAGATGTATTGCCTCCTCCTCTCCCCTAATGCTTCCAAATATCCAAAGTCTGCTTATCGGTTCATGTCCCTCCAAACAGCGAGAGTAGCGTGTCACCAGGTAAGAAGTTCCTGATCCCTGCCAAGGTCAGCAGACCCAAAGCATCCAGGATCCGAGGGAGAGAGGGGAGCCAGGTGGGAAAGGGGTTCTGTAAATGACCATCGTAGCCCCCACACAAGGTGCACGGATACACTCACCTCCGCACCCAGCTTGTCGAAGCAAATAAAACAGGGCCTCATGAACATCGTCCAAGGGAGCAATAGGCATGATCCGAGTCATTGCCACATCTGAACCACATGGGGGGCCACATAGCACAATAAAACCAACACTACATGAGACCTGAGGAAGGCGCCCAATGACCTACAGGAAGCAGCCCAAAAGTAGCTAAAAAACGAAGCTTCCAGAAAAAGGGTATAGTCAAAACCCCCAACTCCATTAGGGAAAACCTCGATACACACCACATGCAGGGACAAGAGAGGCATACATGTTTCCTCAGGACACGTTGCAATTACCCACAACCCCATATTGGGACACGTACCCTGCCTTTCCCCCGCATCACGCATGTGTAGGTCAAAAGGTACCATCGCATCGATAAAACTACACACACACACGTTATATACCATCCGCATTGATAAAACTACACACACACACGTTAGGAAAGGTAGGGTGTTAGAGGGCTAACAACGCCCATGAAAACAATAGTTATATAAAAGGAATCATCCATACGCCCACGAAGATCACCCCATAAAAATACTCCACTCTGTCATGGTGAGGGGGAGGACCAAATGACCCACAAAATATAACTCAGGTGATCCATGACTAAACACTCACCATTCCCAAAATAGCTGCCCCAACTGTGGCCACTTTCGGTACTTCACTAAAAAGTTGCGCAAAATGAATGTACAGAATATGCCCCCAAAAAGGAAAGGCACAGGAATTTCCTGAGACTTAATGATGATATATGTTTTCTCTAAGCTAACCTGCAATGCACAGCTCTTGTCCAACAGGTCTGCAACCGAGCTCTGAGTGCACCACCTTTACAGCAGCCCGCCACCTCTTCAGCTGCAACTTCCCAAACCTCGACGAGGCCCAAGTGTTCAAGCCAAAGACCGCAGACTATTTTTTACAGATATTTTTTACAACAGACTCTTTACACTGTGCTAAGCAAAGAGACCCCCGGATGCCAGAAAGCTGCAGACGGCCCCTCCAGGCACCATCCCAAGACCTGCAATGTTCCAAAAGTTATGTATTATTGCACCTTTATACATCATCCACTTAGCATGGGTGTGACCACCTCCATCCGTAGCGAGAAATCTGCTAAGTCATATGGAGTCTACCTCGACATTTCTACAGCGCTTGCATAGGGACCTCTCCCACCTCACTTACACTTACACTGAACCAAACACTAGTATTCCACACGCACTACATAGCGCACTCTTGCACAACACATGGTACCAGCACATGACCGCCGTGGGTGCAGACAGACTTTACTTATCCCAAGAAATAGCCACCAAAAAAGCAAGATGTCTCATCCACCTGTAACTTTGTAGGATTAGAGCCAAGATATAACCCAGTAGAGTAGATCCCCATAGAGTAGTGGTAAATATCACCCAGTATGAAACCAACCCCACAGCACTACATCTTTTTTCTGAGCCTAGCAACATTCAAACTGAGCTAGACAGGATGTGCAGGTAAGGCACTATAGGGGAGGACACTGTTTCGCCCCAAGATTTACCAGAGAAGAGGTTCTTGGAGGTAGCAAGGCCACTGCCCCAGTGCACATACATGTCCGCTCCCGCCTCTGTCTGAGGTCCCAGGGTAGCCCTTAGCGTATCTGGGGCAGTATTTTTTAATGACAAATGGACCACAGACACGGAATTCCAGTGCAGGGCCATTCAGCTTGATGATACAAGGGTAAATGAGTCTAGAAGGGAAGGGTTAAATGCCTGCATAGATACCCCATGTCAGGAAATCTGGGACACCGAGATAGATAGGTACATGTGGCTAGAAGGGAATGGGCAACCCCTAATTGTACGGAAACTTACACTGTATTCCTTGTGTTTCAGAGGCAAAGGAACGATACTGCTTGGCACGAATAAGAATTATGAAGCAAAACTGCCCGTACCAGATATGGAATGGTGCACCTCTGTGTTGATGAATATCTACTGACAATGTGGGGAGTTTGTCTACACCCAACTCGTCCCCAGATGGCGGGCCTCTGCACCCTCATAACCATACAGACCCCAGCCCTGGTCATCCCTGGTGAAGATCTGTCTGAGTTGTTCCAACATCCGCTACAGAAGAAAACAATCCTATTGCATCAGGCTCACGAGAAATGATCTGCTGATTACTCTGGCTGGGCTCAGTACAATGATATTCTGGTAGAATCCAGACTGTTTTCTGACACTCAAGTAAACGCTGGACGGTCCATACCCTTCTTCACATTTCAAGCAAAGGTGCATGCCGGCTGGTTGCAAATAACAGGTGGGAAATGCTGAAGATGATCAATGAAAGGCTAAATGTTAAACATAAATATCCAAAGTTACATTTGACAAGAATTGACACAATTATGCACTTATGTAATCTCTGTGCCAATAAGGTTTTCTCCTTATACCAGTTCTATCATTATCTCCAGAAATGTGTTTATTACTCTCTTTTAGCTCGCGTAGAGCACTACTAGACTTCTCCTTTCTTTCCAACCAAATGTGATGCCCCAAATCATTACACATTGTCACTTTTCTAGTATTCCACTTCCCATCATCATCCAACCACACAGTGTTTCCTTTCACTGCTATTATTTCTTTAGGATTTGACCATTTAGACAAACTTTTTCTTACATTAGAACCGAAATGCACTCTCACCCAATCACCCTTCTTGAACATACACACGTTTGTTTTTCAATTTATCATTGTGTCTTTGCTAATATCTCTAGACACCTTCCTTCCTAGTTCTGTCCTGTTAACATCTGAGTGACATGTTCTTGTCATCAACGTAGGTGTCACATTAGTGCATGCCATCTGCCTTTAAGTAGGACAAACATCGTTTTACCCATGGCAAAATGTGGTGTGTTTCTGTAACTCCACAGCATGTTCTTGACTGCTCTTTCACAGTCCAAATCAAGATCCATCACCAATTGCACACACTCCTTCAAGACCCGATTGAAGTGTTCTACACTACCATTTTCTCAGGGATGGTAAACTGCAGTTTTGTAATGTTTTATCCCTTCCTTTTTTAAGAACTGCTGGAATTCTTCCGCCGCAAACTGCAGTCCTCTGTCAGCCCACTTGGGACCCCATTCTCTTCTGAAGATTTCTTCACAGAAATTTGCTATGCTACAGGCTTTGACCTCTTTCACAAAACCTACATCTAGCCACTTGAAAAAGAAATCCATCAAAACCATGGCATACTTCCCATCATCTCCCCTAGAATTGAATTGCCCACAAATGTCAATTCCCATCTTTTGCCATGCTTTCTGTGGAAATCCTGTCGACTCAATGGGGATTTTATTGACAATATGTGATTTATCTCTACACATGCAAGCAATGCAATTGCTCACAAATATCTGAATCTCCTTCTTTATACCTAGACACCAAAAACCCACTTGAGCTCTCCTTTTTATGGTCGACATTCCCCCATGGTCCTCATGCAACAACTCTAACAGTCTGGTGCGTACCCCAATGGGCACTACCAACCTACCATCTCTCCTCACGATTCCATCCACTACTGATAATTCAGACCATACCATTTTATAGTCACCAAGCTCTAGTCTTCTACTCTCTGATACAGTCTGCATTTACATTTCTTCTCCCTGGAAAATATTTGAAATCAAAATGATACTCCTGTGAACGATACAGCCACTTGGCAAATCTGGTAGTCGCTTTAACCACACCCTTGGTTGAAAAAAAATCTATTAAGGATTTATGATCAATACGTATCTCAAATGTGGTACCCCACACATAGATTTAATATACTGCACATCCCACCAACACGCCAATGCCTTAATTTCGATTACGGAATATGTACTTTCAGCTTCCTTAGGCGTCCATGAAGCAAGCGCAACCACTCTCTCTTGATTATTTTACTTCTGCTTTAATACAGCCCCAAGACCATACAAACTAGCATCCACTACTATTATGATTTTGTCCTGGGGTCAAACGGTTTCAGGACAACAGACTTGACAATAGATGGTTTGATGGTTTTAAATACTGATTGACATTTGCTTGACCATTCGTACTGCACCCCTTTTTTCATCAATAGGCGTAACACATGCATCTTGTCCGCAAAGTGTTCCACAAACTAAGAGTAGTACTCAGCTGGGTCAAGAAAAAAACAAAGCTGCTCTTTGTAGCCAGGTGGAGGTGCATTTTCAATAGCTGCCGCCAATTTCATTTTTGATTTTATTCCCTCCTTTGACAACGTGTGTCCCAAATACTCTACTTCAGACACTCCAAATTTGTTTTTTTGAATACTGACAATCAATCCAGCACACTCTAACTTTTGCAACACCACATTTAGACTGCAATCATGTTGTTCCATGTCAGAACTCCAATTCAAAATATCATCTTGAAAGAATAATAAGTTTGTGAGACCCTTCAAAATATTATTCATGGCTCTTTGGAAAACTGCAGACGCCAACCCAAATGGCATTCCCACAAATTGGAAAGCCCCTTCAGGCATTATGGAGGATGTCAGGTACTTCGATTCAGAATGTAATCATATCTGATGGCATGCATTCGAAAGATCAAGGGATGAAAAATACCTGGCATCTCTTGGGCTCATGAGCACCTCATTAATGTGAGGGAAAAGTATGGTGGTCAATCTTGATGCACTCATTGAGGTCCCTTAAATCCAATAAATAATCAATGTTCCCTCTTCGTCGTCTGTCGAGTCCCCCCCACCCCGCCCCACCGCTCTTACCTGAACGGGCAGCTTCTGCAGATTAGTGTCCGAAATAGGGTTGGATTTCACACAAAGATTTTGATCTTGTGATGATTTGTTCAGGTGTGACAGGCTGCCTCTAATGCAATCTGCAGGCCTCACTTAAAAAGTTCAAAGTCTCCTACCTCCTAGATATCTCATATGAATGCTAATATTTTATGGATGCTCACGTACTCCTTGACTTGGTACATCTCTATATATTTTGGTGCACATCTATTGATGTGCTTGACTTGTAATATTTTTAGAGCAAAACTTACATTGATAGTTCTGGGAACTTTTTCAGGAGCCCCAGAGCAATCACGGGTTACTAGGCTAAGATTGTGGCAATCAGAGCCGTCTACCAGTGTTGTACCTGGCATGACCCAACTATTGTACTGGAAACCGAGCACCATGTTTGCCCCTGTAACACTGGAACCCCACAGTAGCAAAGCCCAGCAGCCCAATGCTTACTCAGGGAGGTGGTGTGGGGTTAAAGACTCAGACCTCAATAAACCAATTAAATAAAACCAAACAGAAGAAAGGCAGGAGTGACCTGTACCACGATGGAACAAACAACAAAAGGTACTGTGCATACTTAGGTAATCCATAGCAGTGGAGAAAGCCCCTTAACACGAGAGAGGGGGGAGTAGCTGAGCCAGACCTCCTAACCTAACCAGTCATCTCAAAACCTAAGCATAATACTATGGGGAGGGCCACTGGAAATATACGATTGTGCGGCCGCTGTGATTTTCGCATAATTATACATTTTCTGCATTTGCCACATGATCCATCATCTGCCGCATAATCTACAGATTTTAACAACAAAAAAATGTTCTTTCTACTTCAAACGGTTCAAAAGTTACTAAAAATGCAGTGACACGTGTTGCCGCACAGTGGAAGGCCCTTTGCAAAGCTGGACTTGTCACCTTTCTATTGCGTGTTAAACTGGTACTTATGAAGTGCAATCAATGCCCAGATAGTGTTACCAAGTTAAAAAATGATGAAATAATGAAGTAATGCTTTTATAAAATGTGCTGCATTATGCCGCATAATTTGTATTTTCTTGTTGCATAATTTACTCAACCCAGCCGATATAATTTGCCCCTCTGCTGCCGTATAATTCCAGTGGCCCTGACCATACGGAACTCTTCTCCTGCACACTCGTCAATTTGACCTACTATGGAGTAAGACCATGTGTATTCACAAGCTACACTTCTAAAGTTATTAAAGCCCTAAAGGTGTCAAAAAACGTGTGAATGTACTTCAGCCCAGCCTTTGAGATAATCAAGCTCTACATATGTCCAACCACTTGTACTGCAACGTGCTCCCATAAAAAATAGGAACTAATATTAAATAAATTAGATCAGTTTGACATATAAATTAAACATATATATTTTTTATTAAAAAGTAAAAATTATTTAAATTAATTAAACACATCCTTTAACAACATTTACTAAATATTAAATACAAAGAAAAATGTTAGTGATGGTGGGAATTTTTTTAAATTATTGTTTACAAATATTATATTATTTATCAATTAAAATAAAATATTTAAATGTATTGTTTGCTACACATTTGTTTGATTTTAGGAGTTAATGTGCTATAACCTTAAATTTAATTAGGTCTAGGTTAATAATAAATATATAGAATTAATTTATATCTATTTTGTATATTAAAATATTTTTTCCATGAATAATAAGCTTAAATAATTTTCCCCATACTTTCCCATAGGGAGATCTCCACCATCGTGACAGAGGTCTCCACCAAAAACCTTACACTCGTAAATGCTGTTGAAGGAGGTTCCACTCCCTGAGTTGAGAGGTTGGAGACGTAAATCTAAACCAAGGTGTAAGTCTCCACTCGGAAAGGGTGAATAGCAAAACAAGGGGAGAGTTCTAATAGGACTAAATATACATATGTATATTTACCTTTATGATTTAGGCCTTATATATTGTTTTGATGAACTTTACAGAACTCTGAACACTGTGGGCCCGATTCACAGAACTAACTTAAGACAAAATCCTAAACTTACTACCATTTTGGTATTCACAGAAGGCACTTACTCATTTTGGTATTCATAGAAGGCACTTACTCATTTTGGTATTCACAGAAGGCACTTACTCATCAATTAGTAAGTGCCTTCTGTGAATACCAAAATGAGTAAGTTACTCAAAATGAATAAGTTACTCAAAATGAGTAAGTTACTCATTTTGGTATTCACAGAAGGCACTTACTCATCAATGAGTAAGTGCCTTCTGTGAATACCAAAATGAGTAAGTGCCTTCTGTGAATACCAAAATGAGTAAGTGCCTTCTGTGAATACCAAATGGTAGTAAGTTTAGGATTTTGTCTTAAGTTAGTTCTGTGAATCGGGCCCTGTGCACATGCGGTTTGTGCTACATAAAACAACATTTAAATAAAAGATTCAAGAAAAAATGTAATTGTTTATATTTTAGCAATACCAATACTAGTTCGCAAAGGACGTGTTTTTTTTAATGTCGGCTTTAAAATAAAACAATTGATTTTAGAGGACCGGTAACTTCTTTTAAAAAGCAGTTCTTTTTTTATTCTTTTTTTTCCTATGTAAAACACAATACATTTGTTTAACCACATTTGCAGATTGAAACCTAACCAATGACTATGTGTAACTTTAATCCCATTGAAAAGCCAGTGAAAATGTATTTTGCTAATCATATTTTAGACACTATTGTGTGAAACACATCAGGACAATAACAGCATGATGTCTGCATTTGTCCATTGAATACCATTTACTTATCAGTTTATGGGTTCAGTACTGGACTAGGACAACAATCTGAAACATTTTATTGGCATGTATTTTTGAGTGATTTCAGGTAATTTTATGTCATTTGAAGAAATGGCGGTTGGGGATTCTGGGAACAGAGCAGGGTTGACACTGTAAAAATATGTCGCATCACTAAGCTTGTGCAGTAGTTGGTTTCAGGAATTTCAAAACTAGTAAGAAGCATGTGTTAAACTTCACTTAAAAATTTAAGCACGACAATGGCTGTCACACATCAAACACAACCAAACTGCTGAAAATGGTGTGTAAACAATGGAGAGGTAATGGTGCGGGATTGGCACCAGACTCCATGGGTGGATGCATGGGAATGGCCTTGCATTGCCTTTTGTTACTTTTTTTTTATAAAGCAACTCAAATCAGCAATTGCGTTGTGCTCTAAGTACCAAAATGGATTTTGCGTGGTGTCTGCATCAAAAAAGTGATGAAAACACAACACAAAATCATTCTACATCTGAGCTATTGTGTAGTGAGAAACATAAGTGGATCACAGTGCTATCTGCGTATAAGTGAGAAATAGTGGAATGCAGTGGAATTGCTTTGTATGTAGGAAGAGAATGCCAGTGATCTATACTTGTGGCTGATTTTTAAAACATTCTGCAAATCTTCAACCTAGATTTACCACTATATTTCAGTGTAGATTTATATGAAAGTTTTCCAATTTTTTGGAATTCAGAAAAGTGAACAGGAAAACTGTGACAGTCAAGGGTTTCCAGGAACACTACAGGATTTTTGTGAACTTCCATTTATGTCCATGCAAAGTTGTTTTCTCATACATAACTGTACAAAGTGTGAAGTTCAAGTAGGGAAAAACGTAACTGCAGTCGATTTTGATCTGTGTATAGACAATGTTGCCCAGCAGTTCGGGTTGAGCTGTTACTTTTGGAGTGGCATCAGACTGATTTACATACAGTTACTTTTCACTGGTAAGGGTACAGTGGAGTAAAAACAATTGATGGTGCACAACTTTCCCCAGTAGCTCATAATGCAACATTTCAAGCATTCCCTTCACAGCTTCTAGATTTTGTTATCTTCAGACAACCTCTACAGGGGTAGCTTGCTTGTGAATTGGCAGAATTCGGCCATATGATAGAAAACTAAGGTGAGGCACTAAATTTGGGGGTCTTGAATTTATTCTATTAGATATTGACAGGAGATCCCAGCCCTGCCACTGGTACAGGCAGAGAGATGATGAATATGAGTAGGATTTGCTAAGGGCAAACAGTGAGCCCAAAGGTCATCCATGTGCTTGTAGGAGAAACATCCTATAAAAACAGAGCAAACATAAGGGTGAAAAGATCAAAAGAAAGTTGACTTAACAGCAAAGTTTTCAGTCCATACCTAAAATTTGAGTGAAGATCTTTTTCCTTGTTCTCTTGTAGTTTTGCTACACTGACAAAGACAGATTTGTCACCAGAGCAAGTTTTCTGGGTTTTCGGGATATTGATGAGAAGCAAGTTCCTTAATCTCAGGCTGTGAAAGATAATATATACTTTTTAATTATTTTGCACGAAAGCAGCTCTGAACCTCAGAATGTACGGTGATCCAGGCAAAGACATTTAAAAATGTCACCGTTTTTGATAGGAAGCCAGTGATCCTTCCTGTTAAAACCTAAAGTAAGTCTATCAGCCATGTTCTTCACCATTTAGAGGCTTGTTTGTGGATACTTAAGTAGGCACATATACAGGGAGTCCAAACAAGACATAATCACTGCCTGAGCCACAGTCTTCTTGCAGTCAGTGGGCAGGAAAAGCATAATTTCTTTTAAGTCTTTAAACTCCCAAAGCAAGATTGCAGTTACTTTGATAATTTGAGTGGCTAAAGTTAGTCTAGAGTCAAAAATGGCGCACATAGTTTTAACTGTTTTTGAAGGTTTAGGTTCTGGCTCCAAATCATAGCCCACTATCAGCAATTCGGTCTTAGCTGTGTTGAACTAAAGTTCATTTTGAGCCAGCCAATCTGCCACTGCAGTCATACATCTTTGAAGGCTGTAGCCAGAGTGACCATTATCTACTCCCTATACTCCTTAGATTGCTACTAGCTCTGGCCAAGCAAGGGGAAGATATTAAATCAGTATTTAGTAATGAAGTCAGCATGACAGTTATCAAGGAAGCAAACACAAGGAGATGATGGACGGAGCGCTGAAACTTTTCAGACACTCACCCCAGTCACAGATCTGGGTTGAATCCATCATCGTTCTTTAGCTCACTTCGCCATCCCAGTTCAGACCCAGCCATATGCAAATCAGTCTTTTTTTTTTGTGAAAATCTTTTTATTAAATTTTGAAACACAAAACAAACAAAATCCTAATCAATCATTCCTTTACAGTAAGAGCAATTACCAGAGAATAAAACAAAAATGACATCATCTTCAATGACCGAACATAAAGTCAGAGTGTCTTCAGACATGTGGTGAGACCGTGTTTATAGCGGGGCTTTCGCTGTTACATTGGGCTCGGGGGAAAGCAGACCTTTATCCCTCGGCATCTCCGTCAAAGAGAGACGTCTCACTAAACGGAGTACATAACCCACCCCTATGATCGTTCCAGGGTGTCCAAATCTTCATCCATTTGCCTGGGCAGCCCCTACCTTCATAAACCACCCTTTCGGCCTGCATGCACCAGTCCATATCAGTCTCCCATTCAGAACTTTTCAGTGCTGTTTCTCCATTCCATGTTCTCGCTATGTTACGCTTGGCAACTACACAACCCAGCGAGATCCACTGGCATTCCCTTCTAGTTAAGTCGGTAGGCTCCCATATATTCAGCAAGCATAGCCTCGGCGTGGGTTCAATCTCTTTGTCGCAAACAAGGGATAAAATAGAAAAGATCTTTCCCCAATACCTCTGTAGTACGGGGCACTCCCACCATTGATGCAGATAAGTGCCCACCTGCCCGCATCCGCGAGGACACCGGGGCAAAGCCAGTCGGCCCATTTGTACCAAAACCGAGCTTGTATAGTAAACTCTATGGAGTACCTTTAATTGGATAAGTTTAAATCGAGATCGGATCGCCACTTCGCGGGGCGAGGCTAGTGCCTCCTTCCATTCCTCATCATCGATGTCCCCAACGTCTGTGCACCATTTAGCACGAAGTTTATCTAAGATTTCAGGTGAGTTGTTAAGGATTTTACGATACGTCAACGAGACAGCCTTTTCCGGAAGGTAGCTATCTAAAAGTCTGTCCTCCAAGGGTGAGGAGGAGGGTAAATCCGTTCCTTTAGGAAGTGCTTTGGACAAGGCACTCCGCACCTGAAGGTATCGGAAGGTCTCATTCTGGTGTAGGTGATACTTCCGCTGTAACTCCCCGAATGGCACCACTCCCCCATCAACCCAGAGATCCCCTAGTTTTGACAACCCAATCAAATCCCATTTATCAAACCCGGGAAGTCGCCATAACGACCCCAGCCTTGCCGAGTCAAACAGTGGTGTAGCGCATGTCAACCGCCCCTTCCAACCAAGGGCCGAGTTAGCAGCATGCCATATGGATACCGTCGTCTCCGTTGGCGTGAATATTGGTTCCATTTTTCTCCCTCCGTAAAGCGCTCTCAGATATGTGCCTGGCTGCATGTTATATCGATCCATCTGATATGCTGGGTTCATGACCGGACGGTGCATCCAGTGATTGAGAACTATCAGTTGGGATGCCCAGTAGTAGGATCTAACATCCGGTAGCGCGATGCCCCCGTCGTACCAACTCCTCATTAGCTTAGGAAGTGCAATTCGCGGAGATCCGGTACCCCACAATAGAGTACGAACTTCAGATTCTATGGAAGTGAAGTAGTGGGGCGGGACCAGATGTGGTGTATTTTGCAGTGCGTACAAGAAACGGGGGAGCGCCATCATTTTAAATAGGGCTGCCCTTCCGAGAAGCGTCAGCGGAAGGGTCTGCCAGTGGCGCACATCCGCCCTAAGGCGTTGCAAGGCGGCAGCAAGTTTCGTTGATAAAAGAGCTAGACGTCTGTTGTTATGTAAATGCCTAAGTATTGGAAGCCCTCGGTCACAATTTTAGCCTCACAGCCCGGTGGGAGTCTGGGAGGGGGGCCGCTAAGGACGTAGATCAGGGACTTATCCCAGTTGATGGTATAGCCCGAGTATTTCTGGAATAGGGTGAAAATACGCAGAGCATAGTGGATTGAGGACCGCGGCTTTGCCAAATAGAGTAGGATATCGTCTGCATAGAGTGACACCCTGTCCTCCCACTACGGCGCCCAATGCAGCCCTCGGATTGTCGGATCTCCTCTAAGCCAGACTGCAAGAGGCTCGAGCGCCAGAGCGAACAACAGGGGGGACAAGGGGCACCCCTGCCGTGTACCCCGCCCCAATTCAAAGACCACTGATCTTTTGCCATTAACTGCGATTCTCGCCAAGGGTTTGGAGTAGAGAAGGCGCACCCAGGATAGAAAGCGTTTGCCGAACCCATAGCGCTCGAGCGCGGCGAAAAGGAAGGGCCACTCTATCAAATCGAACGCCATTTTGGCATCCAGTGACATTATGATCGAATCCTCCTGTATGGTAGCTGCGCGACCCAGGATCCCCTGTAGGCGACGTATATTAAGTGCTGTGTTTTTTGTTGGCATGAATCCATTTTTGTCTGAATGAATCAGCTTGTGAAGGAGGGGTGAGATCCGGGTGGCCAAGATTTTTGCTAGGATTTTAACCTCGGGGTCCAGGAGGGAGATGGGTCGATATGATGAGCAACAATCCGGTGGTTTGCCCTTCTTGTGGATAACAGCGATGCTAGCCAGTCGCTGCGTAGCTGGAAGGATTCCCGTTTGAGCGCTGGCATTATACATGCGTAGCAGATAGGGAGAAATGACCGACTTCACGCATTTGTATAGCTCAATTGGAAGTCCACTAGGGCCCATGGCCTTTCCAGACTGTAGGGAGGAGATGGCCTTTGCGATCTCTTCCACTGTTAGCTTGCTATCTAGGTCTTGGCCCTCCAGCAAACTCAAGCTCGGCAAAGGCAAGGTTCTCAGCAGTTCCGCCGCCTCAGCCTGTGTAGCCACGGATACAGGGGAGTAGACCCGTTCAAAGTGGGAAGCCAAGGCTCCAGCAATGTTTATCCCGTTGTGGTGGCGGGTCCCTTGTGTATCCAGGATTTCGGCGATCCATCTGTTCGCCTGGTCTCTTTTATCTAACCAGGCCAACAATTTGTTGGCCTTGTCTCCAATATCATAAAGTTTATGTTGTGTGGCCTTATGGCTTTTTTGAGCCGCGTCGTCTGCAATGTCTCTATACTCCTTTTGCCTCACAGCCAGTTTATGGGAGTTCTCTTGCGACGGTGCGGAAATGAGATCGCGCTCCAATGCTGCCATCTCTACTTCTATGTGCTCTAATTGTTTACGCTTTTCTTTCCTGCTCCCTGCCACTGCAGCAACTCCACATCCCCGCACCACCGTCTTATAGGCCTCCCAAAGTACCACATCGGATTGGACCGAGCCATCGTTCTCGGCAAAGTATTGTCTAGTAGCCTCAGTCAATTTGGCGCGTATCTCAGGATTTTTAAGATACCAAGGGCTGAGGACCATATCCCGGTAGTTCGCTGGGGGTGTGCCGCCATAATGGGCGACAATTGGCGAATGATCGGAGATTCCCCTAGGGAGAAAGGAGTGATTGCTAATCCAGGGGAGTCTATCGGAGCCACAAAAGAGGTAATCAATACGAGAGAGGCTGCCATGCACTCCAGAATGAAATGTATATCGCTTCTCAGTGGGATGACAGACACGCCACACATCCACAATGCCTAGGGCCATCAAAAATTCAGACAAGAGCTTCCCATTCGCCTCAGTCGCACGAGGAGGTAAGCGATCCAAAGAGCCATTCAGAGCCGCATTACAGTCTGCACCCACAATCATGTCACCATCAGGCAGTCGCAGTAGGTGCGCTCCCAGATCGTTCAAGGTGATGGAGTGAAGTTTGGGGGGAATGTATAGGGATGTCACATTGAGGACCCTTCCCTCCCACCGCCCGGAGACAGAAACAAATCGCCCCAGGGGGTCATGCATCACTTTCTGAATTTGGAAAGGGAAGGTTCCCCGCACTAAAATACCCACTCCCCTAGAGCCTCGTGTATAGCCAGAGTGCGCAACCAAACCAGTCTATATCCCCATCTATTAAGTGCACAGTAGCTGGTCCCTTGGATATGTGTCTCTTGAAGAAGGATCAAATCAGGAGCCTGCCTTTTTAGATACTGCAGGACAATGCTCCTCTTAATTCGATCCCCAAGACCATTGACGTTCCAGGAAAGAATTTTAAAGCGGCCCAGTATTGGGCCATCAGGGTCAACTATACTCATATTGAAGTAGATCACTAAGCACTCTCATCCTCTCACCCCTTAGAAACATCTCCGATCTCCCAGTAGCCCCCCGAGGCACAAAGCCCCGCTGAGTCCAAAAGAAAACATAATTAATAGCCCCTATGCACATATTCCTCAGCGCCATAGTCGGGCCCCCTTGAAGTGATGTGTCAACAACGATCTTCTGAAAAGCATTGCTCAATGAAAGAAGAATGATCAAAAAGAAAAACACATCTAACAATCCCTGGAACAATACCCCCTCCCTGCCTCCCTGCACCGTGGACTTAAAACTGCCCACCCCCCAAAGTTGCAGAGTGCCTGTAAACCCAAAACAAAACACGCTGTGTGTAGGGGAACGCTACTCAGCCGAAACATCTCAAGCCTGCAAAGCGTTAAGTTACTCCCTCTATTCCTAGTCTGATGATCTGCCCCACTGAAGGAGAAAGAAAAAAAAAAAAAAAGACATTATTCACATCTCGACCCCTCCGCTACAGATGCCCCTCTCTGTGTCACTTAATGCTTCCCTTTTCACCGTCCCCCCCCCCACCGATGATTACAGGAACTGCCACCGTCGACACCCAACTAAGTCCCAGATGATCACAATATACCTCACCAAGTGGCGTCCATTAATGTCACAATGCAGTATTATATTAGCTCAAGTCAATACTTGCTGGTACATAATTCTATTGGCCATGCTCCTGTTGCGGGTGAGTCCAGTTATTTACTCCGCCTCTAGCTGCGGGCCACTCCGTGGCGAAGAGTTCCCTGGTTTGTTGCGTGCACGCCACTGCTCCAACCAGTCCCAGGTGTCGTCCGGAGACGTGAAAAACAGCGATTTATTACCTTCCTGGATTCGGAGCTTTGCCGGGAAAAGCATAGCATATTTCAAGTTATGTTCTCTGAGTGCCCGTTTCACCTCTAGAAAGGACCGGCGTTGGAGTTGAACCCTGTAGGTAAAGTCGGGAAAGAAGGTAATGGTGGAGTTTTCCCATTTGAGTGGTGGGGCAGTTCTGGCCGCCTGCAAGATGGCATCTCGATCTCGAAAATTAAATATTCTAGCCAAGATTGGACGCGGCGGTGCACCCGGCCTGGGCGGGCCACTGGGCACTCTGTGGGCGCGTTCCACCGAGAAGAAGCGCGAGAGGGAGCGGGGCTGCAGATGCTTCTGAACCAGGTCCTCGACGAATAAGTCCGCTGCCGGTCCCTCCGTTCGCTCCGGGACCCCCAAGATTCGAACATTGTTGCGGCGTGCCCGCCCTTCATAGTCTTCCAGTCTAGATGCCATGTCTGATGTTTGCATTTGGAGGCGCTTAACCGCAGATTCCAGCTCCGTTTGGGACTGCTGGAGGGTAGATATGGAATCTTCGTTGGCCTTCACCTTGTCTCCCATGTTTCGTAGATCGGCACGGATGAGCATCATTTCGGTTGCCACCGTATCTATTTTGGCCTCCAGCGCTGTTCGGACACCCTGTATCGCTGCCATCACGTCTACTAATGTCAGTGTCTCCTCTGCAGATTGGGAGTTTGAGTCGGGGGAGCCTTTGTGCCCCTCTGCGCCTTCCGATCTAGTGTGGGCATATTTGGCTAGTCTAGCCGCACGGGGCGGCTTAGAGCCCTTAGTTGAGGCCATAGTCGCAGCCAGTCTTTAGCAGTCGAGGTGTAGTTGAGCTCGATCTGTTCTCAGGGATGAAGAGGCCCTGTAGCAGACTGCTAAATGTCTCTGTGTCTCACTCAAACAACCCAGAGCCAAGGCAGCGGCAGTGCAGCGGGGGGAGGGGAAGAGGGCGTCCACCCCGCGCCTCACCTCTGGTATGCGGGATATTGCTAATATTTATCTGTATAGGCCTCAAGTGTAGTCGAGCCTGTACCCCCAGAGCCGGGACCCGCTACAAGATGGTGATCACGTCCAGTCCGGATCTCGGCAGTCCCGTGCCTCTCTCAGGGGTAACTACAGTATCTCCAGGCCCTCAATCGGTTGGCTCCACGGTTGGCTCCACAGTCGGCCCCGTCGCCTTTACGCAGGGAACACGGCAGCCCCTCGTCGCGGAGGTCCGACCTTCGCAGCGCGCCCCAGTGCGGCTAAAGCTTCCACCTCGTGATATCCTGGGGCACAGGGCCGAGCCCCGTTGGGCTGCGGCCTCCGATCGCTGCGGCCGAGCTCCAAGAGATCTCACGCCCCCAGGGGGACCCGCACCAGACGGATCTGTGGTGAAGCCTCACCTCCAGTAGTTGTTCCCCTTGGGCGCCCGGGCCCCGCAGCACACCACGGAGCAGAGCGGAGCGCCGCGCGACTCCACGGCCAATGCTCCTTCCGTGCGGCCGTCTGGGACGCAAAGCCGAGCCCCGCCGGGCCGCGGCCGCCGCTCCCTGGCAGTCGAGCCCCAGCTGATCACACGCCTCCGGGGGGACTCGCACCGGGCGGATCTATCGGATGGCTCACCGCTATTCCTTGCACGCCTCGGCCGCCCAGTCTCCACTGCACGCCACTAAGCACCGCACGGCGCCACGGCCGATGCTCCCACCTCGTGATGGTCTAGGATGCAGGGTCGATTTGGGGCAGGTCGCGGCCTTCGATTGCAGGTTGCCGGGCATCGATAGACGCAGCACCACCGGGGGGTCTCGTTTTCGGCGGCTAGAACCGTGATCGGATAATGGTAGCGGATGTTGAGGGAGTTAAACTACAGCGTCTGCTGGAGCTCTTCTACATCGCGGCCATCTTAGATGCAGGCAAGCCATGCCCCCATATGCAAATCAGTCTTGACCCTGTTCCTCATTGGAACAGTCCAGCCTAAACTGCGTGCCAGGTCTTCCCTGGACCGGATACAAGCATCCTGGAACCAGTTTCTGGGTAATACCCCTCATCAGCCAGGCTAGATTGAATCCAGTGGCAAAGTGAGCATGGGACCCAGGTCTGGGCATTCCCTGCCATCTTAGGGTGAACAGAGCAAACACAAGGAGATGATGGACGGAGCGCTGAAACTTTTCAGACACTCATCCCCAGTCTCAGATCTGGGTTGAATCCATCATCATTCTTTAACTCACTTCGCCACCCCAGTTCAGACCCAAGCCATATGCAAATCAGTCTTGACCCTGTTCCTCATGGGAACAGTCCAGCCCGAGCTGCCAAGCCAGGTGTTCCCTGGACCAGAAACAAGCATCCTGGGACCAGTTTCGGGGTAACATCCCTCATCAGCCAGGCTATCAAGGAAGGGCATCAGTGATCTAGTGAACTATAATCTTCGCGTAGGGAGGAGCCATCTTTCATTAGTGACATATTAGGTACCTTCTTTATCATATTGTGCTAAAACTGGTATTAGAACATTGGAATGTTGGGAGCTCCATTGAAAACAATGGAGTGCTCCGGGTTTCTAATGGTCGGTAGAAGCCCAGAGCTCCAACATTCCAATGCTTCTTTACAGCTGTTGCTGTGAACAAAAGACCTCACAGAGCCCGAGGGGATTTCAATCCCCTCAGACTCCGTGAGGCCTTTGTTTTATAAATTAGAACATTCTGCCTTCTAGGGGCCGAATGTTCTAATAGCCTTAGAGCTCTCTGTAGCTGGCTCTACCGGCCATTAAAGACCCGCTTCCTTGTTAAAGGCCCTCGCCGAAGGCTATAATAAAACCCGAAGGCACATACCTGTTTGCAATAGGTATGCTAAATGGTTTGCCTTCTGAATTAGCATTTCGTGATAGTAGTGGAGAATAACAGGTGCAATAGATGTTTGTGTCTGTTATTGCACCAATTTTGCATTTATTTTTACCACCAGCTCATAAGCAATGTATCAGCTCAACTTCCAATAGGTCAGGGGCCTTACGGAGGCCCCTGCATTCCCCACAGTACATGGGGGCACCTCCACATATCCTTGTTTCAGAGGGGGGCCCCTCAGTCCCTAAGCCATGCCATTGGATGCTTGGGAGAATGCATGCAATGGCATGGAATAAGAAACAGTTAAATGCTCGGGAAACCCACTCTGCTTTCCAAACTGAAAAGCAAAACTGTTAATTTACTATTGCTCGGAGGCGGCTTCTCCATAGGGGCCAAAAGGGCGGTGACCCCCCCACAATCACGACGCACCTGCATCTTATTTCTCAAAATATTACAGCTTTTATATGTAACGAAACAATCTCACTGATCATTTCCTTACAGGTAAAAGCTGCAATATCACCCTGCACCAGGAGAAGGCTCGCGGGGCAGTATTGCGCATGTGTCAGGCGTGGGCTGTTACAGCCCGTCCATTCACAGATGCAATGCATATCTGGCATGCTGCACTAGCGTCAGGCAGTGCAGCATGTCAGATAATGGTGAATTGGGGCCTGTCAATCATGGGCCCTTATGCCCCATCAGAAGCCATGATAAAAGAAAAAGGACAGCCTTCCATCCTATCTGAGCTTCTGATTGGGCATAAGGGTGTGAGCCTCGCTCTGGCTCCTTGTTTGTTCGTTCTGAATGTCGGGAATCGATGTGGAGAGGAAACTGCGCTGAGGACTACACCAGGTAAGTTTCCACAAAGTGTGTATGAGTGAGAATATGCTTATGTTGTGTATGTGCCTGTCTGCAAGCGTGCACCAGTGTGTGTATTTATGTGAGCACATGTGTGAGTGTTTGTTTGTATTTGTCCTGACTACCATTTTGTGACCTTTCGTTTGATAGCCCCACTACTTTATAAATTGACCAGCGACCACTACTATTGCTGGCAGACAGAGGCCCAGCAAAAAGTACCCCCTGTCCATGGCAGGGGCGTAAGGCAGACCACTGAGGCTTAGTGGGGCACCGACCCTTCATGGGGCCCCCATTAAGCCCAAGACAATGAATGATCTGTGCAGTCTGGAAGACAAATGGCCCTTCATCGCATTCTGCAGGGTGGCCTGACCCTTTTGCATTATTCTATTTAAATGGATACAAGGCTTAAAAAAGTACCGGCAAACTAATAGGTATTGTCATTCAATGGCGTTACCCTACCTTTTGGCTTTGCCAAAGCATTTTGTTGATGCTGAATCGCTACAGCCGAAAGAAAAATAGCTTGTTTGCTGATGCAGACTGCATCAACAAAAACAAACAAACAAAAAAACTGCCACAGCATCCTAAACTGTATGTGAGAATGCATCACCAAGCATAAACTGGATGCAGCATCACTTGGCACTCGTTTTGTTTTGTTTTAATTTACCATTCCAAGATGGCAGACACCAATCTTGGAGTGGTAGATTTAAACAAGTATGCGTGAAAGCATTTTAAAGAGAAAGGAGAAGCATTATATCCAATTGCAGCACCTGGACACTCCAAAACGAAATATATATATTAACAATAATAACAACAATGCAATGGGGAGATGCGAGTAGTGGTCCGGTGAGGAAGCAACAAAGTAGTTTTTTTAGGGGGTGTGAAGAAAATTGAGAAATAATATTTAAAAAGGTATAGTGGTGGAGAAGCAACTGACAAGATGGAGGCGAGTAACATGGAGAGCATGGAGGGAGGGGATTTGAGTGGGGAAACAGCACAGGCGGGCGAGAGCAAGAAAACACATGCTCTCCCATGAAGTATGGAAAGAAGAAAGAAACAAATAGCTTTCTGAACGTAAGCAGCGAAAGGATACAAGTCATCTAATTAAAAGTATGGAGACGCAGCTATGCTCCACGGAAGAGACAAACAGAAGAAGAGGAAGGAAAGCCATTAAACAGGAAGCAAGCAAATGAGATTGCCAAGAAAACCAACCAATGGGAAACAATGGGCTCACCCAAAGCCCACTGCGAATATCAGTATTGCCTCCAAATTTCTTTGACAGCAGACAGCTAAAACAGTGCTTAATTTGTAAAAAAAGAAGAAAAAAAAAAAGCCACTGCAGCTTGCACCACACAATGCTCCTGCCAGCGCTGCCAGTGACAGTACCAACACAACTACTAACCATCACACTCCTCTAAGTGTTACAATTCGGACAATTTCAGGCCCCCAAAGCTATAGGAATGGTTTGGGGGGGCAGGTAATAGTAATTTTTAATGTATATTGACTTTATAATTAACTTTTGTTGTGTCCTCTCTAAATTAGCCACACAGCGCCACCTTGTGGCAGAATGGCACAAGCGCTGGTGTTGACAGTTAAAGAGTCAGTGCTGAGCACCGGACACCACTGGCTGAAATTAAGCACTGGCTAAAATCTGTCTGTAGGCAAGACCGTGCTCTAGAAGTTTAACACCTTCAAGCATTCTTGTAGAAAGTGATGCTTTCCAATCTTTTTCTACGAAGAAATAGACCCATTATTTCATACCCTCTAACCATCTTTTTTGTGTACTTATTATTGTTTGTTTCCCGATGGGTCATGTTGTTGTTTGTGAATTTGTCTGCGGAGCTTGCGATAGCTAAAGTGTTCTTGGTAATAAAGACGTGCATTTTAAGCTTCTACTTTATATTTACTTTACAAAGAAAAGTTGACTGAAGCATTAGTCCTGTTTCAACACCCAACACGCTGGGATGTGATACCTTTACTGGGCTCATTGACAATAAAACATCAAGCGAGTACAATACATTATCTTTTGAGGTCGCATCGACCTCTTCTTCACGTGACCCACAAAAATAGCTTTACCTGCATTAAAGTAGATGATTTGTAGGCATTTTGTCACATAGTGGAAAAAGCACGCAAAGAGAAAATACCAACACTAAGCAATGTGGCAAAATGACAAAACAAGCAGCACCATGGCATAGGGCGCTTCACTCCTAGCACGATCAACAGTATTGTGGTGATGGCCCCCCTGCCCTCCATAGCAAAATGAGGAGAACTACGAGTTTGAGCACTCGCCAACCCTGTGTGATGAACAGCACTGAGGCAATCAGCACCCCCCGCTCCCCCAGGCAAAAAAACACCTCCCTGAACAGGGCAAATCCCTATCTCAATGAGCAGCTCTCGGGCACACTCCACCGTGGCCTACCTAAACTAACAGTGCACGGGCAATTGGTGATCAGATTTGCACAAGAAGGTGTATTCATCCTCAACCCTCTAGGCCCTCTTCCTGCTGAAAGAGGAGCCCTGTAACACAGTGTGGCTCCTTTCAAATCAAACAGCCCTCTGCTACTGGGCACCCTCCACCGCAGTAAAACGCACTGCGCTGCTCTGGCAGGGGACACACCCAGAGCACAATGAGGAGACGATGTGGCACAACGGCCAGAGCTGCCGACTCTAGACCTGGAGATCTATATTCGAATCTCGGCGTTGGCGCAACATCCTATGATTCTGGGCAAATCACTTAATCTCCCCATGCACGTAGACAGTGCCTGGATACTCTCACGGGTGATAAGCCGCACTATATAAATCTACAAACATACACTCCCAACCCACTGCCAAAATAACAGGTACTGTGGCCATTAGACAATCCCTAGGGAAACCACTGAGCATGCTGTCCCTGGGAAGATCCACGTCCCAGGTACAATGAACAGCACTCTGCTAGCCCTCAGCGCAGTGGGTTGAAGTCTGGCACTTGAATGATCCCTGCCACCTGGAATAGCACCGTGGCACTGGACAGTCTCTTCTACCATAGCATTGATCATGCATAGGGTACAGGTATGTCCATGGTTTATTTTAGAGCTGCTCTTAACCTTGGCAACCCCAACCACCAGCACAAAGGGCTTAAATCTGGAATTTGTCAGCAACCCTAGTCACCGCATGGATCGATAAGCAACAACCAAACTCAGGACCTTCTCCACCCAAGACAACAACTACTGCCATCCTATGTGTCGCCTGCCGGTACTGGATATCCCTCAGACAAATCTGAGCAGCATCAATTACGTAAGTGAACAGTACATCACATACTTGAGGAGCATCGTGGCATTATTGCAAAGAACCAATAGAGGACAACTCATATGATAAATTATATCCTTGACATAATTCAGTATCTCCACTGGCACAATTGAGCAGGTGTGGTAATACTGAGCAGCACATCTGCCATGACTGTACAGCAGCCTGGCCTAACCGACCAACCCACAGTCGTCAGCGCCTGGTGTAACTTGAATACTGACGAAGCACCAGTGGCAAAAATAAGAAATGGCAATAAGCTCGTTAAATGCAACCAGTGGTATAATTGAGCTGTACATGTCCTAAAATTGAGTATTGCTGCAAGCATAGCTATGCAACATTAATAGCATAACTAGGGAACTTTTGCTGACAGCGCTCACATCGAATGATCGAAGCACCACCACTTGAATAGTTGCTCACCATGTATAAATGAAAAGCACCTCTGCCATAATTGTTAACCACCACACACATAACAACACACCGTCCAGGAAAATCAGAAAAGCACTACTCGACCTACTAAAACTGATCTAGCGCAGGTTCGGACTGGGACAGAAATAGGGCAGGGCATCAAGATAAAAGTGGACCCCAATAGTCATGTTGTATGTGTTTGTAAGTTATGGTAGACCTCATGGATTTCAGCTTGCTGAATGTAATGTTTGTTTTAATATCAGGAAACTCAAGTGTAAAAACCATCCCAGCAGGCAATAAACCATGCCCAAAACAGCCAAAAAAACAGCCCACACACTGACCTGTAAGACCAGCACACCTAGTACTGCATAATTGTCCTGTAGGTCTAGTACATCTTTAGTTGATCTTATTCCAAATTTCCTAAAGACTGTGAATCAGTTCAAGAATGGCCTATGTGACCTACACAAGTGCATAGAAAGCAACTAGCTGGACTTAATTTATAGTAACACAAAGGTTTTGACTTTGCTTGAAGCAGGAAGGGCATCTAGACACCTGAATATTAACTTGAGGACCTTAGAATCTGTCTGCTTCTTGGATTCAAATCTGAATCTTAGTGGAGTGCGGAAGATTCTTTGCTGACCAATGAAAAGCAAATGGGATACAATAAGATGTAGTATCAAATATTATGAAACTGGACAAATTCTTAAGTGATATTGCATCTTCAGTGGTTCACAAAAAAAATTAATCAGCACTATAAAGACCTAATAGTGTTCAGAGCTGCATAGGACTTCTGAGAGAGATAGAAAAGAAGGAGCCAGAGCGGTGGGCAGTTTAGAACCTCAGATTATTCCTAAAACTAGACTTGGTAGCAAATTGGTACGCCGGTATAAGAAACATTCAATAAATAGTCTAAATAATTATCATCAAATAGTCCTTTTAGAGACAGCTGTAAAATTGTTCGGCAGGCATTTATTGGACTTTTCCCTGCCTTTCGGTAAAAGAATGTGGAATTATTCCCTGAGAACAGTCTGGATTTATTTTGTAAAAAAACAGCTAGCTTAGCTAATTCTTAATACTAGATTTTATAGCTCAAATATGTTAATATATACTACATACTAGATTTTATGGCTCAAAATATGTTTAGAAAAGGACCACTGGCTATTCCTCACTCCATACATAAGCTGTTATAAACTTTTCATAAAGTAGATTAACTAACCATGGGGAGGAAAATGGCAAAATTAAACTCTCTTCTAGGATTAATAAAATATATGTCCTCCTTCCACAGAGACACCTGGGTCTGAATTTTAATGGGTGTGGCCACAGGTCTCATTAAAAAGATTATGACAGGAATTGGTCTACTGCTGGAGTTTCTGTTAAGCCTGTTATTCATCATTATATGCCTTTCTAAGCCACCAGTTTCCATGAGCAAATTCTGTACTTACTTCATAGATTAGTGAATAGAAATAATAATCTTCTTTAATACACAGATGATATAACATCACCCAACTTCTCTTCTATTTGTCAGCAGTGGGAACTAAATTAATTTAATTTCTTTTTCAGTCAGAATCATTGCCAAATCTAACTGCTATTGTCAGACTAACCACAATGGGAAGTTACTCTATTTAAACATTTGCATCAAAATCAGCACACAGAAAAGCCAATACAATTTAGGGGCCGATTCCGATCTCGGCCGGTAGGGCACCGAATCGGATTCGGCTTTACCGGATCCGATTCGGAGGCCTAGTTCCCGACCGATTCGTACGGGCGTCCGCGCGAGCAAGTACGATGCGAGCGCATGCGAAATCGCCGACCGACTCGTTCCCGGGTATGAACCGCTCCGACCGACTCGTACGGACACGGCTCGCACTACGCAATGGAGACGTTATCCGACCGAGCCAGTACGATGCGCGCCTCGAACAGCCCGACCGACTCGTAGCGTCCGGCTCAGAAGAGCTGTCGGAGCCGGACTTGGGGGGTCCATGTTGGACCCCACTGCACGCGTAGCCGCGCGAATCGCACACAGGGGGGACCCAAGGGTCCCCCCTACACGTGCATGTACGGCGCGACCCGCATCGACGCGAACCCGCTGTAGGGGGCACCCTTGTTCGCGTCGTGCCCATTGAGTCAATGGGAGCCCGTGTACGCGTTGTACGACCGGCTCCCATTGACTTCAATGGGAGTCCGACCGAATCGAGTCCGATAGCATACGTACGCATCGTACTTGTTCGGTCGGGCTGCTAGAGTCCGATTCGGTCGGAAATCTCTCCGGGTCCGGCTCGGTCGGAGAGATTTCCTGCCCGAATCGGAATCGGCCCCAGAGTATTTGTCATGGTGCAGGTTTGAAATTATGTTATTAGGAAATAGGGAATAGACACTAAGCAGCTCTTTAAAAAAGCTTTTGAGATGAAAGTACACCCTTCTTTTTTTTTTTTTTCCCTAATGATTGATTTCGAATGTATCCTCCATCCAAAATATGTAAATAAGAGAAAGCTGAACGAAAAAATTCTTAGACTACTTGGCCTCTGGAACTTTCTTTTTTTTCAATATTTTTGTTCAATATTAAGGACTGTGCTGCATGATTCCAAATTTTTAGGAATATATTTAAAGTTTGTGACCGGGTTTTCAAGGCAGTGTCAGGAACTATGCATGACTTAATAAGCACAGAATTCTTAAGAGATAAAGATTCTTTCATAAATTTACAAAAAAGACAGAGTAATTGAAACGATCTAGGGATTTGTTTTAAAGAACTAACAGTAGATCCGTTTAATAAAAATAGTAAATAATGTAGTTTATCATTATAGTTTTGACATGAAATTAAGACATAGTTTTAATATCCTTGCTTTATGATTCCTCACCTGCTTCCTATTTGTTGAATAGCTCAAATAATATCCTTCATCTCTGTCTATAACTTTTACATTATGACCTACTTTAGCGGTTTTCCTCAATTTACATATTGCATTATTTACCCTGGAAGTAAATGTTAGGAATTGATCTAATGTGTCCAAAGCAGAAGAGATCTGTAATTTATGTGGTTTGACTCTACGGGATCTGCAGCACGTTGTCTCTCCAAATCATCCATGATATAAGAGAAAAGTGTTATGGAAGCTGTTTTTAGACTATATATTAGAACTGTAATGTGAGCACTTGGATTTGTATATTCTCTATCACTTCCTTCTGCTGCTGATAAGTTTTAACAGTTCTGTGGATATATATTGTTGTTCTTGCATTCTTTCCAATGAATTGAACTATATTGTTTTGTTCACTTTCTGTAAACTTCTAAATTAATAGAAAGAATAAAGTACATGGGGGCATATTAGCAAGACCGGCGATAAAATTATCGTCGTTTTAGCGGCAGGAAACTGCCGCTAAAACGGCGATAGTGGGCTTGCTATTATGCGTTATAGAATTCCAATAGAAGCCCAGGTTAGATGTCCTGCGCATCTAACCTGGGCTTCTATTGGAATTCTAGACTATAACGTATATTAGCAAGCCCATTATCGCCGTTTTAGCGGCAGTTTCCTGCCGCTAAAACGGCGATAATTTTATCGCTGGTCTTGCTAATATGCCCCATAGTTTGTAAGCTTTTTGGCCAATTTGTGAGGGAACTCTTTGAGCAAACCGCTGTACATTTGCATGATTTGCAGGTGAAGCCAAAGCCAACTTTGCCTGTCAGGGAAGTTCGCATAAAATAATGGTTAAATAGGAAGATTAAATAGGAAAATTAACCAATTTAATCAGAAGGAGAATCAGTAAAAGCCCTATCTATTGTTTAAAATATGAAAATGTGCAAAGTGGGCTGAAAAAGTAAATTTGTTGTAAAATGTATTCGAATTCTATTTTGCTTTCCTTACACCTCCCTGCATTACTGATATCATATTTCTATTCTTATTTTCCCACTCATTGAATTATGTCTGCCTTACTCAACAGAATAAAAAGACAGTCTGTTCTGGTTTGGTGATTTTGTTTTCATAAAAAGGAACATTATTTATAGAAAAATAGCATGTTAAGAGTCAGGGTGAATTAAATTGCAAAGTTGAGCAACCTAAAACTTTACACTTTTTTGTTTTATGCTTTTCATTATGTAAATGTATCTATATAGACTTTATGGCCGCTGATGAGGCATTGAAGCGCATTTTCAGGAAGTAGCATGCTACTCTGGAACCCAGGATTAGTAGTTTGTAGGTTAGTACCATTTTTTTTGTTTTCTTCTATTGTGCATTGGTTGCGTTAGATTTGTGCTCTTGACTTCCTGTGTGTTTAGTAGGGATAGAGTGATAGGAGTTGATTTAAAACGGGGTGTTTGGAGTAGGGATAGAATGGCACTAATGGATTTGAAAAGTGCAAGTAGTAAGCTTTCTGTAAGTATTGGTCATGAGTACTTATTAGTTAGATGGCATGGCTAAATGGAGGGGAAAAGTTTGAGAAGGAATTTTTAGAGTTCATAGTAGTTAGAAAGGTTTGGGATGAGGGATGGAAGGGATTTTTTCTTTTTTTATAGCAAAATGTAAATAATTTATACATAAATGTGTGCGTATATATATATATGTATATATATATCGGCAGAACTCCTGGAAAACGCCCTGCTTATACCAAATGCTTTAGTCCAAGGCGAAACAGAAGGTCGGCACACAAGAATCCTTGGGGAAGCAGTTTATTAAACTTCAACTGCTTTCATGGCTTTTTTCCTGCAGTTCAACACAAAGTGCAAGGTGCATGTAAACCCCAAAGCAGACCTACGCGTTTCGGCCGTAGCCTTCTACTGGGTCATATATATATTCACTGAAAAAAATGAAAGGTTACAGGGACGTTATAGTTAGGTTCAGATTTTACACACACAAAACCATAGACATTCAGCAGTTATATATCTCAAGTAACTATAACTCGTGCTCTTAGGTAACTGTAACTCACGCCCCCACCATGCACAGTTTTCTCATCAATAATTTCACTGCAAATGCTGCAGTGATATTAACAATTATGTCATAGAAGATATCATGAGTGATGTAATATGTGAGGTAATTAGCAGTGCATGGCGAGGGC